>JAQAHW010000053.1:1617500-2817500 GCA_027580185.1 Tuta absoluta | reverse complement strand
ATCATCGATTATAAGTAGTCTAGGACATTTTCCATCAAACATACTTAAATCAGGGATACCTTGATTGTAATTAACATCACTCAAATTGTACAAGGGTTGCATTTCATCATAGCACCATATGATTTCGGAAAATTCTTGACTGCATATTACTTTACAGTGCTTTAAAAAATTTGTAACAAAATTTGATTTTCCACACCCGCTAGGACCTGCTACGATTGCAGTAAAAGGGTGAATAAAATGAATCATTGCGACGTGCAAGTTTGAGCTGGTAGTATAAACGAATGAAAGGAAACACTGATATTTGTCATTTTATACAAATTAATATATTCAGATTATAATATGTACAATAAAAACAGCATGCATTTAAAAATCATAATCACTATAAACCTAACAAAAACATATTATTTTTAAAACACGTTCTTATGTTTAAATATCCGCAGAACTGAAGTTACTAAAATAAAGTGATTGAACATATTATAAAAAGTTAAATTCATAATATTTACAATAAAAATACAGTTTCATTTTATGACAATCTTACTTAAATACACACATAAGTAGAAAAATTATTAAAATTATGCTATCTTAAAAACGATATGATTCCAATAATACTTTTATGTAAATATACAGGTAGATGTAAAACAACCTTACACCTTATAGTATCCTGAATCTTACAACTATTATTTTAATTATTTCTTATGCTATAATGCCCCCATGCTAAGGTGTCAGTGGAGTTTGGTAAAATGTATCTCTTACTATCACTATCAGACAGACTTACTTTATTCAGTTTTTGTGTAAAAACCACATGTTTAATCGATCTAAATCTATACATTGAAGCAAGCTGTACATTTTTGTTAAGCAAACAGGATTTGTAATCCTCGATTTTCATTTTCTTCGTAACATTTTTGTTGACACCCTTAGCTTTTGCAATTACTGTATCTTCCACCTGAATTGCATACATTTTTGATCGCAGACCGACAAATTCTTTAAAAATTCGACCGTTATTTTCATCTTTAAAATACCCAATCTTTTTTTTATTTACATTAGGATAATTGAATATATTGTTTATGGGATAATCTGAAGTGTCAAAGTATTTTTCCAAATCAGGTCTTATATCATCATAATAATCATCAGTAAATATCTGATAAATGAAACTATCAGTATCAGTATACAACAATTTTGCATTGTCATTGAATTTTTTTTTAATATAATTATAATGAAAATCGTACATCAAGGTTTTTGAAATGTCTAAAATGCAAAATCCTAAGTAGATAGGTTTATCGTAAAATAGTTTAGTCTTATTTAATTGAACAGCTACTAAATTTTCGGAAAATACAGATAAACTGTGAAAATTCGGACGAGCTATTAAACTTTGTGCCCCCTCAACTTTACCATGATTTTCCCAATGCGTTCGTAGTTTTACATTTACACGTTTTTCTATATTCTCCATAGTTTTGCCGAAGACAGCATTATTCATGAGCTTATAAAAATCTTTTTCGAAATCTGTCTTTGCTTTTGTTCTTAACTGTGTGTTTAGCTCAATATATTTTCGCATCCAACAACTTTGCTTAAATTCCAAAACTCGATGAATTTTTACCAGTTTCATGCCTTTTTCTAAACACTGCATTAGGTTTCTATAATGAATAATGTACTTTCTTTTATTGTTTAGGTTTGGTACTAGCTTAGGTTGTGTACTTCCTCCAGTGCATATATTTTCCGGACAAAATGGTAGATCAGAATGCAAGTCATGCAAATTATCTGGATAATCAAGATCTACTTCTAGGATATACCCTATATCTGATGTGGGGGAGACTTGAAAATTTACAGTCGGTTCAACCCATTTAAAACCACCGTATGGGAGATACTGCGACTGCGCCCAACCATACATATTATTCGCATCCAAGTAAGCTAAAAAAGATTTGCGATCCTTTGCATTGTAATCACATAAATATTTATTATTAGCTTTCGCATGTCGGTTGCTACATACGGACACTCCACCTCTTATACCTGATTTAATAAACGCTATCATATCAAAATCTACCAACAAATCTAATTCAATTTTTGTGCACTTCAACATAGCATCCCAGCTTAGACCAGGTGCAGTATAATAATGTGCTGGGTCTAATCCATATGTTTTTAAACATACATCTCTGAAATTTTCAAAGATGTCAGCCAATAGTAAAACATCAGTTTTTAAATAAAGGTTCGAATAATCTCTCATATTCTGACATTGAAAATGCTGCCAGACATCTTGTGCATGTTTATAGTCTTCATCAGAAACATGCGATCCTGTTAAAGAGCTATAAAAATCCGATTGGTTTGGTAAAAATGTAGCATTTAGTGATTCATGTGATTGAATAAATTCATAGGGAAAAATACCTTTTCTGATCAGACGGTTAAAATCGTCAACTTTAGACACTTGTTTTTTTAACTCTCTAAGTTGATCAACTTGGAGATTTTTGGACAGGTTGTCTAAACTACTTGACAAAAATCTGAAAGAATCTAAAAATCTTAATTGCACATTATGTCCATTAATATTTATGTTTTTGGAGAATGATATATATTTTTCTTTATTTTGAGGAATAATTTCTATTTCCCCTTCTTTTAGATGCAAAGAATGTACAAGAAAATGAGCATCATAGTTACTCAGATTGTGCAGAAAAACCGGAACAAAAAATGGAGTTCTAAATTTAGATTTGCAGACTGGATGTGCCACCCCTCTAAAGAAACCCGTATGCCAGTCAAAATCTAAAGCTGATTCTGACTCGAGGTCTTTTAAACAAATATGGCATGTTTTTGTTTGAACAACATCAGCCTCTTGCCAATCTTTTAGAGGAACCGGTGGTTTCTGTATACAATTTTTTTTATGAATTTCCCTAACATCTTTACACAGATTATCCATAAAACTTTGAGTGCAATCAGTCCCTGTATATGTTTTATAAGTTGATAAATTATCGTCAAATGAGCATTTAATGTAATAACCATAACTATAAATTTCATGTTCATGTACATTAATTGTATGTGACTTATTTGGATCCGCATCACAGCTAGAAATAGGCTTGAGAAGTGCTTCTGTGTCAGCATAAACTACAAAAGGCACCCTCATCTGTTTATGATAATTGTTAAACCGTATTTTATCCGTACGTTCATTATTACCAAACCAATCTTTTTTAGTTTTTGATGGGCTGGGCAATTCTGTAAAAACATGACTACAGTCGAACTTTTGGTGGTTATCCAACCTCGCTTTTGTGGTGAAATGCAATAAGCACTCATCACATAAAAAAACAGCCTGATTTTTCCTCGATAGCTGCTTACTTACTAATCGCGATAAGTTTTTAATAAAACAATAATGCCCATTACTGCCATTAGAAATATACAGCAAATTAACGTGTTTTTCACGTTTATTTTTAGACCAATAAAGTGGTCCCACTACTGAATTCTTTCTAGATATCTCGTCATATTCTAACCCAAAAACATTAATGCTAATATTGTTGTTTTCCTCAACCTTGACAATGTCCTTTAACTTAACTGGAAAAGGAACATTATCAAAATTCAGTTTGTTTTGATGTCTAGAATAAGATGAAACCCTATCTTTATGGTAGTTTACAGGATATAAAGCAGAGAGTAATGCCCACTTCAAACATTCATGATCATTATTTTTCACGTTTATTAAAGCTCTTTTGTTTTGGATATCTTTTGGCAATTTTACATACGTTGACCCTTGAAGAGGGTTAAACTTATTAACGTTCATTTCCAAATGACGAACAGATTTAAATGACCACCCGCTGTCTTTTTTTTCGAATTCACTCATTTTTGTGGAAATAGTTTCACATAATGTTTTGAAGTATGCATCCAACTCATCACCCATACAAATGTTAAAATTTGATGTTTGAAAATCGAATATATTATGCAAATTTTTTGTCTCTTGCACAAACTCAGCATGGATTATGAAATTAATTTTGATTATTGTGAGCTGTTTTAGATTCTCATTTATCAAAGTGGAAATCGTACCTTTAACTGAGTTGAAGAATTCAACAGGTGTTTGTAGAGTTTCGTCGTTATTCGGTGAAGTAATTTTGTAAGTTATTATTCTACAACCAAATGCAGTATTTATCACACTTACATTATTATCCCTACTTAAATTTAAAACCTTACTTTTATGCGTAGAGCTCCGAATATGATTAGAAAAATATCTACGGCTTACCAGTATTTGACAAGCATCGCACTTAATTATATCATTACTTGATGCAATGAGATCATTAGTAGATGATGAAGGTCCAGGGACAGCTTCCGCGTAGGAGTCACCATCATGTGATAATTTTCTTTTCAGGCCTCTCCCAGTTTGCAGCACATTCCTAAATAAAAAAATAGAATAAAATACAACGATAAATTTTAATATTAAATCATGAATAAATAAAACACGATTGTTAATTTATCAAAATATCCATAACATAATATTTTGTTTGTAAACTTACGTTTGCTGATGCTTCACGTCGAAAGAGTTTTTATTAATTGCGCCATCATTTTGATTTTCGATCTCCTTTTCTCCCCCAGTTTGTATCGCATTTCTGAATAATAGCAAAGAAAATGTTAGAACAATTATATATAATATGTTATCAAACAGAATTACACATAAAAATTTGTAAGAAATAGTTTGATGATAAACTTACATTAGCTGATGTTCTATCTTAGATGCAATAGCACATAAAGCACCATCATTTTCGGATGAAAAACTATTTACTGTTAAGTTGAGCATGTCAGCATTATTCTGTTCTAATATTTCACATTGTTCCAACACTTCACTGTTGAAGAAATCACTAAACGGAAAGTCTTGTTCACTATTTTTGAAGAAATGACTAACAACACGTTCTTCTCCCATTTTTTATGGAAATAATCGAAATATTTTCGAAACTCTTTTTTCAACTTATTGGCGAGCATAAGTTATCCGAGCTCCAGTCTTGAGCTGACTGTTTTGCGAAGCTTGGTATGGTTGGTTTAAGTAGTGAATTCGGGTTTATTGATGTACACGTTTTTAGTTAACGAGCATTATGAACCCATTGTAGCGGTGCATCATATAGTAGAGTTTGCGAAAATGTGGTTCAGGTAGAAAGGGATTTGCTCTATTGTTAAGCGTGTTGGTGATTACTGTTTTTTCTATTTTAGCTGCTTGAGAATTATGAAATTAGTTATCAAAAAAGTATTTTTTACAATCTTGTGATTGCGAAACGTTTTTCGTGATGTCGTATATTAATTCCTTGCTGCGATCGTAAACATTGTCCGTGACCTTTGTGTAGTATTTGGCACGAACATCTGCATGCTTCCAGTGGTTGTTTGACGACACTTTGGCTAATTTCTTGAGATCGTAGACTTCCACTTTAACCAGATGGGTTGCGTTTGCTGCGTCATTAGTGTTTGATGATATATAAGATACACCACCGTTTCGCGCCACCCCAACTGTGGAAGATTGCACTTTCTTTTGTTTTTTGATTTTCGGTGTGTCGAAAAATTGATCGATGCCATTATCGCTGCCTGCTCGCTTTGGTGATTTTTGATCGGATTCGACAATAGTAAATGCATTCTCAGTTTCATCATCGCTTGATGCGGCAAAGTAGTAATTCTTGAATGTGTTTGGTAAGTCATCAACGTTAATTGTCGATCCCTAAAACAAAACACGGATATATGTTATTGATGGTAACGAGAACAATGCTGAAATAAAATTTACTTTAATAAAACTCAGGTTAATGACTTACGCTGACATATCTATATTATAATAAAATTAATAAAAAAAATATGGATTTAAAGCTTTGTTTACTTGGAATTTTATAAAAAGACTTTTAATTATGAGTAATAGTTGCGCAAACTGAAGAAAATATTATATCTATATTATTTAGACAACATCATCACATAATTACAACAATATTTCTCCTGAACAACTGTAAATAAGTATGTCACGTCACACACATCACAACAGCCAGTAGCAGTCCTCTGATGGACGTAGCCCTCAATATTTACCTTACATATAAGTACTACGCATGTTAGATAAATTTGAAACAGTATAAAACAAATAAGAGAAATAAAATAAAACTATTCTTACCTCCATTTTTCCTATGCAGCTAGCTGTAGACCGGGACATGGCGTTTGGTAGAAGTCTTCACTCCGAACACGAACACTAGGTTTATTTTTATACTATAATCGGCGTTCACGAACACTAGATAAATTTTTTAATACTATACGTCACAACTCGAAACAACTTGTGAAGACTGACGCGTAAGTTCCGCTTATATAGCAAGACCACCGCCCGCGGTGGCATTTTTTTGTAATACTGTTAACCGCCACCGAGCCTGATACACTAGTAAGCATGTATCGACAAGTTAAAATCGTGTCCATTGTATGCCTAAGCGGAAGACGGCTTTATGAAAGGAAGGTTTTACAATCAAAGGATAATAAAAACATTTCAAAATTGCATTTACATAGAAATAAATTTAGAAATATTCACAACAGGCGGTGCGTGCAAAAGAAAGGCAGGGCAAACACTTAAAAATGCTTTGTTGTTGAAATAGTCAAAGAGATAAAGAGACCGGCGGCAGGCTAAGCCATTGTTCCCAATTCAAAAGAAGTAACTTGTAGCGACATGCTTAGTAGAGTAAACATGCGTTAAGGTGTTAGGTATAAAAGTAGGTATAAAGTAAATTGATAGCGGTATCAAAATATGATATGTGATTGGTATTGATTAACATTTAATAACGCAGAAGCAGGTAAATCGGTGTTGAGGTGTTAGGTTAGGTTAGGTTAAGTTATGTTGATAATTGATAGGTATAAAAGTAGGTATAAAGTGAAATTGATAGCAATATCAATTTATGATATGCGATAGGTATTGATTAACATTTCATTACGAAGGTAGCAGCAGGTAAATCGGTGTAGAGGTGTTAGGTTAGGTTAAGTTATGTTGATAAGTGATAGGTATAAATGTAGGTATTATCAAAATATGTAACATGATAAGTAAATCAATGAGCAAGTACCAAAACCGCGAATAATTTTGTACAAAAACCGCGAATTAATTTGATATCAAACCGCGAATTAATTTGATATCAAACCGCGACTTATTTTGATATGAAACCGCGAATAAACTTGATATGCAACCGCGAATTAATTTGATATCAAACCGCGAATTAATTTGATATCAAACCGCGGATCAATTTTATTACATACGCGGATAAAATTGATATCAAATCGCGGATCAAAAATCATATGTGACGAGCTTTTTGTCAGGGACCAAAAGAGCCTCGATAGGGGGGGTCACGAGTGGTCCAAAAACCGCTTATCCCTACTACTAACGTCAGTGAGTGAAAGTGATCGCGAGTGCTTAAAAAGTTATGATGTGAGTTTCTTTTATGACTGGTTGTACTACATTGACATACACATACACAATATTATATATGTGTATTACACATATCACGCCTGTAGTCCCTTGTGGTACCCCGCAGGCAGGTAGAGCATAAATGGCCGCATAAAACGGACATTTACGCCACGTCTGACAAACATTTGGGGTCATCCGGAAAATTGTGTATCGCCATAGATACAGGTTGTGAGCCCATCGACACACACACCCTCAAGTCCCTTAGTCGCCTCTTACGACTCCCACGGCCAAGAAATGGGGTGATGCTATTCTAAGCCGGCATCACACAGCTAGAGTTTCTTTTATGACTGGCTGTAATAAATTGTCTTGATTTTGGGGCCAAATGAGACTAAGATAGAGTTGAAGATAGAGCGAGCTCACCTAGATGTATATAGGGTGAATTTTATTTCCGAGCTAGATGCATATGGGTTGGCTGGAAGAGATCTCTTCTTTAGAGATAAGCTCGCCTTTGCGACAAAAATTGTATATATTATTTCTTCGTGTATATATATTTTTTGCAATAAAGAATATTATATACATTATATTGTGTAATTTAACTTCATTTCGTGTGGGACACCGAGTGGACGAACGACCCTATGAACTGGTGTCTGAGTTTCTCAACCGATACTAAAGTACCGCTGTTCTTATAAGTCGTATTTTACAGTTTTCAGATTCGTGATAACACTATGGCAGAGGATTCATTTTCCTTTGTTGACATCTCTTTTAGTATGGAGATGACAGCTGTCAATTACGACTTACTGGAACAGCGGTGCTTTACTTTTCTTACTAGTGACCGATAGCGAAATCTCAAGAAGGGCTGATAAGGAACAACTTTACCCAAGGAACATAGGTTGAAATATGAACCCTGGTGTCAGTAAACGGATGCGTGAATAAAACACCTTGGTCCAATCGCATGCGTTACAGTGTGCCATTGTGTCCGTTTTTTGAACAGATATACGAAATTTCTTTCGTCTTACAGACGGATGCGTCAAAAATGCGTCCGTCAGTCCGTCATAGTAGGAGAACCGTCTAAATAATCATGTACAGCAACATGGACTGGCAGCTTTAAGTCTCATTCTAAGAGTTTTCCTTATAACGCCGTCTTTAACAAACTCTGAACAATCTCAAAATTATGTATGTGAAACACTAAGCCACATCACACATGTTTTAATGTAATTTACATCGCCTTTTTACGTTTGTCATACGATTTAATAAATCACTTCTCCCATAAACTATTCGAATATAAAACACGCCAAGACTTTATTGATAAATTTAGACTAATAAAAAAACTTACTAACTAAATTAACCTGATCAATGTGACATTTATTTGACAGCCAAACTATCTGATGACAGCCGAAAGGAACTACTATTTGGACGACAAGATTGGGCTCATGAGTATGGGGCTTAAGAGCGAGTTTCAATACAAAACTCACGACCACATCTTAAGCGTCATGACTGAGTAAGTTTCACACGCATCACGCTTTTATTCCTTGCTGGGTAGGCAGAAAACACGGCCGTAAAAAATAGTCGCAAGGCGGTTTCGAAAAAAAAACGCGTGCCACTATAGTGACAGATCGTCAGTCTGTCGCCTAAATTGCAAAAAAAATGAAGCCCCCTAGTCCCTTAGTCGCCTCTTACGACACCCGCCGGGAAGAAATGGGGTGATGCCATTCTAATCCAGAATCACACGGCAATCTAAGCCGGCATCACACGGCAAATTACGTTATATACTTAAAAAAAAATGTAAAGTACGTTATACAGGAGTAACAAAAAGGGTATAACAAGCTGAAACGAGGCCAAGTTACGCATTTAACTGAACAACTTTCCCTATGAAACATGGGACGAAATACAAACAAAAAAATTGGACCGCCCATACAAAAATGCCGATAAGCTGGTTAATTTATGGGAGTTCATTTTAAATTAAATATTTCAATCTTGCCATGGGAAAGCTGTTCACTTTCATGAGTAGGTAGGTACCTTGACCTTCTTACGGCTTCGGCTACCCTTTTTGTTTTTGAAAACTAGCAAAATTTTCAAGCGCGCGCAAGATATGAACCTGCGACTCTCGCCATTACTAGTGGCGACGCCTCTGCCATCTGGGCTACCGCAGCTCGTCTCTTACCCGCGAATTTTACAAGTGCGCCTACCCTTTTTGTTATTTCTTATATGATTAATTTTCAGTTTAACATTGAAGTACGAGAGCTCAAAATCGGTACAAAGCACTCAAAAGCTGAATCTGACGGAGTCATCCATACAATACGCGTCGCACAATTACAGCAACCCCTCCAACGGTATATGGAACACCACCCAGACTGAGATGAAGAATCGCACTTACGAGGTAACATAGGACACATACCTACACATACAGGGTGTAAGGGACGGTGTACCGAAAATTTTGCAGGCATGATCAGACCATGACACTGAACAACTTTTACTATGGAGCCTATGTTGGGAAAATGAATACTTTTTTTCGAGTTTCCATAGAAAGTCAGTCAGCTGATCGGGAATTTTGTATGGGAGGTCGAAAAAAAAATATCGTTTACCAACATAGCTTCCATAGAAAAGGTTGTTCAGTTTCATGGTTTGATCATGATCAGTTTTCGGTAGGTACACCGTCCCTTACACCCCGTATACACATATCACGCCTATAATCCCTTGCGGGTAGGCAGAGTGTAAACGGCAGCAAAAATGGACATTAAGGTCTGACAAATATTTGAGGGTCATCCGAAAAATTGTGAATCACTACAGTGACAGGTTGTCAACCCATCGCCTAAAATTGCAATACATACCCTCGAGTTCCTTAGTCGCCTCCTACGACTCCCACGGGAAAGAAGTGGGGTGATGCTATTCTAAGCCAGCATCACACGGCAATCACACATCCTACTTAAGATTTACTGTTTATCGGACTTACGAGGTAACATAGGACACATACTTTATAAGCTTGTCTGTTTATTTATTGAGTGTTTAATTTTGACGGCCGTTGTAGCACAGTGGTAGTGACTACCTGCGACGCAAAGGTTCCGATTTCGATTTTTGGTGGGGCACTCACAAAGTTGATATCCATCTCTTTGTGAAATTGTTCCCAGTCTGGTAGGATGAACCACCTGATTGTCCGAAAAGAGAGATGGTTCCGTGCTTCGGAGGGCACGAAACATGAATTTTGTCCATAGGAAGCACTTACCCCATGAATTTTGATTCGCTTGAGAGGGTGGGTCAAAGCCAGCGGTTTTTTGCAGCATAAACGGCCGTATCTTTTGTAACGTTAAGTTAGAAACTTGAAATTTAATATCATTTGAGTAGGTATATATATACTACAGGTTTTAATTTTATGTCGATATGTCCACGTGTTTCTGAGATCGATCCTTTATGGGTTTTTTGTGGTACGGAAAAAAAAATTTTGGTGAGGTGCTCAAAAGAATTTCTACCCCAACAATGTTCACCATAATATTATTGGTAAATATAATAGTCTCCTTGGTAGATTTCCTGCCTGCCATACAAAAAAAAATGAAAAAATAAGTCACTCTTTGTACTCTACACCACCGCTTGTCCAAACAAATCATGATCACCAAGTCTATGAGCTCGAGGCCTTATGGTTTAATTAAACTTGTGCTGCCATCTCTTATACAATAGATGAACTAAAAACAACCCTATGAAGCTTCGTCTGGACTACTTCCGGTTTTTAGTATTGCTACTCACCGCTAGGTAGCAGCACTGGTATCATAGTAGTACAAAAAATATCCTGTAGAGGGGGTTTCTGCGAATATTTAGTTTAGTTATCTGCCACTAATATATATAATTAGTGGCAGCATGGAAGGAGTTTGGTGTGGGACGTCACTTGCGTGGACACGCTTGCCTCATCCCACCTTCAGGCAACAAGTGCACAAGCTGGCTCCGCAGCCGCGAACGCAGAGGGAGCAAAGGTGCGTAAATATGCGGAAATAGCGGAGAGCTACATGTTCGCACCGATCGGCTTTGAAACCTTGGGCCCTTGGGGGCCAGAAGCCAAAAAGTTTGTCAAAGACGTTTCGGTGCGTATCTACAAGACATCCGGCGATCGGCGTGCTGGCAGCTTTCTTGCCCAACGGATTAGCTTAGCTATTCAAAGGGGGAATGCTGCCAGTATGCTGGGCACGATGTCTAGTGGATATGCATCGGAAGGCCTTATTTAGATTAATTGTTTGTATATAAGTTAAGTTTATATTTGTAAATATTGTTATTTTAAGTTTAGTTATTTGAAACTAGATGGTGCTATACAAAAATGGCAGTTATTGTATTTCTAAACTTTACAAATTGAATTATTTATATTTCACAAAACAAATCAAAAGCACATCAAAACAAAACTTCTCTCCCCGCGCTATGTCAGCTATTCGCAAAAATGAAATTTTACGTGTGTTCAATACAACAAATGGCTTAACGAATAGTTTATTTCACTACAAGACGCTAGACGCCAACAGCAACAATAGTCAATTTTTACGGTACCACAAACTACTGTTCAAAGCTGGACATGGGCCTCCCCTTACCCCATGAAATTGTCATACTCACCAAGCTTGGCAGGTGGATTGGCGAGCGCAGTGCAACGTATTACTAGCCTTATTATTAGGTCCTTACATATGAAATTGGCGTTTTGTATGGGAGGAAAAAAACGATTTTTTTTAATATAGTATATTTATTTAATCAAAGTATGAGCCATTGTAATCTATACACTTTTGCCATCTCATAGGTAGTTCATTGATCCCTTTACTAAAAAAAACCATTCGGACGGGGATCAATAAAATCTTTGAAGGCGATTTGGACTGCCCCATCTGAGTTGAATTTTTTCCCTTGCAAGAAGTTATCCAAATTTCGAAAAAAATGGTAATCTGTTGGAGCAAGGTCCGGGGAGTACGGTGGACGCCTTAGACATTCCAATTGAAGCTCTTCTAATTTGCTAGCCGTCTGTTGTGCAGTGTGTGGTCTAGCGTTGTCGTGAAGCAACAGTGGCGTAGAGCGATTGACCAACCTCGGTTGTTTAGCAGCTAGCTTTTTAGCATCATGGTTTGCAATTGCTGACAGTAGACATCTGCCGTAATCGTCTGGCCAGATTTGAGAAAACTGTAATGAACGACACCGGCGCTAGTCCACCAAACGCTTACAAGTAACTTTTTATTGGTCAATTTTCGCTTGGAGCAGGCTTTGGCTGGCTTGCCAGGGTCCAGCCATTGCGATGAGCGCTTCCGATTATCGTAGAGAATCCACTTTTCATCACAGGTAATGATTCGATTTAAAATCCCTTCGTTATTGTGCCGGTCAAGTAATGTAACGCAGCAGTTGACGCGCGTTTGCCGGTTTGCTTCACTCAATTCGTGAGGAACCCACCTTTCAAGTTTTTTAATCTTTCCAATTTGCTTCAAGTGGATTAAAACAGTTTTATCACTAACACCGAAGCCTGCAGCTAATTCGGACGTGGTTTGCGATGGATCCGCTTCCACAATAGCCTTCAATTCTTCATTATCAACTTGGGTCTCCGGCCGTCCACGGGGCTTATTTTGCAGGTCGAAATTTCCAGAACGAAAACGTTGGAACCAAAAACGCACTGTATTTTCTTTTGCGACACAACCGCCATACACATCATTAACCCTTCGAGCCGTTTCCGCAGCACTGGTGCCACGGTGGAACTCGTACTCGTAAATAACGCGATATTTCAAATTTTCCATTTTGTAAATTGAGCGATGCAAACAGAAAAAAGATAAGTAAAAAAACAAATGAATGACGGTTTACGAAACACAACTACATGTGGAAATAGCTGTATAAATTTGAATTTCGAATTCCTAACCAAATAGGAGAAATTTGTGATCAAAGTGGCCAGTACGACAAAACGACAATTTCATATGTAAGGACCTAATATTTGTTTATTTCAGATGCTTCTCAACATAGCTCGCAAGGGTATCGACTCAGACAATATCGTCAGAAATGCCTCACTCATACACAGTTTGGACTTCATTGACCTACTCAAGTGAGTTTTAAATGTTTTCTGTGTAGTGCTAGGTTACAATAGCATCACCCCATTTCTAACTATGGCTGTCGTAGAAAGAGACTTAAGGATTGTTTCCATAAATAAATTAAAAACGTAAAAAATTTAGATAATTTCAAGAAATTTAGTAGGTTTTTTTTTTTTTAAATAGTTGGATTAGTATTCTATGGTGCCAGGTTTAAGTCCCGCCAGCAGTCAAAACTTATAAGATAAAACTGTCATCAAAAACTAATTAAGAATTTACTAATAGGTGGCCTTACCGGTAAGCAGCAATTTCCTCTTGGCAACCTTTAGAGCTTATAAAAAGTCTGATTATTGAAGCTCTCTTGCTTTCTTATGGAACAACGACAGCTATCACCACGCAATGACAAAAAAACGCTGCAGAAATGCGAAATTCATTGGAAAACCAAATAATGAATTAACGACAATCCTAGCCACATGAATTATTTAGAATCAATATAACCTTGGACGACTCGGTGTCCCATAAGAAAAGTAAGAAAAGAGACCTTGTTAAAACTTTGCGCTTAAATTAGGTGAGCTGATAATGCTCAAAGTGGCCATTTTTCATTGACATTGCACTGTCGCTGCGTATTATGACGCACCGTAACGCAGGAATGTAGTAAGGTTTTTATTAAGCACTCACATTGCTATATTATTTTCATAAATGAAAACACCCGGGACCGTGGGGTACCGTCTCACTGCTCTGCCAACTGAGATACTGCCGCTCCGAATGACCCTTGCCACGGACCCGGTTTCAAGTCCCGGCGGGCGCTAGCATCTTTTCAATTTCTTATTTTCATTTAATACTAAAGGAAATTGCGATTTTCGATTTTCTTCTTTTTCAACCCGTTGCCACCCAATGCTGAGTGTAGGTCTCCTCAATTCGATCTTATTCCAAAACAAATACGACAACGGTGCGTTTGCGGTGCGCGTTGCAAAACGAATGCGTCTGTCAACTCGTTTGTCCGTATCAGTAAACGCACCGTAGCCGCATTTGTATGGAATTAAGATTGGAAATTGCAATTTGCTTTAGTGTGACAAACACATGCGTTACGGTAAGGTTACGTTGCGTTAAAACAGCCCGAGTAAGTTTTGAAGTAAATAGGTAATTAAACCTATGTCTTGTTTCCATTTTACGATTCTATATTCTACATACACACATACACAAATCACGCCTATATCCCTTACGGGGTAGGCAGAGCATTAACGGCCGTAAAATGGACATTAACACAACTTCTGACAAAAGTTTGAGGGTTAATCAGATAACTGTGCATCACTATAGTGACAGGTTGTCAGCCCATCGCCTAAAATTGTAATACATACCCTCCAGTCCCTCAGTCGCCTCCTACGACACCCACGAATACGACACCCAGGAAAGAAATGGGGTGATGCTATTCTAAGCCGGCATCACACGGCAATTCTATATTCTATTATATCATATCTGTAATTTCCAGCACAATGTCTCAGCTCAGTTACGAATCCCTCTGCAAACTGTTTGCTGATGTTCTCGGCACCAGTTACGAGTTAGAAACTTCTAGAAATATCTTCCTGGAGGTGCTTCCTTATGTGAGGACTGAAGCTGGAGCAAAATTGGTGCGGCATCTCGTCGTGGATTTGAAGGTAACGTATATTTTTCAAGGCGAGTGTAGTCATGCCACAGAATCACAGAATAGCTAATAGTATGTAGTATATGTGTGTGTCCAGACGCACCGCCAGATACCATCCATACCTGGTTGCCATTCCACCAATTCGGATTAAGCGCTTCCAGTCATCATTTATAATGCGCACTGCTAAAGAGTGGAACTCACTACCTGCGTCTGTGTTTTCAAACGCATACAACCCTAATCTCTTCAAAGTAAGAGTGAACAGGCTTCTTCTGGGTGAGCTCGCTCCATCTTAGACTGTTTCTGTCCTATGACCTAGACTAAAGTCAAGAGCAAACACACTTAATAAAAAAAAAACTTACTTCATGTATGGGAGAGCTCCAAAGTGCGTTATAAATATAACAGTAAGTAGTAGACGTCTGTCATTTTGAACGCTGGTATAGTTTCACATAAAAAAGCTTTGCATGTTTTTCCAGAACAAAATAGAAGATTCGATGCTAGTTGGGCTGATCCGCAAACTGCCTTACAGCATCGCAGTGTTCAGCAAGGGTCTGCTCCAGGAGTTGGAAGTCTTCACAAAGCTGGGACCTGACTTTCCCCAGGTAAAATTCTAGAGTGACGGCCAGGATCTTAAAGTGGGTAGACTTCGCAGTGTGGGACAGATACCATTTGGAACGACGGCCATGTTGGCAGGATAAATGTAGTCGGTCTTTAATAGCAGTTTATGGTAACACCTGGGGGCTTAATTGTTGAGCCATGACGAACTTAGATAATGAAAATTAAAATTCATGATGGCCGTGTTTATCGGAGGAGTGAGGTCATCAATTTTTTGAGTTACCAATGGCGTCCAAAAGTATTCGATGTCATCATAATTAGACAATTGATGACCAATTATTATGTATTTCCCCAGGACATAAGGCACGCGGCCATCTTGAGTTTCGCGACGATGGTCAACATTGCGATGGAGGCTGACTTCGACCAGGAATACTTTGACGACATCTACGACAAATACTTGAGGATGTACAACTGTAAGTACCCTCATCATCATCATAAGCCCACATCTACCCACTGCACCATAGGCCTCTTTTCTATTGCGACAATCTTCACGGTCCTGTGCCAAATTCCATAGAGATTTTGGGAGGAGTGATGATGAGGCCAGTAGGCCGAGTGACGACAGTGAGGGGAAAAGGGTAGCTACCCACCTGGTCGAGAGTTGTGACCAGGGGAACGACTGTTCCATCCGGACTTATTTGGAGGTTGTTTAAATAGCAATCGGCGGAAAAATTTCATTACCGCGTTTCAGGACTTGTTGCCACTAGTCTATGAATTTTATAATTTGCTGGATCTTGTCTTTTATCTTCATTACAAGCTTGGGGTTTCGACAACCAAAGGTTGTTGCACTAATTAAACTGCTAAGTAACCTTAGCCATGCACACAAATCAGATTTTCGAACAACGTAAGATTCAAGGTTTCCAGAAATAATTTTCCTTTCTTTACAGACTGTCCCCAATACGTGGACCGGCTGGTATGGCTGCAAGGTGCCGCTAACCTCGGAAAAAGCAGCGTCAACTATCTTGATGAAGTCAATTTGGACACTAAGAAGAGCAAACATGAGAGGCTTTGGGCTGGTTTGGCAAGTCTCAGCATATGGAAGCAAGCTGTGAGTAACTTATGTACCTATCAAGTAGCTTGGTTTTACCAAGTACCTAACATTGTTGTTTACATGGTGTAAGGGACAGCCCTCAGAATACTTATAGGGTGCATTCAGACCATGAAACTGAACAACTTCCTATGAAAAAATATTTCAGGAAACGTCAAAAAAAAATCTTTTGATAGTAAGTGCAGTCAGCTGATCTTCACTATGTATAGGAGGTCTTAATTTTTTTGTTGTTTCCTGACATATGTTCCTAGGGGAAATTTGTTTAGCTTCATGGTCTGCATGCACCCTATCAGTATTCGGAAGGCTGTCCTTGACACCCCATATATTAACATTCTTGGCAAGAGTGGCAAGGTCCTTCTTGATGAAGTTAATTTGGACACTGCATTTTGAAATAAACTGTGAGTAAATTAGTTAAATCTACTAAGTAGCTTGATTAGTACAAAGGGGATCTAATAATAGTGTTGTATTTACGAAGCAGCTTTGTTGATAATATTGTGAAAGATGTCAACTACCTAGATGGAGTTGGATTTGACACTTAAAGTATTGGCTTTTTGGGCTGGATTGGCAGGTCTTGCGTCTATACGTTACACAAGCTGTGAGTGACTTGATTGCATCTAATATCTATTTTAGTTGTATTTATTGAGTACCTTTGATGATATTGGTAAGAATAGCGTCAACTATTTCGATGATTTGCATTTGGACACTAAAAAGAGGTTATATATATGCTACCTTACTTTGGTGTATTTACAAAGTTACTAAGTAAATAATCTCGGCTTGAAAAATTCGGGTGCCCATACAAAATTACGATCAGATGACGCTCTTTACTGGAAGGTTATTTTTTTTGGCGTTTTCTGAGGCTAAATTGATCAGTTTCATAGTCTGAATACACCCTTTTAGTATACGGAGCCTTTATATAGTTTTGGGAACTGAAAATATCGTTAAATCTATAGTGAAACTTTCATTTCAGAGCCTAGAAAACACTCTACCAATCCTGATGAACGAAACTGAGCACATACAACTGCGAATCATCGCCCTCCACGCGATCCTGACCTCACCCTTAGGACCAAGGGATTTCTTCAACGTTCACAACTATCTGAAAGACTGCAAGGATGATCAGCTGAAACGGTTTTGGTACACAACCATGAAGAGTTTGGAGAATAATCGCTTCTATGACAAGTATAAAGCTGCGTGAGTAAATTTTATATTCGAGCACTCGCCAATCCGCCTGGTACACATGGTAGGTATAGCAAAAAACGGGTGCAGGTGATATCGGGAAAAGCGCAGCTATCTTGTCTGGCCGGGTGTTGTGGTCGACGACAGACTGGTCCACCTAGATTGCATTGGAAGTTGTATATATGCGGTGCGCGGTGAACACTTCGATACCGCGTTTCAGGCCCATTGTTCTCTGCTCATCGGTCGAGCGGCACCATCTTGGGGATATGATGAAAACTTCTGTTGCGTCTTGCTTGCTTGTTAAACACTTGAGTGAGCTTCTTGTAGTAGCTCACACAGGTCGCTACAAATTTATCAATTGTTCCTATTTGCAGGTCTTACTACATACCGTTCCTTGCGGCTCAGCTGACAAACCCTGGTTTAAAGGAATGGGCTACCAATAACTACATCATCAGCCAGGAGCCATCGTTGGATGTGCAAGGTATGTGGAATTAAATTGTCAAACCGCATAATAGGTCCCAAAAAATATTATTATCGTATCATTAATCATTATCGTTTAAACAATATTTCAATATAAATATTTATATATTGTGTGTTGAGTTTTATTTTTATTTCGCATATTGCACTTGAAAAGCCCCCTCAAAAACGCGCAGAAATTTGCAGGCAATCTGATTGGGCGTTTCTCTCTGACGCAGCAGCAATGAAAGGGACAGTCGCTACATCCTTCTTAACGCCTTAAGAATTCGATTGTACCTTTTTTGTCCACAGGCCCCACGTTCCAACTGCTGACAGTTGGTGGAAAATGGAGTGGACCTCCAGAACTGGTGGTGTTAGAATTCTCTACTGGTGGAGAGTTAGCTTTCAATGGTGCAGTAAGTGTTTTTCCCGTCATCTCTATTTACTTATTTTATTTATTTATTTATACTTTATTGCACATCGTAGAATAGGCGAGCCTAATGCCAGACGGCATTCTCTACTGGCCAACCAGAAGGTAAACAGAGAGAGGAAGAAGCGGGTGCACTAATGAGAAAATAACAAAAATAAAACTAAAGGAAAACAACATGTCAAAACTACTATCAACTACTACTACTCTATCACGAGATTACTCTTAGTAAGAACCGATGAACCGTCGACTCGTTGTCCCACACAAAAAGAGAGATACCTTTAAAAAGTATCTCTCTTTTCGTGTGGAAGAGAGATACGTTCACAATATTATAACGGGTGAACGAGCTAATAAACTGAACAAGCTTGCTCAAGTAAAGAAGGTGAAAATTTTAAAACAAATTACCTCCTGCACAAAATGTGTTAGCCATCTAGAGGTGTTGCCGTGTGATGCCGGCTTAGAATAGCATCACCCCATTTTTTTCCTTGGACTCCCGTTAGAGGTGACCAAGGGAGTCGAGGGTGTGTATTGCTAATTTAGGCGATGGGCTGACAACCTGTCACTATGGTGATACAAAATTGACTCTGAATGACCCTCAAATACTTGTCAGACGTGGCGTAAATGTCCGTTTTTTGCGGCCGTCTACGCTCTGCCTACCCCGCAAGGGATTATAGGCGTGATGTGTGTGTATGTATCTAGAGGTCTAACTGTTTTCAAATTTCAACCTATGTTGAATACCAAATTTTAAACCCTTCCCGTGTTAGGTAAACAAAAACTTGGTAAATTTTCAAGCACGGGCAGGATTTAAACCAGCGATGCCTCTTCCATCTGGGCTACCGCGGTTTGTGCAATAGGTACCCGCCAATTTTGCAAGTGTATCTTAATGCCGATAACGCGTGGCATGGCTCCGCTCCATCTACCGGGTTAGTTTTGCAACTAATACCAGGGGGGTCTCACTCCACGGTTTAGGTATATTCCGCCGGCGGGTCCCCTACGGGGACTAATCTCCGCGGGTTGTCACTTGTCGTCGCCAGACCGCCAGTGTGCCGCTAGCCGCCGCACTGTTCGCACGCACGTGCTGCTCGCGCGCACACTTACTTGATTTTTTTCTGTGTTTTAGTACGTTTATTCGTTAAAAAATCGATCGGGTCGTCGACTCGGTGTCCCACTCGATACAAAGAACAGTTAGACACAAGAATAATTAATTGTTTTTCTATATAAACAGTAGTCATTAATAATTTCGTTTAGGTTTATAAATATTTACAAATCTTACAATTCCTTTCGTAGATTAAGTGAACAAATTAGATATTATAGCAAAATCAATAAAAAATCTTCGTCATAAAACTGCGATGCGCAAGGGAGATTGAGTGTTCGCGCGCGTTCATAAGTTTCAATTTTGTTTGTGAGCGGTTGGGTACACCGAGCGTAGGTATTAATTTATACCTAAACATGTAATTTGTTAGGGAGTGATTCTTCTGTACGTTAGTACTATTATATATTCTGTGCTAATACCCAGCGACTAATTCATTCTTTACAGATTGAATGTATGTTGATCGACCAATGTTGCTTGGGAAAAGTTGTTCAGTTTCATGAACTGGTTCACCCGTTAAAGTATATGCGGTTTTTTTAATCCCTGTATATATTTTGACACGGTTACCTACACCCTTAATAGAAGCTTCGTTTACCGTGAGTCATACTCTATTAATGAAAATAAGCCAATAAAAAAAAAGCGTCGGCTGGGGATTGGACCCGGGTGACTTGTGGAGTACGGTCCCGACACTGTTCTTTTTTTCAACTTCTTATTTTATTTTATAAACCATAGTATAGACTCTATCACCTTGTAAAACTGCGAAAATCTCAAACATCCTATCTACATGTAGTTTACTTACATTAGTTCAATGCTGCATGTTTTTCTTAAATACATAATAATATTAGTAATATTATTGATGTTTCTTGTATCATTAGTATTGAGACTGCCAGTCAATAACAAAAATATTATATTAATGAGATGAAAAGAAAAATAGCCAGCCCTAGCACGCCTTGACCACTTTGGGCTGCAAACGGCAAAACGAGTTCTTTTTTTTCTACTTTATATTATACGGTGAAAATTTTTTTTTAAATTTAATATACATAAATACAAATACAAATACATCTGTCGAAGCTTATTGCTGATTTGTACCGTATCTTTAGGTTAATGTCTGACGATGCATGTAGCATATAGCCGTGTGATGCCGGCTTAGAATAGCATCACCCCATTTCTTTCCCGTGGGAGTCGTAAGAGGCGACTAAGGGGCTCGAGGGTGTGTATTATAATTTTAGGCGATGGGCTGACAACCTGTCACTATAGCGATACACAATTTTCCGAATGAACCTCAAACATTTGTCAGAGGTGGTGTAAATGGCCGATTTTTGCGGCTGTTTACGCTCTGCCTACCCCGCAAGGGAGTATAGGCGTGATATGTGTATGTGTGTATGTATGTATGCATGTAGTGGATTACTCGTTGTTTGAATTTCTTATAATCTTCTTTGCAGGCTTAAGTCCGATTTTAATTTGAAATAAATGTACAATTAAATTATTATACACAATCTACATCTTAGATACCTTCTAATGTATTTTTTTCAGATCAACATACTAGCGGAAGGAGTGACTTCAAATGTTTTTCGAAGGATCCAAACCTCAAACGCGACCGACAATATTTCCACCAGGCTGATGACCATCCTCAAGGACCTCAAAGTAGCCATCGCTGATCCTGAAAAGGTAGGCCGAGAGTATACTGTCCCGATAGCGTAGCGAATAGTACCCCGTCATGAAGGTTGTAGGTTCAGACCTCGAAAGCAATTGACAATATCTCCAACAGACTGATGGCCATTCTTAAAGCCCTGAAAGTTGCCATAGTAGACCATGAAAAGGTTAATTTCCTGCTTTCGAGTATTGTAAAAGTTTAACAAGTCTAATGTATATGTAGAAAATCCGTGATCTTTGCTAGCAGTACGTGCGTACTAGCACAATATACCAAGGAACAGTAATTTAACTTCATACTGCGCCTGGTTTTCGCACCCACACATACACACGCCTAAACGACCTATATGTACACGACTACTACATAGAATCTCGTGCCGTCACAGCAAACTGTACAACCGCCGCGCGTTATTGTTTGAGTATCGAGAAATCGGAAAAATGAATACCTAGAATTCATTAAACTAATAATGTAATTCATTATTTTCTTACTGTAATTTAGCAATATGGTACCTAAGTGTGGTATCACTTAAATTCGGGTTAGCAAAACCAAAGTGTTGACAATCCTGTTGATGTAGGTAGATTCAAGCGGAAAGGTGCTCAAATTAAACTACTGTTCTTTAGTATAATTAGGTACAAGTAACAGTTTGCCGTCCAGACCTCTATGGCAATGCCTGCTAATGTTATTAAGTAAATAAATTATAGTGACATCTTCTGAGATTATTTAGAAAATATATCCAAGCCCAGAAGAAAAGGGCGTTGCTAACATTGATAGCGAAGGTAGTAGATTAAAATTCTTGCCTGTAGCATTTACGAAATTTTGCAAGTTTCATAATCAGTTTTTCGACAGACACTCTAAGTGCAATATTTGATTGTCATTTCCCTCAATTCGGGATATAAATTATCCTAACTTACCTTAAATTTGTGCTGTCACTTTTCGTCAAATAGGTTGAGAAAAGGATAGTAGATATCTAAGTCCTGTCATATTTAAAAATGTCAAAACGTTCTCCGCAATTTCTAGTAAATTTAGTCGCCATTATTATCATCATCATCGCCTTATTTTGACAAATAACACGTAATTTGCGTCAAATTAAAAGACATGACAGGACTAAAATATATCCTATCCTTTTTCTAAATCTATTTGACGGAAAGTGACAGCACTAATTTAAGGTATGTTAAGAGAAGAATTTATATTCGTATTGAGGCCAGTATTTTATTTAATACACCATGTGATGCCGGCTTAGAATAGCATCACCCCATTTCTTTCCCGTGGGAGTCGTAAGAGGCGACTAAGGGAGTTGAGGGTGTGTATTGCCATTTTAGGCGATGGGCTGACAACCTGTCCCTATAGCGATACAAAATTTTCCGAATGACCCTCAAATATATGTCAGACGTGGCGTATATGTCCGTTTATGCGGCCATTTACGCTCTGCCTACCCCGCAAGGGATAATAGGCGTGATATGTGTGTGTGTATGAATGTATTTTATTTAATGTCCTTTTTTACCATAATCATCATTGGCCTCACACGTCTGTGACAGACGATTTAATCAGTGTCTGAGACACTGCGTTGCCTGGGACGCAATTATGAAAAGCGCAGGGCTGCCCAGGACCTGCGCCACCCTCTCGGCCTTCCTGGCTGGATCCGCAGGAACAACTAGTCGATACGTGCGGAGTCAGGTCGGCTGCAGCCGCAGGAGTCTGCCGCGCGGTAGATCTCTGTCACACGCGCCTGACGGAGACCCCGTTCCGGGTTTAATTGTGGAGTTGGCCTCTCCAGGACCGTTGTGTTTGGGTTGGATTTATCCCTCGGTCGCTTCTTACGACCCCCATGGGAAGAGATGGAGTGGTGCTATTCTACTCTGCCGGCACCACACGGCTACCTTTTTTTTACCATACTCCCTTGGATATTACTATGTACTTATTTTACTAATTTTCAGGTACACATTGATATAGTAGTGAAAGTATTCGACAAGATTGTCTACGCCACTCACGTAGATCAGGAGAGGTTTGACAGTTGGAACACAAAGGAATTGTGGAAGTGTATTGAAGACTTCGTACGTTTCGGCAGCCATATCAACCAGCAAGTCGTGTATTATCCAACGCAGATGGTCAAAGATTTCCCTACGGAGATTGGTAAGTTTACCTTACACTGCGCTCGCCAATCTGAAACGGGGGGATGCTCATGTCTGGCAAATAAGGACTTTTTTGTCAGTTGTTTACTTGAAGCAGGAAAAAGTACTCAGGAATGCTTAAAATCATCGATAGATGGCGTTAAACATCTTTTAACGTCAATCTTTTTTTTAACCTTTAGAGACAGGTTGTCAGTCTGTGGCCTGAAATTGTAAAACACATGAAACCCTCAAGTCCCTTAGTCGTTTCTTACGACACCCGCGAGAAAAAAATGGGGTACTGCTATCACACGGCATTAAAATAGAAAACATCCAAGAATATTTTAATGCCAATGGTTCTTGGCATGGCACCATTTTCCGAAAATTTTTATTTATTTTCCTACTTACAATGATTTGGATGTTAATTTTAGGTACGCCTGTGAGACTGCTATCGACCATCGTGTCATTTACGTCCATAAGAGGAAACCTGACTGCGCCGAGCACCGATGACTTGACTTGGAGGAACGATCTTCACATAAGGTAGATATTTTAATAGAAAAAATGTGAGTTCTACTTGAATAGGCGGGTCTCTCACTTACGGTGCGTTACGGTATGTAACGGATGCGTCTGTCAGGAGAATAAAATAAGGTTGGAATTTAGCAATTTCCTTTCGTCTGACAGACGCATGCGTTACGTTGCGTTAAAAATACGCAGCGATGGACAACAAGTGGGAGACCCACCTAAGTGGAAAATAGTCAGAATTGCTAGATCCGTACTAATATTATAAATCTGAGAGTTTGTGTGTATGTGTGTTTGTTACCTCTTCACGCTCAAACGGCTTGACCGATTTGGATCAAATTTGGAATACAGGTAGATTATATCCTGGAATAACACATAGGCTACTTTTTACCGCAGGAAAACAACTATTACCACTCGAAAATGAGTGGCAACGGGTGAAACCGCTGGTATTTTAATAAGCCATTGTATGTTTAGTACTTGCATATTTAAAAAATGCTAGACTGATTTCGGTGTTTTATTTTGTACGGAATCACTTTACTTATTAGTCACTATTCTCATATTCAATTTAGTTGTTTACAGGACGCAGGTAGGTATTTTTGTTTAACTTCGAGGTTGTTCTTCTATATTGATTGATATGTCGAAAATTACTGATGAAATTAAATAAAGTTGTTGGATTATTTTTTGATTTAAGCTCCGTATTTGATTTGGTAGAGCATTCGTTAGAACTTTATAAACTAGACTTAAATGACTTGAATCCTATCTTAGCAACCGTAAGCAGTTCGTAGAAATCACTATCACTTCAGGCTGTGACTGATGGAATTGAAAGAGTAGGTATATCAAAAATTGTTGATATGTCTAGGGGAGTTCCTCAAGGATACATTTTAGAACCGATATTTTATATTATCTTAAGTACAAAATTGTTTTAATTAGGTGAATTAACTTTAATTCTACTGTTGAAATTAAACTAGGATCAATAATATAAACGACATTTGCAATCATCATGGGGTTCGAACCCACGAATTGAAGTTTGGATCCATTGAGACAGTCAAAATGAGTCAAATCCTTGCTGTTCTCAGTCACAGAGATTGTATAGCCTAATTATTTTGGTTAGCACGGTAAAGAGAGTGATGTCATACCGAAATATTGCGATATCATAAAGTTTCGGTTCCGAAATTTAACCTAAGCCGCTATCAAAAAGGCTTTCTCAGTACTTTATTTACGATTTCGATAGAGCGCAATGTATATTTCGGTATCGAAATTAATTCGGTAACTACCAGTATTTTCTACCAGTACCAAACCTAAACCCATTTAATAATCTTTATCCAACCTCAAGAACGTATACCGGAACCGATATTATACCGGTAGCTCAACCCTGTACTTTATCCAAAAATGATGTTTCCAGATACCAAGGCACGTCTGTGACATCGTTATCCATTGACGGCCCGCTCCAGCCGTCGCAGCACACGGCGCGGCTCCAGCAGTCGATGGTGGTGCACCTGCCGATGAAGTTCCACGTCAACCTGGCGCCGGGAACCAGCTCCGTGGAGTAAGTAGCAATCTACAAGCAGTGACATGATAAACAAGCCCTAATAGTAGGCGGCAGGCGTATACTGAACCGAGGAAGCACAGTACAAAGAACGCATACAGGCACTACCTACAATTTCTTATGTTCCTTGAAAAAGTTGTTTAGTGTCATGGTCTCGATTTTACTCCTTAGAACATTTTCTGCTGTTTTTACTTTCTGTATTTGTTTTTTTTTGTTTCTATTTTCTGTATTCTGGTCTAAAAATTCTTTAATTCTTAAATTTAAATAAGGTTTTAATCAACCGTGAATTCTGCCGTGCGATACATACATACATCAGCATATTGCAGTCCACTGCTGGAATTAAGCCTCCCCCCTGGTAAGCGAGTGAGAACGCTACGCTTGTCGATGCGTGGTCTCCACTTAAGAACCCGTCGTGTGATGCCGGCATATAATAGCACTGCCCCATTTCTTTCCCGCGGGTGCCGTTAGAGGCGACTAAGAGACTCGAGCGTTACGTATGTATAACAATTTTAGGCGACAGGCTGACAACCTGTCACTTAAGTGTTACACAGTTCGTCTGAAACAGCCCTCAAATATTTGTCAGACGTGGCTATAGCGAAAGTTTTTTTATGGCTGATACCGCTCTGCATACTCCGCAAGGGAAAAGAGCGTGATAAGTATCATGAAGTATATATTAGTTTTTCAGTTTGTTATGTGTTTTGTATTTTCTTGTGGTTTTTTTTATTCTGTAAGTTATAATTATAATAAGAGGACCTTTTTTATAACAACAATTGATAAGGCATACATTGAACTTACTTGAAAATTATTTTCTACTTTCAGTTTAAAATGGACGAACCCGTCACAAAATGGCGGCGTGGCGATGCACTCGCGCAGTCAGATCGCTACAAGATCGAAACGCGGGAAATATGTGCATACGATCACATCCAAACGGAACAGGTATGTACCTGTAGCGACCTCTGGAAGCTACTACCAGAAGCCCACTCAAATGATTCACAAGCAAGCAAGATGCAATAGAAGTTCCAACATATCCGCAAGATGGCACCACGTGACAGATTAGCAGAGAACAATGGGCCTGAAACGCGGTATCGAAGTGTTCACCGCGCATAGCATATAAACAACTTCTAATTATATCCCTGTGGACCTGTCAGTCCCCTGGCCACAACACTCGGCCCCTCCTTCTGCCGATTGGCATCACTCCCTGCTGTCACCCGTCATATTTCTACTGAAACAGTTTAACTAACAAAATCAACAGCCACAACAGCTGAACATGGGCCTTCCCCTATTGGGGGGTATTTGCCATACTGACTACGCTTGGCAGCCGGATTGGCGAGCTCAGTTCATTCTGTCGTATTACTCGTATTACGGGGAAGCGCTGCTTGTTGCCAATGGGAGTTTTTCTGTTGACCGTTCTGTTGGTAGTTCTGAATGTTAAACCAGAGGGCGCTGATCTAAACTGAAATTTTGACGTTCCAATATGGCTGTCAGCACACAGCACATTTCACTTTGTTTTCGTTACAAATTAATTATGTCAGTTTGATTAACTACAAAATAAACATATCGCTTTGCTATTATATGGAGTGTCATTCGTGTAAGTAAACAAATTACCAATATTAAATTTAGAACAATTCAATAAACACAAAATAAATAATGATTTATAAAGTAGTACAGTTTTTGTGTAAAGAAACGTTATGCTCAGCGCCCTCTACATGACACTCGAGAATCCCTAGAAAATTTCCCATTCCTAGCCTTTTACGACACCCACGTGTATAAGTAGGGTTATTCTTTTCTATACCGGCAACTAGAGACAACTGTTACAGTATTGATTTTTCATACCTTTAAAATACCGTGAATGCTAGCTAATAAAGTATTTCCATTTCAGGCAGAAGGAACAAGGGGTGTTCTTCGATTGTGAAAACCCGCTGACTTCCTCGCAGATATCCCGACAGCTTTCATCCAAGTATTAGTAAGTACATAAGTCCGTAAAAAGAAGGTTCCGTGCTTCGAAGGGCACGCTAAGCCGTCCCGGTTGCTGTCAATGGCCACAATATGTATTTTTTACCGCATTTAACGCGATTCTTACTTTTTTGTGGTAAGGCCCGAAGTGTTCTTGGACTGTGGAAACCCGCTGATTATCCCTTACAGGTATCTAACAGGTATCAAGACAGCTGCCATACAACAGAAGTGATATCTTTGCAATTTTCATAAATAATGGTAGCGGACCCTTCGTGCGCGAGTCCGACTCTCACTTGGCCGGTTTTTATGAAGTCTTTTAATATTAAGCGATACCTAAAACTAAACTGAACTACGGCTACACTTACTTTGTTTCGTCACGTCGTTCCAAAGATGGCAGCACTTGGCCTTTGAAACACGCTATAGGAATGTCCTCAATTATAATATATATAGAAAAAGTTGTATACTCGCAGGTAAGTTGGCATGTTAAATGGGAAGTAAAGACCCTGCCTGTCTGAAAAGAACATAAGGATTAGGTCACAGACCGAAAAATTCGCGCGCGCCGCTGACACCGCATGTGTTTTGAATACCTCTTGTGTTACTGTTAATAACAACCTTGTGTTCTAATTTCCAGCGACAAGGTGTTCACTCTACCACCAGCGCATTCAATCTTATCCACCATTCTACGTCCAATCTCGTCTCCGACCCTGGGATCCTGTGGGGTGATACTTCCACCCTTCCAGCTGCAGCCCGGGAACAGTCTGCAAGTATGTAGCCACGATCACAATGACAATCACGATCCTAATGACAATCGTGCCAATCACAATGATAATCACATTAACAATTATAATCACCAATCATAATTATAATCACAATCATAATTACAATTGCAATCACATTTACAATTACAATCACCAATCATAATGATAACTACAATCTTAATCACATTTGCAATCACTATCAAAATCATTATTGTAATGATTATAATTTTGTTTCTCTCGGCATGGAACCACGGGATGCACGGTTAATTTATGTATGTTTATTTCAGTCATTACTTGTTTACTTTTATTTTACTCGTATCTATGTTACATATATTTATTTCATAGTAGATAGTAGTTTATTTTTGTTATTTTCCATTATTATGATTTCACACCCGAGTGCAACCGTGTCTCTTTTGTGCCTTCTACCCTCTGTGACCGATGTTATAAAACTACAGGCTAAGGTCTACAGGTAAAATTATTAGGATATTGCGCAACCGGCTAATATAATGGTCTCATAATTGCCAACCGACTACTCAATGAACATCGAATTTCACATTTAAAATTGTAGACTGTAGTTTGATAATATCAGGCACTGGTTTGCCGACTTTGTACTATGTGCAATAAAGTGTAAATAATAATAATAATAATATTTTGTATTCCGTCACCTACAGATTAGCCTAAGTGTTGACGAATGGAGTGACCAGGCCACTGAGCAGGAAGATTCCCGGCTTAAGATCAAGACCAGTTTCGGTCTGGACTATTACAGGTACGCAATGACATCATCAGCATCAAATTTATGGCGAGTCATGCCAGTAGGCAGAACGGAGGGTAGGTGGTGTCAGAAAAAGGGTAGCTGCCCGCCTGGCCGCATGTTGTGTCCAGGGGATCGACTGCTCCACCTGAAAAGGATTGGAAGTTGTATATATGCGGTGCGCGGCGAACACTTCGATACCGTGTTTCAAGCCCACTGTTCTCGGCCAATTTGTAACGTGGCGCCATCTTGCGGATATATTGGAATTTCTGTTGCATCTTGCTTGCTTTCTGATTTTCAACCAATTGATTGAGCTTCTTGCAGTAAGTTTTATCTTTATTTGCATGAAATGAGAGCGCCATTCGTCTTACGTGTCTTTCTATAATGTTCATTCGAAAGTTGTCGTGTCTTAGCAACACAGGCAGTCGCACAAGCTTTGTCATTGTAAAAAATATATAAATTTGCATAACACATAACATTATTTTCTGATGTGTGTTGTACTAATAAAAATCCGGCTCGGGCGGGATAAAAACATAAAAATAAAGACACTGCCTCGGGGCTTGCCAGGTGTATCATAACACAATAAATGTAAATTATCAAATTATACTGGTTTTTCATACGGGCACAAAAAATAATCAGCATAAGTTGATCATTGGTAGGTTTATTTATTACTTATAGTACGGAACGCCATTATTTTTCATTGATTGTTTTTTTCTAGGGAAATAAAAGAAAACCGAACGGACTATTTCACTGCCCGAGGTACTCTAGAAGTTGACAGTGATGGTACCAACGGAACCCTCAAAGGAGAAATCAAAATCTATCCAAAAAGTGATAGCAATTTCAGTGTAAGTACAAATACATACTTAACCTACCTGCATGTATAGCGGCGACTAAGAGGTGAATCCAGGGAATGAGCAGCACGTGTGAACATCCATAACACCTTGCACTGCGCTCACCAATCCGCCTGCCAAGAGCCGGCCCATGTCTAGCAGTGGATTTTTATGGCTGTTAATGTAATGTAGGTATCTTAGCTTTGACTAGAATCCCGATGTATTTTTTTGTATATTGTGTATTTTGATTTTTTGACGCTAGGTCTGCTGGAAGAGATTTATTTTTGAAATAAATTTACCTATTGTGAGTGTTATTTCACACATTAAGGCCCAACGCTGCCTTGAGCGGGCTGCACGCGGGGCTTGACTTAACCCGTCAGAAAGGTGCATCTTGCGGTCGTGTTGAAGTAGCTGTAATACGGTTGACATCTCGCACTAATAAAATTATTTGCTTATTAAGATTGCACTATGATTATCTCACTAAGCAATTCTTATGACTGGATCTAATTGGATATAATTTTATGACTGGATCCCAGTTGCTGTCGTTACACAACCATGTCAGAGGCCTACTAGTAGTAGTAGGCGGTTGCTTGAAAATTCTTCTAACACCAGGGTTCATCGGTAAGTTTGTCAACTCCGTGTCCCACACGAAAAGGAGATAGTTCAAATTTAGACTACTTAGTGACGCTGACACGGCTAGCTAAACTCGGCACGCGCGTGCAGCCCGCTCAACGCAGCGTCAGACCTTACGGTTCAATTAAATAAATCGTTTGTTACAGATCTGTCTATCAGGCCATCACAAGAGCCTATCCCCCTTTAACATAGACTTCACGGACCACCCGGCGGCCTACAATGGCGCGTTCGTTCTGTACTCGACTAATTCTTGCAGTGCAAAGGAAAACATCCGGGAAAACAAGTTCGAAATTCAGTACGAGAATAAACCGTATGGTAAAGGGAAGAGGGAGTTTCGTGTTGGTGTTAACGGACAGGAGGTAAGAAAAGAAAAAAACTACATCGAAATTTCGAGAACAGTTTTGGTCGGTTTCGACGTTTTTTTTTTTTTTAGTGTTTTAGAAGCACCTCAATCAACCCATTTGAAGGGTCAACTCATACTGGTTGTTTTTAGTAATTGTGTGTATATACATACATACATAAATCACGCCTATGTCCTTTACGGGGTAGGCAGAGCGTTAACGGCAGTAAAACGGATATTATCACCACGTCTGACAAAAGTTTGAGTGTCAATGAAGATAACTGTGTATCACTATAGGAACGGGTTGTCAGTCCATCGCCTAAAAGAGTTATGCTATTCTAAGCCGGCATCACACGGCATCAACTGTATGTAAAACCAGTATAAAGTTGATCCCTTAAAGCAGGGGAAGAGAAATAGGCTTGAGATCCTGTACGAAAATAAATCTTGTGGCCGCGGGAAAAGTAAGTAAATACCTTAGTCATATTTCAACCTACGTTTATCAGGAAAAGTTGTAAAGTTTTACGAGTAGAACTCACCCTAATAATATTTACACTGAATTTAATAGAATTTATCTAGGTGAGCATGTTCCAAAATCGTCTGCATCGTCACTTAACATCAGTGTCCGATATTATCAAATTACAGGCTACAATTTAACAGGTGAAATTCGACGATTGCGTAGCCGGTTAGCAATTATGATACCAGGAATATTAACCGGCTACGCAATATACTACGAATTTCACCTGTAGACTTGTAGCCTGTAGTTTCATAACATAGGCCACAGGTGAGATAGCAGACAAATGATGACCAAATTTTTATAAAAAAGAAAAACAAAAAATAACATATAATTCCATCGTCATCTAGTACATTTTACTGAATGCCTCAATTTCTCAAGTCAAAGTAGGTACGGTACTAAGGAAAATTGATTCTTAATAATTAACGAGTTGTTGTTTTCGATCTCATTAAAAATTAAAACACGCTTCTTCGTTATCATTAACATTTTATAATTATTAATAATTATTAATTTTATTAATGATTTTCCTTGCGTTTCGGATTTTGTAAAAGTTTCGTTACTGACTAACAACCACAAGGTATTATCACTACATAGTATAAAATAAAGTCGCTTCCCGTTTGGTGTCTCCTTATATCTTTAGAAGTACCCAACGGATTTTGATGCGGTTTTTTTTTATTAGATAGAGTAACTTGAGAGGAAGGTTTATAAGTATAATTTATTCCGGGAAATTGTCACATTCCCATGGGAAAACGGGTAGCCCAACTGGTAGTAAACTTTTGACCCCCTTTTGACCCCTTTAAGGATTAAAATTTCAAAAATGCTGAAACACGTATTTAATTATTTTAAGTTATGAGTCTAATCAGAAATTTTGAAACAGATCACATTTAAGATAAAAAACTTTCATACAAACTTTTAACCCCATTTTCACCCATTTAAAGGTTACAATTTCAAAAATGCTGAAACACGTGTTTAAAAATTTTTAGTAATTAGTCTAACCACAAATTTTGAAACAGATCACATTCATTTAAAAAAACGAACTTTCATACAAACTTTTAACCCCCGTTTGACCCTATTAAGGGTGAAAATTTCAAATATGCTGAAACACGTGTTTAATTATTTTAAGTCATAAGTTTAATTACTAATTTTGAAACGGATCACACTTATGACAACGAACTTTCATACAAACTTTTAACCCCCTTTTCATCTCTTGGGGGATTAAAACAAAACGGAATTTAAAGTAAAGTCGCTTCCCACGTCTGTCCCTGTCTGTTTGTTTGTTTGTATGTATCTTCAAAACCACTTAACGGATCTGGAGAAAGTCTGTTTCCCGTGGGAAATCAGTTAGCAGCGGGTGAAACCGCTGGGCGGGCCGCTAGTTATTAAATAAATTTGCATGCGAAAGTCTTCATCGAATGTTTTGATTTTGACCACGTTTTGACCACGTATCGTCGTACATTTTCTTCTATTCGAATTTGTTCTTGTCAAATGTGTGAATATATAGATGTAGTAGAACATGTGATGCGAGCAGGGGAACGTTCCGTGGTAGACTTTTGCATGCGAAATTCGGTATGATCTATCATTTTTTATAGTTCATTTAGAAAAACACTATAATTTTAAGAAAATAATTTCTTTATTTAGAAATTATAACGCCTTTACCTGCACAAATAAACAGTTAATCACACAAGGCAAAATGACAGTTCTGATAAAAAAAAGCTTTAATTACCAATTGCAAAAGCTATTCATATTCAGGTTATTATAAGGCGTCATACGAGGGATTAAACCCGAGACCATAGGTCCATTATTTTATTTCAATTTATGAAAATAATATTATAGCACTGTGAGTGCTTATCAAACCATTTGAATTCCTACTCTAATTGTGGACTAGAAACCATGGTATTTGTTACAGTAACTTATACTAGATGTCGCTTGTACATCGCTTTGAGACGAGTACCAAGAGATTGAAGAAATGGAAGCGTCAGTTGAGACGCCGGTAGCTCAGTTAGTAGAGCAGTGGTACGGTACACCACAGTCCCGGGTTCAAGCCCCGGCGGGCGCTAACATTTTTTCAATTTCTTTCTTTTAATTTATGAAAATAATAAAGCACTATTTATTTTATTTATTTATTTATTCATTACAAAGCATGAATACAAAGTAATTTTTAAACACCATTAAACCTAACGGTTTGTGTCGGTGCTGCACATTTCTCTTTAAATATGTTACGTACCTACAAACTAAAATGAAATCTTAAACTGTGAGTGCATAATAAACTATTGTTTCATCAGTGTTTTATTTTTCTTTCAGTCCACATCAATGTTGATAAAATCCCTGGACATTGAGACGATAAACTTCTTCGGATATCTGGACGCGTTCGTGTTACTCAGCAGAAACGTGCACTCTAAGCCGGGGTCGTTGGAGGCGTCTGAGTATCGCAGCGCTGTTACTATTAAAGTGAGTCAAAATTTGAGGACAATAGAAATACGCCATTAAAAGAATCAGTCAGAGTTATAGAAATAGCAATAGAAAATGTTTATTTGTTACCCAAATATCATCTTATCATTAGGTAGGTACAGTCACAAAATTTAAAAACTTAGATGATAACAAAAAGTTTCTAACTCAGCATTTGCTATTTATGGAGGAGTTTACATTTGTTTGCAAACGAATAAACGAAGGTAAGACTACAAACAGGGCACTTCTATGAGCAGGGGAAGTTTTCAGAGGGAACCCTACGAGCAACAAGTATGAAACCATGAAATATATTCATGAAACAGCTCAAAGTTTGCAAATGTTACCATGACACTGGCCACGATCCTTCGTTGTATTACGAACGTAAGTAATATGTTAACAGTTTGAAGTATAGAAAATCACAGTGAAAATGTAAATGATAATTGACATTCGATGGCATTACAATGACAGAAAATATAAGAGAATCGGGGCTTCCGGAGCCCAATAAAATAAAGAAAACAATAAACCTTAGATGAAAGATTGGTCCTCGCTGTCGATCACAGTATACCTTTAATATATAGGGATACTGTCGATGAGCGCAAGCGAACTTATCATTTATCTGGACAAAAAACTCATAAAATTTAATATTTCAGCAAGAAGACGATGAAAAGTGGGTGAATTGGAACGACAAGATTGACTACAAGGCGAGCAACAATGCATGGCTGCCTCCCAGTACGACCGCTGTACAGACTCTGAAGAACTTGGGATTCTACCGTAAGATATATCTCCCTCTGCCTCACACTTACTCTCTGACTGTATCTTCTGTCTCACTCTCGGGTGTGTTGGAACGACAAGATTGACTACAAGGCGAGCAACAATGCATGGCTGCCTCCCAGCACGACCGCTGTACAGACTCTGAAGAACTTGGGATATTACCATAAGATATATCTCCCTCTCTCTCACACTCACTCTTTGACTGTATCTTCTGTGTCACTCTCGAGTGAATTAGAGCACCAATGACTACAAGGAGAGTAGCAATGCTTGGCTGCCACCCAGTACGACCGCTGTACAGACTTTGAAGAACTTGGGATTTTACCGTAAGATATCTCCCTTTCTCTCACACTCACTCTCAGACGTATCTTCTGTCTCACTCTCGGGTGCATTGGAACGACAAGATTGACTACAAAGCTAGCAATGCAGACTTTGAAGAACTTGGGATTTTACCGTAAGAAATCTTATGCTACATTCACACTAAGCTCCTTCTCCTGCCGCTGCCGCGAATATTGCCGGTACTACTTGAGCGGAAGTATAGTACTTAACTTTGATGATGATGATGATGATCTTTCCGACCGATTTCGGCCATGGCGACCACTTCAACTCAAACTTTATCTCTATTGAAACAATCTTAGTCTTTTTAACAATTTGCAAGCTGTGAGTGTTCAATTTACAGACAGTGTAAGAGTGAGTGAGACAGCAATACATTCCACTCGCGCTCGTGCTGCCGTTCCTTTGACTCGCGCACAAAAACTTGACATTCGAGGGAAGCACGGGAACTGACACCGGCATGACGAGTAGCAGCGCGAGTAAACTGTTTACGTGCTTCTTCTGTTTCTTTCTACTATTATTTTAAAAAGTACCTACAGATTCATCATTGGCCTCACACGTCTGTGACAGACGATTTAAACAGTGTCTGAGGCAGACACTGCGTTGCCTGGGACGCAATTATGGAAAACGCAGGGCTGCCCAGGACCTGCGCCACCCTCTCGGCCTTCCTGGCTGGATCCGCAGGAACGACTAGTCGATACGTGCGGAGCCAGGTCGGCTGCAGGAGTCTGCTGCGCGGTAGATCTCTGTCACACGCGCCCCCAGGAGACCCCGTTCCGGGTTTAATTGTGGAGTTGGCCTCTCCAGGACCGTTGTGCTTGGGTCGGATTTATCCCTCGGTCGCTTCTTACGACCCCCACGGGAAGAGATGGGGTGGTGCTATTCTACTCTGCAGGCACACGGCTAGCTACAGATTACTTTCCCTAATAAAAACCTGCTCTTGTAAAATGCACCTCACTACTCTTTATATGAAAAAAACCCTGCTCTTATGAAATTACAGTTTATTTTCCTTTTCAGACGAGTGCAGAGTCAACAACAGCAGATTAGATTTTGAAAAACAACTCATCATAGGAGATTGCACGAATAAACCGAGGTAACTTGTTAATTGTTTAAATGATCTTGAAATTAGGAGGCGTAAGCTTACTTTGAAGAACAATGGTTCGGTAAGGTACTCCATGGGTGGGTGTACATATTATTATGTTGGCATTAGAATAAATTATTAGAATAAAAATAAATTTTATATAAATATTTTAAATAAGTTTCTTTAGTTAGTATATTTTTATAATATTTGTGTATATTTGTATGTATGTATGATTTTAAGTGTACTTACTACTTAAATAGATATTAATTTAAAATTAAAGAATTTTACTGTTAAATTGCTTCTGCAACTACTTGCAAATCTTTTTTATTTGTCTCTTTTTATTGTAAAGGTTGCGTGGAAGTGATCACTGTAAGCACTAAGGCCTTTGCTTACTTTTAGTTTGAGATTTTCTGTTTTGTTTCTGTTGTAAGCAATAAAGTGTTTATCTATCTAAATTGCATAAACAACGACGATTACGATAAACAGTTAAATTAAAGTATTTTTAAAGATTAACTGCCGTGTGATGCCGGCTTAGAATAGCGTCACCCCATATCTTACCCATGGGTGTCGTAAGAGGCGACTAAGGGACTCGAGGGTGTGTATTGCAATTTTAGGCGACGGGCTGACAACCTGTCACTATAGTGATACACAGTTATCTGATTGACCCTCAAACTTTTGTCAGACGTGGTGTTAATATCCGTTGAACGGCCGTTAACACTCTGCCTACCCCGTAAGGGATATAGGCGTGATTTATGTATGTATGTGTGATTATTATTAACATACATATGTTAAAGATTAAATCACACCGTCTTTTGATGCTTTTTAAATGCACAACCAAACAAACCGCGTTTTTTACAGATTCGCAGTCCTAAAGTCCAACTGTGATGGCTGCGTGCAATCCATGAATCTGACAGAGAATGCCGTTACTTTTAGCACCGGGAGCGTCATTATAGAGTCTATGGCGCTGGATGAGTTCAGGTGAGGCTACCAGGGTTCATCGGGTCGTTCGATTACTTGGTATCCCGCGTGACATAAGGATATGATACCGTGAAAGGGAGTTTTTCTGTTGACAGTTCTGTTGAAAGTTATAAATGTCAAACCAGAGGGCGCTGTGCTAAACTGAAATTTTGACGTTTCAATATGGCTGCCGTCAGCCATAGTTTTGTCACAGGTTCCGTTTCACGTTGTGTTCGTTACAAAATAATTATGTTAGATTGAATTAATACAAAATAAACTTATCGCCTTGCTATTGTATTGAGTGTCATTCGTGTAAGTAAACAAATAACCAAGAATACATTTAGAACAATTCAATAAACACAAAATAAAGAATAATTTATTAATTGGTACAGATTTTGTGTAAAGAAACGTTATTTCAATTAAGCTCAGCGCCCTCTACATGACACTCGAGAATCCCTAGAAAATTTCCCATTGTCGCTGTACGAATAATTTAGTAAATAAAACAAGTATTATATTGACCTGTTGTCTAATGAAAGCAAAGGATACAATGCTGGTATAAAGCGGTTCTCCTACTTGTCGTCCATCGCTGCGGATTTTAAACGCACCGCAACGCATGCGTCTGTCAGACAAAAGGATATTGCGAATTCCGATCTTAGTCCCACATAAATACGGCAACGGTGCGCTTACTGATGCGTCTGTCAAACGACTTTTGCACTAATTGCCTAAATCTACATCTACACTAATATTATCAAAAGGAAATATTTAATTATTTGTTTAATTAAATAGACTCCTAAAATACTGGACCGATTAAAAAAGACATTAGTACCCTACATTATCCCTGATTAACATGGGCTATATTAAAATGTCTTATTCCCACGGGAAAACGGTTAGCAGCGGGTGAAACCGCTGGGCCGTCCGTTAGCTGTTTATAATTATGAGTAAAATTAGCCTACAATAGAATAATCCAGTATTAAAATAAGTGTTTGTGAGATGGTATACCTATTTAATCTAATCCTTTTTCACACGACTGCCCAACCAAAAAAGGAGTGTAATATTTTTAGAGTGCATGTATGTATACATGTGCGATTCTTTAAAGTACTGACACACGTTAACCACTAAACAGATTCGAATGGGAATTGTATCGGAAGAATCCTTACATTATCCCGAGTGTCGTAGGCTAGACTTGCTCAGAAAGCAGTCGTGTTTATTTTAAAATATATTATGCTTGTTTCAGATTATATTCTTCACGTAACGAGCACATAATCCGGTCACAACTGACAGGTGTCCTGGTGTACCACCGCCCTAACGAAACTGTCATTCTAGTACCACAGGCTTACATGAGCACGGCCTGTGGACTGTGTGTGGACCGACCCTAATATTATACGCGCTTCATTATCATCTTCAACAGCCATGAGACGTCCATCGCTAGACAATACATCAGATCACAAATGATAGGAGTCGTAGTGTTCCACAGCCTTAACGAAACTGTTGTTTTAGTATCATAGGCTTATAAGAGGACCGCTTGTGGACTGTGTGTGGACCAGCCTTAATATTTATAAATGCAGTAAAAGAAAAATACGCTTTTATTATAAAAAAGATAGACGCGCATTTAGACAGTGTGAGAAATATTATTCCGTATGATTTGATGTTGTCAAACGGTTTAAACCATGTTGAACTTTTTTTGTAATAACTCGGATAGTGTCTAAAAATTGCACCATAAAAGGAGTTCCGCGGATATTTTAACCACAAGTGTACAGTCAAGCTCACGCGCGATTAGACTCTCAAACTGCCAATGTAAGTCTTATGCGCGCGGCGTAAGAACAGTCCAAAGTCCGAACTGTCTAACCCAGCCTGATCTTGACTGTACTACCTATTATAATGTATTTTCATAGATTTTACACACGCTGTACCACGGGTAGATGTTTAAGCAGTGGCTGACTATGCTTTGGACAACCGCACCGCGTCTGCGTAGCTCTTTGCATGGCGCAAATTTTAGTACCTATACTATACAGCGTGGCGCGAATAGTGACGCCCATAGACAATATTTTAATGCCTTATAGTATAAGTTATCCTTCCCTATTACGAAACACTCATCGACTTAGATACACCGATATACAGACTTATACTGAGTGGTATCCTAGTTACCCCAATGTGCTTCGCGTATTTGTAGTTTTTAACGTTGTTGTATGAAAAAAATAACATGCTAGAATATAAAAACAAAAATTAAGTGAATAAATTATACAAAAAGTGAATAAATAATATTTCAATTTCCAATTATAATAGAAGTAAAAAATACATTCAGGTTGAATACATACATATAATAAAACAGTCAACGAAGTCTGTAAGTACATTAAATTGTAAAAAAAAGGATTTTTACTTCTAATTCAGTTCAAGTTATAGATCTCAGAACAGTACAAGTAGCTATTTATTTGTCTGTTTGTTCATGTTTCACGGAAAAACTATTTAATGGATTTCTACCAAATAGTTTTTACAATACAACTTTAAAAGTTGAATAATTTGGAAACTTCAAATAATCGCGGATCATACGTGCGAGTGCTTCTGATATCCCCCAGTATAAGGCATACAAATTTTGTATTCCGACGACAATATTCGGGCCATCCTATTTTTTTATTTATTAAAACATTTACAAATTTATATTTTGGTAAATCTTAAGGAATCCATACCTAGCTGGGGTGATGTTTAAATTATGTATTTTTTATAAGGAATTAAATGTCTTAAGAGTTCGCAGGCAGAACTCAGTTGAATTGATTTATAATGTGTCATTTAGGCTTTATTAAGAAACACTAAATAATAAATAAGAGAAATATCCTAATTCAAGAAATCCATTTATACTGATTTCGTAAAAAAATGGTTAATCAGATGGAAATAACCTTGTTATTAATAAGTTTAAATCACTGATTTAAGTAAATAAAAACTATTTCAAGCATCAACACGCTGTAGTTTGATTTTTAGCTAAATGTGTCTTCAAAATTTCAAATTTATTATTATACTTTAACTCTACCTACTTTTATTTAAGCCAATAACCAGCTAACTAGACCGAAAAAACGCTCCAACACGGCATTATTTAAATAGAGCGTAAATTCATCAAAGGCACGTGTTTCTCGGCCGCGCGCTGAAGCTCGAATGACCACAAACAAGCGCAGCCAGCGGGATAATGCATCGACGTGGCGCGCTCTGATTGGTCAGCGTGACCACAGACTAAGCAGCTAACCATCTTCTAATGAAGCGGAGGCCCTTTGATCTTTCGCTTCAGTAAGTTTAAAATACAAAGGGTTAAGTTGAGTGGGAGTAAGTCTTGTGTTGTGTGTAATATGTATACGGTCGAATGCTGGTGTTATTCAGTGAAGTTAGACGACGGCCGATGTGGTGCAGTTGTGGTGCGACTGCCTGCGACGCAAAGGATACGGGTTTGATTCTCGTTACGGAACTCATCATCATCTGCCATCTTCAAATTCGGAGGTCAGCATGTAGAAACCCTCGCGGTCTTGCGCCGCCCTTTTCAACTGGTAGTACCGAAGTCCGGTCCAATCTCAGATGTCATCTATTCACTTCCACGGCACTCACTAAGTTAATATTTATCTCTTTGTGAATATGTTTCCAGTCTGGTTAGGGGATTGTAGGGTAAACCACATGCGTGTCCGAAAAGAAAGATGGCCTTGTGCTCCGGAGGGCACGTTCTGCCGTCGGTCCCGGTTGCTGTCTATGATTACTTAAACGGTGGTTGTTACACAACCATGTCAGAGGCCGGCTACTAGTAATAGGTGGTTGATGAACTCTGACATCAGGGTTCATCAAGTCGTTCGTCGACTCATTGTCCCACACGAAAAGAAGAAGAAGTTTGGAAATACTTTGCCGTTGTACTATGGTTTTATTATGTACTCACATTGCTATACTATTTTCATAAATGAAGTTAAGAAGAAATTGAAAAAATGTCCCAGCGGCACAATGTCTTATTTTCATTTACTTTACCGTTAATAAAAGAAGGCAAATCCATACGTGTTTGTCCTTTTTTCCTATCTGGAGCGTGACATAGACTACTTTTTACCGCGGTAAAATGGATAAGTTGCCAAGGGTGGCACCACACAGCGAAAAACTTAGCTATAGAAACCAGACTAAAATAACAACAGAATATATCGTTTTATTATATTTTTACTTATTGCTCTTTTAATGCGCTGAAAAAAAGAATTAATTTAGTTTATTCGTATCGCCAATTAGAAGGTTGTCACAATACAAGTTTTTTACTATACGTCAGAATTCAGTTGTCATAAACAACGGTATACTTTGATATGTCGCCAGTAGTTTTAAGCAAAGCGCTAGAACTTAGAAGAGTTTTTGTTTAAGAAGATAAGATATAGATATTTTCGTTCGTCTAAAAGTAAAATATTGTTGGTTCTATAGCTTTAGTCATAGTTCTGTGGTAAATAGACTTTTCTGAGTGATGCGTAAACGTAGTATGCAGTGTCGTCTCCTGAACCTCAACGAAATATTACAATATTAATAATTTGATTAAAATAAAGTTACTTATAGCCAGGCCATTTTAATAATCCCAATTTGACAGCTACCAATTTCACACTAAGAGAAATGTCAACAAAAAATTAATCCTCTGCCGTAACGAGCCCGGCAGCTATCAAATCGGGGCCTATTATGATGGCCTAACTGTAAAACTTTTAGGGGTTTTCTAAAGGCCCGCAAAGTTTTCTCATCAGACGTTGAAAGGCAACTTAGTTACTGTTAAGAAAGCTATGATTGTTAGAAATTGAAATTCTTTATTCAATGTAGGATAGTATTATCATTTATTGACGTCATGATCCGTCATTGTAAAAAAAAAAGAAATTTGTTTAACATAATTGACTTTTTTTTAAAACATTTTTTTTTTTACGTTACCTGATATATGTTCCTAGGGGAAAATCGTTCAGTTTAATGGTCTGTATGCACCTTGTCAGTATTCGGAGGGCTGCGCTGTCCCTTACATCCTGTATATAAAAAATAAAATTTATCTACTACGATATTTGAAATCTCAGTGTATGAAAAAAAAACTAAATGTTACGACCGCATGCAGCTGGAATTTGAACCTGGAACCTTGGAACCCGTACCGTCGCTCTACCAATTGAACTACGGTCTACCGACTATTCTATCAGCAGCACCTTTAGCTACCATTTAAGGAATCAGCTTAAACTGGTTTTTATTTAATAACTGTATGAAAATCCACTTTAGTTTGACCCCATAGGAAAACTGGTAAGTACACCCTAATAATAATAATAACAAAAAACAATAAAATTATATTTCAACTGTCACTCCAATAAAATTTCTTAATTTGAAGTAGGAAAAAATCAACTTCAGCGAAAAGAAAGAAAACAATATTGTTTTTACGGTGACGTCTGTCAGACACAAAATGGCCGTCTCATCTCGTATTTAATGAGGCGTAACTTTGTTGATGGGCCCTTGTCAGATTGAGGGGATGGTATAAATCACAGCCCAATAGGTAAGTGGGTTTTACGGTGCGGCCATTACAGTAAACCATATTTGACAGCTTTCAGATTCGTGCATATGCTATGGTAAAGGGTCCATTTTCGTTTGTTGGTATATCTTATTTTATTGTAGTTTTAATATTTTTTATTTGACATTCAAATTACTTAAAATTTGTGTCTCTGTTTGTTTAATTTACTTTAATTTATTGTACTATTTAATCTTATTTGTTTTTTTGAGTGTTTAAATTTACATGCCATAATTGGTAAAATATGTGATACTAATTATATTAATGTTACATTTTATAATTTGCCATGTTTTATGTGAATAAAATTCTGTATTCTGTATTCCTTTAGAACGGACCTGACAGCTGGCAATATGGCTTATTGGGATAGCCTTACTTTAGTGGATTTTTATAAGAATTCAACGTATGAAATGTGGGATCGATCTGGAGTCAAATGACCCGATGATCCTAAAAATAATTTTTATTTTATTGTACATAGATAAAAAAATACAGAACAATATTTATAAACAAAGCAACAAATACAACAAGGTGACCTTATTACAACGGTAGCAATCTCTACCAGGCAACCTTTTTCTACCCATTTGTAGCACCATAAATTTCCCAGCCCAGTTCTTCTCTTAAAGTAAGGGCTTTTTAATAAGCCCGATTTAATAGCAGTCAGAATCGTGCTAATGCTATGGAAGAGGGTAAACTTTCCTTTGATGACACCTCACTTAGTATGAAAGTGACAGCTGTCATATCAAGCTTATTAAAATGGCCCTACTGTAGCAACTATGGGTAGAGGTTTAATTAAGGTACTTCGATAAAAATATATATTATTTCGCTACAAAACTGGCTGATATCATAAAGTTATAAAAAAAAAACAATCTATCACGTCATTTGCTTTTCCACTGCAAATGGCTTTTCCAATAATTTTCTGAAGCAGTTTCTTTCGGCCAGTAACCTACTGAAGCGATTTTATTTTATTTAAAACTTTTCTCTGTAACTTTGCCGTAATGGCTATTGCCATAAAGTTTGGAAGAAAAATCAAAAGTCATAATTTACTTTTCAGACACAAATGGTTTTTAGGGCACTGTTTGAAGAATTTATGGCCGATATCTATTGAATTATAATCTATCCGCCGTGTGATTGCCGGCTCCGCCATGTGATTGCCGGCTTAGAATAGCATCACCCCATTTTTTACCCATGGGTGTCGTAAGAGCCGACTAAGGGAATCGAGGGATGTGTATTGCAATTTTAGGCGATGGGCTAACAACCTGTCACTATAGTGATACACAGGTATCTGATTGACCCTCAAACTTTTGTCAGACGTGGTGTTAATATCCGTTTTACGGCCGTTAACGCTCTGCCTACCCCGTAAGGGATATAGGCGTGATTTATGTATGTATGTATGTATCTATTGAATTATTGAAGTTAAAATCTCTTTGCTCGCGCCTTTTTCTAGTATTAAGGTACTATGGAATGCTACTTTTTTTTCATATATAATGCCGCGTTCACACACTCAAGCTATGGGCAGAAATAGTAAGGGAAGTGGGCAGCGCGAGTATGTAAACAGATCACTCGCGCTGCAACTCTTCATGTCGCTGCCACTTCCCGTGCTTTTTCGTGAGCGAGTCAAAAGAACGACAGCACGATCGCGAGTGGAATTTATCGCTATCTCGCTCACTCGTATTGCTGCGAGAAGAGTATGACGGCAGTGTGTGAACTGAACACTCACCCTAAAGTGTTTTGTGCATATTCGCGGCAGCGACAGGAGCGGTAGCAGAAGCATGGTGCGTAAATAATAGAAAATTCGTTGCATGTTACTACAATGCTAAGTAGTAGACGGTGTAATACTGTACAAATACAAACTGATTGGGTTCATCGGGTTGTTCGCCGACTCCGCTACCCCTACCCTCTTAAAATGAATACATACATACATACATCACGCCTCTATCCCTTACGGGGTAGGCAGAGCGGTAACGGCCGTAAAACGGATATTAACACCACGTCTGAAAAAAGTTTGCGGGTCAATCAGATAACTGTGTATCACTATAGTGACAGGTTGTCAGACCATCGCCTAAAATTGCAATACACCTCTAAGCTTTGAGTCCCTTAGTCGCCTCTTACGACACCCATGGGTAAGAAATGGGGTGATGCTATTCTAAACCGGCATTACACGGCAAATAGAATGAATAACCTATTTGTTATACATATATATAAGTACATAACGCCTATAACCATATTTATTATGTAAACAAAATTACTAAGGTATTACAAATCAGTGTCCAGATCAATCCAACATTTTCACTCAACATGACCGCGCGCGTAGTAGGTAGTGATCTCAATTCGGGACTTTGTAATTTGACTAGCTCGAGAGCGTAGCGGATAGTACTTCTGCCTGCTACGCCGAGAGTTGTGGGTTCGATCCCCACACCACACAAATATTTGTTAAGTCATTTCAGTCCAGCAGTGGACTGTGGTGGCTGTTAATGTAAGAATTAAGGCCAGTAGCTATCTACCTACACGGTGCGTTCTCACGCATTGCCTAGTAACGTAACGTAACGTAAATTATAACGAGTCTTAGTTATACGGCCAAATATAAGTGAAATGCGTAATACAGGTGACAATAAGAATACACCGACCTTTTTCGTTTAGTAGAGTTATATTGACTCGAGGTGTTTTTTTCACTTTTTATTTTCTCAATAAGAATTTGTTTATTTCTTTTCTTAGTCCGCTTTGTTAGAAAAATATTAAACTCTAGAGTACGTAGAAACCTGGAAATTAAAAGCATTAGTTTACAAATAAAATATGGGCACGAGATTCTATGTAGTAGTCGTGTACGTATACGTCTGTCGGTCGTGTGCATGTGTGAGTGCGCAAACCGGACGTTAGTATGAAGCTAAACTACTGTTCCTTGGTATATACGGTGTAATTTTACTAGTGACCAATAAGGAAAACTCAAGATGGGCTGGTGATAAGGAACAATTTTTCCCAAGGAACATAGGCAGACGAATTGGACCTTTTCAAAAATGCTGATCATCAGATTTGAGATCTATGAAAACTCAAAATATTTTTGACATAAATTTCCATGTTCGCTTTCAGTCACTAGTAAAATGTCACCAAGAAACAGTAAATAACTTCATACAAACGGCCGGTTTGCGCACTCACACATGCACACGCCCGACCGACCTATAAGTACACGACTACGACATAGAATCTTGTGCCTATAATCTCCATATAACCATTTCCTCTTGAAATATTCGTAGATAGTAATTCAGTTATTCGCAGATAGCATCGCATCTAAATACAAAACGCCTAGAATTTTGCGATTCTCTATTAGTTTATAATGATCTCATTTTGTTTTCATTAAGTATGTTTCATAAGTTTTGTATTTAAATTTTATGCCACATACATACATACATAAATCACGCCTATATTCCTTACGGGGTAGGCAGAGCGTTAACGGCCGTAACACCACGTCTGACAAAAGTTTGAGGGTCAATCAGATAACTGTGTATCACTATAGAGACAGGTTGTCAGCCCATCATCTTTAATTGCAATACACATCTAACTCTCGATGGTCAAGAAATTATTTTGGGCTAGAATTAAGTATTATGTTTTCTTTAAATGTTTTAATTGTGTTCCTTGTTCATTATGTCTACTTTATGTACTGATAAATAAAAGAAAAATGTTGCTATCGGTCACTAGTAAAATTTCGCCCTATTTTGTGCTATAGGCGTCCACTCGTTCGACTCGTGGCAACGCACCGTAACACTCGCTATATCCTAATTTAACACCCTATATGCTACACACAGAGCATGCGATCAAAGGCCGACACTTCAAAGTGGGCCCAGTGAGCCGTGGTCCGGGACTCGAACGCACTACCCGTCTGGTTGGTGCCTAAGCTACCGTGACGGATTTGTGTAAATTGCTGTTAATAATATCCATAACCCAATGGGACATATTTACAACATGTATGATTCCCTTGCGGGGTAGGTAGAGCGTAAACGTATGTAATAAACACGGATGTTTACCGGTCTGACTAGCATTTGAGGGTCGTTCAGAAAATTGTGTATCACCATAGTGACAGGTTGTTAGCCCGTCGCCTAACCCTCTAGATGTACACTATAGCAAGTAATAACTGTAATAGTATATATAAATATGTACTTATATTATAGTATGTATAATATATATGCCCTTTGTGTTAATAAGAATAACAAAGCCAGTATCAAATAGCTGCGCTTTAGTTATAAAGAAATAACGACACCCATAACAAAATTTTGTAGGTAATCATAATTTGTAAGAAATAAAATGTGAAACAAATAATAATAAAAGATCATACAGAGGACCAAAGATCACTTATATACATGTTCTCAGAGTACTGTCAAGTCAAACTAAGAAAATGTCAAACAAAAGTCACATCACCGCCATCTATCCTAAAATAGTTGCCATACCTGGCTCTCTCTTTCTCTCTGTTACTTAGTAATTTTTGTTAGATGGCGTTCATCCTATCTCATTTCTGTTAGCTTGTCGTTGGTATATCTTATTTATTTATGTATGCATGTATTTATTTAATGTATTTTTATTTTTCATGTTAAATTATTAAGTATAGTATTTTAGTTTATTCCTTCTTATGTATTGTAGTTTAGTGCGAGATTTAAGTACGATTATATTTCTTTTTTTTTTTGTGAATGGGCACCCGCTTTTACTCTTTCTGTTTATCTTTTGGTTGGCCGGTAGAGAATGCCGCGTGGCATTAGGCCCGCCCTTTGTACTTTCTGTGCAATAAAGTTTAATAAATAAATAAAAATAAATAAATAAAAAAAACCCTTGAAGCCCTTAGTCGCCTCTTACGACACCCATGGTAAAGAAAAGGGGTGATGCTATTCTAAGCCGGCATCACATGGCGACAACATGTAAGATGGAAAGGGTTAATAAAGCTGGTTTTTTGAAAATGTATGCCGTTAGAATACTTCAACCCATTTCTTCCCCAGTGGGTTCTAAAGGGTTACATGGTGTATTGCAATTTTAGGCGATGGGCTGACAACCTGTCACTATGGTGATACACACTTTTCTTAATGACCCTCAAACGTTTGTCTGACGTGGCGTAAATGTCCGTTAACGCTCTGCCTACTCGCATCCAATCCCTATAAGCGTGATATATTTGTATGTGTGTTCGTGTTTTAAGAAAATAATGAAGCGATTTGTCATAATACGTAACGTATTTAAATGATAAGTGTATTTTAATAATTTCAGTTCTTATTTTATTAAAATCGGTCTAGTAGGAATCTACTTCTTACCTTCGCTTCATGATTATATGCCACGTGACGTCATCATCACGGGAACATACATATATCACGCCTATAATCCCTTGCGGGGTAGGCAGAGCATAAACAGCCGTAAAAAAACAATCATCTACGCCACGTCTGACAAAAGTTTGAGGGTCAATCAGACAACTGTGTATCACTATAGTGACAGGTTGTCAGCCCATCGCCTAAAATTGCAATACACACCCTCGAGTCCCTTAGTCGCTTCTTACGACTCCCACGGGCAAGAAATGGGGGTGATGCTATTCTAAGCCGGTATCACACGGTGAATCACGGGAACTTTGGTGTTATTTTTTCTGTTAATGATCCTAGGGGAAAGTTGTTCAGTTTCATGTGTAGGGCAGTTCACTCAGTTGACGTCCGTCGTTTAGATTTTCCGTTCGTGCGTAACGGAGGCGTCTGTCAAGTTGTTTGACACACGCGTCCGTTACGCACCCTAAACCCACCGTAGCCGTATGTGTATGGGAATAACATCGGGATTTGTAATTTTATTTCGCCTGACAGCCGCATGCGTTACGTTGCGTTAAAACAACGGAACGACGGACGACAAGTGAGAGAACCGCTTTACTCCTTACAATATCTCAAGCTGAATATTTCGAAGGGACTCGAGGGTGTGTATTGCAATTTTAGGCGATGGTCTGACAACCTGTCACTATGGTGAGACACAATTTTCCGAATGACCCTCAAAAATTTGTCAGACGTGGTGTAAATGACCGTTTTTTGAGGTCGTTTTACGCTCTGCCTACCCCGCAAGGGATTATAGGCGTGATATGTGTGTGTGTGTGTGAATATTTCGAACGCACTACCCGTGCGATTGGTGCTTAAGCTACCGTCACAGATTTGTTTAAATTGCTGCTACCAATTACCATAGGTATATGTATCGGGCCCGGATGTATATAATCGTTTGCCGGAAAGCATAAGAGATGCACCTTCCAATTCATGTTTTAAAACTCGCCTTAAGAAATGGTTGATGACTGAAGAATTTTATGACAACAACAATTTTTTAAAGTTGCAATTATTATTCATGTGCAATGAACCACTTATACTAGTATAGTAATGCTATATTTCAATTATTAATATTTTGTAATGTGGTGTGTTAATAAATTGTGATACCTTAATGTTTAATGAAATGACGTGTAACAAAGTTATCAATAAATGTGATCTTATCTTAACTTAACTGGTCCGGTGTAGGTTTTAAGCCCTAAGGCTAAAACTGAAAGGTCAAGTCTTGAAAAAAAACTAATAATAGGTACGATAGATAGTTTGAAAGATGAACATAGCCCTTCACAGGCACACTAAACTGAATGCTTCATTATTCGTTGGATATATAATATATTCTTAATTGCATAAATACACAGTTCAAACTTAAAATTAAAACAAAGGCGAGCTTATCTCTATAAGATATGTATTTCAGTCAACCTAATGGGAGTGGAAGAAGTGATAAAACGGGACAAAAGAAATACAATAATGGAAAAACAAACAAACTAAAAACTACCTAAACATAATATTACAAATAAACTAATAAATACTAACATGACAGACACATATTATAATACTTACATACATACATACATACATATTATCACGCCTCTTTCCCATAGGGGTAGGCAGAGACTACATCTTTCCACTTGCTACGATCCTGACACACCTCTTTCGCTTCTTCAACATGCATCAATCTTTTCATACATGCTTTCATACAAACATACTTATAAAATATACAATAGATAAAATTAATATAAGTAATAAATCACAAAGATGAAAATAACATAAAATGCTTTTTCACTCTTTTTTTAAAAGTGAAGTAGGTGGGAACTATCTTGAATAGCTCTGAGTAACTTGTTTCACATGTAGGATAGGGATTTTGGAAGGTAAGGTCAGTTGATCGCAAAGATTTTTTCGCTTTTGAGGTTGTAATCTTTTTAGTGCCGAAAAGGCCTTCCTATTTTTCCTTTTTGTGAACTTTGTCCAATCTTTTGTGGTTTTCACATGCACCGCATATTTTCCGGTTTTTTGCCGGATCAGGTTTATTGACGCAAGGAGACGCAATGAGACAACAATCCGATAGAAGTTATATCACGGCACACGTCGCAGCATTAAATTGCGGTTGTCACACATTGTAACTTTTATGGTGACTTACACGTCACTACGGAAAACAAGCCCTTCCTTCAATTGGATAGCCCCGGGATTGGGGTCTATCCAAGAAGTTTTCAATGGTTATAAGACCATCACAAATAATCAAAAAAGACAACAATAAAAAGTAAAAATAAATCAAGATGGCTGATATAAGTACCTATTTTTGAAAACTAGCAAAATTTTCAAGCGCGGGCAGGATTTTTAATCCGAAATTTTGCATGTTTTCAAAAATTGTATGTATATATAACACGGGAAGTGTTTTAAAATTTGGTATTCATGGCTGACACAGTGACAATGCGTTAAAGAAGTACTCAAAACAGTACATTAAAACTTAAAAAAATATATTTTAGATCTAGGAAAACCTTGTTTAAATGTTTTTGATTATCTGATCAATTAATAAACCCTTTCTTGGCAATACTAAATACCCCAATATTTGTTAATTCTAATTCCAAATTTGCGGGAGTATAAAATGGTAGGGATCCCGCGGCCCGGATCGTATTTCCTACACTTACCGCAATATAGTTCGGCACGTGTGCGTGCGATCCACCGATCTGTTGTAATATGCATGACGCCCGCTTTAAATATTCACCAAGGTAGGTTTTTCCGTTTTTCCCGATAGTATTTCGATAGACGCTGAATAATAAATGAATTTGGTGTCTTAGCCTTTTACTTGAGATAAGGGATGAAAGAAGTCTTAATTTGGTGAAGTTTAATGCTACCTTTACAATATATCACATTGATCTACAACAACCCTAGATTACGCGCGTACGCTCAAAAGGTGGGCCGGTAAAGTAGTGCACAATTTGCAAGCGAGCACTTCTTTCCCACAGTGCGTGGCTGGCCGCGAAACTGTTAACATGACCAAGTACGGGCTAACAAATAAGGCTGAGTTCAATAGATTATGGTGAGGTTCGTTGTGATATTTTGAATCAGGCGGACGCAATGAATCTATAAATCGCTATGTATGACTGTATAGTTCAGTAGGTGACAAAATCTTAGCGTAATTTTGTATGAGGCGCTAAATCTAGGGTTGTTGTAGATCAATGATTTATCATTATAAACATACATACATCAGCCTATCGCAGTCCACTGCTGGACATACAGGGTACACCATAGGGCACGATCTCCCGTTTTCGCCATCCAGTCGCTACCAATATGGAATATACTTACCATTATGGAAAATACGAGTAGTAAGGGAAGTGGGCAGTGCGAGCATGTAAACAGGTTACTCGAGCTGCTACTCGTCATGCCGCTGCCACTTCCCGTGCTTCCTCGATTGTCGGCTTTTCGCGTGTTTTATAATAAACCTATTTGACAGAAAGTGCAGCACTAATTTAAGGCAAGTAAGGAGAATTTATAATTGAGGCTATGTATACCATATCTTAAAATGTTCTGTTAAAACACAGTATTAGTTTAATTTTATACACATAAAAATATTTTAATTTGTCAGCTACAACATAAAAATTTACGCAGGTGAAAGAAAAAAGACACATAATAAAATATACATTAAACGCAATCGTGCAAAAAATAAGCAACATTACAATTTTTGTAAGTTATGCCAGCCGTATTCAACTATAAGGCGTGTGATGCCGGCTTAGAATAGCATCACCCCATTTCTTTTCCTTGGGAGTCGTAAGAGGTGACTAAGGGACTTGAGGGTGTGTATTGCAATTTTAGGCGATGGACTGACAACTTGTCACTATGGCGATACACAATTTTCCGAATGACCCTCAAATATTTGTTATAGACGTGGCGTAAATGTCCGTTTTTTGCGGCCGTTTGCGCTATGCCTACCCAGCAAGGAATTATAGGCGTGATATGTGTATGTATGTATGTATCTGTATGTATCCAACTATAAGGCAAAGGTTTAAATATTTTACCTAGTTTTTCTCCGCGGGAATTCTTCGTGGCGCTGACCCTATTTTCGGCATCGCTTTGAAGACGTAGCGCGCAGTCACTTAGTCTTATATAGCCATTTTAATCCGATTAATGAAACTTAATTAAATCACGTCTTTATCATCTTGCGGGGACGAGATAATCATTAAAATTGGCCAGAAATCCAGAATTTACTGTTACAAAGTTTCATCCATTGGTACAAAAATAGCCGATGTGCTAATAACTCTACCTGTGTACCAAATTCCATTCAAATCCGTCAAGCCGTTTAAACTTAAAAATGGAACCAACACACACACACACGCTCGGATTTATAATATTAGTATTTTTGGATATTTTGAACTATGTTTCGCTTATTTTGCACTCACAGTGCTATATAATTTTTATAAATCAAAATGAGAAATTTAAGAAAAAGTCCCGCTTCAAGATTCAAGGCAAGATGATGAAAATTTGGAAGTGTCCGATCGGGGCGCCGCCGGTATCTCAGTGGCAGAGCAGTGGGATGGTACCTCACAGGCTCCGGGTTCAATCCCCGGCCGACGCTAACATTTTCTTATTTTCATTTAATTCGAACTATGTTTAAGGGTGATGTATTTTCATTTGCCGTGTGATGCCGGCTTAGAATAGCATTACCCCATTTCTTACCCATGGGTGTCGTAAGAGGCGACTAAGGGACTCGAGGGTTAGATGTGTATTGCAGATTTAGGCGATGGGCTGACAACCTGTCACTATAGTAATACACAGTTATCTGATTGACCCTAAATCTTTAGTCAGACGTGGTGTTAATATCCGTTTTACGGCCGTTAACGCTCTGCCTACCCCTTAAGGAATATGGGCGTGATTTATGTATGTATTTTCATAAATCTTAGATACATCAGCAGGTAAGGAGTAGGTTATATTTACACGGGCAATTGTATTCCAGAAGTTTAATTCAATTCAGTTGAAATTCAGACGTCTTAACAACCCGTCCTAACTTGAACAAATTGTTTTATCCCCCTCAAACAGAAATAACTTTTGTTAAATTTTAAAAGGGCTACTTAAAAGTACTTAAGGCGGCGCCGACCGTCCAGTGGCGCCCTCGCCTGTTTTTTAAAAATTTCTTAAAATCTAGAACAAACATTAAAAACCTTAGACGGATACATTGTTGTCCTATACTATATAAGTTTATTTTAAGGTACAACAATAAGCTTTACATTGTTATACGTGTCTTTTAAATCACTAAAAGGGCGGCCGCCATTTTTTGGCCACCATTTTCCGTTTAAGTGATTTAAAATTTAAAACAAGAAAAAGCTCATTTTTGTATTTTGAAATAAACTTATCATTTAGGGCAACAATTTGTCCGTTTTAGATTTTTGATAATTGTTTCATATATACATACATATATCACGCCTATAATCCCTTACGGGGTAGGCAGAGCGTAAACGGCTGTAACAAAACAGACATTTACGCCGCGTCTGACAAACATTTGAGGGTCATTTGGAATTTTGTTTATCACGATAGTGACAGGTTGTCAGCCCATCGCCTAAATTTGCGATACACACCCTCGAGTCCCTCAGTCGCTTCTTACGACACCCACAGGAATGAAATGGAGTGATGCTATTCTTAGCCGGCATCACACGGCCTCAGATTAAAAGAAATTAGTTAAAAACAGGTGAGGGCGCCACTGGACGGTTGGATTTCGCTCGGCGCAGGCTTAAGTAAATGGACAGATGGGCGCCCAGGTTGTAAGTATTGAGGTATTATTTTTGGAGTTGATACCTTTTTGGGCGGAAAGTTTGGTTGAGAAAATCGACGTTTTTTGACGTGTCGGGCCATACTTGTAGAGATTCCGTTGCGGTACGTTTGCGGCTCATGATGTTGTTAAAATCGATGTGGTAACTAGATTTGGCAAAATACTGTACCTATTTCAAATATACAGTAACATTTTAAACGGAGAAGGAGAGTTCTCTGACTCAGGTAGATGGAGCCATGCCACGCGTAACTTCGCGGGCAAGGAACGAGCTGCGGTAGCCCAGATGGAAGAGGACGCCACTAGTAATGGCGAAAGTAGCACGTTCAAATCCTGCCCGCGCTTAAAAATTTTGCAAGTTTTCAAAAAAAGAGTGGTCTTTAAGCTAATTTTGTGACGCAATCAAATCAATTTTACGCGAATGAATAGCACTTACGGTTTTTATTTTTGATACCTTCTTTTCAGAATGGGATTAAACCTATATTTCAGACGATCCAAGCAGGCGCTCTTAGCTACCTAGTGAACTAATGTTGCCAAAATTCACCGCTCAGAATATGGGGATTTTTATGAGAATAAGATCCGTATTTGTATGAGAATAAGATCGGAAATTGCAAAAGCCTTTCGTCTAACAGACGCATGCTTTTAAGTGCGATAAACCGACAAGTAGGAGAACCACCAACTTACCACCTTCTTTTTTTAAAAAAACTACAAACGAATGTGCGAAAATGTTCACAAAAAATGGATGCTATAATATCTTTATATAAAAAAATAGGTCCTCATTTGTCTGCTATCTCACCTGATGGTAAGCGACGATGCAGACGATGATGGTACATGTTTGCCTAGTCAATGCCTATTCACTGTTGCCTTGAAAAGGCCCAAGTTATAATGTTCCGGAAACAGATCCACCGGCAAGGCATTTCACTCCTAAGCTGCTCGCATGATGAAGGTTGTAACAAATCGTACACGTCTTTAAACGAAATATATACCGCCTCGGCTTACCACAGATCTGCTGTAAAATAAAAGGTTCTTAAATACAGTAGTGTGGGTGTGCCTATGAATGTATAAACGACTTATTTCTCCAAGGGCCTAAAGAGGTAAGCGCCCTAAATGGGCACTTCCGCAAATTGTGCAAAACGTTACATATAATTATTTGATTATTGTCGTTCTAGGTGTGCCCTTTGTACTCCATGTTCTGAGAAGCAAATAAAGGAGTTTACAGAAGGACCCCTTGCTTTATTTTTATACATTGATGCCTATGCTACTGTTTTATTTCTGAATGTATTACCAAGGTTACATTGCTTACAATACACCACATAATTATTGTACAGTTTTTTTTGTTTAAAGCGGCGATTTTCCTCCTCCATCGCTGCATATTTTTAACGCGCCGCGCCGCAACGCATGCTTCTGTCAGATGAAAGGAAATTGCAAATACCGATCTTCTTCTCATACAAATATGGCTACTGAGGCGCATCCATTAACGTAAAAGCACAGTTGACAACAAGACTTTAGTGGAGGCACCGCCTGAGCTATAAAACAACCTACCTTATTACTTGCGTAGGTACCGAAAACAGTAGCGTTATAAGTGAAATAAGCTATTGAACAAGCAAATCCTTAATTTTTACTGTGTTCCAAGTGAAATAGATATTTTATTAAGCAAAAGGTAATTTTAAAACAATATCTTAGTGTTTTTCACTATATTCACCTTTTTCATTTTTCACTTTTCAATTAACTTGAAAAATGTGAAATCACAATCTTCTCGCACTGCTCTGTTTTTTTTCTATTTGTTCCAACCAAGGGTTGTCTGGAAGAGATCGCTTTTAACGATAAGGCCACTTTTACGAATTCTAGCTTAAGATGTTCATGTTATTTGTCTTGTTTATTTTTGTAAAATAAATTGTTTTTTCACTCAACAATTACAGATAAAGATAAAAACGTTTATTTTAGTCACATTCAATTAGACACTAAACTAAAATACAGATATCTGAAATATTGGTACTTATGCGACTAAAAAAGGTCTCCACTCAGCATATGTTACAAGCAGAGTGAGCTACCTGTAATGGTCTTCCGTGAAGCCAGATGTACACAGAAAAAGTGTATAAATAAGTATAACACTTATTAGAAATATAAAAATAATAATATCAATAATCTTAATATATTTTTATTTTTTATTTCTTTATTAAACTTTATTGCACAGAAAGTACAAAGGGCGGGCCTAATGCCACGCGGCATTCTCTACCGGCCAACCAAAAGATAAACAGAAAGAGTAAAAGCGGGTGCCCATACACAAAAAAAAAGAAATATAATCGTACTTAAATTTCGCACTAAACTACAATACATAAGAAGGAATAAACTAAAATACTATACTTAATAATTTAACATGAAAAATAAAAATACATAAAATAAATACATGCATACATAAATAAATAAGATATACCAACGACAAGCTAACAGAAATGAGATAGGATGAACGCCATCTAACAAAATTACTAAGAAACAGTGAGAAAGAGAGAGCCAGGTACGGCAACTATTTTAGGATAGATGTCAATTTGTTTCAATTAATTATTTTAAGATTATTTTATTTTACTCACTTGAAATTTTAGATACAATATTAAAACATAAAACACCAATTTTTATAGAGGAATAAGTTGCTAGCTTAGTAAGAACAAATTAACTTAGAAATAAGAACTGTTAGTCCGACCCAATACGGCTGCAGGGGGAACTGTTTTTTGAAGGAGGAGAAGATGTTGCCTGAAAGATTTTTTAAAAGTAGGTAAATAATGAATTAGAGTTCCTGATAGGCGGTGGCAGATTGTTCCAACATTTCGTGGCAGCGTATTTAAAGCTGCCACGAAAAGCAGCCGTATTAATATGTCGTGGGAAGATTAGACGAGTGGCAAATCTAATATGCCGATTTGAAAATTAAATTAAACCAATATGCATAGCCGTCTCGAAAGAATAGACAATGCGATGTCTACTAACCAAATACAGTAAAACCGTATTTAAATAGGCGAGAAATGATTTCCCGTGCGATTCCATTTCGCTTGTAAGCAGCGTGTGTGTATGAGCGTATTGACACGTTCCTTCGTAGTGGTCTATCTATCTTGGCGCGCCTAGTGTGTAAGAAGCCTTTAGGTGGTTCTCACACCTTTCTCTTTGTTGTTTTTGCCGTATCTACCTGTCAGACGAAAGGAATTAACTAACTCCCATATAAACTTTCATACATATTTTCCATATATGTTTATCTATCTATATATGTATATATATTCTATAACACACATAATATTGACATCATGGTACGTCAAATGTATGATACAAATTACGTTTTTAGATACAAATTACGTTTTTATTAAAAAAAATGTATTAACCAGATGGAAAACCGGCTCTTATGGCATACAAAAATTAGATGCCATGACACAAGTCACCGCATCAAATTACGGCTGTCACAAATTGTCATTTGTATGTCGGCTGTCATCAACCACATTGTATGGACTGGACAACAGTGCGTGCGAAAATTCCGTCCGTAGCGAAGTATGCCGCTAGTGTGACTTGACCTTTACAATAATATTACGTGTATCGACACGTGTAAAAATATTTTGTTCATTAGGGCTGCGATTTTAGGTCACATAATTTTCACACTAAAAACTCCTTTGTAAGGCGATATTTAAAACTTTTTTGACAATTATCACTCAACCCTTTAAAATTGCTTAAAAGCCGCAAAAATAGAATTTTACACATATACCCTTTTTCCACATTGGTGAGATTTAGGTACCTATTACAAAAGGGTATAACTTGATTATTTAAGGTTGTTCTAAACCTTTTAATACTCGTAGTCAATGATATGACTCGTAGCGAATGACTACGTAAAGTCTACGACTATCTACGACATTCGTAGGCAAGTGCTACAAATTTCATGTGGTTAAAAAGTTGAATCTCTACTTAGACACACGCACACGTACACAAACAAACACTCATATACAATAAGCACACAAGTATACAGCCTTTATTCCTTGCTGGGTAGGCAGAGTGTGAAGGGCCGGGGAAAAGGTTAACTCTTATTGCTATATGTCAAGTATAATGAACTTATTAATTAGGTGTCGATACTATTGCAGTGTGAGGTCAGCTTAGAATAGCATTACCCCATTTATTTCACATGGGTATCATAAGAGGCTACCAAGGGACTTGAGGTTTACTTTTGTATTGCAATTTAAGGCGATGGGCTGACAACCTGTCACTATAGTTATTTTTAGCGATACACATTTTTTTAATGATCACATATTGTAAAGGTCAGACGTGGTATATATGTTCGTTTTTTACGGTCGTTTTTTACCCTCTGCCTGCCCCGCAAGGGATATAGGCATGTGGTATGCATGTCGTTGCTAAAAAAACTGCATTGATTAATTACATAATATCTGCACTGAATACACATTATTTGGTTATAAATAATATATATTTTTTTATTTTTGTAGCAATGAAACGAACACATATTCTCCTTTTTCTCTTCTCCCGCCTGAATACCGTGCACGGTTCGGCTTACATTGCTGGTTATTAAACGGGTGTGATTTCAATAGACTTAAGATAACCAGCAACGTATGCCGGACCGTGTACGGTATTCAGGAACAGTGTCATATTGGTCTTAAAATTCAATATGGCAAAAATTAAAAAAATATTTAATCGCCTTACACCGCGGGAAAAAAACAAAAACAGTTTAAACCGATCTTGAACCAATAATTAAGTGAACGTTTTCTATTTTGTGAATTTGCGTGCACTCTGAATTGAAGAACAATCGGATTACATGGAAATACCCTGTGCCATCAGGATACTGCAAAGTTACATTGGTAGAAAGTTTTTACATAACTTTTGTAACCATTGTTAAAAAAGTTTAAGTGCATAAGTACACAACTGCCGATTTGGCGTAGTGGTAGTGCGACTGCCTGCAACGCAAAAGTTCCGGGTTCGATTCCCGTTGGGGTACTCACAAAAATGATATTATCACATTTGTTTCTAGTCTGGTTCGGACATTGCTAACTGAACCACCTGATTGTCTGAAAAGAAAGAAAGTTCCGTGCTTTGGAGGGCACGTAAAGCCATTGGTCTAGGTTGCTGTCTATGATTACTTACACAATTATATCAGAGGCCGTAGTAGGAGGTTAAAATACTCTGACATCAGTGTCCATAGGGTCGTTAGACGACCCTATGTCTCACACGAAAAGAAGAAGAACTCATACAGATTAACTATTCCAAGCCTTATCATTATAACCTATATTCAATAACCCATTTAGCAAAATATCAAGTTACATCATCATAACAACAATACCTTCAAAAACAGGGTTTATCAGTTACACTGTTTTACCCGAAGGCTTCACTACCTACCTATATTTAGTAAAGTGTATTGCCAGACTTTCGCTATGAAAAATGTACAAAAATATAGTGAAAATTTAATAGCAACTAAACTGAAAATTCTGCTGCTGGTTTAGAATAGCATCACTCTTATACAACCCGTAGGTGTCGTAAATCTATAGGTGTCCCTAATAGTGGGAGGCCCATGTCGAGCAATAAGTGATAATACTTTCCTACATTGAATAAAGAATTTCAATTTCAATTTCAATTAGGAAGGAATTATCTAGCAAAATACCAACTGATTTATGTTGTTACTCTGACAATGAAACTGAATTCTTAATTGCCTATTTTGATTTCAGTCTGGGTCATTTGCAAGAGGAATTTAGATGACGCGAACTGGATTTGTATTAAGACTGGCACCTGGGAACAGATCTAATTTATATTTGATTATTTACTACTTTGTAAGTTTTTTTAGGGCATTGCAGGCTCATCAAGAATTATAAAAAGCCCTTCTAGGTATTAATGATAAAATAAATGACGGTTTGCCGTGTGATGTCGGCTTAGAATAGCATCACCCCATTTATTTCCCTTGGGAGTCGTAAGAGGCGACTTAGGGGCTTGAGGGTGGGTGTTGTAATTTTAGGCAATGGGCTGACAACCTGTGACTATGTCGATACACGATTTTCCGAATGACCCTCAAACATTTGTCAGACGTGGCGTAAATATCCGTTTTTTGGAGCTGTTTGCGCTCTGCCTACCACGCAAGGGACTTAGGCGTGATGTGTGTATGTAAATGACGGTTGTTACAAAACTTACGAAACTTTCGGAATAAGAATGAGAATATTTATTTGCGGGTATACAGTTTGCGAGTGTTCATATCACAAAAGTTTCATATCTTCGCTTGCATGCAAGCGTGAAAATCACAAATAAATTAAATAGCTTTTAAATGCAAATTGTAAATTAACATAGCTAAAAATGTCACGCAATCAATAAATTTAAAATTTAGTCCATCACTTTCTACTAGTTACCTAATAAGTTCACATTTTTAAAAACTGACTCGACCCCATGGCTCGTTTGTTGACTAAGTCTCTCCACAAGTAAAATAAAATTGATTGATTGAATGCCTGTATATGGAAGTCTGAGAGATTTTAAGACTCCCAAACAAAACTTAAATAAATAGATAGGTACCAGTGTCGTCCCATTCCTTTCGTCCTGGCAACCCACACCTCAAGTACATAACACGGCTTGCCTCTACTCCCCGCTCAGTCGCGCGCCAGCCTCCATCGGGAGAGGTCGCTACCGTCGCCCGCGCCCTCTATGCGAGTCGAGTATGTACTACACGTTCGCGGCAAAAATAACGCTAATATAGCGCTTGGAGTTGAGTTTTTTTTGTGTTTTGTGTGCTGGTTGAGTACAGGAACCTGGAGAACGGTGAGTTTTATTTTTGTTTGTGTGTGGTTTACTGAATTTGTGAAGGAAATAGGTATCGAGCCGTGTTTTACGTACAAAAAATCTTCGAAAATATGTTTCAGGTTTATCGTTATCAAAGAAATACAATACGATTTTTAAAACATTTGAATATAGAATATCCTTAGTAACCGTAGCTTGTAGGGAGCGTCTACGGTTGCTACGTCTTTTACTTGTTTTCTCGTAGAGCTTTACTACGAACGTAGACAAGGTACTACGGATGAGCTACAACCATTTCATTGATCTAACTTTTACACTGGTTTTTTACACAGTTATTAAGAATGACCAGTGTACGTTAATCCCTTAAACAGGTAACTAAGAGTGCTGCTGATTGTACCAACTATGGTGTAACCGTTATATTACGTCATAATTATAATTTAGGTTATTTGACAGGTAAGGTAAACTATTTGTATCTTAATTACTCTAATGAAATTAACGGACCCTTGTATGCTTACGTACCTATTATTTTGTTGTTCATGAATGTGGCAGGTAGATGTCGTAAAATGCCGTGTAATGTCGGCTTATAATAGCATCACTCCATTTATTTCCCGTGGGTGTCGTAAGAGGCGACTAAGGGACTCCAGGGTTACATGTGTATTGAAATTTTAGGTGATGAGCTGACAATCTGGTACTATTGATACACAATTTTCCGAATGACCTCAAATGTTTATCAGACGTGTCTGTTTTAACGACCGTTAATGCTCCGCCTACACCGCAAGGGATATAGGCGTGATATATAGGGGGAAATTTTACTAGTGACCGATAGCAATATCTCAAGAAGAGAGAGTATCCTTAGTAACCTCTTTAAAGTGCTCGAAACGTAGGAATTGTAAAATCCAAAATAAACACACCTTGAATCCGTTTAAAATTGTTTTATAGCCATACTCACCACGATTGGCAGTCGGATTGGCGAGCGCATTGAAAGATGTTGCATTCACAGGGAACGCTGCTGCCCATCCCCTGGATCTTATTATCATATAGTCGCTTATTACGATACCCACGGTCAGAATAATTGGGGTAATATTTTCTTGAGTTTGCACAACTATTACTTATCACAATAAAACAATTTTAAACGGATTTAAGTTGCGTTTATTTTTTATTTTACAATTCCTACGTTTCGAGCTCTTTACAGAGCCCGTGGTCACGGATGACTAAGGTGTTAGACTTCATTATTTAGAATATAAATTATTTTTGTTCTACCGCCATCTATTTCATAATTGCCTAGCTAACCTAACGTCCCGGTTCCATGCAAAATGCTGAAACGGTATCTTGTGTAGTATAGTGTGTGTGTAGGTCCTACAGTATGTTGGATCTGGTTCTTCCGCTGTGTAATCAGCGGAGTCCTAGTTGATGAGATTTCCTATCCAGCATCTCTGTTGAAATTCAGATTTTATTCGGATCGGAACGTAGGAATTGTAATATACAAAATAAACACAACTTAAATCCGTTTAATATTGTTGTATTGTGATAGAATTGGGGTGATGCTATTCGAAACCGGTGCCACACGGCACATATACGTATCCATACTAATATTATAAATCTGAGAGTTTGTGTGTGTGTATGTTTGTTACCTCTTCACGCTCAAACGGCTTGACTGATTTTGATGAAATTTGAAACACAGGTAGAATATAACCTGGAATAATACAGGCTACTTTTGACCGCGGGAAAACAACTATTACCATGGGAAAATTAGTGACAGCGGGTGAAACCCCTGGGCGGAAATCTAGTATATGGATATTCTTAAACAATGGAGATTTACAAATCGGTATATAATGAAGACTGAACTGATGCATAATTAAAGTCATCAATTTATCACAGTGCCTTTTGAAAACCAATTTTTGAATGCAAAATATTATAATGACCGAATTTAATGGACGGCTGTTAAAATCCTCTCCGTAATAAAATTGCTTTCATAACATACTGTTACAGTATTAATCAACATTTTAATAAAATATTTATAGAATTAATGAGTATTTTAAAATTCATTCCATTACAATTTTGATGAGTTAAAATAAAAATAATAAATAAAAATCATGAATCCAAAATACACATACACATAATATACGCATAAATCCCTCGCGGAGTAGGCAGAGCGTAAACGGCCGTAACAACGGGTATTTACGCCACGTCCGACAATCATTTGAGAGTCATTCAGAAAATTATGTATCAGCATAGTGACAGGTTGTCAGGATATCCATTGCCTAAAATTGCAGTTCCACTGCTCCGCCACTGAGCCACCGGCGCCCCGACCGAATACTTCGAATTTTCGACCTCTTGATATTCGTATTGACGCTACGTTCAAGCGGGCGTCGCAATTTTTTTTTCAATTTCTTATTTTCATTTACGATTATTTAGACGGCGGTCGTAACACAACCATGTCAGAGGCCTACAAGTGGTAGTAGGCGGTTGAAAAACTCTGACACCAAGGTTCATCGGGTCGTTGGACGACTCTGTGTCCCACACAAAAAGAAGAAGATTTACGAAAATAATATAGCACTGTCAGTGAAAAACTCTCGACACCAGGGTTCATTGGGTCGTTGGACGACTCGGTGTCCCACACGAAAAGTAGAAGTGTAAAATAAATCATCGTACATAATATTCAAACCGTTCACATGTCCGAATAATAATTAAGTTATTTTCTTTATCGACAGGTATTGTTGTGTTAAATAAAATTAAGTAACTATCTACATATGAAATACATACATACACATATCACGCCTATTATCCCATGTGGGGTAGGCAGAGCGTAAACGGCCGCAAAAAACGGCCATTTCCGCCACGTCTGACAAATGTTTGAGGGTCATTCGGAAAATTGTGTATCGCCATAGTGACAGGTTGCCCAATATTGCCCATCGCCTAAAATTGCAATACATGCCCTCGAGTCGCTTTGTCGCCTCTTACGACTTCCTCGGGAAAGAAATGAGGTGATGCTAATCTAAGCCGGAGGATACTATTGGAACTAGATAGCTGATATAATATATGAATACTGCGTTTGTTGCAAATACCTAGGGCAGAGTAAAAGTTTTGGTCTATAAGTGGCCTCTTATAAATGTTTGAATTTCAAATGCTTTACAGGGTGTAAGGGAAGGTGTACCGAAAACATTGCAGGCATTCTCAGACCATGTAACTGAACAACTATTACTTTTTTTTCGAGTTTCCATAAAAAGTCTGTCAGCTGATCGGGAATTTTGTACGGGAGGTCGTAATTTTTTTCTCGTTTACCAACATATCCTCCATAGAAGAAGTTGTTCAGTTTCATGGTCTAGTCATGCCTGCAATGTTTTCGGTACGGGACAGTGTACCCGCCGTCTAAATTACAAAGCCCTAACGAGCCCTCCAAAGCATGAAACCATCTTCTTCTTCAGACAGTTAGGTGTATTAGCCTGCAATGTTCTAACTAAACTGGGAATAAATTCACAAAGTGATAAATACGAGTATCAACTTTAAAAATCGAACCCGGAACCTTTGCGTCGCACTACCACTGTGCCAAATCGGTCATAACGCAAAGAATAAAAATACAGAGGGTCCGTTTATTCGGCGTCACTTCAAAGGACAACATAATGTTTTTTTATTCAATTCACTTGAAAACATTTTGAGGAAAACAGTCACCCCGCCCATTCAATCAAATAAAAACAAAATTGTTTTAGGCGGTTCACTCACTTGTCGTCCATCGCTGCGTAAACGTTTGACAGAACGTAACGCATGCGTCTGTCAAAAAAAAGTAAATTGCGAATTATTCCCATACAAATACGGCTACGGTACGTAACGGATGCGTCTGTATGTATTTTTACGGTGCGTTAAAAATACGCAGCGACGGATGACAAGTGGGAGAAACGCCTTACTTGTGAAAAATAAAATAAGACCAACTGAAAGATGTTAAAGTGAATCGCACACACCCCGGAAGGTATTGCGGTTAGAAGCAGGCACCATACAAATGACAAATTTTGACAGGCGGTGTATGCCATTGTATCCGGTTCTGTTTGAAATTTCGTCAACTCCTTTCGTCAAAAACCGGAACGTCATGCGGAGCGTGTGTGAACCACCTTTGAAGGTTCTCGTTTTATTTTATTGCTTTTTTATTTCATGAGATACTTTAAGAGCATTAACTTTTTAATCTTTAACTGGCAATGAATAACATCACCCCAATTCTACTCGTGGGTGTCGTAAATAAATCATATCATCATCCATGATAATCATTCAGGGAATGGGCAGCAACGTTCCCAGTTAATTAAACACTGCGCTTGCCAATCCGCCTGCCAAGCGTGGTAAGGCAAATACCCTCCGATTGGGGAAGGCCCATGTCCAGCAGTGGGCTGTTGTGACTGTTTTAGTTGAACCACCATAGAGTAAGTTTAATACTACTTACAATTAAATCAAACGTCAGTTTAGCACACAAGTGACCAAATGAACAAATTAATAATAAGACGCCGTGTGATGCCGGCATAGAATAGCATCACCCCATTTCTTTCCCGTGGAAGTCGTAAGAGGCGACTAGGGACTCGAGGGTGTGTATTGCAATCTCAGGCGATGAGCTGACAACCTGTCACTATGGCGATACACAATTTTCAGAATGATCCTCAAATATTTGTCAGACGTGGCGTATATGTCCGTTTTTTTTACGTTTGACGCTCTGCTTACCCCGCAAGGGATTATAGGCGTGATATGTGTGTATATGTGTGTAATAATAAATAATGAATAAATAAATATCTTAGATATTTCACACAGCGCCACCTAGCCCCAAACTAAGCAAAGCTTGTACTATGGGAACTAGATAGCTGATACTATTACTTATATAATAAATACATACCTTTTTGTAAATAAATACATACAATGCATAGAAAACATCCAGATTCAACATAAATATTTGAAAAGTAACTTACAAATACTTGTGCTGTGTGGGGATCAAACCCACGATCCTTGGCGTAGCAGGCAGGGATAAGTAAGAAAGCAAGTAAAAACACTTTATTGCACATTCAAACGACAAATAAATAATAGGAAAACTTAAACTAAAAATGCACAAAGGCGGCCTTATTGCTGAAAGCGATCTCTACCAGTAAACCTTTGGGTGGAGGAGAAATCAAAGGAAAGATACCATTTTTTATATTTGTATATTTCGGTAAATGACATGAATAAAGCAAAGAAAATGTGTTGGCTGAAGGTTTCCTAAGTAAATACCCTGTCAATATTGAGAGCAATGTATATGTCGCAGTAAAATGGACAAATCAGAAATTCGGAGAAAATCCTAAGAATTTGGAAAAAAAAATATCTTTATTCTGCCATTTTCCTAAACAGATCTAGGAATTAGGACGTAAGTCAAATCTCTGGAATTATGACCAATTCCTAAAGTTGTTTAGAAATATGGCAAAACGAGGTTTTAAAAGATACTTTTTTCTAATTAAAGTGTCGTCATGACTATTATTGTGTTTACTTTAAGGAAAAGTGTTTGCCATGTGATGCCGGCTTAGAATAACATCACCCCATTTCTTTTCCGGGGGATTCGTAAGAGGTGACTCAGGGACTTGAGAGTGTGTATTGCAATTTTAGGCGATGGGCTGACAACCTGTCACTTTGACGATTGATAATTTTCTGATTAACATTCAAATATTTGTCAGACGTGACATAAATGACCGTTTTTTGCGGACGTTTACGCTCTGCCTACCCCATCAAGGGATTAAAGGCGTAATATATGTGTGTGTGTATGTTTAAAGCAAAAGATAAATTAATTACAAAGGAAAAAAAATTAAATAACATTAAACAAAGATTGAAACAAACCATTTTACGTCTGCCAGTGACTGTTAACAAATTTAAGAATATTCAGTTCAGTAGTTTTGAAGATTTTCCGAAACTTAGCGAGTAAATTAATCTATTTGGAACCTTATAATTCAACTATACGCCTATAATCTACTATTATCTTCAATGGGAGTTTTTCTATTGACAGTTCTCTTGATATTTCTGAATGTCAAACCAGAGGGCGCTGTGCCAAACTGAAATTTTGACGTTTCAATATGGCTGGCCTCAGCCATAGTTTTGTCACAGGTTCCGTTTTACGTTGTGTTCGTTACAAATAAATTATGTTAGTTTGAATTACTACAAAATTAACTTATCGACTTGCTATTATATTGAGTGTCATACGTGTAAGTAAACAAATAACCAATAATAAATTTAGTAACAATTCAATAAACACAAAATAAAGAATAATTGATAAAGTGGTACAGTTTTTGTGTAAAGAAACGTTATTTCAATTAAGCTTAGCGCCCTCTTCATGACACTCGGGAATCCCTAGAAAATTTTCCATTGAGGAATCAATTCGTAGAATACAGGGTGTAAGAGACAACCCTCCGAATACTTATAGGGTGCATTCAGATCATGAAACTGAACAACATTTTGTAATTAACACAAATTTAATGTAATGATTTATTTCTTTCGTTAGTTAATGTTTCTTTTTCAAGAAACAAGGAATAATCATTAAATAAAACTCAAAAATATTTAAAATGACATAAAACTTCTGCATTTAGTTTTCCCATATTTCTAAACCAGTAAAAAAAAATTTGGATATATTTAGGAAAATCGTGGAATAAAGTCTTCGCTTTTACCATATTTTTGCTTCTTGCCAAATTCGTGGACATATTTCAGGATTTGGTCCGAATTCCTAAATCTGCCATCTTACTGCGACATATACCTATCCCACATCTATTCATACTCGAGTCATCTACCCTCTGTTAGATAATAGAAAGATGTTCTTTTGTTGGCTGACATTATTGAGTCTCGCTCGGATGCGATCAAGGTTACAAATACAGACAAAATTGATAGATATACAAAGTGCCGTGTGATGCGGGCTTAGAATAGCATCACCTCATTTGTTTTCAGTGGGAGTCGTAAGAGGCGACTAAGGAACTCGCATAACACACCGTATTGCAATTTTAGGCGATGGGCTGACAATCAGTCACTATGGTGGTACACAATTTTCCGAATGACCCTCAACTATTTGTTAGACGTGGCGTAAATGTTAGTTTTTTACGATTGTTTACTATCTGCCTATACCGCGAGGGATAATGGGCGTGATATGCGTATATGTGTGTATACAAAGTTAGACGGTTCTCTCACTTGTAGTCGTTTCCGTTTTTTTAACGCAACGTAACGCATGCGTCTGTCAGACGAAAGGAAATTGCCAATTCCGATCTTATGCCCATTAAAATACGGTTATGATGGGTTTAACTGCGTTACGGAGGCGTCTGTCAAGTCGTTTGAAATAAATCAGCATTGTTAATATTAAATTACTATTATTAATTAGTTATTTTTTGATATAAGTCGGTAACATGAAATTGAGGCTAATACTTTCGAGTACACGATAAAATAGAAAAATAGAATTTATAATTATATCTTTGACTGGCCCGAAAGCGTAGTGGATAGTACCCCTGCCTGCTATGGCGAGGGTCATGGGTTCGATCCCCACAACACACAAATGTTTGTTAAGTCATTTTCAGATATTTGTGTTTAGTCTGGGTATTTCTATGTATAATATGTATTTATTTACAAAAAAATAAGCATTATTATCAGCTATCTAGTTCCCATAGTACTAACTTTGCTTAGTTTGGGGCTAGATGGCGCTGTGTGAACTGTCTAGGATATTTATACATAGGTACATACATACATAAATCACGCCTATATCCTTTACGGGGTAGGCAGAGCTTTGACGGCCGTAAAACCGATAATAAAACCACGTCTGACAAAAGTTTGAGGAGCAATCAGATAACTGTGTATCACTATACCATACAGGTTGTCAGCCCATCGCCTTGAATTGCAATACATATCTAACCTCGAGGGTTAGGTTCCCGTAGTCGCCTCTTACGACACCCATGGGTAAGAAATGGGTGATACTATTCTAGGCCGGCATCACATGGCCACAGGATATTTATTTATTTATCTATTATCTTTAGCATATTTGGGTACGTATGTTGATATTTTAGAACATTCCTGATATGTATTTTACAACATCGCGACGTGTAGATAATAAAGGGTTCAGCTTTTATATAATTAATACCAAAATTCTTGGTAAATTCTTGTTATGAAAAACGCGTCGTCTGCAAACATTTTCATTTTGTTTTGACAAAATGTCGTCAGAAATAATATACGGCCCATCAATGCCACGGATGCCGCATATTTACCAGATTTGACGTTGTCGCATAAAAATATAACATACATACATATATCACGCCTATAATCCCTTACGGGGTAAGCAGAGCGTAAACGGCTGAAAAAAACGGACGTTTATGCCACGTCTGACAAACATTTGAGGGTAATTTGAAATATTGTGTATCACCATAGTGACAGGTTGTCAGCCCATCGCCTGAATTTGCAATACCCACCCTCAAGTGCCTTAGTCGCTTCTCACGACACCCACGGGAAAGAAATGGGGTGATGCTATTGTAAGCCGGCATCACATGGCCAATACACATAAAAATATTACATACATACACATATCACGCTTATTATCCTTTGCGGGGTAGGCAGAGCGTAAACGATCCCAAAAACGGACATTTACGCCACGTCTGACATATATTTAGGGGCATTCGGAAAATTGTGTATCACCATAGTGACAGGTTGTCAGCCCATCGCCTAGAATTGCAATACACACCCTCGAGTCCCTTAGTCGCCTCTTACGACTCCCACGGGACAGAAATGGGTGGGGTGGGGTTTGCTGTGTGATGCCGGCCTAGAATAGCATCACTCCATTTTAAGAATATAAACGGGTGAATAATAACCGAGTTATTAACAATAAAGTACGACGCGCATTTAGACGCTGTCTCAACGATTTTTCCATAAGATTTGACTTTATCAAACGCTTAGACACTGTCAAAAATGTTTTGGAATAACACCGTAAGTCATAAACAAAATATTCAGTGAAAACTCCTTGTAAATTAATTTTGAAACAACTTCTTCTGTTCAAAAGGTACAATACAACAAAGAAATAAAAGTTCACGCCATGACCATCAATCTACTTACTCAAGTACTAGACTATTAAAATATCTCTTAGTAAGTTTAATATGAATATGATATCTATTGCTCATTGTTTATAAAAGATGGCGGCAAAAAGTAACCTTGACTCTGGCAGAATCATCGTTTAAAGGCGATGTAAGCCAAATAAAAAAATGATTATATAAACCAGTCTCGTAATTTTCAGATTACAAATTCGAAAAAGATATATAAAGACATGTTGTATGCATTCTGCCTATAAAAACCACAGTTTTTTCACAAATGCTGTATCACTACGTCTTAAGGAAAAGGTTAAGCCTTTCAATAAAATTGAGAAATGAAACGATTTGCCGCCATCCTTGGCCCTGTCACCCGTACCGTGTAATGTTTTGTTTTTTGTTAACTTTGTTTGTTTTTGTCGGGATTTGTAATGTTTTTCTTTGTTAAGTACTTTATGGTAGGTCTATTTTTAAACACAAATCCCTTCCATATTTAAAACACGTACAGACTCAAAATACCTTCAGGTAGTATGGGTCCACCGCAGGGTTCTGAACTTTATAAAAAATTTAAAGCCTTTGCCCATTAGCTTACACACCTAAATTATTTACGGTCTAGAGATTTTTTAGGGTTCACTTGGAAGGATGGGATAATGCAACGTTTCAATCCATAGATATATTTTGGAAGGAGTAAGTCAAAGTAAGCTATAGGATAAAAATTACTTTTGCACACTGGTTTCATCCGGTAAAACAGTAGACATATTTCAAGTTAGGAAAGAGATACATATTTTTCTGTAATGTTTACATTTACTAGCAAGCTAGAAACTCCACTGCCATAACAGTAAAATATGTAAAAACTTCTATGAAAAGCCTCTTTAATACCTAACTTACCTCCAAAGTATTCTCTTCGTCTTAAAAAAAGGAAAAATACTGTGAAATGTCACGTCTAAGCGCACCATGATTTTTAAACACCCCGTCTTATCAAATAAATTAATAAATAGTTTAATATCTTGGACATTTCACACAGCGCCATGTAGCCCCAAACTATGCGACGATTGTACTATGAGAACAAGATAGGTGATAGCCTGATATACTACAAAAATACTTTTACTTTTGTAATTAAAAACATAGAAAACACCCTTATCAACACAAATATATAAAAAGGAACTTACAAATACTTGTGCTGTGTGGAGATCGAACTCACGACCCTCGTTTAGCAGGCAGAGGTACTATGGCCTAGTGTATAGCAGATTTGGGAATACATACATACACATATCACGCAGGCATATAGGCAGAGGGTAAACGGCCGCAAAAAACGGACATTTACGCCACGTGTGACTAATATTTGAAGGTCCTTCGGAAAATTGTTTTTCGCCACAGTGACAGATAGTCAATCCATCGCAGGTTTAGGAATAAAGTAAATAGATTGATATATAATGCTAAAAAAAGGCAGCAAGAGATACAAAGTTAAATATAAATAAATAAATATGAATTTATTATGAAATATTTGGGTAAAATGATATAATCAATGTAGTTACAAATTTTTCGAATACTTACCTTTACGAATAAAATTCAAAATACTAAACACAATTGTACTACTTAGAAAAGAAACTACTAAGAACCAGAATAAAATGGATATTAAAGGGGCTCCAATACAATAAACGTGATTTGAAGCAATTTTTATACATAATGGTACGGAACCCATCGTTCGCGAAGTCCGACACGCTCTTGAACATTTTTTATTTGTTTTGTTTACATCGCGACGGCTCCGAGCTAAACTAAACGAAGCGCCCAAACAAATATACTTTGAAAAGGAAATGGTCAAGTGCGAGTTGGGCAGTGGCGGCTATGGGAAGAAAAAGAAACAAAATATTGATTGCAATAAATTTAAATATTTTACTGAAGGATAATTTTGCAGTATCTAGTTTTATTTTATTTGCAAATTAAAAAAATAATAATAAAATAAAAGATAAAATTTGGTATTCAGTACCTAGTTACCTTCCCTTACCCGTTTAAAGCGTGCATTTTACTGGGTCCGGTTTTTTCACGAAAGAAGTTTACGAAATCCCACACAAAAACCAGATATCCTTATTGCGGCTGTCACAGGCTGTCATTTTGTATGGTGGCTGTCACAAACCGTAATATCACCCATTGCATGTGCACTTATTAGACCAGGAACGCTTAAATCAAAGATGGCGGAATGTTTTTTTTACCTGTCGTGAGAGGAATTAAATGATAAGGCTTTACGATACAAAAGGGAGTTCTATGTTTATTTTTTTAAACAATTCCCTCCCTAGTCGCTTGATAGATGGCGCTATACTAGGTACGTTAACGTAAGGAACGGAACGTCACATAATTTATATAGATGTTTTCACTTGGAAGAATGAGATCGTAAAACGAAACGTGACTATTCATTGTTACTTCACTCGCATGACAAAAATATTTTCTTTCATGGGGTTTCTTGCATATTAACAAAAACCACAACGTACAAACCAAACAGAGTATTAATTAATAACAAAACGTGAAAAACGAGAACAGATTTAGAAATAACAATACCTTTTTTGTGCATACTGTGGCACCTTTAGATGTAGTGCACTTATGTCTCTCTCTTACGTTGGTTTTACATCATTGTAACTAATAATGTAACTACAATTGGTTGTCCTAATAAATAAATGAATAGGTAAATAAAAGCCTTTTGGCTTTGGCATCTAGTAAGGTAGTCAGTTCAACGCCATCTACAGAATTTTAGAAAACTGAACTTTTTTTAATTCTCAGGAAGAAAACTTCCTATTACAAAATAAACACAAATTTGTTTTTTTTTTTTCATTTTAGCCGAATTCATACCCAAACCAAAAGATCAAGTAAGACAATTTACGTCAACCATTACCGTTACGGATCCCTAAAAACGAAAATCCAAACGAATCTCCCTAAATTAGGTCATGGTTTGGAAACGTGGTCCTTCCTAGAAGCCATTTGCAATGACGATGTTAAAAACGTTACGTTGGGATTTTGGGAACGTAAAACAGGAAAATAATTTCAATGTTGTTTATCTACACTCGACTCATATTATTCGGATTACATTATTCGAAAACAGTTGTCAACATTTGACCGTGTAGTACCTTAAAATAGTATCACCCCATTTCCACTCGTGGGTGTCGTAAAAAGCGACTAAAGGATAATTTTGGGGAATGGGCAGCAGTGTTCTCTGTGAACATCTAGAACACCTTGTACTGCACTCGCCATTCCGCCTGCCAAGTGTGGTGAGTATGGCAATACCCCCAATAGGGGGACGCCCATGTTTAAAAGCCCCAAAAATATAGGTATTACCTATGTTTATAAAAGTGTTTTTTGTTAGGAGGCTGCAAAATAAGAAAAATTTATAATTGAAGTTGTTGGTAAGTAAACCGTGTGATGCTGGCTTAGAATAGCATCACCCCATTTCTTTCCCGTGGACGTCGTCAAAGGCAACGAAGGGACTCAAGGGTGTGTATTGCAATTTTAGGCGATGGGCTGACAACCTGTCACTATGGCCATACACCGTTTTCCGAATTACCCTCGAATGTATGTCAGACGTGGCGTAAATGCCCGTTTTTTGCGGCCGTTTACGCTCTTCCTACCCCACAAGGGATAAAGGCGTGATATATGTATGTATTGTAAGGTTTTGTATATTTTCCTAGTTTCATAAATCGATTACGACATATGAATTACAATTTAATATCGATATCTTATTATAACTCTGGCAACACTTGTACGGTTTCGTGTATTTTTCTATTTTTCAAGAATCGATTGTATGATATCGATATTAAATATCGATATTTCATTGTAACTCTGGCAACACTGACCAGTGTTGGATATGGCGGGCAACTTGGCAAATGGCGGGATTGTGAGGATAACCGTCGAACCGGACGGACGTTTTGGTTAAGTTGTTAAGTGGAAAATAAATTGGGTGATCCTGTTTTCCGGAGTTTTCATCTGAGTTTCCTTTCTCCTGAGATAGCTTTTTACATCTCAGAAGCGGGATAGAAACTGTAAGTACACGCCATATACATATTTTTCGTTTAATTTTGATAGATATGTAGTTCAAAAGCAAAATGATTTTAGTCTGGTGATTTCCGTAAAATAATATCTATATCTATTGAATTATCAATTCAAGTCAAATATGTATAACATAATTTTATTAAATTCACTTTGGAAAATGTTTTTGCACGTGGCCAGGCACGTGGTCAAACGTAAGGCTGGACACGTGTTTTTCTTTATTTTTTGCTCTCAGGTCGTATAACTAATGTAATTTAAAAAAGTTAGGTTTTTTTTAAAACAAATATTTTATAAATTTTATGATTTGGCATTTACTCAGGCACAGATGTGTTTATAAATCTGTTTCACCAGTAAATTTTTCAGAAATTGATTTTTTAGGGATTTCTTGGCGATCCCGTGCATATTTTTTAAGTTTTATGGGGTCATTTGAAAGATAATTTTAAAACACATGGGGGTATATAAAAGGGGTTGATTTTGCCATTATTTTCGCTCTAGGATGCGCCGTTTTTGAAATAAATCAGATTTTGTAATTTTGAAGATCAATTTATTAAAAAAAAAGCTTTACTCTAAAATTGACGATTATTAATAAAACACTAATGACTTCAATTCATGCTACGAGTTTCAGGAGATGGACGGAGACGAAGGAAATCGAAAGAGACTGACGACTCCACGAAGAAGTCAGTCGCGCGACACACCGCGGCACAGCCGCAGCCGCAGCCATCACCGCAGCCGCAGTCGCAGCTTGCTGAATCGTGAGCAGGCTCTGAGGCAGGAGCAGGAGAGAGTCCGACAACTGGAGGTGGATCTGCAACGGGCTCGGGATGCTGAGGAGCGTCGGCGGCGCAGCAAGCAGCTCCACCCGCCGGACGAGCGTGATGCGCGACGGGGGAGCCGAAGTCCAAGCCGGGCCAGTTCCAGACCCCATCGATCCAAAAGGTCATGTAGCCCTTCTTTTTCTACTAGGGACATTGTTGATTTAATTAAATCTATAAAAGACGTGATCCCATCACAGCCGTCAACTCAGAACGCATCTTCGTCTAATAAAAGTTTTGATAACAAAAATATTCTCCCGGAGTTTGATCCCTCGCAGAAAAATCAACGCATGGATATGTGGTTGAAAAAAGTTAACGAATGCGCTCAGGTTTACGGCTGGGATGAGAGAACAATTGTGCATTTCGCGATGCAAAAACTTTGTGGACTTGCAAAAACCTGGTACGAAAGCCTTAATTCGATATTGTACTCATGGGAGGAATGGCAAACAAAACTGATGAATGCCTTTCCTTGTGAACAAAATTATGGCCAAATGTTAGAAGACATGCTTAAGCGAAAGAGTCGTCCCAATGAAATAATCGAACAATACTATTATGAGAAACTAGCTCTCCTTAATCAGTGCGATATTAGTGGTAGACGTGCTGTTGATTGCATCATACATGGCATCAGCGACAGAACGATGCGCTCTAGCGCTTTAGCGTTAAGATGTGATGAGCCAGAGCAGTTACTTAAATTTTTACTAAGTAACAATAAGGAACTTTCCGCTCCATTACCGTTTAATAGAGATAGGAACAGTAGCACCCTTGATGATCGGCAGAATTCCAGATTTAACAACAAGAGTAGTCCAAATGTTTACTGCTATAATTGCAAAGAGAAAGGTCACCCTTTCTCCAAATGTCCTAAACCGTTAATAAAATGTAGCTCGTGTAATAAAGTTGGACACAAATCGGAAATCTGTCGATCCAAATCGGAAACGGGGACAGCGAAAACAGACACGGTGGCAAAAACGATGCGTATCTCAAGCTCGAATTTGAATAACAAGTTCATTAAAAAAGTGATCGTTGAAAACAAATCGTTGGAAGCTTTCGTTGACCTTGGAAGCGAAGTTTCTCTCATAAGTAAATCCACGTTTGCAGAGCTCGGGCTCGAACATGATAACATTCCTTCTGCTATGAAGGGTTTTGGCAATAAATTGGTTCACTCCTTGGGTTCGGTTAGGCTTAAATTGAGTATTGATGGGGTAGAGGCTTATGTTGTCTGCAGAGTGGTCGAAGATCAATTTTTGGAAAAGCACATGCTTGTTGGGCAGACCTATTCCGAGCAGCCACACATAGCCGTTTACAAAGATTTTCAAAAATTACAATTCCTTTACGCCAATGGTGACGCTGAAAGCTTTGATGTCATCGAGCAAGACAGTAGTCTCATGAGGGTTAGTTCGGCAGCACTTTGTTGCTTGTTTGGACCAGCTTGTATAAGAACATTGACGTCATCCGATTTTACGGGTAGCGTCCTACTAAACACAAAAATTGTTGGAAAACCTAATGAACAATACATGGTTTGTGGGGGTGTCTTTGAGGTCAAAGGTAGTTCATTCTTTGTGACGGTGATGCCGTGTTCGATCCCATGTCGGATTCCAGAAAATGTTATATTATCACGAGCGGAGAAGGTAGAAACGGTTTATAGGTTAGTGGATGTAGGAGACTCATCGTCATCGCTCATTACACAACAGTCTGAAAAGCATTTGGGAAAGTGTTTTGACGAAAACACTATCAACATAGGTGACACAGTGTCCGAAAGTGATAAACGGAAACTCATCGACCTGTTGCGCCGCCACAAGGAGTGTTTTGCGACAAATCTGACGGATTTGGGCTGTACATCTACCACTGAGATGAAAATTGATCTTAATAGTGACCGTCCAGTTGTTTATAGGCCCTACCGTCTTTCGCATCATGAACGTGAGCAAGTCAGGTCAATGATAAGTGAGATGTTGCAAGCAGGGATTATTAGAGAATCGGTATCCAACTACGCGAGCCCAATCATCCTTGTCCGCAAAAAGGATGGTAAACTTCGACTTTGCGTGGATTACAGGCTTCTGAATTCAATAACTATCAAAGAAAGATATCCGATTCCCGTGATCGATGATGAAATTGCGCGACTTTCTGGACAGGCGTGCTTCATCACTCTGGACCTGATGTCAGGGTATTACCAAGTCCCAATTGCAGAGGAGAGCAAGCATCTAACGGCGTTTGTCACGCCGGACGGACAATACGAGTATAATCGCATGCCGTTCGGCTTGGCAAACGCGCCAGCCGTGTTCCAGAGGATGATGAACCACGTTCTGGGGCCAGCTAGGTTTGACAAAGCTACGGTATACATAGATGACTTGTTGATTTACGGTAAGGACCCCAATGAATGCATGGACCGACTGAAAGAAATACTAGGACTTTTAAAAGATGCAAACCTTAAACTGAACCTTTCTAAATGCAGCTTTTTGAAAAATAAAATTAATTTTTTGGGTTACGAGATAAGTTCAGAAGGCATGCGACCAGGACAAGCAAAAATTCAGAGCGTAACAGAGTTTCCCCGACCGGAGAACGTGCACGGCGTCCGCCAATTTCTTGGTCTCGTGAGCTACTTCAGGAGGTTCATCCAAGGGTTTGCACAACTTGCGCATCCCCTCACTAAACTGCTTAAAAAGGATTGCGCGTGGCAGTGGTCGGCTGATCAAGAGGAATCGTTTACATCTCTGAAGGCCAGGTTAGTCGACAGACCCGTGCTTGCAATTTACGATCCATCAGCTGAATTTGAGATGCATACGGATGCAAGTAGATTAGGCATCGGCGGGATTCTTTTACAGCGACCTCGTGGCAGTGACGGTCCCTACCACCCAGTGGCCTTCTATAGCAGACAGACAACGCCTGAGGAGAGGAATTTTCACTCCTATGAGTTAGAGACCTTAGCTGTCATATGCTCCCTTAAGAAATTTAGGGTATACCTCTTAGGTAAGGAGTTCAAGGTGGTGACAGATTGTAGCGCACTTCGCTCCACGTTCGAAAAACGTGACCTCATCCCTCGTATCGCTCGATGGTGGCTCGCCATGCAAGAGTTTCATTGCAATGTCGAATATAGGGCGGGCGTAAAAATGGCTCATGTGGATGCGCTCTCCAGAAACCCAATACAGGATTTAGAGACGCAAAACCCCGATAAATTCCCAATGGTGATGAGTATAAGCGACGACGATTGGCTACTTACTCTTCAATTAGGAGACTCGGAATTATGTCGGATTCGTGATATCGTTACCAGTGACTTGGATCCCAAGGGACTAGAATATATCAAAAATAATTACGTTCTCAAGGACAATAAACTTTTCAGATGTGTTGAAGGTGATACGGATAGTGTCAGATTCGTGGTACCGAAGGGTGCTAGATGGCAGGTGTGCAAAATGAATCATGACGATTTAGGACATGTCGGATTCGAAAAGACCTATGAGCGAATCAAAAGAATTTATTGGTTTGCTAAGATGAAACGCTTCATAAAAAAATATGTGGCTGCATGCATTGACTGCGCGTATGCAAAAAAGTCGGTAGGTTCTCGCGAAGGTTTACTACATCCAATCGAAAAATTTGAAATACCATTTCATACTTTGCACATCGACCATCTAGGACCCTTTGTAAAGTCGAAACGCGGAAATACTCATATATTGACTGTTGTTGACTCTTTCACCAAATTTGTTTTTATCAAGCCAGTAAGGAATACTAACACTCAAAACGTGATAAAGACTCTACAAGACGTCTTTGACACTTTTAGAAATCCTGATCGTCTGATCAGTGACCGAGGTTCGTGCTTTACTTCGCATTCGTTCAGGAAGTTCTGTTTGGATCGGGGAATCAAGCACGTGCTCAACGCCGTTGCAAGCCCTAGATCCAATGGGCAAGTCGAACGATATAACAGAACTATACTGGATTCATTGACAGCATTGAATCTCAGAGACGACGATAGGCATTGGGATGATAAATTAGGTAAAATTCAATGGGGACTAAATAATTCGATTCAGAAAACTATTGGGAGAGCACCGGCAGAAGTGATGTTTGGGACAAAAATGATCAGTGAAAAGAACTCTGCAATGAATGAGATCACTGATCAAGTCCGAGAAGATAGGGATTTACAATCAATACGCGAAGAAGTAAAGAACAGAATAGATAAAAGTCAGGAAGAGCAGAAACGGTATTATGATAAAAACAGACGTCCAGCGCGGCAGTACCAGCTAGGAGATCTAGTAAAAATTGTCAAGGTTGCTTTCCAGAACAATGGCAAAAGCACTAAACTCATGCCTACTTATGAGGGACCATATAGGATCGCCAAAGTGCTAGGCAACGACAGGTACAAATTAGCTCCTATTGCGGGATATGAAGGCATGAAAAACAAAAAGAAGACTACTGTTGCCTCAGATAGAATTCAACCGTGGATTCACGTGACTGCGTTAGAAATCGAAGACGGAAACACCGACGATGAAAATGTTGAAGTCATGTCTGATTGATTAAGTTTATTTTAATGGTTATTGCACTTCTTTATGAAATATGGTCCAGAATAAGTTTTGTTTATTGTTATTTTGGATTAGTTCAGCCTTATTATTTCAAATCTATGTGCATACTACAAATTGTTGTTTCCTATTGTTTCAGGTCAAGCGCGAGGCATCAAACGGGTACACCCGTGTCTTGACCTGCGACGAGGATGGTTACTAGTTGATCAATTCATCTCAAAAGGAGATAGTTGACAAATTTGTTTGGTTGGTTAATCGGATGGTTAAATGTATATAATTACATTGATGGATGGATACATATTTCAATGGATGGAATTATTGTACATTATTTAATTAAGGTTGGATGGATTACAAATTTTTAGACTCGTTTAGCATTAAATATAAAAACTAATATGTAATTAGTAATATGAAATATATCTCACACACAAAACATAAATTAAAATACTGTGAATTGTCTTGGATATAATGACTTAACTTTTGTAACTTGATTTTCTTTTTTTTTATAACCAAGTAATACATTTTAGTTATCATATCACCATAAATATTGTGTAAAGATATTATTTTTAAAGTTTACATATTGAGAACTTTATTTATTATTTATATTAGATATACATATAATTTATGTCAACATTTGCCAAGTGTAAGGTTCCACCTGGGTTGTGTATGGGGGCATACACAGCATCAGGATGGACGAGTGTAAGGTTTTGTATATTTTCCTAGTTTCATAAATCGATTACGACATATGAATTACAATTTAATATCGATATCTTATTATAACTCTGGCAACACTTGTACGGTTTCGTGTATTTTTCTATTTTTCAAGAATCGATTGTATGATATCGATATTAAATATCGATATTTCATTGTAACTCTGGCAACACTGACCAGTGTTGGATATGGCGGGCAACTTGGCAAATGGCGGGATTGTGAGGATAACCGTCGAACCGGACGGACGTTTTGGTTAAGTTGTTAAGTGGAAAATAAATTGGGTGATCCTGTTTTCCGGAGTTTTCATCTGAGTTTCCTTTCTCCTGAGATAGCTTTTTACAGTATGTATGTATGTAAGTTGTTGGTATCATATGTAAGAGCTTGATGTGCATGATACGGAACCCTCATTGGCAGTTCAAAAAAAAATACTTGTTATAAACAGAAAACACCTGGCCTAAACACAAATACTCAACAAATACTTGTGCCCTGTTAGAATCGAACCCACGATCCTCGCGTAGCAGGCTATCTCTATCCACTACGCCATCGGGCCAGTATTGAACCTGAAAGTAACAAACAGACTGGAACGAGGCTAATCAAGAGGAAAAAAAAACCAAATACAACCTGTTACCAACACGAGAACAAGAGCTGAAACTATAAAAATTAAAAACGCAAACCGACTACAGTAATTAAAATATTTCTCTCGTGTTTCGAGTTTTGACTCAAAAGGAGTCGAAACTCATAAATTACCTGAATACACATACACTTATCATGCCGTTGTTTCTTTTATTGTAAATAACCTTGTTTGTCAGACGTGGCGTAAATATCCGTTTTTTGCAGCCGTTTACGCTCTGCCTACCCTGGAAGGAATGAAGGCGTGATATATGTATGTAGGTATATAAGCAACTTTGCAATTATTCATTAAATACTATTGATATATTCATATTAATGTTACCGAATCCAAATCATAATTACCATCACCTTCAAAGTAATATAAATATTTCTATTACTTACTATTTTTTTTTAATTTAGGTTTAATAACTTGAACTTTTATCATTTTTATTGAGAACAATCATGACCTCAATTAATTAAGATCACAAGAGAAATATCTTACATTACGACAACAATACCTGATCTTAATCTCTCGTTTGCCGCTCGCAGTCGGTTAAAAACAAAAACAAACGTTTCATTTCAGATGAAACACAATAAAAGTCGGGAGTTTTAACGAACTGTCACGTTCAACTTTGTTCGTTTGAGAGAACAATTTTGAAAAAATCCACCGCCATTGCATAAGTAAGAATAACTGTCAAGTATTGGAATTTATTGGTTGAATCCCCTGCGACGCAATGGTTCCGGGTTCGATTCTCACACTCACAAAGTTGATATTTATCACTTTGTAAATTTGTGAGACGTGGCATAAATGTCCGTTATTTGCGGCCGTTTAAGCTCTGCCTACCCCGCAAGGGATTATAGGCGTGATATGTGTGTGTGTGTGAATTTGTTCCCGGTCTGGTTAGGATATTGCAGGGTGAACCACCTGGTTGTCCGAAAAGAAATAGTTCCGTGCTTCGGAGGGCAAGTTAAGCCGTCGCGTCGAGTCGGTCCCGGTTGCTGTCTATGCTTACTTAGACGGCGGTCGTTACACAACCATGACAGAGGCCTACTACTAGTGGTAGGCGGTTGAAAAACGCTGACACCAGGGTTCATCGGGTCGTTGGACGACTCCGTGTCCCACACGAAAAAGAAGAAGAAGGTTGAAACGGAACGGTATTATAATTTCAAAGCATCTTTCATACTATGTTAATACTGGTTTTCCATGAAGTTAAAGAAAAACTGTAGCTCTTATTGCAAAGAAATGAATATAGTATTTTATTCTTCTTCAATTGCCATGCCCTAACGGAAGTCGGCGACCACCTTTGCAAATGCGAGTCTATTCTTAGCCAGTCTTGTGAGCGTGGCTGCGTCTTTGATATTAGTCCACTTTTTGATGTTACATACATACATACATACATACATTTATCACGCCTTTATCCCTTTCGGGGTAGGCAGAGCATAAACGGCCGCAAAAAACGGACATTTACGCCACGTCTGACAAACATTTGAGGGTCATTCGGAAAATTGTGTATCGCCATAGTGACAGGTTGTCAGCCCATCGCCTAAAATTGCAATACACGCCCTCGAGTCCCTTCGTCGCCTTTTACGACACCCACGGGAAAGAAACGGTGTGATGCTATTCTAAGCCGGCATCACACGGCTCCTTTTACGACACCCACGGGAAAGAAACGGTGTGATGCTATTCTAAGCCGGCATCACACGGCTCACTTTTTGATGTTGTCAAGCCAGTTGATCCTTCTTCTTCCCCTTCCCCTCTTCCCATCAATTTTTCCTTCAATTATTAATTTAAGAATATTATATTTATCGTTTCTGTATAAATGTCCAAAGTAGGCTATTTTTCTCTTCTTTACTGTGACTAATACTTCCAAACTCTTAAGGGCGGGGCACACCGGCTCCGTATCCGTTCCGTATCCAGCTCTCGTCCGTAGTCACGCACGAACTGATGACGTTGTAATGTATGGGACTGTATGAGATACGGCACACCGCTTGCGTTGCGTATCCGTTCCGTGCTGCACGGTGTGCGGTGTGCCGTATCTCATACAGTCCCATACATTACAACGTCATAAGTTCGTGCGTGCGTGACTACGGACGAGAGCTGGATACGGAACGGATACGGAGCCGGTCTGCCCCGCCCTTTATAGTATTTTATGCAACTGTCATATACTGGGGGAATTTAAGGCGAGTGTAGCCGTCAACGACCTCCATAGTGGCGCCACTCGAAAAAAAAAAGTTTTCTCTTTATACATACAATCTATCAGAATATCCGTCGCCTAAGTTTTTAGTATTACATATAAGTAAAATTAGAATATGCAAACTCAATTAAATATTCGCTGCAATTAAAGTAATGGAAAAAAGTGCCTAAAAACGGCTACTTTTGGTATTAATTTCCAAAATGTTATGATAAAAGTTTGACACAAGCATTTTAATGCGTTATTAAGATATATTTTTTTATTTATTAATGATGGGTTTGCTCTTGACTATAGTCTAGGTCATAGGACAGAGACAGAGTCTAAGATGGAGCGAGCTCACCCAGAAGAAGCCTGTTCACTCTTACTTTGAAAAGATTAGGGTTGTATGCGTTTGGAAACACAGACGCAGGTAGTGAGTTCCACTATATGATATAATATGTGTATGTATTTAGCAGTCTCTACCAGCCAACCCTCGCTCAGTGGCTTAATCGCAATAATCCTCATCTCTTTAAGGATTCTACTCGTAAATCAATTTATATAATCTGTGGGAGTTTCCAATAGCCGGGATGATTAATATAATTGCCGTCTGATGCCGGCTTAGAATAGCATCACCCCATTTCTTTCCCGTGGTAGTCGTAAGAGGCGACGAAGGGACTCGAGGGTGTGTATTGCAATTTTAGGCGATGGGCTGACAACCTGTCAATATGGCGATACATTATTTTCCGAATGACCCTCAAATGTTTGTCAGACGTGGCGTAAATGTTCTTTTTTTGCGGCCGTTTACGCTCTGCCTACCCCGAAAGGGATTATAGGCGTGATATATGTATGTGTATTTATTGGATTATAAAAAATTCAAACAAGGGCTAATCCGCAACAGGCATCGTCAGACATTATTCTAAAGATACAGAACAAATCAGCAACAGGCTTCGTCAAAACCTGTATGTATAAATAATTATAATTCTCCCTTAGTCGCGTTTTACGACAAGAAAGAAATGGGGTGATGCTATTCTAAGCCGACATCACACGGCATACACGATACATGCAATATTAATTCCCCATTTGACACAATAACATTCCGAACATCTATTAGACGAGCAAACAACATAGGGGGTCAAGCCCCCCTGACCCCCCCACGCTAAAAGGGGGGGTATCACCCCCCACGGCCACACGTGTTCGCATTTTTACGAGTCTGAGGGTAGTTAAATTAGAAGTGGGTATGTAGAAAATACTAGATAGAGGTGTCTATAGAGGGTGTAAGCCCTCCAAATATTGATAGATTGCATTCAGTATTTCATTCATTTCTCTTAGTAAATGTTGTCGTGTGATGCCGGCTTCGAATAGCATCACCTCATTTCCCCTTCGTGCACTTTTGTAAACAGTTTTTCGTAACTAGCTACGAAATACACTTTTTATTCACTGTTTCGTAACTAGTTACCAATAAACACGGTTTTTTTCTATACCTTGGGAGTCGTAAGAGGCGACTAATGGACTCGAGGGTGTGTATTGCAATTGTAGGGGATGGGCTAACAACCTGTCACTTTGACGATACACAGTTTTCCGAAGGGCTCTCCAATATTTGTCAGACGTGGAGTAAATGTCCGTTTTTGCGGCCGTTTACGCTCTGCCTACCCCGCAAGGAATTATAAGGCGTAGTATGTGTGTGTAAATGTTGTCAGCTGACCGTGGTTTTGTATGGGTGATTGATTTTTTTTTGGCGATTCCTCAAATATGATCCAAGGGAAAAGTTGGTCAGTTGCATGGTCTTTCTACAAGACACGTGAAGATATCCCCACAAAGTATTCACTACGACATAAAAAAAGATTAATGCTACCCACTTCCAACCTTGCAAGTCATTCCAATAGCCCTTTTGTTATGTCAATTAAAGTTTTTAATAAGCTACCTACCGAACTAAAAAATGAAACAAATTACAATAAATTTACAAAAAATCTCAAACAGTTCCTAATAAATAAAAGCTATTATACGATAAAAGAATACATGGAAGATAAATTAAAATAAATTTGTTGTATTAATTATGTCCGAGGGTTTGTTAAATATAATTTTTGTTATGTGCAATCTAAAATATATAATATTTGTTATTATGTATTACATTAGCTATAAGATTTTTAAATATAATTATTTAAGGCTCTCTCTCATAATGTTGCTGTGCCCTAACAGGGCGTCATTATACGGGTATATAGTGTTCGCACATTGTGTGACATTGTATTACTTATATCTATGTATACTGATTTATGCAATAAACATTTGAAATCTTGAAATCTTCATGCATCCTATCGGTATTCGAAGGGACTTACACCCCGTAGAATTTCGGTAGTTCATCGGGTCGTTGGATGACTCGGTGTCCCACACGAAAAGAGAGAGAGAGAGTGACAGGTTGTCAGCCTGCCGCCTAAAATTTTAATACACATGAAACCCTCGAGTCACGTAGTAGCCCCTTACGACACCCACGGGAAAGGAATGGGGTGACAAATATCACGCGGCACTAATAAACATTACCTAACTATGATATACCTACTGCTGACAGTTGTAACAGCCGAATTCGGTTAAGGCAGGTGTAGTCGTGAACGGCCTCGACAGTGGCGCCACTTTACAAAATAATATATTCTCTTTATACAAACAATCTATCGGAATCTCCGTTGCCCAAGTTTTTAGTATTATACACACACACATATATCACGCCTATTATCCCTTGCGGGGTAGGCAGAGCCCAAACGGCCGCAAGAAACGGACACTACGCCAAGTCTGACAAATATTTGAGGGTCACACGGATAACCGTGCATCGCCATAGCGACAGGTTATCGCCTAAAATAGCAATACACACCCTCGAGTCCCTTAGTCTTCTCTTACGACTCCCACGGTAAAGAAATTGAGTGATGCTATTCAAAGCCGGCATCACACGGATTTTAGTATTATCCTTGTGTTAAATTAGAACTTCAAATTAAATATTCCCTGTAATTAAAGTTATGGTTTTTTGACGAAATCCTTTACGAACCCAAGTCCCGAAGTCTGCTTAATAAAAATCGTTTCATTTTCGTTTCGTTGCGTGACAGTGGCATAGTTTTGGGCGTTTTGTATTCTGCTATAGTACCGCTGCCGAGAGAAGTCGGTTTTGACAGCTGTCATCTCCATACTAAAAGAGATGTCAACACAGGAAAATGGACCCTCTGCCATAGTATTGTCACGAATCTGTCAGCTGTCAAATACGACTTCTCTCGGCGGCGGTACTATAACAGTTTGAAGTATACGTAGGAAGTATAGAATAACATGGTGACAACAAAATGACACTTGGGTGTCGCTGGCATAGCAAGGGTAAAAAAAGAGAATCCGGGTATCATAGCACACGTACCGCAAGATTTTTCGGTGTTTTGCCAAATCCAGGTTTTTGACGAAAGGTGTTCACAAAATCCCACTTTTCTCTCACACACACACATACACAATAAATTTTTAAATTACGCTTCGTTTCAGTGTCGTAGATTAAATCAATTAATAAATTAATGAATTTTGCTTATATTGGTAAAATTTCTACTAGTTAAGAAATCAAGCTACAGATGGCGTAAAAAACGCACGAGCTTACACAACTTGTAACGAACAAACGCTCCCGACTATTCCAATTTCAAAATTGTAAAGTCTTTTCAACTTTGAGGGTAAGGTTTGTAAAAAACTTTCATCGGCACATGCTTTCTGTGAGATGCAGCCATGAAAAAAAATACACAGCGATCTTTGAACGACTTTGCATTTATACCTGAGCCCTATTTTAGGCTACGTCCCGATTTTTTTCACTGTAATGCCATCGAATCTCAATTGTCATTCTATTGCTATTGTGATTTTCTATATTTCTTTATATCAAAGGAGTACAAAACGGCCAAAACCATCCAATTGACACTCAGTTGAAACACTACTGGGACGCTGTTAAAGAAGCGAAATACGGCCCGATATTTAAAAAAATATATAGAGTTACTTTTAAACATGTGCTACAGAATGTCACTATCGCTATACACTGTCCAAATAGGTATTTTAAATAATGTGAACAGTCTTGCTATATTCGAGTGACAGTTATCATTATGTGTGTGACTATTTCTAAGGGTTAGCTGTAATCCGCCGATGTATGACCACATTATAACAAATAAATATTCTTGTAGGTGTATTATCTGTCCTGGGGCCGTGTTCCGCTATTTGAAAAGCGTCTCAATTCTGTTTAATTTTTTTTTTCATTTATTTTGCTCTTAAATATGAAAAACAAAAAAAACATTACATGACGTCACTAAACCCGAAGAGGTTTGTCTTGACATCAGGCTTCCCAACTCGTTATTTATAATATAACATACAAATACAAAAAAGGAAGTATCAAACATTACCTATAATATTATAACATTCACACACAACAAACAAATACACTATTTCCATTCAAGACGGTACCCATACCGACAAATGAATAGAGTGTCAGTTGGATGGTTTTGGCTATTTTGTATTCCACTAACAGTTTGAAGTTTATAAAATCACAATGGCAATAGAATGACAATTGTGTCAATAGAATGACAATTGTGTCAAATATTTTTTTGTAGAGTCGGGGCACTGATTTGGCGTAAGCTTTAAATTGTTTTCTTTCTTTAACTAGTTTGTTTACATTCTTGCTAATACCTTTTTCGTCCGAGTATAGTTAGAATTAGATCGCATGAGTTGTAAACTGTTTAACACATAAAGACTCAAAATAATAATGTTAATCATTTTATGTTTATGTCTTTTATGGAATTAAACTCCCAAATATCAGACACAGAAGGTATTATTTAATTTAAAGGATAACACACACGTACAGATTATTTCAAGCCAACATTTCGAGCCGGAGGCCCCATTCAAAACTGACTGCCGTCCCGTCTTGGTACCTCAAGTCGATACTGGTGGGGTGGCCACGCGGACGGTTGGTGGTAGATTGCGCCCATTGGCCCACTGTTCAGAGACTAACCAATCAGATTGAATTTAGTGTTGCCATATTTAAGAAATATTAATCTACTAATTTCGTGAATCCAATATTCGCAATCAAAATCCAACCGTCACGTATACAGAATTGCCAAATTTAATAATAATTAAATTACAAATCACGACATTCGGCCGTCCTACCTGTGCAACCTCCCGGTGCACAACTTAACTTAAATATTAATGAATAGTTTTATATAAAAAAACTAGTTGTGATTTACATTTTAAGCTTATTGTTTTACTTATTTTAGGTGTATAAACATAATTGATAAATGTTTAAAATAAATGAACAATAACAATATAAATGGCATTTACGAGATTGCTTATACTTTATTGACAATTATTCTAATAACCTACTAATAAACAACCAATGTTATTAAATGGAAGTTATTATTAACTTGTAAAATCACGACATTCGTACAATTTTTTAATGTTTTTTTTTTGTCATGTAAATGTACTTACTATAGGTACACAATAAGGAAATATTAATTTATATTAGAAATTTACAGTAATAATCACTTTTATAGTGGTAATCGCACTAGATTCATAGCGTTTTGCGGAGTTCAGAAAGAGGGTAATCATCGTCAGAGTCAAAATCAGACTTATTAGAGTCCGAATCGAGAGCGTTAATGTTTATCCACGGTCTCATTCTGTCCGCCGCAACAACGCTTTGAAATGATCTTTTATTTCTCTGAAACCCAGGTATGTCAGCTATCTTATATCTATCATTTCCGAGTATTTGAACAATCTTGAAGGGTCCTATAAATTTAGACATAAGTTTTGTGCTGTTACCTTGATTGTAATTGTTTGTTCGCGTAATTTTAACAAGATCGTTAAGTTTATAAGTAGTTGCGGGTGCTCGGCCAGCATCATGATCACGCTTTTGCTTCTCTTGATTTTCTTTTATGTTTGAACTAACTGTTTGTCGAATTTCATTAAAACCAATTTGAGTTTCGGGAGCTACGTCTAGTTTGTTTGAGAGAGCATCACGGAACCTAATGCCGAACAGAGCTTCCGCTGCCGTTTTCTTTGTGGAAGCATTAATGGTGTTATTAATGCCCCATTGAACTTTGCCTAAACACGTGTCCCAATAGCGCTCGTCCTTGGCAAGATTGTATTTTTTTAATGAATTTAGTATAGTCTGGTTGAAACGCTCGGCTTGGCCGTTTGCTCTGGGACACGCGACAGCATTTAAAACATGTTTAATTCCATGAAGCACACAAAAACTTGCAAATACAGAGGATGTAAATGAGGTACCGCGGTCCGAAATTATGCGAGATGGAAAACCAAAGTCAAAAAATATATTTTCGAGCGACTTTATTGTAGTCTTAGTTTTGGTGTTCTTCACAGGCTTTACAAATAAATATTTCGTAAATCCGTCCACAACCGTTAAAATGTAAGCATTACCACCTCTACTCCGCACAAATGGACCGAGGTGGTCCACATGAATTGTGTGAAATGGAATGTCCACCTTTTCAATCGGGTATAAATACCCACTTTTCTTTTTACTAGCACTATCTTTGTTGTACGCACATTCAATACAGGAATCAATGTACTTACGCACAAATCGTCTTAGTTTAGGGAACCAAAAGTTATTTTGAATTCTTTCAATTGTTTTCGCAATGCCTAAATGCCCAATTTCGTCATGGTTAGATCTACAAATTTGAAACCGTGCATTTCGTGGGACTACTAAACACAGTTTATCACTCATCCGACGATAAACTTTGTTATCTTTTAGGCAATAATTCTTTTTAATGTCCTTGCATTCTTCGTCATTGTCCGGCTTTAAAATCTTTGCAATTCGTGATATTTCAGGATCAGTCATTTGAAGCGACAACAACCAACTATCTTTCTCAATGTTATACACAGTAGCCATTGGTTCATCAACAGTTTCCGTTAATCTTGTATTCCGGCTTAAGGCATCCACGTGACTCATCTGCGTCCCTGGCCTGTATTCAATACTAAAAGAAAATTCGCTGATTTGCAGCCACCATCTAGCTATCCGTGGTACTAAATCTCGCTTTGTAAGTGTGGTGCGAATCGCATTACAGTCGGTTACAACCTTAAAGTTCAGTCCCAGGAGATATACTCTGAACTTTTTTAATGAGCACACTATTGCCAGAGTTTCGAGCTCATATGAGTGTAGATGACGCTCCTCTGAAGTGGTTTGCCGGCTAAAATAGGCAACCGGTTTCAAGGCTCTTGGATTGTTCTGCCATTGCAGAAGTATACCACCAATCCCTAGTGCACTCGCATCGGTATGGAGCTCTGTCTCCAATTTGGGGTCATATAACGACAGAATTGGTCGTTCAGTTAATTTTTCTTTCAGGAAATTAAACGCTTGTAATTCTAACTCAGTCCAACAAAATTTCACATCCTTCTTGAGTAAATTGGTCAAGGGCCTGGCAATTTCACCAAATCCTTTGACAAATCTACGAAAATAGCTGGCAAGGCCCAAGAACTGGCGTACCTCATGGACATTGGTAGGCGCCGGAAACTCTTTTACTGCCAAAATTTTCTGTTCATTGGGCCTTATGCCATTGACTGAAATTTCGTAACCGAGATAATTAATGTTATCGTCAAAGAATCGGCATTTAGACAATTTTAAAGTAAGCCCGTTTTCACGCAAGAGTTTAAGAACGTCTTCTAATCTGGCAAATCCATGTACTAGATCGACCGATGGCACAAGAATATCATCGAGATATGCAAGAGCTGAGTCGAATCGTCTTGCTCCAAGCATTCGGTTGATTAGTCTTTGAAAGACTGCTGGAGCGTTCGCCAGGCCAAAAGGCATTCTTTTAAATTGGTAGTGGCCATCAGGGGTGACAAAACCAGTGAATCGACGACTATTTTCTGCCATCGGGACCTGATAGTACCCAGAAGCTAGGTCCAAGGTGGTAAAGAATCGGTTTCCACTTAGGTTTGTTAATTGATCGTCAATCAATGGGAGTGGAAAACAATCCTTTTTCGTTTTATTATTTAAAGCTCGAAAGTCGACACACAGGCGTTGTTCTCCCGTTTTCTTGCGGACCATCAAAATGGGACTTGCATAGTCAGAATTCGATTCTTCAACGATATCGTGTTTAAGTAACTCGTCGATGATAGTACGTACCTGTTCTCTCTCTGAATAAGATAACCTGTACGGACGATACACGACTGGTCTATCGTCTGTCAGTTCGATTGACATTTCCACTCCCTTGACAGAACCTATCTCACCGAGATTCTGAGCAAAGCAATCACGATAAGACTGCAACAGGTTGTGTAATCTGTCCAAAGTTTCGGCGTTAACGTGACTCCCTACCTTAATGTCATTTTTCTCAAGAGGGTCGAAAGAAAAAGTATCCATTGTAATTCTGTCAACTTTACAAATCTGCCTTTCAACGAATGGTATTGCTCTAGCTAGCACAGTTTGCGGCTCCAGAACAAATTCTGTGTTCGCCAAGTTAGTCAAAACCAAATGTCCTTTACCATTTGTTATCGTGTACGCACCTTGGTGAAGTTGGTATTCCTTGCCAGGTTCACCGTTAGTGTATCCGTCTATGTAGATATCTCCATTAAATAGAGGGTCATCAGAACACACTTTAACAGTATTTATTCTTTGAATTTTGACAGATTCAGCAACGGACAGTTTTAGGCTGAAGTCATGTTCATGAGTATCAGGACTCTTGTAGAACACCAATTTTTTGTAATCTTTAAGGACCGTTACGTATGGCAGTTCTGTAAAGTTTCTCCCCACTAATAATGGGGTGTCCATGTATTTGTCATTCACCACAAGAACCTCTATTTCAGCATCAACCTCGTCAATTTTAACACAGACAATGCTTTTGTACAGCGGAGTGACTAAAGAATTTCCAAAGCCTTTAATAGCAGGCAATTCTTCGAAACTCTTTGACAAGTTCAGCATTTGTGCACTGGATTCACGAATCAAGCTACATTCACTGCCAAAGTCTATATAGGCTACCAATTCGTGTGATCCAATGGTAGTTTTCTTGTAAAACTTATCATTGTCATTGCCAGAAGTGGAAATTGCCAAGGTTTTGCGTTCGCCGATGTCAGTAGGTTTATTGATAGATTTTGACGCGAAAGGTGCAAGTTTGCTCATATTACATAGTGGGCTATCATGACCGACACGATTGCATTTTTGGCATTTCACCAGCGGTTTCTGACACTTGTAGAAGCTGTGGCCCTTTTCTTTGCAGTTAAAGCAAGTAACTGTACTATCGTTGGATTTAACTGGGCCAGAAGATCGGTTTCCTGGGATAAAATCACTACGTCTTTTAATAAATGAAGTTTCCGTGAGCTTTTGCGAATTGAGAAAATTCAATAAATCTTCTGGTTCTTCACAATTTAAGGCCTGGGCGCCATTCCTAATAGATTTATCTATAATCCCGTGTATAACGCAGTCTACAGCTTTCTTTCCCCTTATCTCACATCGGTTAAGCAAGGTAAGTTTGTCGTAAAAGTATTCGCGTATACATTCATTGTAACGAGTTGTACGCGAAAGCATCTCTTCTAAAAGCCGACCATAATTTTGCTCGCTTGGGAAGGCTTTTTTTAATTTGGACTGCCATTCTGTCCAGGTAAAAACAACAGATGGCAAAGCCTCGAACCATTTTTTTGCTAAGCCTGTCAATTTTTGCAGAGCAAAATGCATGGTCTGCTTTTCATCCCAGTCGTAGATTTCGGAACACTCATTAACCTTTCGAATCCAACAGTCAATGCTTTGTGTTTTACTAGACGGGTCAAACTCCGGTATAACGTTATTAAGATGATTACTATTTAGTTGATGAGTGTTTCGACTTTCGCGTACAGAAGATATTAGCTTTATCACTTCATCAGTACTAAAACCTGTCGATTGTTCCGTTTTTCGTTCAGTGGCACAAACAGCCTGCTGGTCAGGCGTGGGAGAATGAGAACTGTGACTAACCTCTTCAATTATCCATGAACTCGTCGAGGATTCTCTGCGCGTCTTTGATGTGCGACGGCCGTCCGATGCGATAGACGACGACGGTGGCCTTTTGCGTCGACGGGATCGTTCTTCTGGATTTTCCATGACCTCGACATTAAAAAAATAAAACATGCATTAGTTTTATTTCGTCACCAATTTTATGTATTGCATCAAGTTTCTAGGTTGTATAGTAAACAGATAAAGTTGTTATATAGTATACCTGATTTCAATAATAATATAAAGGGATGATAAAAAGTTAATAATATATAAATAAAACGTATACTATAGTATAAATTCAATTGAACTCTATAAATATTTTACTATACAAAGAGATTTTATAGAACTAACAAATCAAGATTATAACTAGCACCTTATTTTTTTTACGCGTTGCGCCGGTATCAAATCTACGCTTAAGATCACCCAAAAGTTTAAGACATACATAGTCTTATTGTAACCGTGACATACCTAGTCCAGATTATATTTATTCAAATAAATGTTGGACACACTTGGCCCATTTTATGATTAAATAAAAATATAAAAAAAACACGGACGCACTTAGCCCGTAATAACCATAACATACTTAGCCATGGTTATATTTTTTTTTTCACCTAAAAGAACTGGCACACATGGCTCATCTAACCAGGCACACATGGCCCATCTAACCAGGCACACATGGCCCATCTAACCAGGCACACATGGCCCATCTAACCAGGCACACATGGCCCATCTAACCAGGCACACATGGCCCATCTAACCAGGCACACATGGCCCATCTAACCAGGCACACATGGCCCATCTAACCAGGCACACATGGCCCATCTAACCAGGCACACATGGCCCATCTAACCAGGCACACATGGCCATCTAACTAGGCACACATGGCCCATCTAACCATGACATACTTAGCCACAGTTCACTTCACTTTTAACTAACAAATAGAAAAAAAATAACACTTGGTCTATGTGACTCTTCATGATCATGACATTCCAGTTTAATAAAAAATAAAATAAAAAAAAAAAACTAAAAAAATTCTTTGTTTAGTCAAATTATTAAAATTTATTTACAATTCTAATGCAAGCACTTTTTTTTTACTGCGATAGCAATCATCATAGAAAGTACCCCAAAATAATTTTGAGTAAGGTTAGATTGTGAGAGTCAGGTTGAAAATTCAAAGGAAATTAACTAGTACAATAAATTAATTAATTTAAACCTGCCGTACGACCAATGTCACCAACATACTTCTCTTTTTTTTTAAATCATGAACACAATGTTAACTAAAAATATGAGCAAATATATTGCAAGGAAGCTCTGTCAAGTGTTAGCCTGGCCAGAGATATCCTGACAACCGTATAAATCAACATTCTTCAAGAGTTGCTTGAACACAATGTTAACTCAATTATTGCTCACTTACAGTACAGGTCAATGAAATATAAGCAAAATGAGTGCTGTAAGGAAACTCTGTCAAGTGTTAGCCTGGCCAGAGTGATCCCAACATAACCTCAACTTAATATTGTCCAAGAGTAGCTTGAACTCAATATTAACTCGAATATTTTGCTTATCTCAACTATAAGTCAGTAAAATATAAGAAAATAAGTACTGTAGGGAAACTCTGTCAAGTGTTAGCCTGGCCAGAGTGATCCCAACATAACCTCAAATTAATATTGTCCAAGAGTAGCTTGAACTCAATATTAACTCGAATATTTTGCTTATTTCAACTATAAGTCAGTAAAATATAAGAAAATAAGTACTGTAGGGAAACTCTGTCAAGTGTTAGCCTGGCCAGAGTGATCCCAACATAACCTCAAATTAATATTGTCCAAGAGTAGCTTGAACTCAATATTAACTCGAATATTTTGCTTATTTCAACTATAAGTCAGTAAAATATAAGAAAATAAGTACTGTAGGGAAACTCTGTCAAGTGTTAGCCTGGCCAGAGTGATCCCAACATAACCTCAAATTAATATTGTCCAAGAGTAGCTTGAACTCAATATTAACTCGATAATTTTCTTTTCTTTATGAGGAAAATAATTAAAAAGTGACAGTGTCTCACGGCAAATTCAAATCACATAATCACATAATTTCGCATAAAAATATTTAGATGTACATACCTTATTTTGTGGGTCCTGGATTCACACTTCTGAAGTTTTATGGAATTAAACTCCCAAATATCAGACACAGAAGGTATTATTTAATTTAAAGGATAACACACACGTACAGATTATTTCAAGCCAACATTTCGAGCCGGAGGCCCCATTCAAAACTGACTGCCGTCCCGTCTTGGTACCTCAAGTCGATACTGGTGGGGTGGCCACGCGGACGGTTGGTGGTAGATTGCGCCCATTGGCCCACTGTTCAGAGACTAACCAATCAGATTGAATTTAGTGTTGCCATATTTAAGAAATATTAATCTACTAATTTCGTGAATCCAATATTCGCAATCAAAATCCAACCGTCACGTATACAGAATTGCCAAATTTAATAATAATTAAATTACAAATCACGACATGTCTAGATCAATTTTTTTTAAACTTTAATTTTAAGTGCGCAATTTTGATAATTTTATTATTGTAATGTTTATGACTGTTTTTTTTATTTGCTATGTTTATATGTATTCATTAAGTTATGATGTTTCAAATTGTTTAGTATTGATGGATTATCTAATATGATTTAATTTTGTAAACTGTTTTTGCACGGTGAAAACTGTTATTGCAAATAAATAAATATAATAAAATAAAATAAATAAAATGCATAATTATGAAGACCCCATCTAGGCACTTACCTACACTACCGCAAAACATAAGTTGTTCCGTGATCATGGCAGTTGCAACTTAGTCGAAATATCGGACAATTCAACAAAATCGAGTATTGAAATTTACTTTGACGTTATGAGCCGCCATTGTAGAATATATAAATTTGTATAACACAATTTCCTTTTTTTATAACAGTTTTGTATTGTTGGAGCTGGCCAGGTTAATCACAAGGCATGTAACTTTACGCAACCACCATCTGAAATCGACATTTGTTTCAAATTGAAGTCAAAATGTACATGCGTATAATTAACCGGACCCCTTGAACAGGAAAAACCCCCAAAAAACCTGCCCAGAAGTGAAGCTTATAAGTAGTGCAGTAAGAACATCGTTTTAGTATAATTGACCATATATTGACGCATAAATAAAGTTGTTCTCAATATGCTGGTGATAGGTAGGTTATTTCCCTACAAAATCCTAAAGTGTAATGTTTTATTTATCAACAGTTAATTGCACACAAAAACATTACAGAAAAGACACAAAACATAAAGAAATACGACACAGCAGCCAGCTTATTTCCAAGCAGAAATTTCTTCCAGCTGTCTCTCGGAACACTCGTAAATGAAACAAGAAAGAAAGGCAGAAAAGACGTGCACAGTTATTCTAATAAGTAAAGAAAAAGTTCATGAAAACTAATAAATTATGTATTAACCCTTGTTTCTCGTTATAAAAACACACTCAGCGTTAGCGAAAGAAAAATATTTCAATTGCGTGTTGCGGTCAGTAAAGAATGTCATAAAAATATAAGAAATTGTTGAGTTTTTCTAAAAATAGCGTGAATTTATCGCTGGTCTATTGGCCCCAATTGCTTGCTAGGGTGGCCATAAGTGTGGATAAAAAGGGACAAATAACATTGACATACATATGTTGCAGGGATATTAAAAAAGCCGTGATATTGAAACTTCACTAGTGCCATTATAATTGCACTGATTTATTGTTAATCGTTAGGATTACTTACAATTTAACGGGCTTGTTTCAGTGACATTATAATTTCACTAGACCGATACGATGAAATTGTAAGGCAGTGATATAATGACAATAGCACTGGCTTAAGAAAGCAGTTAGATTATCAGACCGTTCGCTGATTGGTCCGCTTTCGTTACCAACTGAGCTAAAAATATTAAGCATAGAGTTAGGAAATAAAAGACAGGTTTTTGAAAATTATTACTTTTTAAATATATTTTATTACTATTTTGTAGTAACTACCTATACGTAAAATATAAGAATCAAAATACACCGAAAATGTTATAACACATACTGATCATTAAATTGAATAATCATAAGCTTTTAATCCATAAGCATGAAATCACCATCTGGCGTAGATTGGAGGTCAATAATGTCCATTTGCCCTCTCTTGCTAAAATCTTTTATCACCAATGGACGGATAACTAAACCCGATTTAGGAAAACTCTTCTTCGTCATACAGGTTTTAAACAAACTTGCAATTTTTATTATTGCAAATTGCAGGTAATTTTTTTATATTTGAGGGAGATGAATTATTTTATCTCGCCCACCATGGCTCGTTGCTAAATGCGTTTCGAGTATAATGTCATAATAATTTTCACTTGGAATTATTTATGTAACAGGTGAAGAAACATTTTTCGCTTTGTTATTAAAACTCTTTTCTTTCTCACATATAGTACATCATATTTAGTTGCATAATGGTACTGCTGATTAGAGGTTGAAAGCATTTGTATTTTTCTTGCTTTATATTCTTCAATTATTGCCTTTATTACCTGTTCTATTCTTTTCGCACTCCATTCCGGTTTTTTCGTTTTATCAGATTGGCCACTGTAGACTTTCTTAACTCTGTGTCAAAATCTTTTCCACTTGACTTACTTCCACTTGAATGTGATAAATCTAACAATTGTAACACTTCCAAAATGCTCACGATCAGTCATTTTGAAGATATTGGCTAGAATTATAAAGTAAATCCCTCAAAGACACCAAAAATATTAAATGAACTCATATCAAAAAAGCACACTCCAATGTTTACATACAACAATTATTTTGTAAATGGCGACTGATTAACTCTTTTAACCAATCAGAACCCGCGGGGCTCCCACCACAAACATAACTCGTAATAAACCTAGATTTATTATAATATCACTTTTTCGGCACAGTAAAATTACAATATCACTGAAACAAGCCTGTGAAATTATACGAATCTGTCGTTATTGACAATAATCAGTGTAATTACAATTTTACCAGTGAAATTATAATATAACGTCTTTGACTAAATCCCTGCGACACATACATTAATCTCCAATTGTACAAGTTTTATTATTTCACCTTTTGTAGTTATACTCGTATGTTTGTCTTGTGCAATAAAATAAATTGTTTTGTAAACAGGGTGTAAGGGACAGCACTCCGAAAACTGATAGGATGGATGCAGACGATGAAACTGAACAACTTTCCACAAGAAATATATGTCAGGAAACGACAAAAAAACATCGACCTGTCATACAAAGTCATAATTATCTTACTGCGCTAGGGAGCTACAATAGGGAGTCAAAAAATTTACGTTTCCTGAAATATTTATTTATGGGAAATTGTTCAGTTTTATGGTTTAAATGCACCCTATAAATATTTTTAGGGCTGTCCTTTACACCCTGTATATCACGCTTGTATCCATTGCGGGGAGGGCAGAGCGTAAACGGCCGAAAAAAACAACATTTACGCCACGTCTTACACGTCGTTGTTCGTATATTACACGTGTTTTTTTTATTGTTACTGATAAACTTTTTAAGTGTGCTTAGTTTCTTTGTTGAATATTCCGCATTGCAGAAAAAGATGGCCATCGCGTGGAAATGTCCCGACTTTTAACTAAGACGCTGGCCACCCTACTCGCACGTGACCTCGTTAACGGGAGCTTAAGAAAGCCACTGTTTTGTCCCGCGTTCACGCGAAATTATACTGCAAGAACCAAGACAGAGGGATTTTCCGTTTGCGTAGTTTTACTGTGATGCCGGCTTAGAATAGCATCACCCCATTTCTTTCCCTTGGAGTCGTAACAGGTGGCTAAAAATCTTGAGGGTGTGTATTGCAATTTTAGGCGATGGGCTGACAACCTGTCGCAATGGCGATACACAATTTTCCAAATGACCCTCAAGTTTATGTCAAACGTGGCGTAAATGTCCGTTTTTGCGGCCGTTTCGCTCTGCCTACCACGCAAGGTATAATAGGCGTGCTATGTGTAGTTTTACACATCGAAACGCTGATTTCGGCTTGGAATAGCGTCACCCCATTTCTTTCCCGTAGGTGTCGTAAGAGGTGATTATGGGACTCGAGGGCTTCATTTTGTCTTCAGTTTTTTTTTTTTTTTTTTTTTTTTTTAGTTGTGGACCCTACGATTTTTAGCCCCGGGGCTGTTAATCTACACCTGACTGTATGGTGGGGAGCAGGAGCTCACCCGGAAATTTGTCTTCGGACTGACAACCTCTCACTATACAGGGTGTGAGAGACAGTCCTCCGAATACTGAAAGAGTGCATACGGACCATGAAACTGAATAACTTTCCCCTAGGAACATAAGCCAGGAAACGACAAAAAATTATTCGATCTTCCATACAAAATCACGACCAGCTGACTGCATTTACTATGGGAAGCCCAGTTTTTGGACTCCATTTCAGTCTCAGTCTGTGTATAGATAGCTAGATAGATTGATGAACACTTTATTACTTACAACATACACAACAGAAACAAAACAAAACAATACAGAAAACTTAAGACTAAAAGTAAGCAAAGGCGGCCTTTCCAGGCAACCTTTACATAGAAATAAAGACAAAAAAGAAAAGTATTAGACCGGGTATATCGCGATAGTATTTAGGTAAATATTAGTAATTTACCTGTGTACCGACGTTTCAATACAGTTTCATGTATTGTAGTCGCGGGTTGACTGACAATACATGAAACTGTATTGAAACGTCGGGTGTAAATACTATCGCGATAGACCCGGTCTAATACTTAAAATGAGTGAAACTTATCGCGAGTGCTTAAAAAGTTATCAAAAAGAAAATATTTGTAAGTTGTTGCATAAGCAAATTAAAACCGTAACAGTACAATTATTATGTATATTGTGTATGCTATTGTTCTCCCTGTATGTACTTGATAGTAACTGAATAAATATTTTCATATCTCCTATACTTTTCTGAACCTATTCGACGAAATGTAACTGCGCTAAATTTAAGGTAAGTTTAGAGAATTCATTTCCCGAATTGAGGTCAATATTGACTTTATAATAATAACAATACAGTTTATATTTAATTTGCTACTGAAAACGGCGCGCGCCGAATAGCACTTAATGTGCGCGAGCCCTAACTAGATGCATTATAGTCCCACCTAGTGCCGTGTAGAATAGCATCAACCTATTTTATTCCCGAGAGTCTCAAATAGGAGAAGACTCGAGGTACTCATTATATTGTGTTGCATATTTCAGCAACGGGTTGACAACCTGTCACTCTGCGATACTATAAGCTTGTCTAATAAAATTACTCTTTATATTTTCAGGTACGTGGCGAGAACGAGCGTCTACCCCGCAAGGGTTAAAGGCGTGATTCTGTATGTAATAGACAATAAATAACATAAGAATAAATGTAGCCATCTTTACTTGTGGGTGAGTACATTTATTACGTGAGCAAAAGTGTGTGGGAGTGGCAGAAATTAGCATTAAATCTTCTGAGTAAGGATCGTTTACGGTTAAGGTACCGGTATAATATCGGTACCGGTATACGTTGTAAAGGTAGACAGAAAAAGGTTTTCAATGGGTTATGGTACGTAAAAAGGTAGATAATAGCGGTTCCGCTACCGAAATAATTTCGATTTCAACATATTACGCTTCTCTCTCTCTGTATACCTTCTGGTTGGCCGGTAGAGAATGCCGTCTGGCACTAAACGAAACGGCATTAAACGTGCAATATTGGATGTGCAATAAAGTATTAATAAATAAATACACATTGCACTATATTAAGCGAAATTGAGAAATCGTAGAGATATTGTATGCAGGAAACCGTTTCGATAGCAGTTTAGGTACCGTAAACAGAATATTTCAGTACCGAAACGTTATGATATTGCAATATTTCGGTATGACGTCATACCCTTCCGTTTTAACCGAAATAATTTCTGTAATACAATCCCTGCTTCTGAGCTGTAACTTTCAACATGAAATTAATGTTCACGTTTTGCGAATGAATCTGTTTTACAAAGTTATCTTCAGGGTGTCTCGTATGAATAACTCTGTGTTAGGCGGTTCACTCACTTGTCATCCATCGTTCCGTTTGTTAACGCAACGCATGCGTCTGTCAGACGAAAGGAAAATGCGAATTCCAATCTTATTCCCATACAAATACGGCTACGGTGGGTTTACATTGCGTAACGGAGGCGTCTGTCAAGTCGTTTGACACACGCGTACGTTACGCACCGTAACCGCTTTTACATACACATATCACGCCTATTATCCCTTCCGGGGTAGGCAGAGCGTAAACAGCCGCAAAAACGGACATTTACGCCACGTCTGACATATATTTGAGGGTCATTCAGAAAATTGTGTATCGCTATAGTGACAGGTTGTCAGCCCATCGCCTAAAATTGCAATACACACCCTCAAGTCCCTTAGTCGCCTCTTACGACTACCACGGGAAAGAAATGGGATGATGCTACTCTAAGCCGGCATCACACGGCGAAGTAACCGCCTTTATGCTATTTGAAAAGCTACTCAGTTGTGTTCCAATAGAGTGTCAGTTGGATGTGTTGGTCGTTTCATTCAGTGAACAATTTGAACTATAAAAAATCGCTGTGGCAAAAGAAAGACAATTTAGTGTCGATGGTATTACAATGGAAAAAAAAAAAGAAATTCGAGGCCCTGGTAAGTTGGTTCGTCCGCTATGACAGATTGACGGACGTATTTTCGACGCATCCGTCTGTCAGACGAAAGGATATTTTGTATTCCCATACTACCAACGGATACTATGGCACACTGTAACGCATGCGATTTAATCAAGGTGTATGTCAGACGCATCCGGCAGTCCGTCACAGTCTGTGATCGAATTGTATTTCAACATTATAGATTGTAGTCTTATGAAACTACCCCGTACTTGCCCGTACCTTTTACCCACATTTTAAAAACTGTCAACGCAGTTTTGACATAATGTCAAATAATTCAGACAAAACTTTGCCCTCCGGTGTAAAATTTAGGTACTATATTAGTTCATATCTTTCAAGGTAAAAATGTATAGTATCATAAGAGTTAGTGTTTAAGCATGTAATAGCAATTGTAAGAAGGAAAATTCGTTTCATTTTTCATTTAAAGTGTGCTATAATAAAAAAGTAATTAAATGACACACATTTTCATTCACAAGAAGTCTTATGTAGAGGCACAATGGAATAAGAAAGTATTTTTGCAACTGAAATTTGTAATCGCAACTTTATGAGACGTGCTAAGATATACAGGGTGTAAGGGATCCTGATTTTCTCGAGTTTTTTTGTAGAAGAGTGTAGATACAATAGTGTATGCAACTGCATCTATATGCCAATTGCACAAACAAATTTAAAATAAATATATATATACATACATACACATATCCCTTGCGGGGTAGGCAGAGCGTATACGGCCGCAAAAACGGATATTAACGCCACGTATGACAAATGTTTAAGGGTTATTCGGAAAATTGTGTATCGCCATAGTAACAGGTTGTCAGCTCATCGCCTAAAATTGCAATACACACCCTCGAGCCCCTAAACCGCCTCTTACGACTCCCACGGGAAAGAAAAGGGGTGATGCTATTCTAAGCCGGGATTACACGACATAAATATATACAATTACTAACACACACCCAAACTCAACACAAATACTTGTGCTGTGTGGGGATAGAACCCACGACCATCGGCGTAGCAGGCAGGGGTACTATCCGCTACGCCATCGGGCCAGTACAGAAAAAAAATTGTTTTCTTTTATTTTTTGTGATGTCGTTGACACATCGCATGTTGATGTGTCATAATGGAACTTAATACAGGCTGATCGCGGTTTAACACGGCAAGTCTTAAGGGCCTGCCGTGAACTTCTAGACGTTTTTTTCCACTAATGGCAAATCCTGTGTGTGAGAACAGAGCGTAATCGCCACATTTAGACGATTTTTGCACTCTTTTGGAAATTGCTCGCCAAATAAGCATGTAATTAAAAAACTGTACGACAAGAATCTAGTAATGTACAAGACGTATCGTATTCGTAAAAAATAATGTAATATATTCATAAGATTGCAATACACTGCGCAAAAAGGTATAAAAATACCTTTTTGTATAAAAATACCTTTTTGGTATAAAAATAGACTAAACTTTGAAAAATAAATCTATCGAGCAAACTTTCTTTAATTGAGTTTTCCTACGACCAGAATCTAGATAACTTACATACGTACATACATAAATCACGCCTATATCCCTCACGGGGAAGGCAGAGCATTAACGGTCGTAAAACGGATATTAACACTACGTCTGACAAATCAGATAACTGTACTGTGTATAACTATAGTGACAGGTTGTCAGCCCATCGCCTAAAATTGCAATATACATCTAACCCTCGAGTCCCTCAGTCGCCTCTTATGACATCCATGGGTAAGAATTGGGGTGATGCTATTCTAAGCCAGCAACCCACGGCTATTGCGTATAGACTACAGAAATCAAGATAAGCCATGAAGTACTAACCGAAAGAAAACTTGCAAAATCCATCCTATGCAGCAGTGTTTCCTTTGAATGCAATATCTTATACTGCGCTTGCCGATCCAATAGCACTTAATGTTACCACCGTACACGTATAAAGCAAGTAATACTAAATGCATTTGCTTTACGACAAGTACTAAAAGTCTAGATTTAGTACCTTAGTTGTGATTGTAAAACTAACCTAGTGTCTATTTTATGGTGTACCTATCCCTTAGAGCGACGTTAAGGCGGAACGACCTCGACAGTGGTGCCACTTCACAGAAGAAAAACTCTTTATACAAACAACCAATCAGACTGCTCAAGTTTTAAGTGTTATCCTTAGGTAAAATAAGAACCTACAAACTCAATGAAATATTCGCTGTAATTAAAGTTATGGCAGTTAATACCAAAAGTGGCCGTTTTCAGGCACTTTAATTACAGCAAATATTTCATTGAGTTTGTAGATTCCAATTTTTTCAAGGATATTACTAAAAATTTAAGCAACGAAAATTCTGATAGACTGTTTGTTAAAAGAGGTTTTATTTTTTGTGTGAAGTGGCGCCACTGTCGAGGCCCTTCACGACTACACTCGCTTTAAATGAAAAATAATAATCTGTTCATTATTTAGAATAACATGGAGCAATCAGTTCTTTTTAAATTGTTTTAGGGGAATCTGTGTTATTGGATTTGCCCATTTAGAAATTACAATATATTACAATCATCTAGAGTTTTGATTTTAAATTTAATAATTCTGAAACGTGTTTCATATTACTGGCCCGATGACGTAGTGGATAGTACCCCTGCCTGCTACGTTGAAGGTCGTGGGTTCGATCCCCACAAGACAAAATCATTTTTTACGTAAATTTTTAGAAATTTGTGTTTAGTTTAGGTGTTTTATCAGTTTAATATGTATTTATATAAAAAGTATATAAGTATAAACATCAGTTATTTAGTTCCCAAAGTACTAGCTTTGCTTAGTTTAGGGTTAGATGGCGTTGTGTGAATTGTCCAGAATATTTATTTAAATATTTTGCAAAATGAAAAAAATAACTATGTATCATATGGAATGAATTCATAACCCTCTTTTTAAAGGCGGTCAAAATACCTTGTTGTTTTTAAAAGGTTTAATCTACATGCGTATAATAAACAAGATGCTCAAAAAAATAAATAAACAAAAATTCCCCCAAAAACCTACCCAAAAGTGCTCTTACTCCAAATTAACAAGCTACCCTAGCTAATTTTGGAAATAAATAAATACGTGGCTCCTAAAATGGCTCCGCTGAAATTCCCCCATCCCCAATTCCATCCAGTATCTCTGTTCAAAATTCCATTTCTCGTCATGAATTACAAATGTTTTAAGTGAAAACGATTTACCGAAACAAGTCGTGTTTATATTATTTATACTAGCTGTTGCCCGCGACTTCGTACGCATGGTGTAGTGACTTGTGAGTTAGTGAAGTTGATGTATGCATATTGTTTAATATTAATATCATGTTTGTATAAAGTTTTTTCTCTTTAAGATGTGCAATGAATAGGTACTGGTTAACTTGTTTTTCGGTTAGGTACTTGGTTTTGATACTATGGACATCAGCTACAAAACATCATTATAAACTACTTTGGTAGTTTTACCATCGGGTGCTTAAACGTACAAATTTTCAGGAGAACTGACTCGAGAGCAAGCGACATATAGCTGCCCGTGTGATAAACAGGGAATCGTAAGACCTACGCCTGCGGCTTTCAGCGTCTGTCCTTGCGATTTGTTTACAGTCATTGCAAAGAAAACGCTGACGGGAAACTGAATGCCCTGAAATTGAAATAAAAAGTTGTTGGGAATGAGTGGTATACGCGCCACAACCAGTGAAAATATCCGCCTCGAATACATTCATCTTTAAGCTTAAGATCTTCAGTCTGGTAATCTGGTTCCATTGCACAGCTTTGGCGGAGTGAGATTGCAAAGAAGCATGAAAGGAACACCAAGTTTAAGTAATATTTGGTGTGCAGAAAGACCATTCGCACTCAAGGAGTTTAGGAATTCTATTAGGTAGTTAGTGGCTTTGTCTTGATTCATAACAGTGGTAATTGACCACCATATCCCCAGTGATTTGTGACATAATGGTATGGTTTATTGAAGCAGTCTGATCATTTTTGGGTGCAAAAATAGCTCTTCCACGTAGCTACGAATCTTTCTTTTGAAGGAAGGAAGGCTCGCCATACACAGAAGAAATGATTCTCTTTAGACCAGAAACTATTTGGCAAAGCGTTTCAGGCAGACTTACTTGACCGTTATCCTCTGGTAAAGTACCTCTGCCGAGTTTTAATAAAGCTTGTGAAAACTCTTCAGCCCGTGGATTACCTCCGAGACGGGTTCGCATGATCACCGTCATGGTCAGCTTGTGAATTTGTGGCCAAAGAGCCGATGATTTTAGTGAGGCATTCACCTCATCAGCCCTGGTACCTCGAGTAACAACTGGAAGTGTTTGGCGAAAGTCACTGGAAAAAAGAACAGTGATATGGCCCATGGCCCTATTATCTCTGCGTATGTCTTTCAAAGTCCTATCCATAGCTTCTACCGTTTTTTTGTTGGCCATCGTACTCTCGTCACATAACTACCAGACAACAATATCAGAAAACCTTTGCCTTGTAACTATTACGTGATACAGCACATATTGGAGTATCGTTTGTGTCCAAATCGATTGGTATTTTGAAAGTTGTATGCGCCGTTTTCTCTCCTGGAAGCAGTGTGGCAGCGATACTTGAAGATACTACAGCAAGTGCAATCCTACCTTGCCTTCTGATCTCTGCAAAAATGTTTAAGGCGAGTGTAACCGTGAACGACCTCGATAGTGGCGCCACTTCACAAAAAAAGATTTATCTTTAAAGAAACAATCTATCAGAATATCCGTTGCCCAAGTTTATACTTACATACGTATATCACGCCTATTATCTCTTGCAGGGTAGGCAGAGCGTAAATGTCTGACATATATTTGATGGTCCTTCGGAAAATTGTGTATCGCCATGGTGACAGGTTGTCAGCCCATCGCCCATGTGAAAGTCCCTTAGTCACCACTTACGACTCCCACGGAAAAGAAATGGGGTGATGCTTTTGCAAGCCGGCATCACACGGCATAGTTTACAATACTATATTATTATTTTTTTAGAAAACCTGCCGCCTGTCAGTGGCTTTGTTATATAATTTTGGAGAAAACATTTCATTAGCGGGTTTCACAAAACTAACAGCGACATCTATGAAGTAATTTTAAACAAATTTTACTCTAACATTTTTGATTCTAACTAATGAAGGTATTTATATTTTTTTAGGTTCCGTACATCAAAAAGAAACGTACAAAAAAACGGAACCCTTAAACGATCAGTTTGTTGTCCGTCCGTCCGTCCATCCATCTCGTAAGACGCTTTATCTCGGGAATGCGCAGAGATATCGAGTTAAAATAAAAACTATATTGGTAAATAGGTTTTAGGCTGCAATATGGAACCCTTATAGGTTCACTCACTTTGTTGTCCATTTGTCTGTCTTTCAAGACTCACTATCTCGGTTACACGTAGAGATGTCGAGTTAAAATTAAAAGTATTATAACCTTTAACTCAGGCCAACGGCCTCTTGTAGTGGTAAAAAAAATAACTAATTTTACCCAAATCATAATTTGTCTTCGCAATAAAACAATTTTCAACGGATTTAAGTTGTGTTTATTTTGGATTTCACAATTCCTACGTTTCCACAATAAACACAACTTAATTCCGTTTAAAATTGTTTTATTGTGATGAGTAATAGTTGTGCAAACTCAAGAAAATATCACAATTCATCTGTCTTCCATCACATACCTTGACCATGACCAAAGGTCAAAGTAAAAGTCCGAAACATTTCTGTAATAGTTAGAACGGCCCGCATATATGTCAGACGTGGCGATAGCGATAAAATACTTACGGCCGTTGACGCCAACCCCGCAAGGATTAAATGTGTGATTGTTTGTTTTTTGTTTGGTTAGGTCGTTTCACGGGGTCGTTTAGAAGTTCAGATCGTATGTCAGTCAATACGTGGTCAATACCGCGTTTTACAAAACTAACAGCGACATCTATATTATTTTTTAGGAAAAAAATTCGGAACTCGCTTTGCGGAACCAGTTACTGTGTTTTACCATGGGAATGAAAGATTTTTTCGAGGTAAAAAGTATCCTTGATGTTGACCCGGGTAATAAGCTACCACAGTATACAATTTTGTAGAAATCTGTGCAGTAGTTTTTACGTGAAAGAATAACAAACATACCGACAGACAAACAGACAAACAGACAAACAGACAAACAGACAAAAATCAATTTTACTTCTGTTTTGATGTCTGTATCTTAACACGTTCCCTGCCAAATACGAGTATATTCGTAGTGGCTGATCTGGCACCCAGTGCCACCTACGAGTATAGTCGTAGAGGTTTGTATGAGATTACTCACTAGTTTTTTAGGATTGGCAGTGGGTGCAGGGCGGAATGAAATAGTTTGGGATTGGAAGTACAACATACTTCAATCAGATAAAACTTTACATAATTATTTTTTCGTATACATTAGGTTGAAAACATACATGAGTGAAATATTTTGAAACAATTTTCTACCCATAGAGCAGGTTTTTCGGGGCAAACTGGACAGTAATAAATTGTTTCCCTGCGCTTTTTTTTTTGGTGCAAACACGACATGGCTATGTTGGTTTCTGCTTTTTTGGTGTAGGTGGTAAGCGTTCTAAATAATGGAATGTTTCATTATCATCATTTAGTGTCGAGCATTTTCTTTAGTTATTTTTTTATACTCAGCCAACTTTTTACCCAACAGATATTCGCACTTAATCTTTTGAACTCAGTGCATCCAGTTTTTCTTGCTTAGGAAGATACTTTTGGTTATTGTAGATCATACAAGCATTATGTATGTTTATTTCAAAAATGTGAGCCGCTAGTTTCTTATACCAAAACAATTTCTTTCTCAGCGCTGAATAGCATTTGGTCTGAAAGATCGATACCGGACATTCCTTCATTATAATCTCTTACCACTTTTGGTTTCATGGAGACCTTATTTTTTGTTTGTAACTGGTGCCATAATAAGTTTATGCATGTTTGAGATACACGAAACTTCTCGCTTATCCTTCCAGTTACACACATAAACCTTGTCCTTCCTCTGAGCAATCAGTTGGCCTTTATTTAGTTTAGTGCTCAGTAGTCTGCCTTTTGGATTACCTTTGGATTTTTTCTTAAAATTCCACAAATGTATGTCGATCTTTTTGTCAATAATTTAGCGAGCAAAACTGAGTTATAAAAGTTGTCTGTATAAAGTTTGTATCCTTGGTCTAAGTAGCCTTGTAAAAGATCTATAACAATTTGGGTTTAGTGGTTATGCTTGGCTTGGGCTCCTCGAAGATTAGATTCGTTGGTTTTGCCAGTGTAAATGACAATTTTGATGACAATTATACCATTCGATTCACATAGTTTGTATAGTTTAATTCCATATTTATGTTTTTTGTTTTTATATACTGGCGAAATACGAAACGGCCTCTCCACAGCATCATCGATTCATCTATATAAATGTTGACATTTGGTGTATACATTTCTGACATGACAGTATTGAAATGATTAAGCACTGACTGCAGCTTATATAGCTTATAAAGCTGCAGTCAGTGCCGGACCCATCATCGTCTTCATTGTTAGTGAAATGGAGATAGCGAAGAATCGTTTAGAACCTATTCCTACGCATGATTCCACTAAAAAGCGGCATCTAGTATAATTCGTCCTTTTTCCAGTAATGTTCGAGAGAAGGCAAGTTGATCCCTATGTTTTGCGATCGCAAGATCGCAACCGAAGTATCACGTGGGCCAAAGCTCGCGCGATGCGTCTGCCTTCATACGCAAATGAACAGGGCAAGGGGACGCACGCACTGCCTTGTTTTCCCGCCTAATTTTACTACGATTAAACTCGTAGTTGGCAGTGTTATACAAAAACCATAACTAATTGCCATACTACGAGTTAACTCGTAGTCTGTACCGGGCTCTCTTGCCAACTACGACTATACTCGTACCTACCATTTTAGATGGTGGCAAATGCCGTGAGAAATATTGACTACGAGTATACTCGTACTGGCAGGCAACGTGTTAAACACAATTAGAAGCAAAAACCCTTTTTTGAATCTATTTCATGTACAGAATTGGTTTCGTTTCTGTTTTATTATATGTATAGATTTGACGTACTGTTTACATTTAGCTCTGTTTGACGGAAGATGTGGCGCAGTGGTAGTGTGACTGTCTGCGACGCAAAGCTTCCAGGTTCCATTCTCGGTGGGGCACTCACAAAGTTGATATCTAGCACTTTGTGTTCCCAGTCTGGATAGGACATTGCAAGCTGAACCACCTGATTGTCCGAAAATAAAGATGGTTTCGTGCTTCGGAGGGCACGTTACTTTTTATGATTACGGTGGTCGTTACACAACCATGTCAGAGGCCTACTACCTATAGAAGGCGGTTGAAAAACTCTTGACACCAGGGTTCATCAGGTCGTTGGATGACTCGGTGTCCCACACGAAAAAGAAGAAGGAGATTCTAACTAACTTTATATAGGTTGAAATTTTGAAACAACTTTCCCCAAGGATCGAAAAAGGTCGAAATACGAATAATAAATTAAGACCTCCCATACAAAATACCGATCAGCTGACTTGTAGAAACTCAAAATATTTTTGTTATTATTACAACCTATGTTCAGTTGTTTTTTGTTACAAGCCCATCTAAAGATTTTGCTTTCGGTCACAAATAAAATTTCATGCTAAATAAAGAGGTAGATTTGTTACATTTTAAGGTCCTCCCGGACCTAAGTCGGCGACTGTATCCGACATTTAGATACATCCGAACTTGTCGTCGGTTGTCGTCGGATGTCGTCGGTTGTATACGGTTGTCGTCGGATGTCGTCGGTTGTTGTCGGTTGTCGTCGGTTCTTGAAAAACACGTGTTGCCAGCACAGAAACAAGAAAGGGAAAAAATCATTTTGACTATTCGACACTAAATACCATTAAAATAACTTCTAAACACATACTCTTCACTATCGATTCACAAATACAAAAAAATATTCTTTAAACGTATCAACTTTTTCAGTAAAGCTTATATTTTTTGCTTCCTTTCGACAATAATACACAATGAGCATTTACTCATTTATGATTTTAATGTTGACTTTATAAATAAATCATTTCCATCGTGTTTAAAACCAATTCTTTGTGCTGCTATCTTTGATAAAATTTGTAAACAATCCTTTATAAATATATATAGTATCAGACAGATTAAATTGTGCTGATAACACTACGTTTGACGGTACGTTGATGACGTGTACATAGTGATGTGTATTATAAGAAAAGATAAAATATAACAGATACTATAACACTGGCCACCAAGATAAATGTATCAATTTGAAATCTTAAATTTAAAGACCGACTCACACTGGATGCGTGTGCAACAGTGTACGTTGCAGTAGAGGAAGTATCTACTATGTTGTACTGAAAGTGTGATAAATGTATTTGCACATGTATTTATATTATATTTATCTCTTTATCAATGTAAAGTCCTTCCGTAACCAAACATTTAGCCCCTCTGACGTCCCGCACAATTTTGTGGTTATATTTCTGGTCCAAAATTACTGATGACAATAGTTAAATGCAACCGCACTACACAATGCGTCGCTGTGCCGTAATCATATGTCATATATGACACATCACGCATCACATCAGCTTAATAGCAGTCCACTGCTGAACGTAAGTGCCATATGGATATGCCATAAGGCACGATATCCCGTTTCCGCCATCAAGTCGGAAGTTTTAAAGTCTTCGGTATATTTGCTTGGAGAACGTCCCGCCGCTACGCTTGCTGAGGCATGGGATCCACCTAAAAACCGGCTTACTCTACCATACATCGGCATCGACAGATGTGACCAGACCACTGCCGCACTACCAGATCAAATATGTTTCCCATATTAACTGTCCAATACCGCAACATCGTGTGGTACGCGTGAAGACAATCGTGTCATCTTTCCCATGCCCTTAAAACCACTGTTTACATACTTAACATATTTTTTTGCAACATTTCATTCAATCGAAGATTTTATTTCGCGAAATGTTAAAGTCTGCAAGTTTGCATTGTTGCAAAATTAGATACTCACTACTCAATGATTGGGTACTGGCATGTTATACATCATCGTAAACACTGGTTATTTAGTGACTTATTTTTAATATAGAACATTTTTTAATTCAATTATTTTTTCGTATACATGCTAATTTTTATGACCATCTGGCGGGAATTTCCTTTCAACAATGAAACTGAGTCGACGTAATTTACGCGCTATGATTCACTACGATTATAAAAAAGGTTTAAAGCTCCAAGAATGTTTTGGACTTTTAGTTACTACTTTTGGTGAGTCTGTTTGTTCACGAGCAACAGTTTTTAATTGGTTAAAAGAGGACGATTAAGTTTTGAAGATGAAGCGAGGACAGGCAGACCGCAAACAGCGGTCACTCCAGAAAATGTTCAAACAACTTAAAATCCATTCGTGAAAACCGACGTATTACATATCTAGAGCTTGAGCGAGAACTGGGCATTGGATCAGCAGCGTTGCAAACCATCATTCACGATCACCTTTCTCTCCGCAAGCGTTGTTCAAGATGGGTACCACATAAACTGACCGATGAACAAAAAGTCCGCCGGGTAGATTGGTGCCGATTATGATTGAGAAATTCAACGGGGGTGAGAAAAAAAACGTATACGATATACTCACCGGTGACGAAACATGGCTGTATAACTACGACCCCGAAACAAAACGACAATCAACTGTATGGTGCTTCCATGATGAACCAACACCAACAAAGTTTCGTCGAACGCGCAGCACGCAAAAACAAATGGTTGCCTCGTTTTTTTGTAAGACCGGTCATATCGCTACTGCGGTGCTAAAGGATCAAAAAACAATTGATTCGGAATGGTATGTATCAGTTTGTGCCCCAGCAGTATTTTCATCTTGGTGTGAGAAGCGTCCGAAACCAGGAATCCGGCACCTTCTTTGGCACCATGACAATGCCTCGCCGCACACGTCCGCCAGAACACTTGATTTTTTAGTAGAAAAAATGTGTCTATCCTGCCACACCCACCATATTCGCCTGACTTAGCACCTTGCGATTTTTACTTATTCCCCAAAATAAAAGAAAAATTGAAAGGCAGGAGATTCGAGAGCAAGGAAGATACACTTGCTGCCTATAATTTAGAAATTTCCGAGGTATCTGGAAAAGAGTGGGCAGATGTGTTTTCCAAGTGGTTTAAACGCATGGAAAAGTGTATACATGCTAAAGGTGAATACTTTGAAAAGATAGATATCAATAATGAATAATAAATATAATAATTTTCGAATATCTAGTTTTTTTTGGCATGCCCCTCGTATTCTCTATCATTTACATATCAAATGTTTAACTTAAACTTGATAAAGAGTATAGGTCAGGGAAAAGTAATTTATTTCTATCGACTGATAACGCCTCGGCGTATATTGTGTGAGGGCGAGTGTGTGACTGATAATTGTTAACATAAATGTTATAGCGCAATCCTGATGCTGTGCTGTATGTTATTTTTTTGCTGCAACGTATAATCGCACGCACGCGTTTTGCTCGTACAATTGGTCTGCTTCAGTCTTTAAACAAACTAACTGACTGATGGATACAAAAACTTCATAGAAATCTTCATGGAAATAGTTCCATCATGGATCATTGTTAGTTCTCTATGGGATTATAGTTGTACTTTTTAACAAAAAACTAAACCACCTTCAAGAATAAAATCACCAATAAACGAAAATCATAAAATACTGAAAATGAATTTTCAGGGGATATCTATCCCAATTTTTTTTTCTAGTTACCTAATAACTTTATTATTTATTTATTCATTACATTAACTATTTAACTACATTATATTATCCACACTAATATTATAAATGCGAAAGTAACTCTGTCTGTCTGTCTGTCTGCTACGCTTTCACGGCCAAACCGCTGAACCGATCTTCATGAAACTTAGCACAGAGATTGCTAGCATACCGAGAACGGACATGGGCTACTTTTTATTACCATTTGAGGGTCTGGAGTATAGATGTAGACCACCAGGTGTACCACCAGGAGCCCAGCTAAACTATTAGAGATACAGGCATGGTTCCAAAACAAAAGTTGTTCAGTATGATGGGCCGCTTCTTTTCACAAGGACGTTGGGGCTCATAAGTACCTTATGTAGACCACCAGATGTACCATCAGGAGCCCAGCTAAACTATTGGAGATACAGAAATGGTTCTAAAACAAAAGTTGTTCAGTATGATGGGCCGCTTCTTTTCACAAGGATATTGGGGATCTGGAGTATCTTATGTAGACCACCAGGTCTATCAGCAGGAGCCCACCTAAACTATTGGAGATACAGAAATGGTTCCAGAACAAAAGATGTTCAGTTTGATGGGAATAAGTTGAGAAAGGACATTGCCATCTTTACCGAGGACAGAAAAACAAAAAATATGGTATAGAAGTATAAAAATGTATTACAGTAACATAAATTACCTTCTTATCTGTTTTATCTACTTATGCTGACCATTTTAGTGTGCTCAAATCGGCACCTTTTGGAGTACGTACTCTGTTATCTACTGACTTTTGTATTCAATGGTTATAAATATTGATCTCTCAGTCCGGATAGCAAATTTTGAATTATCCCTTTAACAACAGAAGCAAGCAAGTCATCTTTAAACAGTAGAGATAAGAACTGTTCTAAAATCACTGTCACACTTACTATGAATACACATACCTACTTTAGAACTTCTGCCTAAAAAACTATCTAACGCGGACGAAGTCGCGGGTAAAAGCTAGTTATAAATAAAATTGGCCTAGAATGAAACACCTCTGAGGAGGGTTCAGGAGGGTAAGCGAAGACTTCATATTAACTTATTTAAATATAAACAAGCCTAATTTTTAAAACTTGATTCATTGAAATGGACTCAGTAGCCAAGCTGAACGTTATGGCCTTTATTCGGGATAACAATTTTCTTAACCTGCCTTATATTAGCGCTGTCACTTTTCGTCAAATACTTAGGTTTAGGAACGGATTGGAGATATGTAAGTCTTGTCATGAAATGCGCGTAATCTGTCAAAATGAGGCGACGATAAAACAATGGTGGCTAAATTTACTAGAAATAGCGTAGAAACTATTTGACAGAAAGAGGCAGCGCTAATATAAGGTAAGTAAGGAGGATACCTACACTCAGCATTAGGTGGCAACGAGTTAAAAGAGAAGAAGAAGATGAATATAATTGTTATTCTGATTTTAGACTTACCCACATTACAACAAAAGATATAATCTACCTCTATAATTGATTAGATTGAGAGAACATTGGATCACGAACGTTACCTCCCCTTTTTAATGCTTTTGACAAAAAATTACGTCTTTTCTCGTAGAAGGAAGAAAACCAAAGAAAATCTTACTTATGTACTCCTACTTCTTTCGCAGTACATTCTCTATGGTATTTCAGGGCAAGAGAAGATTTCAGAGAGAACCCTAGAAGCAAGTAAAATGAAGCCATGAAATACTCATTGCAATCAAAGGCATGCGTTAAAATGAAACAAAAACAAATGTTTAAAGACACAAAATACTACTTATTTAATCAAGCTTATGAGAGCATGTTTAATCTTTGCACAGAATATACTCACCATATTTTTAATAGGTATAGGTATTTTAGATAGTTAACATGTTATGACACTATGAATTTCATCTGACTGGTTTTTTTTTTCTAGCCAAAACAGCAAATGATAGTGTGATAAACCCTGCTTCTGCCACTCCACACATGACATGTAACATAATGTTGCTTATTTACATGTTTAATGTAACTGGTGGTTTTGATAATTATTACACTCATGATTAAATACAACTATTACTCAGGCACGAATGATGTTGCGTAGTTTGTACCGGCGCGACGTTGCTATTGCACATTTTAAGATGAAAAAGTAGTTATTGTGGCATAACTGTAATAGATAGACACATAGTATTGCGGCTTTTTTTAAAGATATTGATGTCTTTTATAAAACTGTAGTACATCATTTTGCTCTATTGTCAATAATTTCCACATTTTTTTTTGTACTTTTTCACGCGTTAGGTTACAATATCGAAATTTTCACGCGGATCCCTATTTTTTCTCGTACCAAATAATATAGAATTCTAATGGTATTTTTTTTATTGGTTTAGTAGTATCGAAGCCTATTCAATTCATACAAACAAACAACCAAATCTTTCCTTTTTATAATATTAGTGTAGACAAGCTAAGTCTAATTACGGTGAGATGAGTTTTTCATAGCTTCAAGTATAATATTGGTAGGTTTCACTTTTACTTGCTCTGAGTCTGACATGATATTGACCTGTATGTTGACATAACTCTCTGGATCACTGATATTGACTTATAGGCTGTCAAAGTAGGCTGACTGCGTGATGACTTTTGGAACCATAAATGCACGACATTGATTATGCACAATACGATTACGCCCAACAATGTTTTGTACAAAATGACTATGTACGACTAGCAATGTGCCGTTCCCGGTAACAATGGGAATATTCCCCGGAAACCCGGGTACCCCTGCCTGCTACGCCAAGGGTCGTGGGTTCGATCTCCACAAGACACAAATATTAAGTCGATTTTCAAGTATGTGTGTTTAGTCTGGGTGTTTTCTATGTATAATACGTATTTATTTGCAAAAAAGTACTGATATCAGCTATCTAGTTCTCATAGTACAAGCTTTGCTTAGTTTGGGGCCAGATGGCGCTATGTGAATTGTTCTGGATATTAAAAAAAATTACGAATGTTACCTTTTTTTTATTAATAAACAATATTTAATAAATAATAAATAAACATCCTGGACATTTCATTATAAGTGTTTTTTGAAGTAAAATAAGTATAAATAATAAGTAAGTAAACATTACATAATCGTATATTAGACACAAAATACGATTATTTTAGGAATTTTAAAGTTAAATATTGTAGTGAGAGATTAGGAATTACCAATGCGAAGGATATTATGCTGTAGGCATGTATTTCTGTAGGGTGTATTTTAAAAAGTGAATACTTAAAGGTTTGCTTTAGTTCGTAAACATTCCCTTGGGAATATTCCCAGTAAATTACTAAAGTAGGAACGGCACATATTGCTATGTACGATACAGTCATTGGATCGTGTTCAGTTACTGGCCCGGACAATTAATGTACCGGGGTATAATTCGAATTTAAATAAAATTACGTCGACGAGTAAATGAACTCATATACTATAGTGTTGGCTATAATCGACTTCTTGATTAATTATTGCAATATGACATATAAGGCCGTGGAGGGGGGGTGAAACGAAGCCCCCCGCATTAAAATTTTCTGACACAAATCCGACCCAGTAGGTTAGGTCTGGTACGAGTTGTGACCCACTGGAGCGAACGAAGTGAGCGAGTCGTAAAAAATATAATAAATAATATATAAGAAAAAAACAATATCGATTAAGTTATACGAGAATGTAAAACTATCGATTAGGTTACATCACTACTAGCAGATTTTCAAAATGGTCACGTGATGTCTTTGATGATCGCGTCGTGCATGCGCGGGGTGTAAATTGTTACTAAAAGGGTGTTTTTGGCGAAACTGTTTTGATTTCATTGCCATTGTCGTGCATGCTTGGATTGTGCATAGCTCTGACGTTCATGATTATGCTGTGCAATACACTGTCATACATTGTTTGGACTCTGACTGTTTATGTTTACAATTTTACAATGTATTGTTTTTATTTACATTAATTTCAATCCTATATTTTATTTATTTTTGGAATAATTTGTGTCATCACGACAAATATTATGCAGGTGTTTATATTTAACCTATCTGTAATAACAAAACTATACTGTGACAATGACCTGCCTACTTGTTTTATTTATTTTATAGAATAAATTATTCTATCTATCAGTAACGGCTATGTAACTCAACCGTAATACAAGTAAAATACATATTTGTTATAAGTACTTTATTTAGAAAGAGATACATGCATAATAATCAGATATTCATCGGGTATTTAGTTGACGTAGTACATTTTGTACCTATTACGTAGACAGGAAGAATTTAGACGACAAAACGGGTATAAGGTGGTTATTTCATGTCGTCAAATTGTCGTCAGCTGCTGGTTTTAGATTGGGTTTTACTGTTATATTGGTCCACCGACATAAGCATCGCTCTTATTGCAGAACAAGATCGACATTAATTTGGAAAGATGGTCGCAGTTCTCCCTGCAGGACCGTCGACAAGTTCCAAAACCAGATAGAAGCTTGATAAGCTATCCGTTGTTTATTATCCTCCGAACTTCGAAATCTTGCTGAGATTCTGCCACGCAAAAGATCCAATATCATCCAGTTCTGAAGAGACCGAGTATTCAAGTAAACCAAGATGATCAGAAATTGAAAAACTAACCTCTATATTTATTTATAGCACCGAAACACCGTATTTAAGTACCACTATCAGAATAATGAATGATATCCGTAAAAATACACAAATTATTATGAATTCATAAACAAATTTGACACAATAGGTAACTATGCGGTGTAAATCGAAATTATGAGAGTTTTAGAGTTCCGTAGTCAACTTCTTGCAGGCTGCAAAAAACGCTCATAATTTACCTAACCGCTATGCTGGTCTAGTCCAGTAGCGCATACAGCTTCTGATCATGGGGGGTCACAACACATACCATAGCAAGACTACCGTTGGGTGAAAGAAAATATTCATCACAAGAAAAGCGACTAGACACATCACATTAAAAAAGACAAGGGATGCACACTGCACCACATTACCACTACACGTATTGCGAGCGAATCTAGCTCTACATTTACGTTCTAAAAGTTGCTCCGCGTGCAAAGAGAGTTCCGCCTTACAGCAACAATAAACATATTGCGAGCAAAGCGAGCTTGACATTTGACTTTAAAAAAGCAAAGCGAGTACCTGCACCACGCTCCACGAATATAACTTATAATATAGAGCCAAGCAATCTCTAAATTTCATATTAGAAAGGCAACAGAGAAGCCTGTTTTTTTTTTACTTTGCGCCACAGCAACACTAAACTTAACATGTCCCCCTCTATCAAAAAATATCCTCCAAATTTTTGGAAGGACAAATTTTTTCGTTCTTAGAAAAGTAAAAAAAGATTTTCAGTTTCACGTCCAGGAAACGCTCTGAAAGTTTGCATTCATTTCTAAGACACACTGTATATAGGGTGGCCTGTTAAGTGACGTCCAAAGACGAAATTCAAATGCCTTATACTGATGGGTAACCAAATCACTAACATGTATGTCCCGCAATTTATTGTAGTTTCCGAGTTATTCAACGTTTCTGGCAGGCTTCCTTCCTTCTGTTCTTTAGTTCCATAAAAGGGCTTTTTGAGTTGTTGTTTTTGTAGCATTTTTATTTATCGAGTACAAAAAAAGAAAAAAAGGCCTGCCAGTCATGTTTTTCTCATACAACTTCAAAAGTTGAATAACTTGGAAATTACCAAAAGTCGCAGAACATACATGGGGGTGATATAAATAGCCCTCAGTATAACGCATATAAATGTTGTCTTTGGTTTTACTCTACCTACTTAAGTTTTACGCATGCGACACAGGCCAGCAAAGCCAAAAATTTGTAATATAAAGTATATCCTAAAATATGGTTACAGTAGCTGCAAATGTAGAATCATCTCGAGGCTTTCACGGTTTTCATCACTTTTTTATATTTTTTAAACCCTAGATTTAGTTGTGACCGACACACTCTTAGCAGATTTTTAAGCCACGTAAGAACAAGTATTGAAGTTTAACAGGTATCCCATCCCTTTTTAATCAAATAAAATTAATCGAATAGCTGTGACGTCATATGTATAGAAATGTAGAGAAAAGTCGGAGAATGTAGGAAAATGTCGGCGGCCGACATGCCGGCATCGCTCCCACACTGGATGTATGGAACAGTCGCCGACTGTAGGGAACAGTCGCCGACTTAGGTTCGGGAGCACCTCAGATAAGAAAGCGCGATAAATAAATAAATTTTCTGTAATACGATTCGACGGCGTTCTGAAAATACGCTTCAGTATCTGTACTTCAATCTCCAATAGCGGATTTTAGATAAAATAGGTACGTTTTAAGACTTTTCATAGCTGTATAAGCCGATACGGGAGCGGCATAGTTTTCCGCACGCTCTACAAGTGAAGGTGGAATTTGAGACTGGCACATGCATGTTTAGATGACGTTTTTGCCTTCTGATAGCGAGACCAAAAAAACAGGCATTATCGTGTGTTTTACGCCCATCACTTAATAGGTACGTTTTCATGGAGTTATGAATTTTCAGTCATAAGTACAGCATCACTACATAGTATAAAATAAAGTCGCTTCCCGTTTGGTGTCTCCTTATATCTTTAGAATTACCCAACGGATTTTGATGCGGTTTTTTTTATTAAATAGAGTAACTTAAGGGGAAGGTTTATAAGTATAATTTATTCCGGGAAATTGTCACGTTCCCATGGGAAAACGGGTAGCCCAACTGGTAGTAAACTTTTGACACCTTTGAGGATTAAAATTTCAAAAATGCTAAAACACGTATTTAATTATTTTAAGTTATGAGTCTAATTAGAAATTTTGAAACAGATCACATTTAAAATAAAAAACTTTCATACAAACTTTTAACCCCCTTTTCACCCATTTAAAAGTTAAAATTTCAAAAATGCTGAAACACGTGTTTAATTATTTTAAGTTATTAGTCTAATCACATATTTTGAAACAGATCACATTCATTTAAAAAAACGAACTTTCATACAAACTTTAAACCCCCGTTTGACCCTATTAAGGGTTAAAATTTCAAATATGCTGAAACACGTGTTAATTATTTGAAGTCATAAGTCTAATCACTAATTTTGAATCGGATCACACTTAAGACAACGATCTTTCATACAAACTTTTAACACCCCTTTTCATCCCCTGGGAAATTAAAAAAAACCGGAATTTAAAGTAAAGTCGCTTCTCACGTCTGTCCCTGTCTGTTTGTTTGTTTGTATGCTTAAATCTTCAAAACCACTTAACGGATCTGGATGAAGTTTTTTTAAAAGATAGAGTGATTCAAGAGGAAGGTTTTTATGTATGTATGATTTATGTCGGGAGAAGGTCTGTTTCCCGTGGGAAATCAGCAGCGGGTGAAACCGCTGGGCGGGCCGCTAGTAACAAATAATGAAATGATCGAAATACTACCGCGGCTATGAAGACGGCTTCATAGTTTAAGGAAATTCTTCCAAAAAACTACCCGACCTGCGACCATTTGCATGTGAAAAGTAAAATTATTACTTTATTTAAAATAGGTATATGACGTTTCATTTTTCTTCTAATTTTATGGAAATATCGTGGCAAAGCCTTCAGCAAAAAGGTTTTCAATAAAACTCAGAAGTATTTTTTTTATGTCTATATAAAAATTAGGTCCGCATTTGTCTGCTATCTCTCCTGATGGTAAGCGACGATACAAACGATGATGATACATGCTTGCCTAGATAATGCCTATTCACTCTTGCCTTGAAAAGGACCAAGTTGTAATGTTCCGGAAACAGATCCGCCGGCAAGGCATTCCACTCCTTAGCTGCTCGCTATATTCATATTCATATAGTATTTATTGAATAATATCACATGGTAGTACATACAGGTGTTAAAAGTATGTCAATTTATAGATACAACACATGATACCCTTTAAGGTATATATTCGCGGTAGCGGCAGGAGCAGGAGTAAACGTAGCATGAAGTCCTCATCAAAATCAATTCTTCACTCCACCATATTTGACTCGTCAATAGAATATACAGTCTTCTTCTTCTTTTTGTGTGGGACACCGAGTCATCCAACGACCCGATGAACCCTGGTGACAGAGTTTTTGAACCACCTTCTACTAGTAGTAGGCCTCTGACATGGTTGTGTAACGACCACCGTCTAAGTAGGAATCAGACAGCAACCGGGACCGACCGGTGCCCTCCGAAGCACGGAACCATCTTTCTTTTAGGACAATCAGGTGGTTTAGCCTGCAATGTCCAAACCAGATTGGAAACAAATTCATAAAGTGATAAATATGAACTTTGTGAGTGACCCACCGTGAATCGAACCCGGAACCGTTGCGTCGCAGGCAATTGCACTACCACTGCGCTACATCGCCCGTCAATAATAAATAATATACTCAGTAGTAAATAGAAAGTAAACGGTTTCAGGGGAATGGTTACATTTTTGCTCCAAATTACGACTTGTTTATATATTATTTCTCCTTAATTGCCGTGTGTTGCCGGCTGAGAATAGCATCACCCCATTTCTTGCCCGTGGGAGTCGTAAGAGGCGACTTAGGGACTTGAGGGTGTGTATTGCAATTTTGGGCGATGGGCTGACAACCTGTCACTATAGGGATACACAATTTTCCGAATAACCCTCAAATATTTGTCGGACGCGGCGTAAATGTCCGTTTTATGCGGCTGTTTATGCTCTGCCTACCCCGCAAGGGATTGTGGGCGTGATATGTGTATGTGTGTGTGTGTGTGTGTGTATTTCTCCTTAAAACCTTGCTGTTTATTTACCTACCTCTCTTTTACTGATGTTTTTCGGTAATCAAAGGGACTGAGAATTTTGGTTACAATCTTTCTAAAACATTTAAATAAGCTTATATTTTTCTCAAAAGAAACCAATCATCAGGCGATTTCTGATATAAAAACTTTCAAATTTTCAAAATGTTTCGCCGCCGCCGGTTTTACTTTCAGCCAGTGCATTTCCACCTCTCCAGTTTGAAAAGAACAGTTTTGCCGCGTAAATCCAGTGGGCAAAAGTCGTTTTTATCCACTCGATGGAGAAAAGTGATTTGAATTTCGAACATCTCATTTTATCAGAACTAATCGTGACATAGCTGCGGTGCGTTCTGAAAACTATTTCGGCCAGTCATTTATTTCTTTTTGTGAGCGTTTTGTTCTAAATATTGGTTGGCATGCAGGTTGATCTTTATACCCAACCTGATGAATACATACAGTAACTACCAAAGAGGAGTTAACAAGTCTAGCACTAATTTCTACTTAATTCTCCACTAGTATTTTGTCATTTCTCGGGTGAGGGTGGGTCGAGGGCTGGGTGCGGGGAGGTGAGTGTCCAAACTGTGTGTATAATTTATACAACATACTATTGGTTATTTTGCGACATGACATGTCAACTGACAGCTGTCCAATATGGCTTTTAAGGATGGCCATACTGTAAACCTTATTTAAACGCTGGCAATGAAAAGAGGTGTACATTAAAATATGATCACATGATATGAGTTTGTGAGCTCTCGCCGGTGGAGCCCTTGAGGTCGTGAACTTTGTATCTCTGAGGGCGGGCCCAGGGCAATTTATAAGGCAGAGATAGCGATCTTTATAGAAAGGTTTTTTTCTTGACATGACCTTGAAAGTGGCCGCAAACGTATAATCACGTTATGCTTTAGTAGAGCTTTAAAACGCGTTATGTTGTAGTAGTATGCCGTGTGATGCCGGCTTAGAAAAGCATTTATTTATTTATTTGTCAAAATAACTTACTTGCTAAGAGACGACTGAGGGGCTTGAGGGTAACATGTGTGTTACAATTTCAGGCGACAGGCTTACAACCTGTCACTATAGTGATACACGTTTTTTCTCAAATGGCCCTCAAATAATAAATATTTTTGACAGACGTGGCGTTAGTGACCGTATTTTACGGCCGTTAATGCTCTGCTCACACCATATACGTAATATGTGTATGTATTTGTCTATGTTGTAGTAGTTTTATTTCTCGATAGATAACAATATTATCTTGAACTGCGATTTTAAACTATCAAACGGCAACAACACAACGATATTTATAGCTATCCTGTCCAACGACCCGATGAGCCCTGGTGTCAGCGTTTCTCAACCGGGTCGTTGGACGAGTTGGTGTCCCACACGAAAAGAGAGAGAGAGAGAGAGCTATTCTGTGGCCATCCTGGGATGAAAAAGTATCAAAAAGGGTATACTCAGCCGAAAAGAGGTCAAGTAGCTCATGAAACTATGATAAAAAACGACCTATGTTCCTTGTGGAAGGATGTTTAGTTTCATGGGTGGTTTGTGATGTGTTTTGCAATTTTAGGCGATGGGCTGACAACCTGTCACTATAGTGATGCACAGTCATCTGATTAACCCTCAAACTTCTGTCAGACGTGGTGTTAATATCCGTTATACGGCCTTTAACACTCTGCCTACCCCGTAAGGGATATAGGCGTGATTTATGTATGTATGTATATCGAACCATATTCCATGGATAAAGTTGTTCAGTTTCATAAGTACAATGACCCTCTTTCGGCTTGATTTACCTTATTTGTTACTCACTGTATAGTAGACTCTGTTTTATTTAGCTACTCTGCCGAATCCCGAATAGATTAACAATTTAGCACATAACTTAGTTAGGAGTTGGACCTCTTACGAAAGGCCGAGTCACGCAGTATTTAGACCATTTTAGACCTCTCGATTGCTCTGTGATGCCGGCTTAGAATAGCATCACGCCATTCCTTTCCCGTGGGTGTCGTAGAGGCGACTAAGTGACTCGACGGTTACACGTGTATTGCAATTATAGGCGATATGCTGACAACCTTTCTGAATGACCCTAAAATTTTTGTCAGACGTGGCCGTAAATGTACGTTTTTACGGCCGGCTACGCTCTGCCTACCCCGCAAGGGATGTAGTCGAGCTGTGTGTATGTATATAGACCTTCCGCAGATTGAGGGTTGTCACGGGAAAATTTACACTCAGAGGGTTATTATAATAATTACTTACCATGGCATGATTTTGACAGTTGTCAAAATTAACTTTTTCATGGGCTGGTTCACCAAGTATCAAGGGTGCATACATACCATCAAACTGAACAACTTTCCCCTAGAAACATGTGTCCGACAAAAAATATTCGACCTCCCAATGCTTCCCATATAAAATCCCAATCAGCTGACTGCATTTCCTATGAGCAGTAAAAAAAAGTAATGTTTACTGAAGTATTTTTATAAGAAGTTGTCCAGTTTCAGGGTCTGAATCAAGGTCAGAATGCAAATATAATACTATACTATATCGGTATACGGAAGGCTGTCACTTACACCCTGTGTAATAAAGACGTATTCAATATGAGTATTTTAACCATTTTATAAAGACATTTTTTATTTTTTGTTCCACCCTGTATGTATACTACAATTATAATATTTTTATTTTTGTATCATATCGGTTGACGACACAACAATAATACCCGCCTACCTTTTTTACTGAATAACAATAGGAGAAAATAATGTAATGGTCGACCTCTTTTGTTGGGTATTTTTTATTCAAGTTTTATTTATTATGCAAGCAGCGGCACGAGGATTTAAACTTTCCCTACATCCTCAGATAAAGAAAGTGATTCAGAGGGACTAATGAACAGCTTATGGGCCTATTGGGCCTGCTTTGAAATTTTAAACGACCCTTTTCCACTAATGGCAAATCCTGTGTGTGAGAACAAAGTGAATCGCCATATTTTGACGTTTTTTTACTGTTTTACGGTTTAAGATATTTATTTCTCATAAAAATAATATAATTCACTTAACCTATGAGAAATACATGATTTTTCTTAATACTAAGGTAGTTTACCTTGCAAGTGTATTGTCGCGAACTATCGCATCTTCACTTTAAACACAAAACTATTACTGTTTTGGAAATTTCTCGCCAAATAAACAGGTAATCAAAAAACTGTATGACAAACATCTAGTACTTAATATACCCATTTTTCACACGGTGCGCCCTTAAGTGAGGCCACAAAAAACTCAGACTTGACGCGCGCAAAAACGAAATAAAGTTCTCAAAATACATACATACATACATAAATCACGCCACTTTCCCGGAGGGGTAGGCAGAGACTACTTCCTTCCACTTACTACGATCCTGGCATACTTCTTTCGCCTCCTCCACATTCATCAATCTCTTCATGCATGCTCGTCTCAAAATAACACAGCTTTCGTTCTTTTCGTTCATTTATATTTAATGAATTTTTAAATAGTTATTTTTAAACAGATAAATTAGCAAATAAACAAATATAAGCGAATAAATTAAACCACATCAACAGCTACAACAGTTCACTGGCTGGACACGGGGCTCCAACTATTGGAGGATACTTGCCATACTCACCACGCTTGGCAGGTGAATTGGCGAGCACAAGTGCAAGGGTATTTGTATTGAAAAGAAACGCTGCTGCCTATTACCTGAATAAATATAAGGTGTAAAAAAATTAGCTGAGAATATTTTAAGGGGTGAACCAGTACGTGAAACTGAACAACTTTCCCCAAGGAACATAGGTCGAAATATGAAAAAATAATTTGACCCTCCCATACTTAGGGTGTTACCCGGCCGGGATGATTTGTATGGGAGGGCCAATTTCTTTTTTCATATTTCGACCTATGTTCCTTGGGGAAAGTTGTTCAGTTTCACGTACTGGTTCACCCCTCAAAATATTCTCAGCTAATTTTTTTACACCATGTATATTCCTTACTCACTTTATACGACCCCCACGAGCAAAATTAGGAACATTGTTTCAAGCCAGCATCAAACTGCAGAATTAAATTGGATAGTTAATTTTCCTGGTACTATTTTATATAAGTAGTGCTCTACTAGTCTGTTTAAAGTATTGGTTGCCATTCCACCAATTCGGACTAAGCGCTTTCCAGTCATCATTTATAATGCGCACTGCTAAAGAGTGGAACTCACTACTTGCGTCTTTGTTTCCAAACGCATACAACCCTAATCTCTTCAAAGTAAGAGTGAACAGGCTTCTTCTGGGTGAGCTCGCTCCATCTTAGACTCTGTCTCTGTCCTATGACCTAGACTAGAGTCAAGAGCAAACCCATCATCATAAAAAAAGTATTGTTGTGAGCTTGTGACGAGTTTTTCATGGCATGATTCATCTATAAAATATTTCCTTACTCTGAGGAAAAAAAAATCCCTTTTATGTGCGTCCCTTACATATCTTGAGGTTGTGACCCGAAATAGAAATGATAGCTTTTCTGTTACGTTTACAATACAAATATGTACGTATAGTTATAAGTAGGTAACTAGTCTAGTGGATGGCTCCGTGCTTCGAAAGGTATGTTCGTCGGTTCCGGTTACTGTCTTTAATCATAACCTAGACGGCGGTCGGGACGAAAACCATTTCAGGGGACTGTATAATTTCGGCTTAGAATTGCATCACCCTGTTTCTTTCCCGCGGGTATCTTTAGAGGCAACTAAGGGACTCGAGGGTTTGATGTGAATCACAATTTTAGGAGGCAAGACTGACAATCTGTCACTTTAGTTGTCAGTGATACACGGTTTATCTGACATGGCCCTAAAGTATTTTTCAGACGCGGTGATAGCGACCGCAGTTTACAGCCGTTTACAAACCACCTACCCCGCAAGGGATATATGCGTGATATGTGAGTGTATGTATGTATGAGAAAATGTATCAAACTGCTACCAGGAGCTCAGTCCGTTCCGTACTTCTCAGAACAACTCCCGAAGACGAATAAAACACCTTACACTGCGCTTGCCAATCCGCCTGCCAAGCGTGCATAAGTACGGCAAAAGGCAGTAGTAAACTGTTGTAGCTGTTTTTGTAATTGTACCTATACTTTACTCTGATAATTTTTACAGGGTTATTCGACAACTCGAAATCCCTCTCAAATAAGACGCGTTAAACTAAGCTGAACATCAAAACAATTCCAAATCTCCTCGTTATTTAGATCTGTGAAAGTTATTTTAACTTCATCCAGAGTCCGTTCGAGAATAGCGATCGTTTTGTACAGATAGCAGAAAAAGTTTGACATAATTTAAAATACAGAATCAACAATTGGGTTATTTCAAGGGACAGCTCAAAACCATTTTCGACATTTATACTTTATCAACAATAAAACCTACATACATACATCACGCCTCTAATCCCTTGCGGGGTAGGCAGAACGAAAAAGGCCGCAAAAAACGGATATTTACGCCACGTCTGACAAATCTTTGAGGGTCGTCGAAAATTGTGTAACAATAAAACCTATAAGTATAAAAAATAAAAGAAACGTTTTTTTTATAAAATAACCGCATTTGTCTGCTAAGTGTAATAATAGGTATGCCGTGTGATACCGGCTTAGAATAGCAGCACCCCATTTCTTTCCCGCGGGTGTCGTAAAAAGCGACTAAGGGACTTGAGGGCTTCATATGTATTTAAATTTTAGGCAAAAAGCAACCTGTCACTACACAAAGGCACCATATACAAATTTCCTGAAACGGCCCTCAAATATTTGTGAGACATTCAATAAATCAAACTATTCTATGTCGAGTCAGTTTGTCATGTCTGTCTGTGTCTAGTCAGGCTCATTCCACTGGCCAGTAGCAAGCCTCAAGCCAGCATCCGTAGAGGTCGTAACAGTGGTGATAATGTATTTAACGGCCCTTAACGCTCTGCCTACCCCGCAAGAGATAAAGGCGTGATTAAATGAGTGATTATTCATGAGATTTCTTGCGCAAATAGTATATAATAGTACTATTTTCGTAAGAAGAATACCTTTTTGCTATTAAGTTCATATGAAACTTGTTTTTTTTCAAAGTATAATAATAAATTATCGCAGGCCTACGTAAAATAATTTTGCTGTCTCTACCCTCAGTGCGTCATTCAATGTTGTGCCACATAATTGTGTTTATTCAGTATACATAATTTATCTGCCTATCTAGTTCAGTGGTGTACCCCTTGGGAGCTCGACTTGGGAGTTCTAGGGTTCGATTCCCAAGACACAATATTTATATTTTCTGGGTATCCGGATAACCTGGAAAGTAATTGAAAATAAAAATGTTTTAAATGTTAAGGCGGTATAATCTCACAACTGCCCTAAAGCATAAAAAGTTGAAGTAGAAAAGTGGCTACTGGCTGATGTCATAAACTCTTTAAAAATAAAACATACTATCACTTTTGCTTTTCTATAGCAAATGGCTTTCACAACTATTTTCTTGGGAAGTTTCGGACAGTACTGCACCGATTTCTAGTTGTTGTTGAAACTTTTTTGTTTAGAATTCGTCGCGTTTTTTAATATCATATTTGTATGGTGTTTTACCTTAAAAGAAAAATAACGCAACCCAAAGTTTGCAGAATACTTTGTTGTATGTCCTTCCGTCTGTCACGACCCTTTGGCAGTTCTCTCACTTGTCGTCCATCGCTGCGTATTTTTAACGCACCGTACCTAACGCATGCGTCTGTCAGACAAAAGAAAATTGCGGATTTTGATCTTATTCCCATACAAATACGGCTACGATGCGTTTACGGTACGTAACGAATGCGTCTGTCAAGTCGTTTGATAGACCCATCCGAAAACGCAATGTAGCTGTATTTGTATGAGATAATCCGCAATTTCCTTTCGTCTGACAGACGCATGCGTTACGGTGCAATAAAAATACGCAGCGATGAGCGACAAGTGGGAAAACCGACTAAGTAAACAATCTTATACGTACTAATAGAGAGAGACTGAGAGTTTGTGTATGCATGTTTGTTACCTCTTCACGCTCAAACGGCTTGACCGATTTGGATGAAATTTGGAACACAGGTAGAGTATAACCCGGCATAACACATATGTACTTTTTACTGCAGGATAACGTAGAATACTTTGGCACAAACGTAATTTAAGTCAAATTAATAAATATGGCCAATATTGTTTTGAAAAATTATCTAATTTAAAATACTCTAGTCATTGTAAGAACTGTGATACTCAAAACGAATCTAGTAAATGTAAAAATTTAACATATCATCATAATATTATTAATTGTATATATAATGATTTAATTGTAATTTTACAAGACGGGGCCTCGGTGAGTTCTCGTTGTCGAAGCGACTGTAGTAAGAGGGATGGCCAAATTCCTGGGTGGAATTACCACGTTAAAGCTAGTCATCAGGTAGCAAGATTGCACTTTATTCAGTGGATTGATTGTGGTAAGCCCACCTCTGGATATGTGTATCAAAGTATGATCGATAGCCGTAAGGAATTCAAGCGTAAATTAAAATGGGTTCAAGATAATCAAGAGACAGTTAAAATGAATATATTAGCAGCAAACAAAGCCAGTAACAATTTCATAAAATTTTGGAAGGGTGTTAAAGCGGCCAATGGGAAAACTTCACTTCCTATCAGCATAGGTAACGAAAGGATAGAATCAGCTATTGCAAATAACTTTGCTCAGCACTTCAAGGTGGAGCCGATTGTCGTTGAGAATAACCCGGATATGGAATCTGATGGTTTCAGTGATCATTGGTCTCGTGACGACTTGCAGGTCTCGGCCGACCAAGTGTTGAGGATAGTTAGGAAGATGAAACGTGGTAAGTCTGCTGGCCACGACGGTCTTAGCGTCGAACATATTTTATACGCTAGTAACGAGATATTTAGGGTACTAGCAGACTTATTCAACATGTGTATAAAATATGCGTATTTACCGAGTGATCTAATGAAGACTGTCATTGTGCCCATTGCGAAAAATAGGACAGGTGATCTATCGAATATAAATAATTATAGACCAATATCCCTTGGTACAATCACAGGAAAGATATTTGAAAGGATTTTGCAGCCCGAATTGGCAAAAAAGATTGTTATAGACGATGCGCAGTTTGGTTTTCGTCCTGGGCTCTCGACGGATTCAGCGGTACTGGCACTTAAACATACAGTCAACTACTATAAGGACAGAGACACATCAGTATACGCTTGCTTCCTCGATTTGAGCCGAGCCTTTGACCTGGTTAACTATAAAATGTTGTGGAGGAAGCTCACAAAATCTAACGTCAGTGCCAGTATCGTGAATGTGTTGAGATTCTGGTACGAGAACCAAACTAACACGGTAAAATGGGGTGACGCAACATCTAATGATTTTAGATTAGATTGTGGAGTTCGCCAGGGTGGCCTTACGTCCCCGGACCTCTTTAATCTCTATATGAACGAGCTAATTGAGGAACTGAGGAGGACCAGAATCGGTTGCCACGTTGGTAACGTGTGTGTTAACAGCCTGAGCTACGCGGATGATATGGTGCTCCTCAGTCCCTCAATAAACGGTCTTCGAAAACTTATGGCAATCTGTGAGTCCTATGCCAGGAGGCACGGTTTGCTATATAATGTGAAGAAGACAGAAGTACTGGTTTTTCGTAAGCATACACGTAGAGACGGAGGTCCGGTGTTCGTACCGCCAGTGTATTTGTATGGTTTGCCAATTCGGGTGGTGTCAAAGTTCAAATACCTGGGTCACGTTCTCAATGAACATTTAGACGACGAGGAAGATATGGAGAGGGAGAGAAGGGCCCTTGCTGTTCGCTGCAATATGCTAGCGAGGCGATTTGCAAAGTGCGATGAAGATGTGAAGGTAACTTTGTTTAAGGCATATTGCCAAACGTTGTACACCTGCCAACTTTGGGTGAAATATACAAAACGCTTTTATAATGTACTTCGTGTACAGTATAATAACGCCTTCCGCACTTTGTTAAGGTTGCCTCCCTGGTGTAGTGCTAAGGAAATGTTTTGCAAAGCGAAGGTTCCCGACTTTTTTGCTATTCTCCGATCTCGATCTGCTTCCTTTTGGAGCCGAGTCCGAGATAGCAAGAACTCAATCGTTGCGAACATTTCTGATGACGTGGGAAACATATTTTTTAGGCACTGGTCTAAAATACATCGCTCCGACAACGACTCCCAGAGATGAAGTTAGTTTTTAGGTTATCAATGTAAGACTTGGTATTTTTGATACCTACCTATCTTATTGTATTTTACAATGTTCTGTGTGTTTTGTGTAAGTGGTTTATGGGTTCTTACCTGAAATAAAGATATTATTATTATTATTATTATTATTATAACAACTATTACCATGGAAAAATGAGGGGCAGTGGGTAAAACCGCTGGGTGATAACCTAGTAAGAAAATAGTTTTATAATAGTAGAGTTTCCAGAGAAAACATTTACAAGGAAAACTAGGCTACTGGGTCATGTTATGATTACAAAATGTCGGTAGATTTCAATACTGCTTGCAGAGTGTCGCTAACCTAACAAGGGATTCGTTCGTTGCTATTTCCGTAATGGCGGATGTGAACTGGTTATAATTTTCTTTTTCTTGTTCATTTGAGGGTTTGGTGAATAATTCTGATAGTGTTATAAGCAATAAAGTATTCTTTACATACATAAACATACACATATAACGCCAATTATCCCTTGCGAGGTAGGCAGAGCGTAAACGGCCGCAAAAACGGACATTCACGCCACGTTTGACATATATTTGAGGGTCATTTGGAAAATTGTGTATCGCCATAGTGACAAGTTGCCCAGCGCCTAAAATTGCAATAGACACCCTCAAGTCCCTTGGTCGCCTCTTTCGACTCCCACGGAAAAGAAATGGGGTGATGCTATTCTAGGCCGGCATCACACGACATCAGCGTATCTCCACGTGGCGCAGAAATTTCACTATAAAGTTTATGTTGCTACACAAACTGCGCAACACAGCCCCTAGTTGTAACGTAAGACTAGGTTCCTTGTGTTGCAAACTCTCCCTCGGCATAATGCCACATACTTTCTACTCACTTCGCTGACTTTTAACTTAACCTAACCTGACATAAATGGCAAAATACGTCTCACATAAAGAGCTGTGACGCCAGTGTCTCTGCCACCACCAAACTAATAAATAATAATAACCTAAGCCCGATTGGTAAACTGTCAAATTTACGTTACTATTATGAGTTTGGACGTTGGTCCATTTTCAAAACTGATTGGTATTTATCAATATACACGATGCACACTGTAATATTATAAGAGCTACCTGACGCTTTAAAAATGGTTCTGTGCGTCGGAGGGCACATTAAGCCGTCGGTCTCGACTGCTGTCTACAACTATAATAGTTGATGACGATTCACACAAACTCGATTCTTATGACAGACTGACGGACGATATTTTTGAACGAAAGTAAATTTTAAATTACCATAAAAACCAGCCAAGTGCGAGTTGGACTTCCCATTCACAGGGAACGCTGCTGTCATGTCCCTGTGATTATCTGTATTAAATATCAAAATGAGCAATGAAACAATCAACAATTTTCTACTAGAATACAATGGCAACGGATTTTTTCAGTTCACTCCTCGTTCATTCATTCAATAGTTCATTTGTTCATTGCACAATCAATTTGAACTCGCTCAGGCCGGTATTCCAATTCGTTTTTTGAATATCCCGCTACGAAACGACGCAAACATTTTTTACTGTTGTATTTTTATCGAATGATTAAATTGGTTGGTTTTTTGGTCAAACAAAATGTACGTAAAATAGTGGAAAAGATATTTACATATCACATGCATTGTATGTAGGTCATATCTAACACAAACCTATACAAGGTGTTACAAAAGAAACAAAAATAATAATATTCTTTATTATCATCGGTCATATCGGTCAGATATAATTACATCACTAGTCTAGGCTTAGAATAGCATCACCACATTTCTTTCCCGTGGGAGTCGTAAGAGGCGACCAAGGGACTCGAGGGTGTGCATTGCAATTTTAGGCGATGAGCTGACAACCTGTCACTATAGCGATACACAATTTTCCGAATGACCCTCAAACATTTGTCGGACGTGGTGTAAATGCTCTGCCCACCCCGCAAGGGATTATAGGCGTGATATGTGTATGTATGTATGTATGTACTAGCCTAGGTCCATACTACACTTCACTGCAAACGAAATTTGGTTTGGCAAACATTGCTGGTTATCTTAGGTTAATTGAAATGATGACCAGACACTCCATGAAATAACAAGCATTATATACCGAATCGCCGTGCGCCACGTCGGCAACTTAAGTTGATCTTTAAATTGTCAAAATAGTGCGCGATGCATGATAAAAAAATTGTATCATTTTATTTTAAAAAATGCTTTTCGTAACTCTTTACAAGGGACCCATAGTTATGGATATTTATTAATAATGTTAATAAGCGCGTCTTGCCAACAAACTGTTCAATTTGGCAAGGAATAGTAACTTTTTTTTGTTTGTATCTTACCTTAACAAACAACGTCCTCATTGATGTGCTACTACTATTATATTGAGTACTGTAGATCCATTGAGAAGGTTCGGTAGGTCTTATGTCATAAGAGCCATGTCGTAAAGAAAAATCCCTGACAAAATACAGGGTTATGTAGCCAACAAATTTGTTTAAACGTGGAAAATCTAATCGGATTTTTTCTAGCCACCTTCAAGTTGGCGTTGAGAGTAACTGGAAAAAGTTTCTTCCCAAGGAAGTGTAAATAAATGAAATTTGTTTGCGCCTCAACTGGAGTAAAAAGGTTTAAATATAAATTCATCTCATGTCTTAGATAGATATTGGCAGGAACGGTCCAAACAATCGCCCACAAAAACCATATGCGAATGAAAAGCAAATTATGACGTGTGTTTTTTCTTCTTCTAAAGTTCATGGCATCAGCCAGTTCTGTTCAAATTACAAATATTGCTAATGAGTCTTCAGCAAAAAGATTTTAGATAAAACACAGTTCAGTGCTGGCTGGTGAAAAACGCCCCAGGAAACCATTTTTGTAATAGCCATTAGAAATGCAGAAGCAAAATATTTACTTTAGTATTTTATGACATCAGCCATTAGCCAGTACAAGACAAATTCAAAAACAATTTTTAAGTTTGCAATACATCTACTAATTATTAAGTAATACTGAAACTAGAAGCGTAATATTATTACTGAAGGCACGCCAGTGCCCCCCAGGCTAACTTGCAACCATTTCTCACGCAAAATAGAATAGAATATTTGACGTTTTTGTAGATTATATTTAAAATCAAGTATACAGAGTCTAAGGAGGAAAAGAAGGGTGTAACAAGACGAAAGGAGGTCAAGAAACTCATGAAACTGAACAACTTTTCCCATGAAACATAGGTCTTATTATCACAAAATAAATGGAACCTTCTTTAATAAATTAACCAGCTGATCGGCAATTTTATATAGGACGTCGAATTTTAAAATATACAAGTTGTGAGGGACAACCCTCCGAATATATGATAGGGTGCATTCAGACAATGAATTTGAACAACTACGCATACAAATGTTTCAAGAAACGTTTTTTTTTTACTTCCTGTAGTAAATGCAGTCAGCTGATTGTGATTTTTTATGGTAGGTCGATTATTTTTATCGTGTTCTGTCATATGTTTCAAGGGGTAAGTTGTTCAGTTTAATGAGTAGTTTGACCTCCTTTTGGTTTTTTTGATACTCCCTGAAATATACCACAGTAAAAAAAAAACGTTACATTCTAGCCCGCCCCAAACTTTGAAATAATGATAAACAAATGCGCGAGCCTAAAGATATTATTATCCAACTTGTGAAGAGTATTTTAATTTTGAACACGGATCCACTAAACAATGTTGTTGGAAACATTGAGGTGGGTCTAGACTTAAGTAAGAGGCTTCCTAATATAATATATAAAAAAAAGTTTTGACTTTTTTTAGAACATTTTGCAAAATTTTCTACCGCCGCCGGCAGGATTTGGGTATAAGTTGCAAAACTAACCCAGTAGATGGAGCCGTGTAATGCTTTATTGGCATTTCCCCCAGGGTACGCTATAGGGCACGATCTCTCGTTTTCGCCATCCAGTCGCTACCAGCCGCCTTTCTTGAGTCATCGATCCATCTGGCCGGAGGTCGTCCAACGCTACGTCTGCCGAGGCGTGGCCTCCACTCGAGAACCCGTTTACTCCACCGTCAGTCGGTTCTACGACAGGTGTGCCCAGCCCACTGCCACTTCAGTTAGCTACACTTCCAGACTATGTCTGTTACTTTGGTCTTTTTGCGGATAGTCTCATTCCGGATTTTAATCATTACCTAGATACCGAACATAGAGATTTTCATAGCCTTCTGAGTGACATGTAGCCGGTGGGCCAGTTTTACAGACGGGCTGTGGATAGGGAACAAAACTTTCCCCAAGAAACATAGGACGAAATTAGGACAAAACTATTGCACCCTGTTTTACGTTACGGTCTTTAGCATTACATGATTTTATATAGTTTTAGCCAAAACCTGTTTCACTGTTCATTGGGCACGTGAAGTCGTCGGTCCCGGTTGCTGTCTATGATTATTTAGACGGCGGTCGTAACACAACCATGTCAGAGGCCTACTAGTGGTAGTAGGCGGTGGAAAAACTCTGACACCAGGGTTCATCGGGTCGTTGGACGACTCGGTGTCCCACACGAAAAGAAAGAAAGAGACTGTTAATTTTTCATACCTCGTCTTCCATTTTTTTTTCTCTTTGTCCGAAGGTAGAAGTTTTTTCGTGGGCGGATTACAACTCAAAGGAACAATTTTCATCAGCTTAAATGTTATAATATTTTCATCATACTACTTATGTATTGTATTTTTATTCTTAGGGCCGGGGCACATCGAGCGTGATTTTGGCGCAAGCCATTTTCAGTAGAGAATTGAACAGTATCTGTATGGCGGGTGACAGGATCAATGCCAATAGGCAGAATGAAGGGTTCCAGGTGGAGTCAGGAAAAGGGTAGCTGACCTGGCCGGGTGTTGTGGCCAGGGGACCGACTGGTCCACCTGGATAAAATTGGAAGTTGTTTCAATGCGTTGCGCAGTGATAATTTGTTCCCAGTCTAGTTAGGACATTGCAGGCTGAATTACCTCATTGTAAGTAAGAAAGATGGTTCCGTGCTTAGGAGGGCACGTTAAGCTGTCGGTCCCGGTTGCTGACTATGATTACTTGGACGGCGGTCGTTACACAACCATGTCAGAGGCCTACTACTAGTAGTAGGTGGTTGAAAGACTCTGACACCAGTGTTCATCAAGTCGTTGGATGACTCGGTGTCCCACACGAAAAAGAAGAAGTGAAAAACTTCGATACCGCGTTTCCGTCCCTTTGTTCTCTTCCAATCTGACACGTGGCGCCATCTTGCAGATATGTTGGAACTTCTTCTGTTCTTGCTTGCTTGTGAACCACTTGAGTGAGCTCCCAGAGGTCGCTAAATCTGTATCGTATCATCACTACATAGTATAAAATAAAGTCGCTTCCCGTTTGGTGTCTCCTTATATCTTTAGAAGTACCCAACGGATTTTGATGCGGTTTTTTTTTATTAGATAGAGTAACTTGAGAGGAAGGTTTATAAGTATAATTTATTCCGGGAAATTGTCACATTCCCATGGGAAAACGGGTAGCCCAACTGGTAGTAAACTTTTGACCCCCCTTTTGACACCTTTAAGGATTAAAATTTCAAAAATGCTGAAACACGTATTTAATTATTTTAAGTTATGAGTCTAATCAGAAATTTTGAAACAGATCACATCACTACATAGTATAAAATAAAGTCGCTTCCCGTTTGGTGTCTCCTTATATCTTTAGAAGTACCCAACGGATTTTGATGCGGTTTTTTTTATTAGATAGAGTAACTTGAGAGGAAGGTTTATAAGTATAATTTATTCCGGGAAATTGTCACATTCCCATGGGAAAACGGGTAGCCCAACTGGTAGTAAACTTTTGACCCCCCTTTTGACACCTTTAAGGATTAAAATTTCAAAAATGCTGAAACACGTATTTAATTATTTTAAGTTATGAGTCTAATCAGAAATTTTGAAACAGATCACATTTAAGATAAAAAACTTTCATACAAACTTTTAACCCCCTTTTCACCCATTTAAAGGTTAAAATTTCAAAAATTCTGAAACACGTGTTTTATTATTTTTAGTTATGAGTCTAACCACAAATTTTGAAACAGATCACATTCATTTAAAAAAACGAACTTTCATACAAACTTTTAACCGCCGTTTGACCCTATTAAGGGTGAAAATTTCAAATATTATGCTGAAACACGTGTTTAAAATTATTTTAAGTCATAAGTTTAATTACTAATTTTGAAACGGATCACACTTAAGACAACGAACTTTCTTATAAACTTTTAACCCCTTTTTCATCTCTTGGGGGAAAAAAAACGGAATTTAAAGTAAAGTCGCTTCCCACGTCTGTCCCTGTCTGTTTGTTTGTTTGTATGTATCTTCAAAACCACTTAACGGATCTGGATGAAGTTTTCTTAAAAGATAGAGTGACTCAAGAGGAAGGTTTTTATGTATGATTTATGTCGGGAGAAAGTCTGTTTCCCGTGGGAAATCAGTTAGCAGCGGGTGAAACCGCTGGGCGGGCCGCTAGTCAGTAATAAAGTTGATTATTAGTGGATATTAACACACATACCACGCCTATAATCCCTTGCGCGGTAGGCAGAGCGCAAACGGGCGCAAAATTGGCAATTCACGCCATGTCTGACGAAAATTTGAGGGTCATTCGGAAAATTGAGTTTCGCTATAGTGAAAAGTTGTCAGCCCATGGCCTAAAATTGCAATACACACCCTCGAGTCCCTTAGTCGCCTTAAACGACTCCCACGGGAAAGAAATGGGGTGATGCTATTCTAAGCCGGCATCACACGGCATTATTCAATCGATACAATCGACACGCCCAATGAACAACAACGTATCTCATTTTTGTAAACTTTACAGTACAGCGATTTTAAGGTTAAAAAAAATTCTCACGCTTTTGTTTTTTTATTAATTTAAGTGATTGTTTGTTTTAAAGAATACATGTACCGGGTGTTATATGTTGTTATATATGTTTTTAAGTTGAGTTTTATGACTTACAATGAAGGGCAACGATGCATATTACTTGCAATAACAATGTAAGTTGAGATAGTGATTCGTCAGAGATAGAGATATTACGGTAAATTCCAGTGTATGTCTGAGTTACGTTTGAGTTGTCTTATGTACGTACTACCTTTTTACGATTAAACCCAGTGTATGTCTGAGTTACGTTTGAGTTGTCTTGAGCACTTATTACCTTTTGACATCAAAATAATCCAAAAAGCGTAAGTCTTGTATGAAATTTACTGACTATAATGCACTGAAATAAAACACTTTTATAGAATATTATATTTTAATAATTTTCTACTAAATATATGTTATACAAAAAACAAATATGTGTCATACAAAACAAAACTTTTTTTCTTACCATAGATAAATATAGTCATTATTAAAAGAAATGAAAACAAACATAAGCAATCATCATTATCATCAATTTCATTCAAATCTTTCCGATTAACGTTTTTTGCAACAGGCAAACTCTTATAAAATTTGTGATAATATATGTAGTTGAAATTGCTTTTGACGAGCAAAAACTCCGTCTTTATATTTAGCTGCTGTAATTGCGGTAACAGACTTACGTAAGCGTTGTCATACATACATACATCAGCCTATTGCAGTCCACTGCTGGACGTAGGCTTCCCCTAGGGTACGCCATAGGGCACGATCTCCCGTTTTCACCATCCAGTCGCTACCAGCCGCCTTTTTTACGTCATCGGTCCATCTGGCCGGAGGTCGTTCAACACTACGCTTGCCGAGGCGTGGCCTCCACTCAAGAACCCGATTACTCCACCGCCCGTCGGTTCTACAACAGATGTGCCAAGCCCACTGCCACTTCAGTTTGCTACACTTCCAGACTATATCCGTTACTTTGGTAGTTTTGCAGATAGTCTCATTCCGGAATGTATTAATTATAGAGATACCGAGCATAGACCTTGCCATAGCTCTTTGAGTGACATGTAACCGGTGGGCTAGTTTTACTGTCAGGTTTTACTGTCAGGTTCTACGTCTCGGCTCCATAGGTCATGACGGGCAGGACACACTGATCGAACACTTTGGTTTTGAGGCATTGTGGCAAGGATGATTCCAAAATATGACACAACTTCCCAAATGCTGCCCAACCCAGCTGCACTCTTCTGGTGATTTCAGTCTTAAAGTTGTCTCTACCCAGTTAAGTTTGCCCAAGGTACACATACTTCTGGACAACTTCAAAGGCTATACCTTCTTCGGAGACTGGCTCTGGGATGATGTGTTGATTGAACATGACTTTCGTCTTGTCCAAGTTCATCCCGAGTCCAACACGTCTCGAGGCGACGTTGAGACTGGTCAGCATTTTTCGCAGATCCTGCAGTGATTCAGCCATTATGACTGTATCGTAACCCTCGATGACCAGCAATGGCAGCCCGTCATACTAAACAACTTTTACTTTGAAGCCATTACCGTAAATCTTCTAGTTAAGATAGGATGCTGGTGGTCAGCATCAAGTACTCCAGATCCTTGATGACCATGTTCCAGCAGTAGCGGCCCGTCATGCTGAACAACTATTGCTATCTAGCCATTATCGTATCTCATATAGTTTAGCAGTGCTCCTAGTGCCCACCATCAGGTACTCCAGACCCTCAATGACCAAGTGCCAACAAAAGCGGCCCGTCATGTTAAACAACTTTTAATTTGATGCCGATACCTTATCTTCTGTAGTTTAGATAGGATTCTGGTCGTCTGCTTTAGGTACTCCAGACCCTCGGTGACCATGTACCAGCAAAAGCAGCCCGTCATGCTAAACAACTTTTACTTTGAAGCCATTACCGTAGCTCTTCTAGTTAAGATGGGATGCTGGTGGTCTGCATCAGGTACTCCAGATCCTTGTTGACCATGTTCCAGCAGAAGCGGCCCGTCATGCTGAACAACTATTGCTATCAAGCCATCATCGTATCTCATATAGTTTAGCAGTGCTCCTGGTGCCCATCATCAGGTACTCCAAACCCTCAATGACCAAGTGCCAACAAAAGCGGCCCGTCATGATAAACAACTTTTACTTTGAAACCATTACCGTATCTCCTATAGTTTAGATGGGATGCTAGTGGTCTGCATCAGGTACTCCAGATCCTCGATAACCATGTGTCAGTAGAAGTGCCCCGTCATGCTGAACAACGTTTGCTATGAAGCCATTTTCGTATCTCAATAGTTTAGCTGTGCTCCTGGTGCCCTCCATCAGGTACACCAGATCCTCAAGTGCTGACAAAAAGAAGTCCAAGTCCGTTTTCAATATACCACCAATATCAGTGCCAAATTTCACGAAGATCGCAAATCGGTTTGGCTAATTTGGGTAATATCCGCTATATTTCCCGCTTTTCCTGTTACTAACCGTTTTCCCGTAGAAATGAGGAATTTTCCCGTATTAAAAAGTAGCCTATGTTTCTCAGGAATGTTGTAGCTTTCTAATGGTGAAAGAATTTTGAAAATCGGTTTAGTAGTTTCGGAGTTTATCGATTACATACAAACAAACAAACAAAAAAACAAATCTTTTCTATTTATTATATTATAAGTGTAGATTAATAACAAACAATGACTAGAATGAAGTTGTTACTTACAACATAGTCTGGAAGGTTGGATTTCGTGTATCGAAACAGTATCTTCCTCATCAGTACCTAGTCCAATTGGAGAACTATGAATTGAATACGGAGAAAATCAACGTAACTCAATTTGCAATCTATTTGCATGTAAATTCGGTAAAAAATAAATACGATCAATCATTGTAAATAAACATGAGTTGTTATATTTTTTAAAGGGAGAATATTTGATCCGTATAACAAAATTGTAAATCAATATAACATCTTTTACCCGGCAAACATTTTTTTCTTTCAGAAGGCAATCACAAGTTACGTTGTTGTGATTCTCGCTAACTTCGGTTCTATTGTACTTAGAGATACGTTTGTTGGACACACGTGTAGAGAAAATTATAACGAACAAGGATATGTAATTAACTCATTTTTGTCGTAACTCAAGTTACGTTGTTGTTCATTGGGCGTGTCGCAATATAACTTTTGAAATTACTATGAAAATAAAAATTAAACATAACCTGGACACACAGTGCCATCTAGCCATAAACTAAGCATAGCTTGTACTATAAGAACTAAATAGCTGATATTAAAACTTAAATACTTTTTTGTAAATAAATACATATACATCACAAATATCAGAAAATGTACATAACAAATAGTTGTGTCTTGTGGGGTTTGAACCCACAACCCTCGGCGTAGCAGGCAAGGTAGGTACAATCCGCTACGCCATCGGACCAGTCGTGAGTCAAACTATGAAACGCCATCTTGTTTTTATACTTCGACCTTACTTTGGGGCAAGATGTTCTGTTTTAAAAATTGCTTATTTCTTTTAATGTCTTTATATTTATTTTATTTATCTATTTATTATTATTTATTAAAAATACATTTAAAGCATTAACTTTACTTCCTACCTTAGAAAAGTTTGTGTCGGCACTGCATATTCCTCAGTTATACAAAAAATAAGACAAACCAATTTCAAAGATAACCGAAACTTATAACACAGTAATAATATAATAGAATAAAATCTTTAAAATAGACTCTTCTCCGTTCAGAAAGTTAAATCGAGGCGAGCATGAGGCAGGACCAACTTTTGCCACAAGCAGTTCTCACACGTACCGCGTGATCTTCCGGTCTTTTGCCGGATCCGATTTTTGACGAAAAAAGTAACAAAATCTCAAAAAATAAATAAATTAAAACCGGACATCGTGGCACACGTTGCCCACATTCAATTGCGGCTGGTTAATAAGGGGTGAAATTTTACTTGTGACTGATACCGAAATCTCAGCTTGGGCCGGTGGTAGGGAACAACTTTCCCCAAGAAACACAGGCCTTAGCCCGAAATATGAAAAATAAAATGGACATCTCACACAAAATTACTCATCAACTTTTTTTTTATTACAATGTTTCATTTCAGACCCAACGATCCATACATTGAGTTAGTAACGTGTTATTGAAAAAGAAACTGAATTATTATAAAATACACACACACACACACATATCACGCCTATAATCCCTTGCGGGGTAGGCAGAGCGTAAACAGCCGAAAAAAACGGACATTTATGCCACGTCTGACAAATGATTGATGGTTACTCGGAAAATTGTGTATCGCCATAGTGACAGGTTGTCAGCCCATCGCCTAAAATTGCAATCCACACCCTCGAGTCCCTCAGTCGCCTCTTACGACTCCCACGGGAAAGAAATGGGGTGATGCTATAAAATAGAGTATAAATTATTGTTGTCATAATTATTTGGACCCATATTCCTTGGGAAAGGTCGTTCCTTATCACCAGCCCGTCATGAGTTTTCGCTATCGGTCACAAGTAACATTTCACCGTATACACTGTCACATTATTTGGTATGTGTGCAATCCACGAACTTTTGCCTCAAACGGAGTTGAAAAATTGATATTGAAGCAAAATTTTTTACCCATATCAATGAAAGTCAATACTTTTATTGCTTACAAAAGCCCTTTTCGCCCTTGATCCTTTTAAGTGACCGTATAAAAGATCGGGCATTTGTTACAATTTTTTACAGTCACAATAAAATAATTTTAAACGGATTTAACACACACAGGCAGAGCGCAAACGGCCCAAAAAAGGACATTTAAGCCATGTCTGACAAATATTTGAGGGCCATTCGGAAAACTGTGTATCGCCATAGTGACATGTTGTCAGCCCATCGCCTAAAATTTGCAATACACACCCTCGAGTCCCTTAGTCGCCTCTTACGACACCCACGGGCAAGAAATGGGATGATGCTATTCTAAGGCGGCATCGCACGTCACGATGATGTTTAAAATTGTTGTATTAGGATAAGTTGTGCAAACTCAAAAAAGTAATAGTTTTGACAGTTTTGTAACAATATCATTAGAGATTACTTTTGAAGTAAGTAAGTAATCTTATAGAAGTCAATAATCTGTTTAGGAGTATCAAACAACGAAAAAATCTAATTGTATTTCACTTGTGAATAACTACGTTTTTCCCCATGAGATGTCAAAACAAAATATGAGAATAGATTCAATCCTCCCGTACATAATTCTATGTTACCTAGGCAAGCTTATATAGGGTGAAAATTTACTAGTGACTGATATATTTAAATCAAGAGAAAATCAGATAGGGTAGAAATTGAAACAAAATATAAGACCTCCCATACAAAATTGCCGACTTGAGTTAATATAGAAACTCAAAATATTTTTACGTGTTTCAGCCTGCAATGTCTTATCCAGACTAGAAACAATATCACAAAGTAATAAATTTATACTGTGTGGGTACCTCACCGAGAATTGAACCCAGAACCTTTGCGTCGCAGGCATTCGCACTACCACTGCGCCACATCGGCCGAAAAGCCACAGTATAATTAATAGTGTAAAGCGTAGCAAGTTATTCAACAATAGCATCCTGAGCTCAATGAGGGATTCAAAAGCACGAATTGTGAATGAATTTGCTCTCGTGTGGTACAGTCTCAGGCTGAATTAGACAGTTTGGACTTTGGACCGTTCTTAAGCCGCGCGCATAAGACTTTCATTGACAGTGTCTAACCATACGTGAGCTTGACTGTACAAACAACTTTTTACCTTCACCAGTGAGAAAATTCAGCCAATGTCAAATTTGAAAAATTGGCTGTTTAACTCGAATGTTTCAGGTAATATAAAAATTCCCGCCAAATAAATTTTCTGAAGGTGCATTCAGAAATATCACATTATGTCTTGTCTCAATATTAAGAAATGTCAAATATTTAATAGAAGAAACACTTGCTAAAGAAAACAAATATAACTGGCTGAAATAATTTTCAGAACGCGCCGCCGCCATTTTTATGATTAGTTTTGATAAAATGAGATGTTCGAAATTCAAATCACTTTTCTCCATCCAGTGGATTTACGCAACAAAATTATTCTCAAGCTGGAAAAATAAATTGTAAAGTAATAATTATTATCAAATACACCTTCAGAAATGCCGATAAAATACCATGCAAAGCACATAATTTACCCTTAATCAGTATGTAAATTATACGGAACCGGTACCAATTACGTTGTTAGGCCCGTTTCGCCACACCTAAAATACATGTCCTAGTTCGTCACAGAGCTAATAACTTAAAAACAATTGACCCGGTTCGTCGCAATTTGCCTTATCTTTTTTGTGTAGGAAACCGAGTCGTCCAACAACCTGATGAACCCCCGGGTCAAAGATTTGAAACCGCCTTCTACTACTAGTAGTGCCTCTGACATGGTTGTTTAACGACTGCCGTCTAAGTATTAATAGACAGCAAACGGAACCCGTTGCACCACTGCACCACATCGGTCGTCATCAAAGCAGTAAAGAATTAAGATATACAAATTAATAACGTATGAGATAAATAGCTCATATTTTAAACATGAATTTGTCAATTTCAATGAATTTGACGTAAATCCCCACATAGGTCCATATTTTTTTTCATTACGTTAAAGTTAATTCTCTTTTTTTATGTGTCGTGTTTTATTGTTATGCAGGCTGTGACTTTCTGAAGGATATCTTGTTAATTCCTACTTAGAAATAAATGCTTTGAATTTTAATTTTTGACAATTCAATATAAAAATATTGAATAATGATTGAGTGTGGCGAACTGGAAGTCTTTGTAAGTATGGATTGTTGTGCGACAAACTGGGACTGTGACAAAAGGGTCCTGACTACCAATTAGGTTATCGAGTAAATTTTTTATTATGAATGAATCGAATGCCCCAAATTCGTGTGGGATCAATACAAAATTACTAGCGCGTTCGTTGTTAGACGCTATTAGCGTGTGTAGTTAGGTGGTTTACACACGTCCCGCAAGATTTTGCGATATTTTGCCGATCCAAAAAAGAAGTTGTGTGAAAATGAATGAAAATGAGGTATTACGTATAACAAGCCAAAAGAAGGTCAAGGTACATGAAACTGAACAACTTTCGTCATGGAACATGGGTCGGAATATAGAAAAAAATTACCTCATTTGATTTTTATGAAAACGATTTTAAGCAGTTGACGATACTTAAGGCTTAAAAAACTAAACAGGGTGTCCCGTATAGTGCCTTCCAAAGGCAAAATTAGCATGCCTTATACTAAGGGGTATCCGAATCAACCGCATGTATTATCCGCGATTTTTGTAGTTTCCGAGCTATGCTCTAAAGTTGTGTGGAAAAATTCGACTGGCAGGCTTCCTTCCTCATTTTTTTTTCTATCGATAGAAAAAAAGAGTCTTTTAGACTGGTTATTTTTTGATTTTCATGATTTGTACTTTCTAGCGTACAAAAAAAGGAATAAAAGGTGCTAAGTAATTGAATTTTCCCATACAATTCTAAAAGTTGTATAATAATATACTAATACAAATAATCGAAGAGCATACATGCGGGTAATTATGATACCCGTCAGTAAAAAACATTCATTTTTTTCTATGGACATTACTATTCACTATAAGTATTAGTGTTTACAATAGTATGTAGTATGTGTAAGTATGTTTATACAAAATGCACTATCCCGCTTACCTTTATGCACTTTCCAAGCACCCAAATGTTGCCTGGTAGGACTTGCTACCATAGCAAGAAGGCCGCCTTGTCTGTTGTACTTAGAATCCTACTTCCTACTTATATTATAAATGCGAAAGTTTGTATGTTTGTTTGTTACTTCTTCACGCAAAAACTACCAAACCGATTGTTATGAAATTTGGCACAAATATAGAAGGTAAAATGGATGGTAATATAACATAGAATAGTTTTTATCACCACTCGAGGGTTATGCGAGCAACGGCTAATATTTTATATGTTTAAGATGTTATTTGTTTTTATTTTTATTATTGCCCGAATGGGCCACCCTGTACGAATACCAGTATAAATTGGTCCTACATAGTATCTTATAACTCAATCTGCTGCCGAAAGTACATGTTTTCATTACATCAAAAGCTGTTTTACCTGTAGTAGATCCATCGCATAGTCAATTAACTTAACTTATTAAGGGTGCTCTGGAGAAAGCGGTGGCATCAAAACTTTCTTACTTGCAATGGGTATTCGTTGCAAAACTAACCCGGTAGAAGGAGCCGTGCTACGCGTTATGGCATCAAGATGCACTTGCAAAGTCGCGGGCAAGGGACGAGCTGTGTAGCCCAGATGGAAGAGGCGTCGCCACTAGTGATGGCGAAAGTAGCAGGTTCAAATTAAAAACTTTAAAAATTTTGCTCGTTTTCTAAAATTGTACACCTAGACCGGGATAGTTTTAAAAATTTGTTTTTCAACTTCCTTAGTAATGAAAGTTGTAAGAAAACGTTATTAAGCAATAATTAAACTGACTTATAAGTGAAGTTCGCTGTGTGATGCTGGCTTAAAATAGCATCACTTCAATCGTTGGTGTCGTAAAAAGTGACTAACGAATTCATTTATCTAGGGAATGGGCAATCCGCTTGTTAAGCGGGGTGAGAATGGCAATACCCACCAATACGGGTAGGCCCATGTCCGGCAGTGGACTGTTGTGGCTGTTACTAATATCATGTTATGTAATGTTATTGTCTGTACCAATCATTTTCAAAACTGGTAATCTGATTAAATATATATTTTTGATACTACTAAGTTAGAAAATCTCTAAACTAATGAAATAGACGTACCGAAATCCGTTAAACTAATGCGATAGACCCGATTTATCAATAAATGTAAGATAAGATAAGAATACTTTATTTGCTGTGTGCAAGGAAACAGCATGAATATATACAGCCAAAGTAGAACTTAATTAGCGTACAATTAGGCGGCCTTATTGCTAATAGGCAATCTCTTCCAGACAACCTAGATACAGGAAATATTTGCATAGGACTGTACGTAAACTAATTACTACAAACAAACAAAAAGAAATGTAATAAAAATGATGTGGCGCTACTTTCCAGGCAGCGACCCTTAAGGCTTTCACGTAACGTATTCACGATACACGGCATAACTTGATTTGCAGTCAATTTGACCCCGATACTGTCAAAGGTTCTATCAGCTGCAAATAGTGTTACCCAGGGGTCAAAGCAGTACTGATGTGGATGTTATAGTAGTAGTAGCAAGGGTCAATATAAACTTAAATCCAATATTAACTAGAGTAGATTAGTGCCTAGATAGATTCATCGTGTCGTTGGACTGGTAATGGAGAAAGTCGCAGGTTCAAATCTTGCCCGCGCTTGTAAATTTGCATGTTTTCAAAAAATTGTATACCACACGGTAAGTGTTTTTAAAGATTTGGTTCCGCAATATCGTTGCAAATATGAAATCTACCGTTTCATTCATTAATGCATTCTGCGTGGGAGACAAGTCTATCTGTGTTCCAGTTAGGTTGTTAAATAGGACATTCACTGTAATGGCTATGTGGCTGGCGAAGCTAATGGTCGAAAAACACTTAGAAACAGACGCCATTATTTCCTAATGTGGGCTTTAAGGCGAGTGTAGCCGTTAACGACCTCGACAGTGACGCCAGTTCACAACAAAAATGTTTTCTCTTTATACAAACAATCTATCAGAATATCAGTTGCCGAAGTTTTTAGTATTATCCATTAGTCAAATTAGAACCTACAAACTCAATGAAATATTCGTTGTTATTAAAGTTATAGCAATTAATACCAAAACTGGCCGTTTTTAGGCACTTTTTTCCATAACTCTAATTGCAGCAAATATTTAATTGAGTTTGCAGGTTCTAATTTTACTTAAAGATAATACTAAAAACTTGGGCATCGGACATTCTAATAGATTGTTTGTATAAAGAGAAAATATTTTTTTGTTAAGTGGCGCCACTGTCGAGGTCGTTGACGGCTATACTCGCCTTAAGGTGGTTCTCCCACTTGCCGTCCGTCGCTGCGTATTTTTAGCGCATCATAACGCATGCGTTTGTCAGACGAAAGGAATTGCGAATTTCTTTCTTTTTCCAATACAAAGACGATTACGGTGCGTAACGGATGCGTCTGTCACGTCATCAGCGGCATCATGCATCCGTTAACGTACTGTAGCCGTATTTGTATGGGAATAATACCGAAATTTCGATTTGCTTTTACATACAATTGAAAAACTGAAATTCAATAGACTTTAACATGCGATGAAAAGCAATTTTTTAACTAATGTTTATGCGAAATAATATATCTCTCTTTTCGTGTGGGACACCGAGTCGTGACAAACGATACGATGAACCCTGGTGTCAGAGTTTTTCAATCGCCTACTACTAGTAGTAGGCCTCTGACATGGTTGTGTAACGACCGCCGTCTAAGTAATCATAGACAGCAACCGGGACCGATGAAATGACGAAGGTACACTTAAATTGGGCACGAAACAAGTTTTAGTTAAAAGATAAAGACAATTTTGTCCACATTAAAATCAAACTATTTTTTTTGCAGCTTATGGCGTAAAGTTGCGAATTAGTTTTAACAAAGAAATTTATTTTTATTATTTTGCTAACATTGTATAACATTGTAACCTTCCCATCGAGTTTTTTAATTAGACTTTCCCCCTTAGCTCCCCTTTGAAGACGTAAGTCCATTTTACATTTGTATGAAAAACGTTCCACTTTAATGAGATTGAGTGATTGCAGAGGAATGTTTTTTATGTATAATTAATGCCACGAAAACGGTAAACAGGGGGTGAAACCGCTGGGCAGTTCGCTAGATATAGATAATCAAAAGTCTGTTAATACCTAACCCTATTAAAGCTAGCCTCAGGCTTAGTTATACTTTTATCAAACTAATTAACAAATAGTTTTTTTTTTTACAGGGAGTGGACTAATCATGACTGCGTGTGGTACGTATTGTCTTTTAATTACTTAATTATAAGTACTTAATTGTATTATTGTAGTGTAGTTTTGTTGTACAGTAGTTGTTTTGCAAATAGGCACACAACATTTTATTCAAATCTATAATTTCAATTGAAAAAGCTTCAATATTGATAATCTATTTAAAATTATGAAACGTTCACTAATTGAGCTTTTAAAATCTAAATTTAGTGTAATCTAGTTCTGACTTTATATTGCTTCATTAAGGCGGCGATATCGCACGAACAAGATTTTTAAACCAGTTTTATTCTATTTAGATTTACCAATAAAATTCTGGAAAAAAATATGTTTTTGTCGAGGATCTAACACATTACATATATCTATCAGTTACACAATTTGACAAACTTTATTCGATAGAAAAAAAAACCAAAGTAACCTCTATTTAAATATTTTATTCAATATTATGTCTACTGTTTGCCGTGTGATGCCGGCTTAGAATAGCATCACCCCATTTCTTACCCATGGGTGTCGTAAGAGGCGACTGAGGGACTCGAGGGTGTGTATTGCAAATTTAGGCGATGGGCTGACAAACTGTCACTATGGTAATACACAATATTCTAAATGACCCTCAAATGTTTGTCAGACGTGGCGTAAATGTCTGTTTTTTACAGCCGTTTACGCTCTGCTCTATTATCCCTTACGGGGTACGTAAGGGATAATAGGCGTGTATGCATGTATGTATATTATGTCTACAGTTTTAATTAATTACAAAAAAATATCGTAAGTATAATTTGTTGTCACTAATAGAAAATATGTTATCTGCTAGATCCTCGACAACAACATATTATATTTTTGCAGAATTTTATGTCTGAAATTCTCTTAATAAAACCGGTTTAAAAATGTTACCCCCGCCTTAAATCTGTTCAATACGCTCTATATCTTAATACACTTAATCCGATCAATAAAACTTTTCAATAGAAAACAATTTTAATAACCTTTCTCGATTAGTTGTTGGACTCGATTCTAATACTACGAACTAAAGCTGAATTCAAAATAATATGGTCACAATAAATAAATTTTTAACGTATGTCGTGTTTAATATCGTCAAAGTTATAGACTAGAATAGAATTTTAGACATATGGACTGGCAGGGTCGCCATGCAATGTTGGGGTTAGGGTAGGATCAAGAGAAACATGTATGTTCAATTCAGACAGACGTATATTAGCGACTGACTCACGCTACAAGCTAACTTATACATTACTATAGTGATCACAATAAAACAATTTTAAACGGATTTAAGTTGTGTTTATTTTGGATTTTACAATTCCTACGTTTCGAGCTCTTTACAGAGCCCGTGGTCACGGATGACTAAGGTGTTAGACGTCATTATTTAGAATTGAAATTATTTTTGTTGTTCTACCGCCATCTATTTCTTAATTGCCTAGCGTAACGTCCTGGTTCCACACAAAATGCTGAAACCGTATCTTGTGTAGTAGGTCTTACAGTATGTTGGATCTGGTTCTTCTGCTGTGTAATCAGCGGAGTCCAAGTTGATGAGATTCCCCATCCAGTATCTCTGTTGAAATTCGGATGTTTTTGAATTTCTATGGCTTCCCGTACTTTCCTAGGAATGAATCTCTTCTCTCTCGCTAGGATTGCAGCCTTATCAAATCTGACATAATGGGTGGGGTTATCCATGATATGTTCACACACTGCAGACTGTCTGTCACGACGGTTTTTTACATCAGCAATATGTTCTTTTAGACGTGTAGATACATTTCTCTTTGTTTCTCCTATGTATGAGAGTCCACAGTCACAGTCAAGTTTATAAACACCAGGGTCTTGGAGAGGGATGTTGCATTTGACTGATCTGATGTACTGGCTGATCTTCCTCGGCGGCTTGAAAATGGTTTTGATTGAAGCTCGCTTCAGAATTCTACCGATCTTATCAGTTACTCCCTTCAAGTATGGTAAGTACGCTGGTTGTCGTTCGACTGTGGATGGTTTGGCACGGTTTCTGTGACGTTGACGGGGTGGCTTCAGGTTATTTTCATGGAGTACTCGTCTCACATGCTTGAGCTCATCGTCTAGGTGTTGGGGGTCACAGATACCGCGTGCTCTCTGAAACAAAGAGGTACCAACGGCAGCTAATTGGCTCGGATGATGGTGGGAGTTACCATTTAGGTACCTATCTGTGTGGGTTGGCTTTCTATAAACGGAATGACTGATTGTACCATTTGTGTTTTTAATTATAAGAATATCTAAAAATGCTAATTGATTATTTTGCTCTGATTCCATTGTAAATTTAATATTGGGATGAATTGAATTTAAATGATTTAGAAAAGCAGTAACTTGGTCTTGTGGAAGGATGGTGAAGGTGTCGTCTACGTACCTCTTATACATCTTCGGCACAGCCGGAGCGTGCCTTAGGGCTCGATCCTCAAAGTCCTCCATAAAGATGTCAGCCATCAAGGGGGATACTGGAGAGCCCATAGCCACGCCGTCGACTTGTATATAGAACTCATCATTCCACAATAGGTAACCAGATGTTAGGCACCATTCTAAAAGTTCTACATATTCTATTGCTATGTTATTTTCCCGGAGTTTTCGTTTTACTATTTCGATACAATCCTTGACTGGAATGGCAGTGAAAAGGGATTGGACGTCAAAACTAACCATTACTTCATTGCTGTTTACTTGCAAGTTTTTGAGTTCTCCGACAAACTGATATGAGTCCTTCACATGTGCACTTGTTTGGCCCCGAAGCTGAGATAGTACATTAGCTAGGTGCTTGGCCAGCTTGTAAGTTGGTGTGTCAATCTGGCTCACTATAGGACGAAGTGGAACATCAGTTTTGTGGATTTTAGGTAGACCATATATTTTTGGCGGTTTTGCACAGGTTGGTAATAATGATTTCACATCTAATTCTAGCGTGTCTTTATGTTTAGTTATTAATTCGGTTGTTTTCTTTAAAATAGAATTGGTGGGATCTCTATTCACTTTTTTATAGGTGTTTTCATCCGACAATAACAAAGACATTTTGAGGTTATAATCAGACGTGTCCATCACGACAGTGGCGTTTCCTTTGTCTGCACGGAGGACGGTCAGTTCTTCATTTTTGCGTAAGTTCTTCAACGCATCAAGTTCTTGCCTGGTAAGATTCTTCTTTGGTAAGTTGCTTCGCCTCAGAACACTGGAAATGTCCTGGCGAATCGCTTCAGAATCCTCCTTGGGTAGTTTATTTTTGAAGATACATTCCTCAACGTTGCAAATTACTTCTTCCACTGGTATACGTGCTGGAGTTGGTGCAAAATTCAAGCCTTTCCCTAATACTTTGATTGTTGTGGTGTCTAAGGTTTGTTTTGACAGATTTATTACTGCGCGCGAGTGTGACGAATTTCCGAACGAATCTGACGTTTGGTTTGTGCCGATTTTCGCGTTTCGTTTAGAAATTAGTTTATCGAATTTTTGTTTTTGTTTTTCTTTACAATGATTATAAGTATGATTTGCACGTTTATTAGTAAATTCTGCTACTATCGGCCAGTCAGATTCTGTTAATATTAGTTTAATATCATCCGATATTGCCTCGATTAGCTGGTCTGTTCTACTAGCGTCTGAGCGGTGGCTTTGAATTAACGAACAAAGTAATTTCGTACTTGCCTGGCGTAGAATGCTGGCGCTTCCCCGTATGTCCGTTTTAGGTGATATTCGTACACATACCGGGATGATGTTATTATCACGACATCGTTTTAGAAAATTCATGGATGTCAACAATCTTGATCGCCGTTTCTTGATGCACTCTAACCGCCGTATTTTGTTTGCGATATCCAGTCCGTACTGGTCGACATAATATTTTCTTGAGTTTGCACAACTATTACTCATCACAATAAAACAATTTTAAACGGATTTAAGTTGTGTTTATTTTGGATTTTACAATTCCTACGTTTCGAGCTCTTTACAGAGCCCGTGGTCACATGGTAAAATTGGTAAAATTGTTTTATTGTGATGAGTAATAGTTGTGCAAACTCAAGAAAATATTATTACTATAGTGTCCTACTAATTATTAAATGCGAAAGTTTGTATTTTTTTGTTACTTCTTCACGCAAAAACTGCTTAACCAATCGTAATTAAATTTGGCATACATATAGAAGGTAACATGGATTAACACATAGGATATTTTTTATCACCACTCTTCAGGAAACGCTGTGGGTAACAGCTAGTACCTAAAAGTAAGGAGTGACGTGTCACTACAGTACACCATGTCTGACTTTTTTTTTAGTTCTGGACCCTTTGATTTTAGCCCCAGGGCTATTAAAATCTACACCTGACTGTATGATGGGGAGCAGGAGCTCACCCGGAGAACACTTGTTCTTCATTCGCTTATTCAGGGAGTAACAAAAATTGTATAAAAAGCCGAAGAGAAGTCAAGGTACTCACTCATGACACTTTTCCAACAGAATATAGTAAGTAAGTTTTAACACTTACATACATACATACATACATACATATATCACGCCTTTATCCCTTGCGGTGTAGGCAGAGCGTAGACAGCCGCAAAAAATGAACATTTACGCCACGTTTGACAAACATTTGAGGGTCATTTGGAAAATTGTGTATCGCCATAGTGACAGGTAGTCAGCCCATCGCCTAAAATTGCAATACACACCCTCGAGTCCCTTCGTCGCCTCTTACAACACCCACGGGAAAGAAATGTGGTGATGCTATTCTAAGCCGGCATCACACTTTAACACTTTATTGCACAATAAGAAAAAGAAAAACAGAATATAGGATATATTAAAATAAAAATGCGCTAAGAGCGATCTCTTACAAACAACCTTTGGGTACAAAAAATCGAGATAGAAAACAGAGAAGAGTGCAAGAGTAATAAATAAAGAGACATAAGCATTTAGATATAAAAATAAAATAAAGTTATAAGAATATACATACATGCATTTACATGTCACGCCTATCATCACTTACATCACCCCATTTCTTGGAGTCGTAAGAGGCGACTAAGGGACTCGAGGGCTTGTATTGCAATTTTAGGCGATGGGCTGACAACCTGTCACTATGGCGTAACACAATTTTCCGGATGACCCTCAAATGTTTGTCAGATGTGGCATGTCCTTGCGGCCGTTTATGCTCTGCCTACCCCGCAAGGGAAAATAGGCGAGATATGTGTATGTATGTATGTAAATGACTGAAACTGACAGTTCAGAATTAGGTCCACGCTTGCAATAAAAAACCACAAGACCGGTTTTGATTGTTTATACCGATCCTATACACTACAGGCAATCTGTATAACAAAAGGACTAATCTAGGATACCTGGGGTTGCCAGCCTAGATAACACATTGTTCTGACCTGATTAGTGTTGCCACAACTTAAAAGTTTATCGATATATTTACATGGTGATATTTCTAGGCATTTTTTAAGTGTGATGCCGGCTTCAAATAGCATTACCCCATGTGCAGATTAATCTAAGATACTTGGGGTTGCCATTCCACGTTGTTCTGACCTAATTAGTTTTGCCACCAATTAATAATTTATCGATAGATTTACAGTGCGATATTTTTAACAGATTTAATTAAATGTAATGTTTGCTTAGATTAACATGTGCAGATAGTCCATAGAACAAAAAATAGTAATCTAGATACCTGAGGGTTGCCAACCTAGATATCACATTTTTTTAAATTAAAGATGTTCGAAAATATGCCCTATTTTACTTAAAATGCCCAAAAAAATGCCGTAAACATTTTCTTTTTAATTTGTAATAAGTGGGGTTTTTGTTTTATCTGTTTATTGATTTATAGTCTTGGTTTACACAAATCGATGGATCATTTTATCGACAGTTGCCAACACTAGTTACACAAGCGCTGGTTTGAGATATGCACTAATGGCTAACATACAAGTCTATTACATCGGTATTCCTGTGTCTTTATTGATTTTAGTGCCGTTTCAAGCAGAGAGCCTTCATATATCTGAGTGATTGTAATAGTAGTTTATGCAACTGTAATATAATGGGGGTCATTAGAATGCGAGTGTTTGTTTATCACACGAGGCGTAGCCGAGTGTGATAATAGTTTGACACGAGCATTCTAATGCCTAATTATAGCAGTTGCATGCACTATTTTATCTAGACTCTCCAAAAAAACTCAGTTTAACACTTTTCCAAACGTCCGCACCGGCGATTGCAAGGCCCGATACATGGTCAAATTCAATACGAGAACGTAATAGGGCTTTATATGAATTTTCGAAAATTCTATACTTACCGTTGTTTAGATGTCGAGTCTGAACAACAAATAACTAAACAACTGAACAACATCTGAACAACATCGGAATAACAACTGGACAACATCTAAACAACTGCTTAACATCTGAACAACATCTGAACAACATCTAAACTACAACATAACAAAACCCTATTAAAACAACTGGACAACATCCGAAAACGTACAACAACAAATGTCAGGTGCGGCGGAAGATGGCGATTTTAGTATTGCAAAAAAAAACTTCGTTTCATTTCTCAACTTTATCGTAGTAAGAGTTTTCTCATTAAGTCATTACGCTTCTGTAATTTCTATTAAACCGTAGTTTATATAGGCAGAATGCATAAAGCAGGTCTTTATACAACTCTTTTCGAATTCATAATTCGAACATTATGAGACGAGTGTAGATAAAAATATTAAACAACTTCAAAAACGGTGTCCCACACGAAAAGAATAACATACATACACCGCAAGGGATAATCCCTTGCGGGGTAGGCAGAGCGTAAACGGCCGCAAAAAACGATCATTTTCACCACGTCTGACAAATATTTGAGGTTAATTCGGAAAATCGTGTATCGCCATAGTGACAGGTTGTCAGCCCATCGCCTAAAATTGCAATACACACCGTCGAGTCCCTTAGTCGCCTTTTACGACTCCCACGGAAAAGAAATGGGATGATGCTATTCTAAGCCGGCATCACACGGCAATCTAAGCCGGCATCACACGGAAAATTACTTAGACATACAGATAGAAAATAAAGAGGACAATACAGGCGGCCTCATAGATAGGTAGCTATTTCTACCAGACAACCTTAGGGAGAGTAGATTTGAGATGCGGGATAATGCTTTTACTTACATATAAAATACATTATACAATAATACCTACATATTTTACATAAATAACAATATGAGTATACTACTACATACCTTATATTACAATTAACTAATACATATACATTATTATTAGAGAGAAATATGTATGCATTGAATTGTATAACGTCACGTCACATTACTTGAGGCCGCGTCCGAATTAACAATGTTATATGCCGTAAAGTTAACCATCCCAATGAAAGTTTTGCGTAGTAAGGTTTAAATAAATAACTAAATAATTTTTAAATAAAATTAGGATTTCAAAAACTAAACACATCACCATTTTATGCGACAGGCTGACAACCTGTCACTATAGTGCAACACGATTTTTCTGAAACTGCCCTCAAATATTTGACAAACGTGACGATAGTGACCGTATTTTACCGCCACTAACGCTCTGCTTACCCCGCAAGGGATAAAGGCGTGATATGTGTGTGTGTAAGTAGAAATGAAAAAATAATATAACCGACATGGTTAAACAAGCTTGATAGTGTAATCCGTACTTTATAATAATATAATATTATAAATCTGAGAGTTTGTGTGTGTATGTATGTGTGTTACCACTTCACGCTCAAACGACTTAACCGATTTAAATGATATTTGGAACACAGGTAGAGTATAACCTGAAATAACACAAAGGCCACTTTTTACCGTAGGAAAACAACTATTACCACGGGAAAATGAGTGGCAACGGGTGAAACCGCTGGGCGGAAATCTAGTCAGGGAATTATCTAATCGTTATCAAGTGCTTTCCAACAGATAAAAAGCGGTTTTCCCACTTGTCGTCCGTCGCGGCGTATTTGTAACGCACCGTAACGCATTCGTGCCGTGTGATGCCGGCTTAGAATAGCATCACCCCATTTCTTTCCCGTGGGTGTCGTAAGAAGCGACTAAGGGACTTCAGGGTATGTATTGCAAATTTAGGCGATGGGCTGACAACCTGTCTCTATGGTGATACACAATATTTCAAATGACCCTCGAATTATTGTCAGACGTGGCGTAAACGCGCTCGTTTTTATACAGCCGTTTACGCTCTGCCTACCCCGTAAGGGATAATGGGCGTGATATGTGTGTAACGCATGCGTCTATCTAATCCATGCTAATTGATTGTCATTGTTCTCTGACACTTTTCATCGAGTCGTTCGTCGATTTGGTGTCCCACACGAGAATAGGGAATAAGAGGTCCATTGTCCTTTGGCGGTCTGTTGCTTATTTTTTACACATGTCAAGTTATTTGACGGACGCATCCGTAAAAGCACCGTAGCCGTATTTGTATGGGAATAATATCAGAATTTGCAATTTCCTTTCGTCTCACACACGCATGGGTTACGGTGCGTTAAAAATACGCAGCGACGAACGGCAAGTGGGAGAACACACACACACACACACACATATCACGCCCATAATCCCTTGCGGGGTAGGCAGAGCGCAAACAGCCGCAAAAAAACGGCCATTCACACCACGTCTGACAAATGTTTGAGGGTTATTCGGAATATTGTATCGCTATAGTGACAGGTTGTCAGCCCATCGCCTAAAATTGCAATACACACCCTCGAGTCCCTTAGTCGGCTCTTACGACTCCCACGGGAAAGAAATGGGGTGATGCTATTCTAAGCTGGCATCACACGGCAAGGGTTACGGTGCGTTAAAAAAACGCAGTGACTGACGACCAGTAGGAGTACCGCTGGTAAACCCATTTATCAATCGATTATTTTAGTCTGCGGTGTATGGGTAGCACCAAAACCTACTTTGTTTTTTTTCGTGTGGGACACCGACGATGCCCGACCCGATGAACCCTAACCCTAACTTTCAATTTACCGTCATGAATCGCAGGTTTTTTTTTTTTTTTTTTTATTAATGATGGGTTTGCTCTTGACTCTAGTCTAGGTCATAGGACAGAGACAGAGTCTAAGATGGAGCGAGCTCACCCAGAAGAAGCCTGTTAAGGCACTGGCACTCCCACACACTGACGGAACGCAGCAAGCTACTTGGCGCCAGACTTCGGTGGGATGGTGGTCGCGAGCCAGGCGGCCCCTTACGGAGCCTTCCACCGCTTGGTGGGATCGTTCAGCCGGACTTATCCACAGGCAAGCCTGTGTTGCCGTTGCCCGGGGTGGACCGCTAGGAGGTAGATCCCATACCACCCAGGTACCTTAATTTCTTCTTCTTCACTAGGTTATCTGCCGATTTTATCCGTAAAAGAGCTGTCATAAGAATAGGTACTTATCTTGTCAAATTAGACGTACAATATTTAACTCTGAATACCAAATTTTAAAATACTTCCTGTGTTAGGTATACAATTTTGAAAGCTTGCAAAATTTTCAAGCGCGGGCATTATTTGAACCTATTATTATTATTTTCAAATACTGCCCGCGCTTGAAAATCTTGCAGGTTTTCAAATATATTTAACTCTGCTTAGAGTTACTACTAACCGGAGCTGAGCAGTGCAAGGTCTGAAGTTATCCTTTATTAACTAGCTATTATGTCCCCCGGCCTCGCCCGAGGTTGTCACATCACATCCCAACATCGTCACTTATTAAGGCGACGTAACTTAGATTGCTTAAGTTGCGGTGAGATGCCAAAATGATAGAATATATCTAACTTCAATGTTATGAACCTTTGTTTTGAACCCATTTATTCATTCATTCATTTTGGGAGTATGGAATAATATGAAAATTTTGTACAAACATACATATATCACCCTTGCGGGGTAGGCAGAGCGTAAACGGCCGCAAAAACGGACATTTACGCCGCGTTTGACATATATTTGAGGGTCATTCGGAAAATTGTGTATCGCCATAGTGACAGGTTGTCACCCCATCGCCTCAAATTGCAATACTCACCCTCGAGTCCCTTAGTCACCTCTTACGACTCCAGCGGAAAATAAATGGAGTGATGCTATTCTAAGACGGCACCACACGGCTCCCTTACACCTTGTATACTCGTACTTACTTGTAGACACCAATAACGGTTAAATAAAAATTTCAAAATAAAATTTCTGATAAAGAGGCGGTATTTAAGCAAATTCAACTACCCGGCGAGATCTAATCAGCACGCTTCCGGTCCAGCCGGATGTTCTGCCTGCCACTTCCGCCCTTCAAGAGTCGCTCAGAAATTCAATTTCATATTTCAGTAGAAGCGACATGGCAACTCAGCGAGTGTAATTTCAGAATAGAGATGAAAATCAACGTTATTTTGCGCACGGGTGTCGTTAATCCAGTACAGTTTGCGCTTTTTTATTGGCACAGTAACGTTACCTATATTGTAGATATGCACCATTTTTGGTGATGTTTGGGAGATGAAATTGCGTATGTAATTGTTTTTAAACCTTGTCTACCAATTAATAGTTGTAGTTTCAAACATTTTATTAATCTAGTTTTTTTACAATGTCGTTATTACAGTACAGTACAAAAAAGAACGACAAATCGGCTTTGCCGACTATTTAGTGTATCTCTACTATATTATAATTAACCATCAGCTGAGATAACAGACAAATGCGGGCTTTTATTTTTTAAATCGTGTTTTAATAGTTATTTACTTTAATAATTTTATGTCACTTCTACCTTCCAATACTTTCAACTTCTGTGCTAGTTGTTTATTATTTTGTGACAGTACCCGGTAAACGGCGGCAGGCCGGTAAATTAAACCAGTTTGATCATTTATTCAGCGGTTTGAGCATCTGCAGGAAGTTAATAAAATATCTAAGTGGGCAGCGCGAGTATGTAAACAGGTTACTCGCGTTGCTACTCGTCATGCCGCTGCCACTTCCCGTGCTCCCGCGAGTGTCGGCTTTCCGCGCGGAAGTCAAAAGAGGCAGCACGACGCGAGTGGAATGTATTGCTATCTCGCTCATTCGTATTGTTGAGAGAAGAGTATGATGGCAGTGTGTGAACACTCGCTCGCGTTGATACTTCCGCGGAAGTATTTCGGGCAATATTCGCGGCAGCGGCAGGAGCAGGTGCATAGTGTGAACGTAGCATTGAAACAGTGTATTTTTTGGGCAAAATGCAAACTATCCAGGATGTTTTTTTACCAGAGTCTACTACGCGAGTCTACGAAACTACGACGTAGCTGTTTACTACGAGGTTGCTACGCAAGCTACAATTTTAAAAGAATCTAGAAAGTTTATTTGTAAGACAGAAAATAAAACAAGGTAACCTGTGTCGGCTGATGTGGCGCAGTCTGAGTGCAACTGCCTGAGGCGCAAAGGTTCCGGGTTTGATTCCCGGTGGGGCACTCAAAAACTTTGTGAATTTTTCCCAGTTTGGTTAGGACGTTGCAGGCTGAACTACCTGATTGTCTGCACAGTGCTTTGGAGGGCACGTCAATCCATCGGTCCCGGTTACTGACTATAATTACTTATGACGGCGGTCATAACACAACCGTATCAAAGGCCTACTAGTGGTGGGCGGTTGAAAAACTCTGACACTAGTGTTTATCAGGTCATTCATCGACTCAGCGTCCCACGTTCGTAAAATACCCATACTTAGCAGCGCGTCAATCATCCAATCAAAGGGCTCAACATAAACTGGTTTTTCATACAGTTACTAAGAATAGCCTGTGTAAATTTGATCCCTTTAATATGTAGGAGGTTTATTTCGTATGTGCCGTCTGAAAAGTTCCCTTCCTCAATACTTACTAAAATATGGCCTTTCCAATAAGCCTTATTTGACAGCTGTCAGATCCGTACTACTGCAAAGGTTCTATTTTTTATTGATGACGGTTTCAGTAGGGAGTTAACAGGTATCAAATATGGCTTATTGGGATGGCCCGGGTGTACACATTGTCAAAACATGTAACATTTTGTATCCATCACACTTTTTGTGGCCCATCCAGGTCAGTTCCAATATACGTAAAAGCTGGGGGTAAAAGCAAAACCGTGTTCCGCCCCTGGTTAGACTAGGAGCTAGTGACTAACTTATAAAGCCATACCGTAATTAAAAATATAGATTAAATAATCGTTTGATAAGACACTCGAGGGTGTGTATTGCAATTTTAGGCGATGGGCTGACAAACTGTCACGATGGCGATACACAATTTTCTGAATGATCCTCAGATATATGTAAGACGTGGAGTAAATGTCTGGTTTTGCGGCCGTTTACGCTCTGCCTACCCCACAAGGGATAATAGGCGTGATATGTGTATGTTTGATAAGACGTGGTGTTGATATCCGTTTTACGGCTATTAACTCTGCCTACCCCATAAGGCATTTAGGCTTGATTTATGTATGTAGAACTAAAAACATTTTTTAAATGTTTAGCATGATAAAAACATATTCTTGGAGATCGATTATTGGAGATATAGGGTGTAGTTTTACTAGTGATCGATAGCGAAAATTCACGACGTCTCAATTTATAATAGGAGATTTCGCTATTGGTCACTCGTAGAATTTCACCCTATATACTTAAGTCATGTCTGGCAATCGATTAGGAGCAATGAGTCGCTGAAGTTTCAAAAAAATAGATGAAGGGAAAGTGATCTTGCAATTATGAATTCAAGGCAGTTTGCAAGGGTTTAGCAACACTCTAAACAAAAAAACATGAAAGTTAAGGCTTAAACTTCGATCAAGTAAATTCTGAAAATATTATTAATCATCTCCACAAAATGACTGCAGAACTATGTCACTAGCTCCTAGTCTATGTGTCACTCGGCCAGGGCCGGCGGCTGGGGCATTGGATATACATTTTTGAACACTCGCTGAGACCCTGGTTGACCCAATTGCGAGGGAATATGATACCTTTGGGACTTCCACAGTCCACACCCTTGGTAGGTAGTGATGTGCGAATTTATAAACCTATTAACTATAAGTAACAGCGCCATTTTTAGCCACCGATATAGAGTGATGCCGTCTTAGTCTAGCATCACCCCATTTTTTTCCTGTAGGTGTCGTGGACACAACATGTTTTTTCGGAAGATGTTAGAGCACCTGTCACAACAGTGTTACACACGCGGTTTCCGATTAAACTGATCACAAATGGTCCTTCTTCTTTCTTTTTTTTCGTGTGGGACACCGAGTCGTCCAACGACTCGACAAACCCTGGTGTCAGAGTTTTTCAACCTGACATGGTTGGTTAACGACCGCCGTCTAAGTAATCATAGTCAGCTACCGGGACCGACAGCTTAACGTGCCCTTCGAAGCACGAAACCATATATCTTACGGACAATCAGGTGATTCAGCCTGCAATATCCTAACCAGACAAGTAAAAAATTCACAAAGTGATAAACATCTAATTTTGTGAGTGCCCCACCGAGAATCGAACCCGGAACCTTTACGTCGCAGGCAGTCGCACTACCACTGCGCCACATCGGTCGTCACAAATAGTGAAGAACCCATTGACATTTTTAAACATGACAGGACTTAGGATATCTCCTATCCTTTTCTAAACCTATTTGACGGAAATTTTCAGCGCTTATTCAAGGTAAGCTATGAGATTTTTTTCCCAAATTGAAAACAATGGGTTTTTCGCTATTTGTAGTCAATCAGTCACGATAGTTATGATCGTCGCTTTTTTTGACAGCTACCGAGTATTTTGCGTCAAATTATGACATGACTACGATATCTCCTAAACTTTTCTAAACCTATTTGACAGCACTAATTTAAGATAACATACATACATACATATATCACGCCAATAATCCCTTACGGGGTAGGCAGAGCGTAAACGGCTGTAACAAAACAAACATTTAAGCCACGTCCGACAAACATTTGAGGGTCATTTGGAATATTGTATATCACGATAGTGACAGGTTGTCAACCCATCGCCTAAATTTGCAATACACACCCTCGAGTCCCTTAGTCGCTTCTTACGACACCCATGGGACTGAAATGGAATGATGCTATTCTAAGCCGGCATCACACGGCCGATAGATTTAAGATAAGTTCGTTTTTTTTACTGTATTGAAGCCAAATGTCAACCTTTACACTGGCTAAGGATAAACCGGGCTCCCATTTTCGATAACTCAATAAATTCCTTTAAAAGCCAAGTCGACGGTAGTAAGTGAATTTTCGAGTTGGGCGTGTGCCGCGATCATGTGCCGCCTTCTGCGCGTCGAGCGTCAAATTTCGTTTATGGATAATTTTATTTTGAAAGGAAATTTTCTGCAGATTTTTCGAAACAAACTTTGTTACGGTAATATAAATACATTGGCCTAAGGTGAGTGTTGTCGTGAACGGAAAAAAGACTTTAAAAACGGCTTCTGGTATTATTTGCTGTAAATTAAATTGCAGCGAATATTATATTGAATTTGTAGGTTATAATGTTTCTTAAGAATAAAACTAAAACTAAACTTATCCAGGGACGAGTTGTGGCTGTTAAAGTAAAGTAAGTTAATACTATAAACTTTAGCAACGTACATTTTGATAGAATGTTTGTATAAAGAGTTTTTTTTTGTGAAGTGGCGCCACTGTCGAGGCCGTTCACTACTACACTCGCGTGTGTTTGTTTGGCCAAATCAGTAATTTGGCCAAATGACAGATCTTTACAGAATTTAAGACTTCAATTCGTCATCTTATCTTCGTCCTAAGCAGATCCAGAAATTCGGACTTTACTTAGATATTAGATGAACTTTCTTTTTGTGTCGATAAAAAACGCATTAAAATTCGTTTCGTAGAAGCAAACACGGACAGAAAGTCACGGGAAACGATTTTGTTTTAGACTATTAAGTAATAATCCTTATGTTCTGACCAAAGGACCAATTAATAAGATGGCGAGTTATAAAAGAGTATAAAAGAGTTACAAAATAGGAAAAGTGAAAAGTAAAAAAAACGTAAAAGTCGACCTGAAGGAGTTAATAGAAAAAAACAGATCAATTTTCATTTTCGTGCACTGATTCATCCCTTGGAAAGAATTCACTACAAGCCTTTCATCCCGCTGTTTCATGCGCGGCTGTTTCCTTTTTGCCGTGGGAATAAGATGTTTTTCCGCAGAAAAAAATTACCTATATCACTTTTTTGCCACCAAACTATTTACATACTTAAAAACACACTTTCCCATTTATAAATAATGGTATACATTCGGGAAACAAATTCTCTTAACTAACCTTAAATTATTGCTGTAACTTTCCGACTAATAGGTTTAGGAAAAGGATTGGAGATACCAAAGTCTTGCCATGTATCATAATTTGAAGAAAAATATGAGTTATCTGTCAAAATAAGTCGACGATGAAAACAATGGTAAAATTTACTAGAAATGGCCAAGAATCCAATGACCTTTTTAAACATGACAAGACTTAGGTACTTCCAATCCTCTTCTAAAGCTATTTGACGGTAAGTGACAGAGGTAGTTTAATACCGCGTTCTCACAATAGAGCTATGGGCAGAAATATAGTAAGGGAAGTGGGCAGCGCGAGCATGTAAACAGGTTAATCGCGCAGCTATTCGTCATGCCGCTGCCACTGGGAAATTTTCTAGGGATTCTCGAGTGTCATGTAGAGGGCGCCAAGCTTAATTGAAATAACGTTTCTTTACACAAAATCTGTACCACTTTATAAATTATTCTTTATTTTGTTTTTATTGAATTGTTATAGATGTATCATTGGTTATTTGTTTACTTACATGAATGACACTCAATATAATAGCAAGGCGATAAGTTTATTTTGTATTAAATCAAACAAACATAATTAATTGGTAACGAACACAACGTAAAACGGAACTTGTGACAAAACTATGGCTGACGCCAGCCATATTGAAACGTCAAAATTTCAGTTTAGCACAGCGCCCTCTGGTATGACATTCAGAACTATCAAGAGAACTGTCAATAGAAAAACTCCCCTTCCCATGCTCTCTCGATTGACGGTTTTTCGTGCAGAAGTCAACAGTGAAATGTATTGCTTTCTCGCTCACTCGTATTACTGCGAGAAGTGTATGACGGCAATGTTTGAAAACTTGACACTTCCGCGGAAGTATTTCGAGCAATATTGGCGGTAGCGGCAGGAGCAGGTGCATAGTGTGAGAATTTATTTCCCGAAATGAGGCCATTTTCACCTTTGTAATAATAAGCCCAGGTAATCTATAATAATGCTCGGCCATATTGTCGCTATGTTTATGAGTTCAACCCGCACTCGTGTTTTTGAAGTATTTCCGCCATTACTCTCTCTAAATTGTACTTTATGGTCGCCATTTTGTAAAATATGTTGGCATTTAATTTTGCTCGCGATTCTAAGGGATTATTTCCTTTTTATTTTTTGTCTCGAAACTCACCACCGTGTAGTCTAGTCTCAAAACCTCAAACAAACATAATTCACGCCTATATCGCTTGCGGGGTTGGCAGAGCGTAAACGTATGTATCAAAGGCGCATTTGCGCCACCTTGAAAATATTGGAGGTCATTGAAAATTTTGTGTATCACCATAGTGACAGGTTGTCAGCTCTTAATATGTCGTATGAGTGATAATACTATCCTACATTAAATAAAGTAAATTTCATTTTTAATATGACATATAACCAGAAAGTTAGGCTTCGGACCAACACCCAAAAATCATTACATAGTTTAAAATAAAGTCGCTTCCCACGTCTGTCCCTATGTCTGTTTTTATTTATGTATGCTAAAATCTTGAAAACCAACCAACGGATTTAAATGTTTTTTTTATTAAAGATAGAAAGATTCAAGAGGATGGTTTTTATGTATGATTTCTGTCGGGAGAAGGTCTGTTTCCTATGGGAAACTGGTTAGCAGCGGGTGAAACCGCTGGGCGGGCCGCTAGTATAACAATATATTAGGTATAGGTCACAATCTGCCATCGACTACATCTCCTTCCACAGTAACAAAAAGAGTATTATAACAAGCTGAAAGGAGGTCAAGGTAAGTACTTATGAAACTGAACAACTTTCCTCTAGAGAATATTCGACGATGATGGCACATCCCTATCTGTCGGGAGAATGTTTTTTCTCTTTTTGCGGTAATACTTCCGCATACAGATGCGGGGCTGCAATTCTAGAACCTTTCGACCCAATCGATCGTCGGTTCTTCATGTCCTACTATCACAAAATAATTCTAAGCAGAAATAATAGGGCCTTTTTTGACAGTTGCTTAAAAAAGGAAAAAGTACTCAAAATCATCGATAGATGGCGCTAAATATATGGAGGACATATTTGCTGGAGAGTTTGGTTCTTACTATTTTCGTGTGGGACACCGAGTCGTACAACGCCACATGAACGTCCATGAAAAAAAACATACAACAACTGTGCAATTTGGTTATGTATTCCAAAAAAGTGTAACCATTTTTAGCAAAATTACAACATTTATCTTTATTTACAAGGGCTTATTGATTCTAAATAACTTTTGTAGGTATTTATTGCCGCGAATTTGTACTTTGGTTTCCGGATGACTAGCGTGTCCCGCCAAAGATTTTTCTTGTTTGTGGACGCCAATGGGCTCTCAAACCACCTGAACGCCATCTATTGGTGCAAAGAAGCGTAACTTTTTTAGTCTGTATAAAGTAAAACGTCATTGCTGTTTCTACAGTCATAATGTTTCCTACTTTCTCACAAAGCGATACTACAGGTCAGTTAAACATTGAACCCACTTCACCAAAGGAATTATTGCTTGACTGAACTGCTACAATACTACAAAGACTCGAGTCCACGGGCGCTTGTAACAAAGACTCGAGTCGTTATTTTGTACTCGATGAAGTCCTTAGTTGTACTTGATTATTCACCGTTCAAGACAATCTTGTAGAGACTGCTAGTAAGTTAATACAATGCGAATTTTCACTGTAGTTGGGAAATGTATAATTTATTTTTAGAGTCCGTTTTATAAAATAGCTCACAGTTAGTCAATTCACAAGTTTTTTATTTTATTGGTCCCTTCGATTTTAGCCCCGGGGCTTTGAAATCTCCACCTGAATGTTTGGTGCGCTACTGGGCTTAGTAGTTGTTCCGGGAAGAACGGATTGGACTGAATCTACCCAGTATATGTCGTTAGTTCCCAAAATGGGGAACAAATGATACACAATGACATCAAACTCTGGCTGGGTTCATTCGTCAATTCGGTATCCCACACGAAAATACGGTATCCCAAACGCATACAACCCTAATCTCTTCAAAGTAAGAGTGAACAGGCTTTTTCTGGGTGAGCTCGCTCTATCTTAGACTCTGTCTCTGTCCTATGACCTAGACTAGAGTCAAGAGCAAACCCATCATTAATAAAAAAATGCAAAGAAATATATATATATTTTAAATTGACGGGCAAGGAACGAGCTGTAGTAGCCCAGATGGAAGACGCGTCGTCACTATATAGTAATGACGAAAGTCGCAGTTTCAAATCCGGCCCACGCTTGAAAAAATTTGCTAGTTTTCAAAAATTGTATAGGTACCTAACACGAGAACTTTAAAATTTGTATTCAATGCAAGAAATATTCTTACATGTATTTGGTGCACTAGTTTTGGTCAAATCAAGAGTACCCTAAACCGACGAGCATGCATGAAGAGATTGATGAATGTAGAGGGGGCGAAAAGAAGTATGCCAGGATTGTAGTAAGTGGAAGGAAGTCTCTGCCTACCCCTCCGGGAAAGAGGCGTGATTTATGTATGTATGTAGTTTGGTTGACTCTCCTAACTAATTCTTATTTCGTTGTCCGTTCCGAACATTTCCAAAGCTATATTAATTCGTACCTGTCACACAGTGGGGTCACACTGACCCCGGAGTGGGGTCACGTTGACCCCAAGCCGACAGGACCCCATTAAAATTGTATGGTGAGGAGTATTTTTATTACTCCCCAAAGGTTTTGCGTAATTGGATAAAAGGTGAAACGTATGGACGATACCGTGGTTAGAGATAGCCACCAGAAGCATGTCATGATATCCGGTTTCGTAATCATCATACATTTTTTTTAATCTGTATTTTAATTTGTATTCTAATTCTAGCCAGTAATGTCCCACTGCAGGGTAAAGAATTTGGTATTATGCCGGAAAATCATGCGGTTGCGTGTAAGAACCGTCAACAGTACCTACGGGTTTAAAACATAGGTATTCGGTCAAGGGTTTCTGTGTACGTATTCTTAATATTTCAATGGTTTTAGTTCGGTTACAGGAATACTAAGTAACTGGTTCGAATACCGTGGAAACGAAGTTGATAGCATAGCATAGAAATCTTCTTCATGAATCACTCTACGTACTAAATAAAATTGCATCAAAATCTGTTGCGTACTTTTGATTCTTTTGAAGATCAAAGCATGCATAGGGACATAGGGACACGGGATGCGACTTCATTTTTAATATTATACTATTTAATGCAACCTTAATGCATTTTTTTAATTGATTACGCGTGAAACTGGCTGATGCCATTAAATCAATAAAAAGAAAAAGAACTGTCACATAATGTTTTTCCATTGCAAATGGCTTTTACAAGAATTTTCTTGGGCAGTTTCGACCAGTACCGACCCGATTTTTATGTAGAAACTTTTTGTTGAAGTCTTTATGTCACGATAATTTTAAATGACTAGAACTGGCCGTTGACATTTAAAAAAATGAAAATCGAACGCTATAGGCCCACTCACATCCATTGTAAGAACAAGAAAATGAACTGTATGTTGGAAAATTAATTCGACATTGGCCTCATCACGGAACATTTTGCTTTTGGTTTACGCCAGCAAAAAATAATACAGTTAATTTCAATTCGAAATCACTCAAAACAGGTGGCGCCTAATGGCTTCTAATCTACGCTTCTAATGTACGCTGGCCTTTTTTCTTTTTTAATCGCATAAAGTTTTCAGTCAATACTTTTTGAATAACTATTGAATTTAAAACTTTTTACTCTCGCCTTCTTTCTTTGAACTGGGGTGGGAAATTGGCGGGAAATCATTTATTTCTTAATCTTAATGCTATTTAGGGAAAGGTTTGCTAGATACTACCTAGAACTGTACTTATAGTCTTTCATGTCCTGAACAAAGAAGATGTACCTAATAAAACTAGTCCTGAAATAGACAAGGTATGTGCGTCGCAGTAAACTAGCAATATCAGGAATTCAGCCGAAGTCTTCTAGGAATGGGAATTTTAAAGTCAATATTCAAGTGGACTTAGATGGCGCTGGCCTAAACCGAAAAAGTTTCTCTCCTTAGTAACGTATATAGAGGTAAATGCATGAAATTTATTCTTTTATGAAGGCGGTTACATAAGAAATTAAGAAAAATATATTAAACTCAAAGTAATATTATTCTCAAAGAACAATAAGCTTCTTATTATAAAATGATTACCTCGAAATTAATAAAAACCCAAGTTATATCTAAGTGTCACGCCACATCAGTGGCATACTCCGCGACGGAACGTTAGGCTCGAAATCCTGTAAGTGTCTATTTGCCGTACCTATCCTGCTGCAACCCTTTTTACCGTTGAATGTATGTAATAACTTTATTGCACCAAATAAATATCACAAAGAAAAACACAAATAACAGAAGAGGTAAGGCACAAGGCGGACTTATCCCATTAAGGGATCTCTCCCAGTCAACCTTTGAGAAATCTAGAGGACATGGTGTGCGCAGGTAAACTATGGTACGCATAATTGAAATGAATGGTTTTCAGTTGAAGGTAGCCTAAGTAACTCTAGCTAGGATTTAACAGTTTTCTAACAGTTAAAGATACTGCCTTTTTGAAAAACGTGTCAGTTTGTAAAAGAGTGGCAGTTGGATGATTTTGGGCGTTTCGTATTCCGCTAGCAGTTTGAATTAAGTATAGAAAATCACAGTGGCTATAGGATGACAATCGAGCTTTAAAATGCTAAAAAAATTCCTAAGTCTACTACCATATAGGAGATTATCAAATACTTACCTAACTAGATGTCATATTATGTCAATTAGGACTTTACAATCTGACATTTCTCGACCTTTTTTTATAATTCCAAAATCTGTATGCTTTTTTAAAGCCACGTTGTCTAAGAGCCGAATGATCTTTTTACTATAGTTTACCTGCGCACACCATGTCCTCTGCATTTCTCAAAGATTGACTGGGAGAGATCCCTTAGTGGGATAAGTCCGCCTTTGTACCTTACCTTTTCTGATATTTGTGTTTTATTTGTGTTATTTATTTAGTGCAATAAAGTTATTACGTACATACATACATACATCTGCGACAAAAAATCCGCAGGTATGGCCCGACACTAACATTGTGATGAAAAGATAGAAGATAGATGAAACTTACTCTAGTTTCGCTCACGGAATTAGAGCAAGGTCACATCTGGCGGTCGCGTTAAGAAGTTTGTCTAGCAAGATGGGGGACTGAAGTTTTTTGCCTATTTCAAAAGGAGGGGGAGGTTTTTGTGTAATTTGTTTTCTTTTACTCACAACAAAAGTTATATTATCCGTTCTAATATTATAAATCTGAGAATTTGTGTGTGTATGTATGTTTGTTACCTCTTCACGCTCAAACGGCTTGACTGATTTGGATGAAATTTGGAACACAGGTAGAGTATATAAATATGTTTAAAAACTGTGTATCACTATAGTGACTGGTTGTCTTGGCCTGTCGCCTAAATTTCATTTGAAACCCGCGAGTCCCTTAGTAGTGTAGCGACCTCTGGGAGCTACGGCAAGAAGCTCACTCAAAGTGGTTCACGAGCAAGCAAGACGCAACAGAAGTTCCAACATATCTGCAAGATGGCGCCACGTGACAGAACAAAGAGCCTGAAACGCGGTATCGAAGTGTTTCACCGCGCAACGCATATATACAACTTCCAATTCTATCCAGGTGAACCAGTCGGTCCCCTGGCCACAACACCCGGCCAGGCGGGTAGCTACCCTTTTCCCGACTCCACCTGGAACCCTCCATTCTGCCTATTGGCATCACTCCTGTCACCCGCCATATTGGTGACCCCTACCTTGGACTTCGCACCCTTCAACCACGCATCAACCACTACAGCATGCAGCCAACTACTACGTCATCAGGACCCACCGCAGTCACAGCACGGCAGCTTCACTGGTCTTCCATCATCGTCTCGACTCACCGTAGACGTCCCGACTCACCGTGGACATTGGAACCAGCACTGCTTCGCCACGCCTGACTGCATCATAACGCTACATGACGTCATCAGCCCCACTTCGCTCGCTGACGGTATCGACCTCCGGTCTTGAGGGGGAGTACTGTAGCGACCTCTGGGAGCTACGGCAAGAAGCTCACTCAAAGTGGTTCACGAGCAAGCAAGACGCAACAGAAGTTCCAACATATCTGCAAGATGGCGCCACGTGACAGAACAAAGAGCCTGAAACGCGGTATCGAAGTGTTTCACCGCGCAACGCATATATACAGTGGACCAGTCGGTCCCCTGGCCACAACACCCGGCCAGGCGGTAGCTACCCTTTTCCCGACTCCACCTGGAACCCTCCATTCTGCCTATTGGCATCACTCCTGTCACCCGCCATAGTAGCCTCTATTCGCTATTCTAAGCCGGCATCACACGGTTACTCTTAAAAATTATCTCTCTCGTTTCATGTGGGACACCGAGTTGTCCAACGACTCGCTGAACCCTGGTGTCAGAGTTTTTCAACAGCCTACAACTAGTAGTGGCCCTCTGACATGGTTGTATAACGACCGCCGCCTGTGATCATAGACAGCAACTGGAAACGACGGCCTAACGTGCCCGCCGAATCACGGAACCATCTTTCTTTTCGGACAATCTTTATTATTTTTTTGAAAAAAGTTGGCTTTACGACTCTCATAGGAAAGAAATGGGGTGATGCTATTCGAAGCCGGCATAGAGGCTGAACCAGTCTAAAATTAGTATTCACTCCGGCCACGTTAACAAACACAGAGATTCCAAAACATTAAACGGAGCGACATGAATAGGCTTTCACAGGGAGGCATCAAGGGGTAGGGGTGGTGGTATAAACGGAATCAGGTACACATTTATGGGGGGTTCATTCAATATTGCCGCCGTACCCACACCGTGTAATCTTCTTCTTCGTGTGGGACACCGAGTAATGCCGGGCTTAAAATAGCATCACTCTATAACCCGTGATGTCATGCGAGTGTGCTGCCGTGTGATGCCGGCTTAGAATAGCATCACCCCTTTTCTTACCCTTGGGAGTCGTAAGAGGCGACTAAGGGACTCGAGGGTGTGTATTGCAATTTTAGGCGATGGGCTGACAGCCTGCTCCTAAAGTGATACACAATTTTATGAATGACTTTCAAATTTTTGTCAGACGTGGCGTAAATGTACGTTTTTTAAGATTGTTTACGCTATGCCTACCTCGTAAGGGATATAGGCGTGATATATGTATGTATGTTTTGAATAATAAATAAAATCATTCATTCATTCATGTATTTATTTCATTCAATTTAAGCTTTACTGCGTTTCACAATCGAAGTACAAGAAACAGGTCAATAATTTTTTGTCACAGTGATTTCTGACAGCTTACTTATGTCAATAGAAATATATCCTATAAATCCGTCAAGATGTCGTAACTTTAGCAAAAATAAAACAACCTACATCTTGCCAACTACTGAGCTGATTTTGATGAATAATTGTGACAACGCTAGGCGAGAAAATTCCAAACCCAAATGAAATGACAATGAGGACTTTTCTATCAAACAGTTCTCGATAATTTTATCATGTCATCCGATGGCGTTGTGTAAGTTTAAATTTTGGTACATTTAATCTATTTAGATTATATCTACATCTATAGAAAAAAAAACTTTTTCAGTTTAACTCAGCGCCATCTAAGCACACATAAGATGAACTAAAAAAACCCTATTGATTGGTTAAGTACCTAATTTTCATGAGAAAATGAACATACACTGATCATATTTGCAAACCTACTCAGAAGCTTTTACTGAACAATTTAACCTCCTTTTTTTCGTCGAGTTTCAGTCGTTTAAAAACAATACGACACAAATAGGCTCTCACGGTGAGGGATCTAAGGGAGGGCGGCTATAAACGGTGTGGGGTCAGCCAGGTACGTATTTAGGGTGGCGTTCATTCAATATTAGTTTTATTACTCACTCACTAGCGAGAAAAGAAAGCTTTTGTCAGGATAAAAGAAAGTTACATCAGTACTATAAAATTATAAATCTGAGAGTTTGTGTGTGTGTATGTATGTTTGTTACCTCTTCACGCTTAAACGGCTAGACCGATTTGAATGAAATTTCGAACACAGGTAGAGTATAACCCGGAATAACACATAGGTCACTTTTTACCGCGGGAAAACAGCTGCCTCGGGAAAATGAGTGGCAGCGGGTGTACCGCTGGGTGGAATCTAGTAGGTAATAATAATATTATTTGTCATATTATTTAGCCGTTAACGACCTCGACAGTGGCGCCACTTCACAAAAATAAAGTTTTCTCTATAAACAAACAATGTATCAGAATGTCCGATGCCCAAGATTTTAGTATTATCCTAAAGTAAAATTAGAACTTGTAAACTCAATGAAATGGGAAGGCAGCAGTCCAGCAGTGGACTGCAATAGCCTAATGTATGAATTTTTTCTAAAAGTTGTCTACCTCGGAAACAATTTTACTTCTCCAACCCCGATTTTGCAACATGTTGCGTATAAAATGCTTACAAGTTTTAGAATTTCCTTTATTCAATAAAGATTTTTGTTGTAGGTGAACGTTTTCTGAAATCGCATTTCGTGTATTTTTAGATTTCAAGATGGCGGTATTGTATTCAGAGCAAGTTGCAATGCAAGCTGATGTGATTCATACTTTTTTTTATAAATGAAAGTAAGAAATTGAAAAAAAATTGCGCTTGCCGGGACTTGAACCCGGGACCGTGGGGTACCGCTCCACTGCTACAACTGAGCTACCGGCTCCTCGACTTATAAATCCAAATCTTCAATATCTTGGTAGTCAACTCGAAGTGATGAACAAGCGACATCTTGTATTATTTTTGTAACAAAAACTGTTTTTGTACCTCTATAATACCTATTTTCTGTTTTTGATTTCTTAGTTTCTTTTATGCAAATAATATAACACTGTGAGTGCATAATACAACCATAGTTCAATTTTTTTTTTACATTAACAGCCACAAAAGTCCACTTCTGGACTTGGGCCTCCCTCTATTGGGGAGTATCAGCATACTCACCACGCTTGGCAGGCGGATTGGCAAGCGCAAGTTAAAATGTTACAATCAAGGGAAACGCTACTGCCCATTCCCTAGACGAATTAATCCTTTAGTCGCTTTTTACGATACCCACGTATAGAATTGGGTGATGCTATTCTAAGCCGGCATCAAACAGGTTCAAACAATCCAAAAAATTGCAACTGAGCTACAAGTGCTAGCGACGCTCAGCTGTTCCACCCGTGACTACCCGTTTTCCCGAGAGAAAATGGCACTTTACCGCAGTAATAGGTAGTCAATGATAGTCAAGTATAATGAAGGATAATTAATTTCAAGAAAATTGTACCAAAACTTTTTTCAAATTAATGTGTCAACGATGTTCGATTTGGTTTAACCTCAAAATTTTCCTCTTTCTAAAATACATACATCAGCCTATTGCAGTCCACTGCTGGACTGCTGCCTCCCCCAGAGTACGCCATGGGCCACGATCTTGTTTTCGCCATCCAGTTGCTACCAACCGCCTCTTTTATCATCATCTGGCCGGAGGGCGTCCAACGCTACGCTTTCCGAGATGTAGCCTCCACTCGAAAACACGCTTAGTCCACCGTCCGTCGATTCTACGACAGATTTGCCAGATGTCTTATAGCATGATGTAATATCTTACTAAGCATTTTTTCCATGATAGTTATTTATTATCTATTCATAATATGTATAGCAAAGAAAATCTATTGAAAATATGAATATGTACCCCCATTCAGTGTACATATGAAAAGAAGTCAGCTTCAGTACCACACATGCCGTCCGCATATGTTATATATCCTAGAGCAAGGATTATGTTCAGAGAAAGTTGCAATAACTAGAATACATACATACATTTTAAATTTTTATTTATTTATTAAACTTTATTGCACAGAAAGTACAAAGGGCGGGCCTAATGCCACGCGGCATTGTCTACCAGCCAACCAAAAGATAAACAGAAAGAGTCAAAGCGGGTGCCCATACAAAAAACAAAAACAAAATATAAACTTTCGCGGTTGTTTAAACTATAGAAAACTCGCATTATAAATAATTCGTCGGTAAGAACCCGTTTAAATCATACATATCACGCCTATAATCAAGGGATAATAGGCAGTAGGCAGAGAGTAAACGGCCGCAAAAATGGACATTTACGCCACGCCAGACAAGTATTTGAGGGTCATTCGGAAAATTGTGTAACGCCGTAGTGACCGCTTTTACTGGAAACACCGGCCACTAGATTATAAGCACTTTTGTTGTTTTTGAAAATAAACAAATTTATTATTATTATTATTATTATAATCCCTTACAAGGTAAGCAGAGCGTAAACCGCTGTAAAAAACGGTCATTTACGCCACGTCTGACATATATTTGAGGGTCATTCGGAAAATTGTATATCGCCATAGTGAGAGGTTGACAGCCCATCATCTAAAATTGCAATACACACCCTCGCGTCCCATAGTCGCCTCTGAAGACTCCCTCGGGAAAGAAATCGGGTCTATCTATTCTAAGCCGGCATCCTACGGCAATAACTAGAATGAATCCATAGAAACTCGTCGCAAATATGGGAAGAAGTTAGCTACTGTAACGCTCATAACTTATGCTGTTCACATTTGTTACTCAAGCTAGAGTAAAGAAAGTTCAGAAAGAACCGAACAAAAATTAAAATAAAAGTGTGGCAGCTCGCATGCACTCCACTTACAAGTCCTTAAACGCGGTGTCGAAGTGTTTCCGTCGATCTCTATATAAACAAATTCTAAATACGTCCAGACGGCACAGTAGGTTCCCTGATCACATAGCCTACCCCATTCCTAACAAGTATAAAAAATTCGTCGACAGCAGACTTCAATTTTCAACATCAACAGTAACAACAGTCCTGGTTCACCTCCCCAAAGGGGGGGTATTTGTCATACTCACCAGGCTTGGCATGCAGATTGTCCAGCGCAATTCATGGTGTTGTGTTCAGAAGGAACACTGTTGCCTATTCCCTGGATTCATCTTTAAGTCGTCTTTTACGACACCCACGGGTAGTAATCAGACGATTGTACACTTGCAACGCATAGCATTTAAGCTTGGTATATTCATTTGCGATTAGTTTTAATAGCTTCAGTCTAGTATGTCGTTAATTACGTCTGATATGTTCACTAGCTCTGAGTATTCAGCATGTATAGAAAGGGATTTAGGGGTCTGTAGTGAACCGTTTTTATTACCTACACTTGCGATAAAATTTTTGTCGCTTTTTCTGGCACGATACATAACATCTGTGCACACAATTTCACCAAAATAAACTCGGTGCCAAAGAATTCGGTACGCCTGCGTTGTTTTTAGGTTATATTGGAAAATTTTATGGTCGGTACTCATCTAGTTGCTTAGCCGTTTTCAGGAAATATAAATTAACTCTCTCATGATGTAGGCTTACGCGACATACTTATAATTTTATTTGATAGAGAGTTTAGCCCTCTACGTTTCGGCTGGTTAAGGCAGCCCTTTTTCACGGAGTTCGACAGATCACATACGCCCGCCTGTCAGCTGTAATAAACTCTATTCCAAATAATAAACAAATAAGTCGCGTTAACCTACATTATGAGTGATGTACAATTTTACATATTAAATGTAAAATTTGGGTCTTTCCCAATGCAAATCGGGCGCGCGGTAGACCTCGAAAAAGATGGAGGAAGGATGAACTACGTGCACATGCCCCTTTTTGGATGCAGGAGGCCCAAAACAGGGAAGAATGGAAGAAAGGGAGGGAGGCCTTTGCCCTGCAGTGGGACATTACAGGCTAGAATTAGAAATTAGAATGAGTGGTGCAGTACTTATTCGTTTGATAATAAAATACCGCGGTTCTATTAATTGTCGTCCGTCACTGCGTATTTTAATGCACCGTAACGCATACGTCTGTCAGACGAAAGAAAATTGCATATCCCGATATTATTCTCATACAAATGTGTTGTTTGATGGACGCATCCGTGAACGCACCGTGGCCGTATTTGTTTCAGAAAAATATTTACTAAATTTCCCAAATAACTGAAAAACAGCCGCTGGTGAAGTTGGGATGGGAATCTAGTTTCATAATACATACATACATACACATATCACACCTATTATCCCTTGCAGGGTAGGCAGAGCGTAAACGGCCACAAAAATATACATTTACGCCACGTCTGACATATATTTGAGGGTCATCCGGAAAATTGTGTATCGCCATAGTGACAGGTTGTCAGCCCATCGCCTAAAATTGCAATACACACCCTCGAGTCCCTTAGTCACTTCTTACGACTCCCACGGGATAGAAATAACATGATCGCATTCTAAGCCGGCATCACACGGCACTCATAATCTTAAAAAAGCACACCATGTCCTCTGGATTTCTCAAAGGTTGACTGGGAGAGATCCCTTAATGGGATAAGTCCGCCTTTGTGCCGTACCTTTTCTGTTACTTGTGTTTTTTTTTTGGTGATATTTATTTGGTGCAATAAAGTTATTACATACATACATACAAACAAATATGTAGAACCTCTAACAGTAAAGTTCAGCGCACACTTGGCGGTCATATATCTGTCGCGCGCAGGTGGCGCGAATCAGGGCATGTGTTGGCTTCAGAAGCTCTTGATAACGCGAATAGAAATCCGCTCAGAGATAGCTATTGTGAAGGCTGAAAAGCCATGGACTGATCTTTGTTATATATTTTAAATAGCTTAGTAGACGGCTGATGTTGCGCGGTGGTAGTCCAACTGCCTATGAAGCTAAGGTTTTGGGTTCGATTCCCGGTCGGCCATTGACATGACTCCTGTGACAGGCAGTGGTTTAAAACTTTAATCTTATATCAAGAGAATAAGAGGATTCATGAATGGATCCTTATATAGGGTGTAAGGGATAGCTCTCCGAGTACTGATAAGGTGAAAATGAAAATGAAAAATACTTCATATCCGATTTAACACTCAGGGACTCGAGGGTGTGTATTGCAATTTAGGCGATGGGCTGACAACCTGTCACTAGAGCGATACACAATTTACCGAATGACCCTCAAATATTTGTCAGACGTGGTGTAAATGTCAGATTTTTGCGACCGTTTACGCTCTGCCTACCCCGCATGGGATTATAGGCGTGATTTGTGTGTGTATGTGTGTGGACTCGAGGGTGTGTATTGCAATTTAGGCGATGGGCTTACAACCTGTCACTACGGCGATACACAATTTTCCAAATGACCATCAAATTTTTGTCTGACGTGACGTAAATGTCCGTTTTTTGCAGCAGTTTTCGCTCTGCCTATCCCACCAGAGATTATAGGCGTGATATTTATATGTATGTATGATTTTTTATCTATTAGTCACTTTTACGCATAGAAATAAGGCGATAAATTGCTTTGGGAACTCTGAACTCATCCATCATTGGTGATGAGGTTTTGTTTGGCTTTCGACAAATAACTAATACCTACCAAGTTTTTTGGTTCTAAGGATTTTATATACAAGTACGAAATATCAATAATATATCAGTATGTATATAAATAGCTTTTCGTTCACCTTTTCATTCCAGTTTACCTGCTCACATCGTATCCTCAGAGTTTCTTAAGGGTTGACTGGAAGAGATCCCTTAATGGGATAAGTCCGCTTTTGTGCCATTTCTTGTTTTTGATTTAATATGTGTTTTCTGTACCTATTATTTTTAAGAATGCACAATAAAGAGATTATACATTCATACATCAATTAAAAGAGGCCGTGTGGTGCCGGCTTAGAATAGCATCACTCCATGTCTACCCGTGGGTGTAGTAAAAGAATCCAAAGAATGGGCAGCAGCGTTCTCTGTAAACATCTTTTACTTGCACTGCGCTCGCCAATCCACCTGCCAAGCGTGGTGAGTATCGCAAATGCCCCCCAATATATGTATGGGGTGGCTGTTGTAGAATTGCCGAAATATTCGATTGCAAGATTATATTATAGCCGTGTGGTGTCGGCTTAGAATAGCATCACCCCATTTCTTTCCCGTGGGTGTCGTAAGAAGCGACTAAGGGACTCGAGGGTGTGTATTGCAAATTTAGGTGATGGGCTGACAACCTGTCACTATGGTGATACACAATATTCCATCCAAATTGTTCCTCAAATGTTTGTCAGACGTGGCGTAAATGTCCGTTTTTTACAGCGGTTTACGCTCTGCTTACCTTGTAAGGGATTATAGGTGTGACATATGTATGTATGTATGTAAGTTTTTTTTTATGTTTTCTTAGTTCATTACATGAACTCGGTGTCCCATATGACAGAAGAAGAAAGTTCATTGTAATCATTATTTTCTTAAGATATTACGGTTATGTAACGTAAAATTTCACTAGTGACCGATAGTAAAAACACAAGACTGGCTGGTGATAAGGAACAACTTTCCCCGTTCCCCAAGGCATTGCCTTTATTTAATTTTTTTTATCTAACCCGAGCCGGTTTTCTATTAGTACATTACAAACTTGTTATAAACAAAAGGAAATTATGCCATACATTTTTTTTTTTACAATGACGGATCATGATGCCAATAAGTGATAGGATGATACTATCTTACATTGAATAAAGAATTTCAATAAAAATTTCCCCAAGGAACATAGGTTGAACAAGGAAAAAAAACTTGGAACTCCCGTACAAAATTTATTATTTATTAAACTCAATATATTTTTAACCTGTTGCTTGGGGAAAGTTCTTCCTTATCACCGCCTTAAGATTTCGCTATCGGTCACGAGTAAAATTTCACCCTTCGCTTGGTCACTTTGGATTTTTGCTCACCAGAGGTCGCTACTGCGTGAAAACGAGGCAGAATGGCATTTATGATTTTTGCCTGTATGCGATGACAGTTACTTTCTTTAAATTATTTCGTGGCGCGAACTTTCGAATGCCGCGTAGCAAACAGCTACGATTTACGCCGTAGCCGTAGCGAACGCTACGCAACGTAGAGTATGGGCGAACAATGTCCCGCTATTTGCTAAACAAATATTATCGTATATTCTGTTGATATTGCGTTTAGTTACAGCTAGCATACAAATGACAACCTGTTACAGACGCAATTTAATGCGGTAACGTGTGCCATGCAATGCATTACTTTAGGAGAATCCTACACAATTACTGACAGACGGACTTCCCATAGTAAATGCAGTCAGCTAATAGTTATTTTGTATGGAAGATCGAACATTTTTTGTGGTTTCCTGGCATATGTTCCTAGGGGAAAGTTGTTCAGTTTTATGGTCTGCATGCAACCTAAAAGTATTCGAAGGGGCTGTCCCTTACACCCTGTATATTAGTGTGTGAGATGATATTTTTATTTTCTTAACTTCGACCTATATCTTCCTTAAGTTTAAAGTTTTAAAACTATATGCGCAGTAAAACTTTTACTTTTCTTGGACTTAAACAGACGCCGTGTAATTAGTGGCTTCTTTCTGTGAACACTTGGAACTTGAGACTTGGGGTCAGCTCGAGTGGAGACAAGTATGTTTCTTAACTCACCGGTACTGTTTTATAAGGTTCCGTACCTAAAGGGTAATAACGGAAACCCTATAACTGAGACTCGGCTGTCCGGCTGTCTGTCTGTCCGTCCGTTACGAGGCTGTATCTCCTGAACCGTTGTTATACCTAGACAATTGTTTTTTTTGTTACTTTTTGTTCAGAAGTCGAAGTTACATGGGAGTATGAACGTGCTCTCACATTTTTGTTGGAGCTACGGCTTATGTAGAAAAATCAAGTTTTATGGGGTGAACCAGCCTGTAAAACTGAACAACTTTTGGATTTTTAACGATAAACCTAACACGGGAAGTGTTTTAAAAATTTGGTATTCAGTACGTTTATTTTACTCTATAAAGCTCCGCTAAGAAAGGATTTTCAGAATTTTAACTCCTAAAGGAATAACGCCTATTTTGAAAGTACTTTCGTCTGACAGACGCATTCGTTACGGTGCGTTTAAAATCCGCAGCGACGGACGACAAGTGGTAGAAACGCGTATTACTTACATCCCTCGCGGCCGGTGTGTCCAGCTGAACTAATCCGCTCCTAACAAGTATAAACTCGTTAAAACCAGTTGAAACCAGTTTGGATAGCCTCAAACTTTCGGGTCGTCAAATAATTTGTAGCCGGCCGAATGTATAATAGACTTTTGCCGTGTAAATAATGGAATATGATGTTAGTGGCTACTTAATAAAGATACTTGTGCTAGTAATGATGTATCCCGAGCGACGCCGGCTTAGAATAGCATCACCCCATATCTTTCCCGTGGGTGTCGTGATAGGCGAATAAGGGACTCGAGGGTGTGTATTGCATTTTTAGGCGATGGGCGGAAAACCAGTCACTATAGCGTTGCACAGATTTCCGAATGACCCTCAAATATTTGTCAGACGTGGCGTAAATGTCCGTTTTTTGCGGTCGTTTACGCTCTGCCTACCCTGCAATGGATTATAGGCGACATACATGTGTTATTTGACCCTTTATATAACCTTTAAAAATGCAAAAAGTTAGACAAATCGTATTGAAAATATGCGCGTCTAATCTATTTGTAATGAAATGACTGTATCATGTCATTAATATTTTGAAAAACGTTGAATTTAGTATTTTTGAAAAGGTTTTTTATAAAACTAAGGGTATTTATAAAGGTTTTTTAGATGTGTATTGCAATTTTAGGCGATGGGCTGACAACCTGTCACTATAGTGATACACAGTTATCTGATTGACCCTCATACTTTTGTCAGACGTGGTGTAATATCCGTTTTACGGCCGTTAACGCTCTGCCTACCCCGTAAGGGAAACAGGCGTGGTTTGTGTATGTATATTTGTTTTTTATAAATAAAAGTCAGCTTTTTTATTTTTCTGCAGAAAAATCCGTTTAATTACGTGTGAATATTAAACTTTCTATCACTCTTCGGTAGTGCCTATACAGGATGTTAGGAAAAGTACTGCATTTCTTATGCAAGGTAAACCAGTCCGTCAAACTGAACCACTTTCCCCAAGGAACATAGAAAGAAATTAAAAAATAATAACATCGGACCTCTCATACAAAGTACTCGTATAAGTATGTGTGTATAATCTCTTTAATGTACCTTCTTAAAATTAATACAGAAAACACATAATAAAACAAAAACAATAAATGGCACAAAGGCGGACTTATCCTATTAAGGGATCTCTTTTAGCCAACCATTGAGAAACTCTGTCAGAATATATGTTAGCTTACCGACAGATTTTTATTATTTTTATTTAATTGTGTTCGGGGAGCTAACGGCATAATTCACAAAGTTCAAATCATTTTAGCAAGCCTAATCCAATTATAAGCTACCACAGTAAGGGAGGCTCTATTTATTTTCATAATTCAATCTTTATTCCTTTGGAAAAGTTGTTCAGTTTTGCATGCTGGTTCACCCTTTAATATGCACTCAGCACTTTTGCTGACACCCTGTATAGTATTGTATGGGTCGATAGTAGACCTTGTTTTATTAAACTCTGCGAACAGTCGTTTGTCATCCGGTCAGGGTTGCCAGCTACTTGCCAGCTCAAGCAGTGTTGCCAGCTTAAGAGCTTTGTGCCTTGTTCGCCTCAAACCGGAGATTTGATTACGTATAAATTAGAGCTTTAGAACTAGACTAATTTGTAATGAGCTGTTACATCAATTATAAATTGTTCTATCAGCTGTATTTCGAGTTATCCATTCAGGGGTTAAGTTTTAATGGTTTTCGTAAAATTTATTAAAAATAACTAGAAGTTTATGAAATTCTAATTAATAAAACACTCTTGTTCCAGTATCATTTTAATTAAAAAATTTTTTGTTGCCTGACGATGTAGTAACAAAACCGGTCGCTTTAAAAGCATTTTAATTAAAATTGTAGTGGAACTACTGTAAAAAAAATCACTAGAATACCATGCAGTTCCATTAAGAAATCACAACACAAAGTGTAAAATAATTTAAAAAAAAGATAATAATATTGTTTAAAATCTGATTATAAAACTTGTAGATAAAACATAAAAAGGTGGCTGGTAGCGACTGGATGGCGAAAACGAGAGCTCGTGCCCTATGGCGTACCCTGTGTGAGGCCTATGTGGCAGTGGGCTGCAATAGGCTGATGTATTTATGTAAGGAAAACTAGTGTAACTAAACTTTTAAATTGTATCTCAAAGTGCTGCTGATACTAGGTAGGCAGGTACCTCATTTTGATAAGGATGGTGCGCTTGACTCTAAAATCGTTCTGCAATTATCTTGATTGCAAGAAAGTAAAAAACGCCTAAGGCAGTTCTCCCACTTGTTATATATTAGTATTTAGTCCTTTTTTACTATGAGCTCTTAATTGCTTACTTAACTCAGATGTAAGATTTTTGTCTTTGTGAAACATGACGTAAGTTTTATAAGCTTTGCTTGATATTTTTTATCTTATATCTATCATTCTCGAGTTAAGAGCAAATAACAAAAATATGCTTTTTTGCCTTTTAAGAGTGATAAAACTTTAAGCAAGAGTCCGAAACTCGGGTACTTTTAAGACGATTCTCTCCTAGCAATCCTAAACCTATTACTGAAATAAAAAAGGGTTTATCCCTTTCATGTCGTCTATAATCACTTATTAACTGGAAAAAACTACATTTCATCAATTTACATACGTTTCTATGGAAAGAAACATTTCCAGTTTAGCTCAGCGCCATCTAAGATTATGATATTTGTTTTTGTCTAGGTGTTTCTATGTTATGTATTTATACAGGGTTATTTTTTAGTCAGTGCGCAAACTTATACCATGATATCAGAATCGTTAATAGGACATTTTAGGCAAATAAAAAAATATGTTTTATTTTTATTATTTTTTTATTTTTGTCTGCCTCATAAAAAATAAATCATGGACACACTACTTTTCAATCGGAGGTGCGTGAAAATGGCAACAGCGCTCGCGCAGCGCACCCTTCAGTCAGTTTCATTCAGTTCTCGCTTTGATTCCGTCGCGGGCGGGCGCGCACATGTGTGACACTACTTTCCCGCCGATCCCGAATTGATTTCGCGATGTCGAATTTTACGTTTCGCGAGTTTTACGAAATGGTGCGTTCGTACTTTTTAAGTGGGGAAAATACCCGAGCAGCTCAATTAATGTACGCGGACGAAAGGTTACCTCGACTGCACGACTGCAACCCAAGAACATTCCTAAACGTTATGCAGCGGCTGTTGGATCACGGGCAGTTTACGGTAAGTAACTGTTAATTAAACGACTATTGTACTTAGCTACCTACTGCCTACCTAGTGTTCTAGGTAAACTTTTTGCAGTTTACTTTACTTTAAATGCAGTTGTACTTTAAGGATAATTCGGTTAAAATCATCGAAGGGCAGGCACGCGCGATACGAGCTACCTCATATCATCAGTGTACATAAAGCTTTCTAGCAGTGCAGATGAATTTCCCGCCACGCCGTGACGCCGGCGCCGCGCCGGCGGCAGATTTCTTCTAAAAATTGAATCGTTGGCGCCACTATGTCTGGCGCTGTAAGACGCGGTGACTAATCGCGACGTTGTCAAACCATCACAACCTCTGTTGTATGCAGGTTGTGTAGGCTTTTTAGGTACTATCAGCAACGGCTCCAGTTGCCATTAAAGTCTTTACTGGTTATTTTTAAAGAATATTAGAAAAACCTTTGAATGTTGATCTTTTGAAATGGGTATCAATCTTTTCTGGTTATTCTTGTTAACTGTAAGAAAAACCATTCTTAAGTTGATCACGTAGATGGTTACTTGAGGTGCTGTACTATCCCGAGTTACCGTTATGGATTAAACATTTACATGTCTTGCTTATGCTAGTAGTAGCTGCTAATTCTTAACCAAACTGGGAAAAATCCAACTACGTCATTAACAAAATAATCTTGTCTCTCCGCATAAACTAGAAACAGGGACCATCATATCAAGAGACCAACTTTTAAACCACTACACCACGGAGGCAGTTTAAGTGTAGGTACTTGTGAGATAGGTACTTAGTTGTTGTAGGTATCACCCGCACGCACCCCGGTACCAATAGCGGTCATTAACCTGGACTGGTCATTGACCTGTGCTGTAGGTAGAAGCTAGAACACAGTCAGCTGATAGGTATAACTGGGCCGCGCGCGACGTTGCCATACCGGAAGATAGCTAGTGAACCTAATAGGGTGATCCACACTTACGTACGATACTGGGATAAGTTTAAGTGCGATTATTTCATTTTTTTTGTTCTAAGTCAGGTGTAAAAAATTAATACATATTTTCTAAAATTTGATAACCATTACGTATGTTGAAGCTGCGCACTGACTAAAAAATAATCCTGTATATAAAAAAGTATATACGTATCGATATCAGCTATCTACCTCTAGTTACCGTTGTACAAGCTTTGCTTAGTTTGGGGCTAGATGGTGCTATATGAATTGTCCAGGATATTTATTTATTTATAAGTACACTTAAAGATTGGCTAGGAAATTTCCCATTCAAGTTTAAACTAAGTTTTGAATCCACAAGTAGCGTATGCGGTAATAAAACTCCACCAGATACTTCACAACGGAAGGCTCCGTCGACAAATACACTAGTACGCTAAACATCCTTCCAACACAAAAACTCATTTGCACGCTCATCCCGGGGAAATTCTATTACCTGTGTTACTAGAGCTAAATAATGCTTCAGAGTTAAACTCTATGATACAAAATGAAGGCTGAAAATACAGGGAATCTATAAAATAAACACGCTAAACTGCTTACGCTATATTTCAACGTGAAAGCTATTTGAACAAACACAAATCTACCGCTGGCTAAGCCCTAGTTGCCTACCAAATAATCTGGTGTAAGTTTCAAGGTCTCACGCTGTACCATAACCATTTAGCCCGTAGTTATAACACATTTAGGTGTAGCGACCTCTGGGAGTACTATAAGAAGCTCACTGAAGTGTTTACAAGCAAGCAAGACGCAACAGAAGTTCCAACATATCTGCGAGATGGCACCACGTGTCAGATTGGCAAAGAACAATCGGACTGAAACGCGGTATCGAAGTATTTCACCGCGCAACGCATAAATACCGCTTTGAATTCTATCCAGGTAGACCAGTCAGTCCCCTGGCCACAACACCCAGCCAGGCAAAGTAGCTACCTTTTTTGCGGCTCCGCCTGAAACCCACCATTCTGCTTATTCCTATCACCCACCTTATAGATTTCGAAAGAGCTGGGCTCCGATTTTCATATTTATTTACCATCCTAATGCCATCGACACTCGACTGTTATTCTTTATATATAATGCCAATATATTTTTCTATACACCAAACTGTAATTGTAATACGAAACGGCCAAAACCATCCAACTGAAACACAACTGAGCCCCTGGCTGCAAAACGACGCATATACCCACAAAGCTCCTTCTGGAACATTTCACTTGCTCTGAGGCTGTATATAGGTCGCAGTCAAGGCAGAACAAAACTAGCTGTGAAGCGGAATGAGTAACATACCTTAATACAACCGCATCCGTGGTAGGAGTGCCCCGAGGTAGTATTTTGGGGCCTCTTTTGTTTATATTGTACATAAACGACCTTCCAATGATAACTCCCTATCCTTGTAATTTATTTGCGGATGACTTGGCTATTGTTGTCCATAGTAAAGATAAGTCCAAATTGAATGACGAAATCAATGCTACTATTGGTAGGGTTGTTTACTGGTTGGAATGTAACAATCTTCGAGTAAATTTAACTAAAACATCTTTTTTGCAATTCAGAAACATAAACAGTCAACCGATTAATCTATCCGTAGTACATAAAGACAGTCAAATATTGGAGTCCACCTCATTAAAGTTTCTTGGTATTATGCTTGATACTCACCTATCCTGGAAAAAACATGTTGACTTCGTCTGTCATAAAATTAACCGGTTTGTTTTCGCACTGTATCGACTGAAAAATATTTGCAACATTAAGACTGCCCTGACCGCGTATCACGGCTACGTGGCTTCAGCTTTACGGTACGGAATTATCCTGTGGGGAAACTGTGTGGAAGTCGATCGTGTATTCATTATCCAAAAAAGATGTGTGAGAGCCATGTGTGGCGTCGGTGCAATGGATAGTTGTAGACCATTATTTAAAGAACTAAGACTGTTACCTTTGCCTTGTTTATACATTCTGGAACTTTGCTTATTTGTCAAAAAATATAAGTACTTATTTAATAAGAAACAATTAACTTTCTCGACAAGATACCCGAATCGATTGGCGACCCAACAACATGGCACCACGTGTTTTGCCAAGAACAGTTTTAATATGGCAATCAAAATATTCAATTTATTGCCAGACGAAATTAAGTCGTTGCCTCTGTCAATTTTCAAAAGAAGGTTATTTAATGTGCTGGTATCAAATTGTTTTTATAGTATTGACGAATTTGTGAATTTTGAATTTTAAATTTTAGTAATAGTTAGTGATATTCATCGAATTTGACCACATTGTTTGTTATTAATTTATCTTTAAACTTAAGTGACATTTTAATTTTTTTTAATCTAGAGAATTTTGTAATTTTAATTTTATTTTATTTTGCTAACCTGACATTCATATTTGAATTGTATTCTTTTAATGTAATTGTTAAATTGTGACATTAATATTTTAATTGAATTTTATTTTTTGATGTTATTAATTAATTTGTTTGTAAATATTTAGTAGCTTTCTGTATTATGCATGCCAAATGTTGGCGCAACACGCTTGTCCGTTAGTATATAAGTACCTACTTAAAAAAATCTATTGTACCGTGTTTGCCTGCAAATAAATGATTATTATTATTATTATTTTATGTATTTCTTTTCTTTTCTCTCCTTTTGGAGGTATCTCCCACCCCACGGGCCTTAGCCAAGTGAGATGGGGTCTGTATTCAGAATAGATGAAGTGACAGAAGTTGCAAGAAACTTGCGCGTTATTCGACAGGTGTTTAAAATGGTCGCTTTTTGTAAAGTATTTATTATTTGCAGGGATATGTTGTTTAATGTGTTCAAACTGCTTTTTAAGGTTTTTGGAACAACACCAGTGGAGGACAAAACAATCGGGACAATGTGAGTTGTTCGGACTTGCCATTGCCTTCCTATTTCAATCGCTAAATCTTGATATTTAGATAGTTTTTGTGTAATTGTTGTTTGGATGTTATGTGTGTTTGGGATAGCAATATCTATTAAATAAGCAGTTTTAGTTTGTTTATCGTGAAGAGTTATATCGGGTCTATTAAAATGGATGGTTTTATCTGTGAGAATAGTTCTGTCCCAGTAAAGTTTATAGTTGGAGTTTTCTAGTACAGTAGCCGGTTTATATTTGTAATATGGTTCTTTTTTATCCTGAAACTTGCATGAGACTGCAAGGTGTTGGTGGATGATAGACGCAACCTGGTCATGCCGATGTTTGTAGTCGGTCTGAACTAGAGCCTTACATGCTCCAGTAATATGCTGTATGGTTTCGGATGAACTGTGGCAGCGTCGACATACATCGCTTTGATGACCTAGGTCTTTTGTAATGTACTTCCTATAATTACGGGTGGCCACCACTTGGTCCTGTATAGCAAGCATGAACGCTTCGATTATTATTATTATTATTTTAGTAGTATGTGACTTTGCTCATTGTTTCCAGAAGACTTCGTAGGTTTGAATCCCGATGGTACACACTAAGTTAATTAAACTACCGACACCCAACCCATTTTGTTAGGGTAAGGACGCAAAAAGATATATAGATGATTAAACAAACTAGATTTCCGCCCAGCGGTTTCACCCGCTACCTTCTCACTTTCCCGTGGTAATAGTAGTTTTCCTCCGGTAAAAAGTAGCTTATGTGCTATTTCAAGTTATACTCTACCTGTGTTCCAAATTTCATCTAAATCGGTCAAGCCGTTTGAGCGTGAAGAGGTAACAAACATACATACATACACACACAAACTCTCACATACATCTCACATTTTATATTAGTATGGATAAATTAAAAATAAATAGCTTAGTCAACTCGACTAAGCTATTTATTTTTAGTTTATCCATGTTTAATGTTTTTTTTTGATATTTTTGTAGTCACTTATCGACTCTTTAAAATTTATGCTACATTCACACTTTAAGCGGTTCGCTCACTTGTCGTGCCGTTCCGTTTTTTTAACGCAACGTAACGCATGCGTCTGTCAGACGAAAGAACATTGCGAATTCCGATCTCATTCCCGAACAAATACGGCACGGTGCGTTACGCTGCGTAACGAAGCGTCTGTTAAGTCGTTTGACACAAAGTATCCATGTGAGTAATTGTGTGATTATGTGTGATAAGTTGTTCAGTTTCATGGATATTCACCGCTTGAAGTATTTACAGAAAATTTGTTTGTTGATGACCCACCCGAAATATGAAGACATTTTTAACTCGTTTTGTGGGCATTTCTTTAGAAGCACTTCCTATACCGGCTGTCTTTTGCTAAATTTGCCTTAAAACCTGTCAAATAATCGGCATATAATATGATAAATGACAATTGATGTCAGTCTATCCATACCACCAAACAACTTGTATCGCAGATAAATAAATTATTTACCGCAGTAATCGGTGATTTTCCCACTGGAAACGCCACTCCTTCGATAAGTGACTAACTTTTCCTCATACGTAATTCCGCCAAGTTACACTGGAGGCGGCCACTTGGTACGGATAGCAGAAAAGTTGTAGACTTGGTTTAAACATCGTATTTGTAAGGCGTGCCGTGTGATGCCGGCTTACCAAGCATCACCCTATTACTACCCGAGGGTGTCGTAAAAAAAGACTAAAAAACTAAACTTTCCTTGTAAATACAATGCCTTTCTATCGTTTTCTTATCTGTTTGGCAAGTGCCGTGAGTATGGTAAATACCCTTTTATAGGCCTTAGGCCCGTGTGATGCCGGCTTGGAATAGCATCACCCTAGTTCTACTAGTGGCGTAAAAAGCGACTAAGGGGTAAAAATTCACCCAGGAAATGGGCAGCAGCGTTCCCTGTGAAAGTACCATCTTTCACTGCGCTCGCCAATCGGCAGAATGGCAGGTGTGCCAAGCGCGGTGAGTGTGGTAAATACCTCTCGATATCGCAATAAATGGGAGTGGGAGGCCTTTGCTCAGCTGTGGGATCTCTCAAGCTAAATATAAATATCGGGTAAAATTTTTATATTGAACGATACTGAAAACATTGAACATGTGTGTGTCAAAATATTTTTGACATATTTCGACCTATGTTTTCCCCAAAATATTTTGACACACACACACATATCACGCCTTTAATGCCTTGCGGGGTGCAGGCAGAGTGAAAACGGTCTTAAAAACGGATATTTACGCCACGACTGACAAATATTTGAGGGTCATTCGGAAAATTGTATTTCGCCATACTAACAGGTTGTCAACCCATTGCTTTGAATTGCAATATACACCCTCGATCCCTTAGTCACTTTATTCTAAGATGATTCTATTATAAGCCGGCATTACACTTCATTATGAGCACTTTTGGCAAAACTATTTTGAGCTTCCTTATTAACCCAAATTAGCTGATGGGCAATGTTGTATGGGATCTCCATGAAAAATGGGAATGTTGTTCCTTATCACCAACCCGTCTTGAGTTTTCGCTATCGGTCACTAGTAAAATTTCAACATTTATAAAAAAAATAAGTAAGTTTATAACATATTTTTTTTGCTGGCGCTACCAACAAAGTTCGTCGAAAGCCAATTTATCAGTTTTTTTTCTTCGACACTCTTTGTGTGCGTAGCGGAAATCGCAGCTATTATGACCTTTTAGGTTGTTAGGTGGTTTTCACACATGCCGCACAATTTCATAGTTTCCTATTTAGGCCGCCGGTCCAGTTATATCGACGTAATTGCATAGACACGCTGTTTATCATGGCACACGACTTGGCATCGCCGCGCGCCCGGCACAAGCTGTAATTTGCTTGCTGGCGGTAAAAAATCGCAATATCATGCGGCACGTGTGCAATCCTTCGTAGACTGTTAGTATACGGACAATAAATTCTACTAATGGTAAGCGGCATGAGTGAGTCCAATCTTTCTTACTGAAAAAACCAGTCCGTTCCATAGCTCCATGTTTCATTCATTCATTAATTTGTATAAAATAAAAATAAATTTGCCGTGTGGTGCTGGCTTAGAATAGCATCACCCCATATCTTTTCCTTGGGAGTCGTAAGCGGTGACTTAAGGGACTCGTGATTTATGTATGTATATATGCGTGTATGTAAAAATAAATAAATAATAATCTATGGACGAGACGAGACACACGGCGCCACTTAGCGTCAAACTTAGCAAAGTGTGATGAAAGTACGTATGAAACTTGATAGACTAACTTGAAAATACATTCATTCATTCATTCATTCATAAATCACGCCTGTATCCCTTATGTGGTAGGCAGAGCGTTAACGGCCGTAAAACGGATATTAACACCACGTCTGACAAAAGTTTGAGGGTCAATCAAATAACTGTGTATCACTATAGTGACAGGTTGTCAGCCCATCACCTAAAATTGCAATTCAGATCTAACCCTCGAGTCCCTTAGTCGCCTCATACGACACCCATGGGTAAGAAATGGGGTGATGCTATTCTAAGCCGGCATCACACGGCCGCTTGAAAATACATTTGTAAAAAAATAAATACTTATCCATGTGGGAATTGAACTCATGACCCTCAGCGTGGCAGGCAGGGGTACTATCCAATACGCCATTGGGCCAGCCTCTGTCTACATGTAACATACATACACATATCACGCCTTTATACCTTGCAGAGTAGGCAGAGCGGTAACACTTCTGACAAATATTTGAGGGCCGTTTTAGAAAAATCATGTATCACTCTACTGACAGGCTGTCAGCCAGTCGCCTAAAATCGTTGTACACGTAACATCATTCCATTTAAGATTTTTACATCTAAAACTTAAACTTTTAAACTTCCAACGCTGTGGAAACTTTTATAAACGCTTTTCGAATATCATGAGTTCAACCGTGAACGTATTTCACTTGGCTAGTTCACCCTCAGAGAGAGGAATGTCAGAAGGAAACCCTACGAAGCAGAATGAAGCTGTGATAAACTCGTTGCAATCTTTGGCATAAGCTAGAAATCCTAATCCGATCCAATAATAAAAATACAAAGAGGGTGTTTTTATTTCTTTTCCGCCACAGCAATGCAATTTCATGTATTTTTTGTGTTTGGCTAGATAAGAGGCTAGTGACTGACACAGGCAGGAAAATATTAAATTCCCTTAGTAAAACGTTTAACAGCGGGGGAAACCGCTTGGCTGGTCGGTTTCCTACTAGTATTATGAATGCGAAAGTTTATATGTTTGTTTGTAACTTCTTCACGCAAAAACAACTGAACCGATTATAATGAAATTTGGAACATATATAGAAGGTAACATGGATTAACACATAGGATAGTTTTTATAAGTACGCGAGCAAAGCCGCGAGTAACAGCTAGTTAAAGTATAAAAGTGCTAATTTATAGTATAATTATTTATACTCGCGCCTAGTCTAATTATGACGAGTTTTTCAAAGCTGTATTCTATTCTTTTTTTTATTATTAATGATGGGTTTCCTCTTGACTCTACTCTAGGTCATAGGACAGAGACAGGGTCTAAGATGGAGCGAGCTCGCCCAGGAAAAGCCTGTTCACTCTTACCTTGAAGAGATTAGGGTTGTATGCGTTTGGAAACACAGACGTGAGTTCCACTCTTTAGCAGTGCGCATCATAAATGATGACTGGAAGCGCTTAGTCCGAATCGGTGGAATGGCAACCAGGTATGGACAGTATCCGGCGATTCGTCTGAATGTCCGATGGTAGAAGGGAGCTGGTGGAACAAGGTCGTGAAGCTATTGAGCACACTCTCCGCAGTACAATTCGCAGGAATCTCTCTGAAAACAATAATTCCTCTCTGCTTCTGCTCTGGAAGTTTCCTAAATAGTTTTAATGATTACTACTCAGTTAAACAGTTGGATCATTTGCATGAAGTTAAAAACTTAAGTTAAGTCTTAAACTGCGATGGCGAGAACATTTTCATTGAACTAATTTTCTTAATTAAAAAGTGAGAATGTTTATTTAAAAATAGAAACCAGACTACAGTCACTGAAAATAATGAGAAACGTGACATATAATTCTCAATGAGCGTGTTAAAGAAACTTATCTAAAAGATGGCGCTATAAAAAATCTAAAAACTAAACATAACGCAGAAAAAATTTTGCTCACGTAAAATACATAGTATTTTTGGTTAACATAGCAATTATATTAATATTTTTGTCTTTTATTGTTACAGATTTGCGCTGCGTGAACAAGTGAATAAAACATTACCATGCCATTCAACGCAAAGTGCCAAAAGCTTCCGCGTCGCGAACGACAGGTGTCGCTACCGTCATGAAGAACAAGGGGCAGCCGTTAGATGGCGCTGTTCAGAATTTTGTAGAACGTTAGTGTAAATTGCTAATAGTAAAGTTTAGTGTGAAGTTAGTGTAGTGTTAGTGTGAATTGGGTGTCGATTGAGTGTGCGATGCGAGACGGGTCCAAGCCGGGCCCCAGTGGAGCCGCGACGGGCTTCGATTATGAAGAAGGTGGGTACCTTTTGAAGTGAGGACACTCATTTGACAGCTGTCTAATCCATGTTAATGCTATTGTATTGTTCATTGTTCTCCAAAGGGTTGGTCAGTTGTACGACAAGAGATAAAGAGAGGTCCATTGACTTTTGTTCAATTTATTTCTAGCATGGATTTGACAGGTACGAAAATTTGTAATTTTGCACGGTGACCTCCTCAGATGGCTCATCTCATATGTTCGGAATAGATCACAGGCTGTCAAGGTAGGGGCTCATATATCGCGCTTCGCTCCCATCCCTTCCGGTGTCCCCCAGGGGTCACATCTAGGTCCTCTTCTATTTAATATTTATTTACACGATGTCACCACATGCTTTCAATATTCGCGAGTTCTTATGTATGCAGACGATAAAAAGATCTTCTTACCCGTGAGATGTAGAAATGACTGTGAAAATTTACAGCTCGACCTCAATAGGTTGAGTGAGTATTGCGTGAAAAATTGTCTTGACCTAAATGTTACGAAGCGTCTAGCTATATCCTACACTAGGAAACATAATCCCATTATTTTTAACTATAACATGAACAACTTACCCGTAGCTAGAGTGGAGACAGTTCGTGACCTTGGGGTTATGCTGGACAATCAACTTCTTTACGCTGCTCATTTTGACCATGTAGTTCAGAAGGCTCGCCGAATGCTTGGATTTATCCACAGATGTGGAAAAAGCCTTAAAGACATCGAATCGTTAAAGATTTTATTCTTTGCCTACGTAAGAAGCATTATGGAATACGCTTCTCCTATTTGGTCTCCAGCTTACGTTACTCACGTGGCACGCCTTGAATCTGTGCAACGCACATTTACTCGTCGCCTGGACTACCGTACCCGGAGCCACGACGACTATGAAGATAGGTTGAAGCATTATCGGTTGCACTCCCTTGAGGCTAGGCGCCTTATATGCGATATGAAGCTTCTGTACGACATACTGAACGCTAAGATTGATTGTGCTGAGTTGACTACGCGCATTGGAGTTTGTGCCTGCCCAAAACGTACAAGGCACATGCGTTCCCTTCGTGTAGGTTTTGCTCGCACAAATTATGCTAAGAATTCTGTGCTACACAGGATTGTAGCTACTTATGAAGAAAAGTTTAGTGGGGCCGATCCGTTTTTCCTGACCAGAGGGGCCTTCATTAATTACATAATACGACAGCTGCCTACAATAGCACCAAGTCAGTTGGGCGAGCACACGTAGCACGCACGCACACACACACACACACACATATATACACACAACGACATTCACCCATCTCCACAATAGTGTTCCATTAATTCATTAATTAATTAAATTATTTATTTTCAATTATGCAATATAATATAAGTTTCTTTTTCTACACACATAATTTGTATTATATCTCATTCCACTTTCAAAATTTTTATATACACTCGTCTCATAATGTTCGAATTATGAATTCGAAAACAGATGCATAATGACCTACTTTATGTATTCTGCCTATAAAAACTAGGGTTTACTATAAATTACAGAAGCGTAATGACTTAATGAGAAAACTCTTAATACGATAAAGTTGAGAAATGAAACGAAGTTTTTTTTTCCAATACTCAAATCGCTATCTTCCGCCGCACCTGACAGTTGTTGTTGTACGGTAATTTTTCGGATGTTGTTCAGTTGTTTTAATAGGTTTTTGTTCTGTTGTTGTTCAGATGTTGATTAGTTGTTGTTCAGATTTTATTCCGATGTTGTTCAGTTGTTGTACAGATGTTGTTCAGATGTTGTTCAGTTGTTGTTTCCATGTTGTTCAGTTGTTGTTCAGATGTTGTACAGATGTTGTTTAGTTGTTTAGTTAAGTTATTGTTAAGACTCCACATCTAAACAACTGCTAAAGTATAGATTTTTCAAAAATTCATATCAAGCCATATTACGTTCTCGTATTGAATTTGTCCTTGTATCGGGCCTTGCAATGGCCGGTGCGTACGTTTAGAAAATTGTTTCTGAGTTTTTTTGGAGAGTGTAGATAAAATAGTGTATGCAACTGCTATAATTAGGCATTAGAATGCTCGTGTCAAACTATTATCAAACTCGGCTGCGCCTCGTGTGATAAACAGACACTCGCATTCTAATGACCCCCATTATACGACAGTTGCATAAACTACTATTATTTATCCTTTTTTAGTTTTAAATACCCAAACAATTTAAATTTTAAACTGTCAAACATTGTAATTGGCTTTACAAAATGTATGTCAACTTTCTTGTAATACAAATTAGTTATAAGCTGTAATGTTTGCTTGTGAACAATAAAATAAAAATAAAATAAATAAATTTGCTTTTGAAAGTGGCCAGGGTGTAATAAAGCCATTTTTGGCAGCTATTTAAAAATATAAAGTACTAAAAAAAACGATAGATGGCGTTAAACTGGGGGACTAATTTGCTGGGTAGTTTGATACTTATTCTTTTCGAAGTTATAATTGGCGTTTGGCGGTTTGGAAATAATATTTGCAGCACTAGTTTATTTCAGCGCATTTTGATATTGCAATGAATAACTACGCACATTCTTCACTCATGTAAAGGAAAAGATTAATGCCGTGTCTTATCAAGAGGTCAAGTCGCTGGCAGAAGATAGAAAAAAATGGCAATTACTCCACCGACAAGAGCCAAGCTCTTAAATTTGAATGAATGTAGGACTATGGGTCCAAAAAAGAAACGCCAGCAAGGTAACTAGGAAAAAAACAGTTCACTACTAGAATGATAATGTTATCACCTACTGTTACTAGTTGCGAAACCCCCAGATGTTTAACGCCATCTATTGGTGCAGAGTAGCGTTTTTTTTAATTAGTATAAAAATACTTTATTTATTTATTTACGATTTATTGTGCACATGAACAGTAAAGAGAAAAACACATAAAGAATACAGACACAACAGGCACTGCTTATCTCTAATAAGAAATTTCTTACAGCAGACCTAGGGAAGAGTAATGGTATTAAACGATATGCGGATAAGACGTGCACAGAATATATATCTAAATTTGATAGTTATGAAAATATTGGCTTAAAATATTTCAAGGGCTGAACCAGCCTATACGTCACACCTGCCCCTAGGGCGCAATTGGGCAGTTTTTTGAACAACCACACAAACTTTGCCGGGTGAGCCCTAGCTCCCCATCAACTAGTCAGGTGTAGGTTTCAAAGCCCCGGGGCTAAAATTGCAAGGTCCAGTCTTATTAAAAAAAACGCACTTGGCCGATTTTTAATGGATTTAGAGACGAGGAATTTCGTGATCTGAAATTTCCGTCCATCTTAGCATTTAATTAGTATCTGGAGCACGAAGTAAGTAAAAAAATAGTAGGTTTTGAACTTACCGTATAGCTCAATATCATCAATATCTCATTCATACAGAATAAGGCAAAAAAAAACAACCAATTGTTTTTTAAAGCTTATATTTTCATAAGTCATAAAAAGTTGCAAAAATAATGCGTGTTCGTTGATTAAATACTATGCTAGATGTTGACTAGGTTTTATAGCTATACACAACAAAAAGTGTCATTCGAATCCGTCCAGTAGTTTCGGAGGTTAGCCCGGACAAACAGACAAACAGACAGACATACAAATATGTTTTATAATCCTATTTTTATATCACCTACAATTAGTTTTTCGTAAATTTGTACAATGTACAGACACGCGGGTTTTACTGTTTTATTTTATGTATAGATAGCTGACTATAAAAATAGCCGTGAGCCATGCCGTGTGATGCCGGCATAGAATAGTGTCACCCCATTTCTTACCCATGGGTGTCGTTAGAGCCGACTAAGGGACTCGAGGGATGTATATTGCAATTTTAGGCGATGGGCTGACAACCTGTCACTATAGTGATACACAGTTATCTGATTTACCCTCAAGCTGTTGTCAGACGTGGTGGTAATATCCGTTTTACGACCGTTAACGCTCTGCTTACCCCGTAAGGGATATAGGCGTGATTTATGTATGGATGTATGTATGTATATAAAAATAGTCTGTTTTCCTGACTACTCGGTGCATCTCTAGTGATTACTATTACCCTAACATGTAAATATTCTATTCTAACCGAGCAACACTAATGCAAGACATAAATTGCTTGCATAAAAATGCAATTTTCTGCATCGAGACACAGAATAAATACAAAAGTATCTAATCCAGCGCGCGTGCAAACTGAAACAGTGATGGGAAACATTTGTCGAAGATGCAATTACTATGGGGAGTCAAAATTGTTTTGACGTCTCCTGAAATATTTTCTTAAGGGAAGTTGTTCAGTTTCATGATCTGAATTCGACCTATAAATATTCGGAGGGCTGTCCCTTACCTGTATAGGGTGAGAGAGTTGGGTAAAAGGGAAAGCCATTTCCAACATATTCTCCATAGAATTATATTCACTTAGTCGAAATCATTATTTTTTTATATTTTATTAATGATTGGTTTGCTCTTGACTCTAGTCTTGGTCATAGGACAGAGACAGAGTCTAAGATGGATCGAGCTCACCCAGAAGAAGCCTGTTAAGGCACTGGCACTCCCACACACTGACGGAACGCAGCAAGCTACTTGGCGCCAGACTTCGGTGGGATTAAAAAGTATTAAAATAAATTAAAAAGTATTAAAATACGTCCGTGGGAGACGTAAGAAGCGTCTAAGGGACTCGAGGATGTGTATTGCAATTTTAGGCGATGGGCTGACAACATGGAACTATAGATCAACCTGGAAGCCGTACTCTGTATTGCACATTGAAGATAGATAATTTGACCGATGTGAGGCTCAGTTACCCTTCTCTCTTTCTTATTTTCCCGAGTTACCCCGAGTTACTCCCGAGTGTACCCGACGTTTACCCACGATGATAGGGTGACCATAACATAATATAATCAGTTTTTGAAACCGGTATGCATACCGAAAGAAATGAGGTACGTAATCTTAACGAAACAACCATTTTGAAATTGATAATATATTAAGTTCATTGCTTAGATCATGTTTGTACTCAATAAAATCCGAACACAGTGAATATTTTGAAGATTGACGTTATTTAAGTTTTTAAATACCAGCCTTTTCAAAGAGGAATAAAGTATGCTTCCTTTTTGTATCTTGTTTGTTTGGAAGAAAAATTGTCCCGTTTACTTCCGACAGAATTAAACTACATGGTCAGCCTACTTACAAACTATTAGAAAGAGATAGAAGGATCCAACGAATTTGGAGGTCATATTTCTTGACTGCACTTCTTGTTTCCGAGTACGGACTCCAGTTTTACCTATAAGCTTCTTGGCTGACAACCTGTCACTATGGCGATACACAATTTTCCGGATGACCCTCAAATGTTTGTCAGATGTGGCGTAAATGTCCGTTCTATGCGGCCGTTTACGCTCTGACTACCCCGCAAGGGATTATAGGCGTGATATGTGTATGTATGTATGTTATATTTTTTCGATGTTATGTCAAAACGGACTCTACCCCATCCCTAGTGGAAACTGATTTTATGAATACTTTAGCACAAAATTACCAACTAAGCTGTGTTGGCTGCGTTTTGCATCTATTCTAAAAATAAGCTTTTGCAATGGTAAATGTTTTCTTATTTATCCCAGTTTATTACATAAACAGTTAATTTAATATTGGGTCCCGAGGGTGTGTATAGCGGTTTTAGGCGATGCGCTGACAACCTTTCACTATGTCGATACACAATTTTCCGAATGACCCTCAAATATATGTCAGACATGGCGTAAATATCCGTTTTTGCGGCCGTTTACGCTCTGCCTGCCCCGCAAGGGATAATAGGCGTGATATATGTATGTATGTATTACACAAATATTTACTTTGAGCACAGGCCTTTACTAACGGGGATTACTATGAAAAATTGTGTATTTCTTTCAATATCATATGAAATTAGTAAGTACAGTAGGTTGTAGCATATAAGGTACGGGGTACTCTAAAAGAACTGAACAATATCTTAATCTTGAAACGATTATGTATTAGTAGAAAATGACTTATTTTATGGAAGTAAGTTTAAATTTTTATTATGTACTAGATTTCCGATCAGTGGTTTTACCCGCTGCCACTCATTTTCCCGTGGTAATTGTTGTTTTCGTGCGGTAAAAAGTTGCCTAAGTATGTGTTATTCCAGTTTATACTCTACCTGTGCTCCAAATTTAATCCAAATCAGTCAAGCCGTTTGAGCGTGAAGAGGTAACAAACATACATACATACACACTATCTCTCAGGTTTGTAACATTAGTACGGATTAACTGGGGATAAAAATAATTCTGTTCTTTTGGAGTACCTCTGGTACCTTATGTACTACAACCGACTGTACATACACAATTTTCTGAATGACCCTCAAATGTCTGTCAGACGTAGCGAAAAAGTCCGTTTTACGACCGTTTCCCGCAAGGCGTAATAAATGTATGTATGTAGAAAGAAAAAGGCAATCCAAACCACAAAATAACCTTCTCTTTCTTTACAAAAGATCAGAAATAAATAAAGTTAGCTTCGGACCTCGACCGCCACAATCGAGTTAGGTATTGAGTGTAACCGCGAGAGTAAAGTCGTCCAGATAAATTGAGTTATATTCGAGGGCTCTAGAGGCCCTTTATACACGAACGACTTATTCAAGGGCTTATTGCGTTTATAAGACTGCGAGTAGGAATGGCAAACCGATGTCAGCTGATGACATGTTTCAAGTCTCAAACTGACAACGAAAAGAAAAAAACCTTATAGAACGTTTACACCATGCACATTCTCCTGCTCCTGCCGCTGTCGCGAATATTGCTCGGAATACTTTCGCGGAAGTATCAACGCGAGTGAGCGTTCACGCACAGCCGTCATAATATTCTCACAGAAATACGAGTGAGTGAGATAGCAATACATTCCGCTCTCGTTCATGCTGCCGCCGTTCCTTTGACTCGCGCACCAAAAGCCGACACTCGAATGAGTAGCAGCGCGAGTAACCATTTATACAGGGTTATTTTTTAATCACCCCGGATATTTTGCAGGGCGATTCTACTCATGATTCTGAACAACTTTTATTATGGGGTCAACTGCGAAATCGCGAAAAAATATCCAGCTGTTCCATACATTTGGTTCGAATAGGTATGAATTTTTCTATGGAGCAGCTGTCTTTTTTTCGCGATTTTGCAGATGACCCCAAAATAAAAGTTGTTCAGAATCATGAGTAGAATCACACTGTAAAATTTTCGGGGTGAATAAAAAATAACCCTGTATGCTCGCGCTGCCTATTTCCCTTACTATTCCCATAAAGGCATAGTGTTAAAGTGGCATAACACTCTTGTTCTTCAAATTAAGGACAACAATTTATTTAGGCCTCTTTTGGCTTAAAGCTTCGTTCGTTAAAGTTCTACCTAAAGCGTAAGCTGTTTAGAATTGCCGTAGCTAATCTTTTCTTTTGCGGAAGTATTATGAAGAGACTTCTAAAAAATTGTACCGGATTTACCATGATTTAGATTTCTTTGCCGTGTGATGCCGGCTTAGAATAGCATCACCCCACTTCTTTCCCGTGGGAGTCGTAAGAAGCGACTAAGGGACTCGAGGGTGTGTATTGTAATTTTAGGCAATGGGCTGACAACCCGTCACTATTGCGATACACAATTTTCCGAATGACCCTCAATTACATGTCAGACGTGGCGTAAATGTCCGTTTTTGCGGCCGTTTACGCTCTGCCTACTCCGCAAGGGATAATAGATATGTATGTATGTATGTATGTTGCACGGGTATGTTGTGTGAGAGGTCCCCTAAAATAAATATATTTTCCTGATTTTTTGTTATAGCGGCAACTAAAATCTGTTAATAATTTAACTGTCCGACAATAACGGTTCTTTGAATTAAATATATCATTAAAATTACCACCTTCTCCCCCAGGATCATCAGGTCCGGAAGACAGCAGCCACGAGGAACTGACAGCTCTGAGGAGTCTTCTCCAATTTCCTGAAGAGGTGGCCCTCAAGCTGACGGATACCGAGTACCAGCTGTTTTATCAAGTAAGGACTTGTTACATACCGTGTGATTAACCCACAGAGAAAATAGATTCACCTGGCCAGCCCCGAGGCAGTGCCTTTATGTTTATTTTAATATCCCGCCCGAGCCGGTTTTCTATCAAGGCAATAATTTTTGTAAAAAGAAGAAAAATTAGTTACTTAAACTTTTTTTTTTACAATGACGTTAATAAGTGTAGTATTCATTGAACAAGTTTCAAGTTCATTTCACTTCATAATGACTACTACACTTGTTTTATTTTTACACGAATGCCCAACCAAAAAAGGGGTGTAATGTTTTTAGAGTCCATGTATGTATGAATGAATATACGAGTATGTGCGATTCTTTAAAGTACTACAACCTATTAACCACTGAACAGATTCGAATGGGAATTGTATCGGAAGAATCCTTACATTATTATCCCGAGTGTGTAGGTTTTATCTAAGAAAGCTGTCGCGTTACTAAATATTTAAATTTATCGTGTTTGTTCTTCAAGTCCATGTGTTGGTTTGAATCGTTTAACGGATTTACATGAAATTTGGTACACAGTATAACCTATATTGAATAACACTTAACGGACAATTAAACAAATTAAGTATCGCGGTAAGAACCCAGTTTTTGTATTTTAAGTTATTAAGTGTGATTGCGAAAGTGTCAAACAGTTTATAGCAAGGTAATTCCAGTTATAGTTTTACCGCGTTCTTTCTTTCGTGGCGCAGACTCTTATAAATAAAGTTGTTATTCAGGGTTATACAAAGCAGTAGAGAATGTTTTCAATCAGTTCATTCCCGTTCATTCTTGTTTGTTCATTCAATCAATCCCGGTCCTTTGTTGAGCGCAGGCGAATTCCAGCCAACTATTTTCAATCGTTCAAATCCGACTAAGGGTGAATCTAGACGTACGTAAGTGCGTTCTACGCGGGCTCAAAGCGTGCTCTGTGCGTGTTAGTACAAAGTCACCCACGCAGTCCACGGTTTGCGAGTTGTGCGCGTGTTCTAAACGAGTGCAAGGCGTGAGCTACGCGTGTGAGTTAGTACTAACATGCACACAACCCGCGTATAGCACGTGTAAAACATGCGTAGAACCCGCGTAAACCACATGTGTACTGAACGTAGTAAAATAAGTAGTACACAATTTATATCTAACACGGGAAGTGTTTTTTTCGTTTGTTCAACATAGCCACTAAAGTTCTCAGTTTAATTTGCGTCGTCAAGACATGACATGACTCCGATATCTCCTATCCTTTTCTAAACATATTTGACAGAAAGTGACAGCACTGATACAAATTAAGTTAGGAGGTTTTCTTGTATTGACGCCATTATTCTATGTATTGTATGTATTTATTTACAAAGTATTTATGTATAATATCAGCTATCTAGTTCATATTGTACAAGCTTTGCTTAGTTTGGGGCTAGATGGCGCTGTGTGAAATGTCCAGGATATTTATTTATTACTAGATTTCCGCCCAGCAGTTTCACCCGCTGCCACTCATTTTCCCGTAGTAATAGTTGTTTTCCCACGGTAAAAAGTAGCCTATGAGTTATTCCAGGTCATACTCTACCTGTGTTCCAAATCGGTCAAGCCGTTTGAGCGTGAAGAGGAAACAAACATACATACATACACACACAAACTCTCAGATGTATAATATTAGTACGGATTATCGAATCGATATTATAGCTTCCTAGCATATTTAAAATTAACTGGCTTTATCTTCCATTTTACGGGCTCTAAAGGACAGCCCTCCGAATACTGATAGGGTGCATTCAGACCATGAAACTAAACAACTTCCCACAAAAAAACAAATTTAGGAAACGTCAAAAAAGAACGACTTCCCTTAGTAAATTCAGTCAGCTGATTGTGATTTTGTATGGAAAGTCGATTTTTTTGTCGTTACCTGACATTTGTTTCTTGGAAAAAGTTGTTCAGTTTCATGGTCTGCATGCACCTTATCAGTATTCGGAGGGCTGTCCCTTACACTCCGTATAAATAATAAGTCACAATTTGTTAAATAAGGTTGTAATCAGCTTGTTTCCAAACTTATAACCGCGAGAAAGGGACCGCCCCCGACATTTTGAAAACCGATAAATTTTAGCGGCTTTTGTTACTTTACTTTATGTACAGGGACGTAATAAGTAAAATAAAACAAAACGCTGGTGAAACAGAATGAATTGAGATACTGTACGTGCCACAAAATAATGGAGAGAATTTGTTCCCCGTCTGGTACGGACAATGCAGGCTGAACCAGCGGATTGTCCGAAATGAAATATCGTTACGTACTGCAGAGGGCACGTAAAGCTAGCGGTCCCGTTTGCTGTCTATGATTACTTAGACGTCGGTCATTGCACAGCACAACCATGTCAGAGACTCAGAGGCCTTATGGTAGTAGAAAAACTAACACCAGGGTTCATCGGGTCTTTGGTCGACTCGGAGTCCCACACGAAAAGAAGAACATAAAAAGGCGCATGTCCAGCTATAGATTGTTGTAGCTGTTGACTCCCAATTTTTTCTTGTATAAATTCCTCAACCATTTTTCTGAAAGCGATTTTCATTACGGATATCAGCGCCGACACCTTTTCTTTAACAAGGGTCAAATTCTCGCCATCGTTGTGAGAAGAGGGCCCCTCTTTCTTTCCCTAATTACACCCATTCTGACCCCAACGCCCTTAAATCGTCCCTTTACAAATATTTGTGGTTTCGCCGGGATTTTATATTTTGCAGGTTTCGGGCTAACGACGAAAATAGGTACAAATAGTCTGTGCCACAGAACTATGACTAAAGCTAGAACCAACACAATATTTTACTTTAAGACGAACGAAAATAACTATTATCTCATTCAATTTTGTTTCATTAGCATATGCCAGAATGAGCAAGGTGCGAAAGACTGACTGTTTTTATTATTTTCGTGCATGTCACCAGTTACGACCGGCCAAAATGGAGTACCTGCCAGTGGAGTCCTATAAACCAAACAAATTTAGAAGTAAAGTAAAAAAAATGACGGATTTAAGTTGTGTTTATTTTGAATTTTACACTAAAGCTTTCCGTGACCACGGGCTCTGTAAAGGGCTCGAATCGTAGGAATTGTACAATTCAAAATGAACACAACTTAAATCCGTTTAAAATTGTTTTATTGTGATGAGTAATAGGTGTGCAAACTCAAGAAAATGTTATAAAGTATGAAAACATTTTGTAGTTACGCTTTGTTTAAAACTACTGGCGATGTGTCAAAGTATATCATTGTTTATGATTATGACAACTGAATTCTGAAACGTATAGTACCTACATTAAACTTGTGACAACCTTCAATTGGCGATACGAGATTATCTTATTCATCTGTGGATACGACTAACTTAAATATATCCAGCGCATTAAACGCACATATAGTAAAAATAGGTTAAAATAATATATTCTGTCATTATATTTTTAGTCTGCTTCTATAGTTATAGTCATAGTTTTGTGGTCTGTACGGAAAGAGATTAGGCGTGGGCAAAAAGGTGCGATGGAGGCATTCGGAGCGACAGGAAATAAGACACAACCGTATGCTAAGACGAACCTTTATTAACTAAGATTATATATAAGTACATGCTAATCGTACGCTATACTATATCTAAGAGTGAGTGAGGTGCGTTACACACTACACCTCCCTCCTTAAAGAAAAAAAAAAACATTTCTATGCTAGTTTTTTTTTTTACTGGAACAAATTTTTTAATCATGTTTAATTACACAGACAAATTATACGTATAGTAACCAAATATTTTTGACAATAACAAAAATGTACATACTTTCATAATTTTTTTTTTTTCACAACCTTGTATACATATATGTAGAATTTTATAAACTTTATTTTAATAATTCATTAAAAATGTAATTTACCTGCACATTGATATGACAAATAATAAATCTTTGAAAAAAAAAGGGAATTAGATTAACAAAGGTGTACAAAATATATTAAATTCTTCAAATACTTTGTTATTGTTATACAGTTTTTGTGAATTGCTGAAACATTTAATTGAATAATATTGTTACAAAATCAGTTTTGAACGTAAACAATTAATTTCGAAAGGAAATAACCGTTTAAAGTCTTAAATCAAAAATCTTAGTCTCGTCAAAATCATAAAAATCTTAGTCTCGTTAAAGGGAAAAAAAAACATGAAAATGCTGTTAAGTATGACGTATGCACCAATTAATTAAATTTTTATGATAACTGAATGTATTCCTTTACCTATCTAATACTAAAAAATACATAGCAATCAAAAATATTTTTATTTATTTATTATCTACTTAATGTACTTAAGGTATAGGTAGACGGGTCTATCTGACATAAGCATGACATCAAAATTTCACATTTATAATTACTTGGATTTCATGTTAAGTATGTTATATTAGTACTAGTTAGGCACATAAATATCATGAAAGTTCAAGTTAGTTATATCAAATCAATTCATAATTGTAGTTATTCTAAACTGACGTTATCATTCGTATCACAAAAATATTCCATCTTTCATCCTACACTTATTTTCAATACATCTACACACATTGTATTCAGGATCCTGTTCTTATCTACATATACACTTCATTGTATTTCAACATCACATTTCTATTTTCATCATTTTTAAACATCAATCTTACATTTTCATCATATACTTATTTATTTTTGTCATTTTATCGTTATATATTTATTTTGTCATTTTACTGGTATATATTTATTTTGTCATTTTATCGGTACATTTTATACCCTTCGGGTATTTAACCATTTGGGATGGCCAGTCCCAATACACATTATTGTTATTTATTATTAAGGTACATTATACATGAGTCGACTCTACACGTACTTTGCGTGTTTATTATTATAATTATTTATATGAATGTAGACAACTTAGTGCCTATCATTGTAGTGCGCACTACTTTATTAACATAGGACCAAGGTTTAAGACTTATAATTATCTCCAACAGTTTAAAATATTGACTGAAGGATCGGTCTCTATTAGGGTCACGATTTAAGACAACCAATATCCCCAACTATCTTCACAGAGGAAAACTCGTTCGCACCATGATCAGATGAAGGGTCGGATCCCTATTGTACCTTATTATGTGTACCGATATTTTATTAGTTTCTTCCACTTTCATCTCTCATTTTTAAAATCCTTCCAAAACCGAATTAAAACAATATCAACTCATCTAATTTGAATTCTTTAGTTTAAATAATATGATTTTACTGTTGGGTGATCAGTCCAGAGTTTATCAATATTATTGTAACCAAATAATCCCATTCAATATAAACTTTGCTTGCAAACCATACACAAAATTGTTTACTTTAGATCATGCTAAATAAACTAGCTTTAAGCTCATTTTCTAACCAATACTCAACAATCTATTGTAAATGTAACTAATTGTACTCATGTTTGGCAACAAAAAGGTATTTAATACATTTACATACAGTTCATTACAACAATACCTGGACACGTAACTAATTGAATTCTTAAGATCACAAAAAGATATTTAATACGCGCCGAATACCTTACATTAAAAAAAAAAAACCATACCTTTTATCTGTTTTATACATACTGTATAAATACTTAGTCAATTATCAGTATTACTCGTTTTAGTAACAATATTCGTCATGATAAGTTTAGGAATTACATTCCTCTACATTACATTCCCAGATACAAAAAAAAGATATCTATATTCCTAATAATATTTTAAAGACCAAGTTTTTTTTTTTTTTTTAAGTTCGATTATTTCATCACTTTACTAGCACGACGCTAAACAAACATCCTTATCTACTTACAATATTTGACTTACATTTAATTCGAATGTACTGTCAATATTACAAATAAAATATGTTTCCAACATAAGTAATTTCTATTTCAAAGTTATGATACCTAGCTAGTTTGTTTCATTCATTAAACAGATCTACTGATTAACTACGTACAAATATACATTCTTAAAATGTTATGAAAAGATGAGTTTAGTCAGCTCAGCATAGGTACGTTATATGTCGAAGGTATCTATGTGCGTAATATATTCATGCATAGCTATGTTTAATACGTGACATCACACCTGTTGCACATACGGGGTATACAGAATGTTTGAAAACATATCTAATAAAATTTTGTTAAATCACCAGTGAAAATTTATATTATGTGCAGGTTTATTTTGACAGAATATGATAAAAAAGTATTTTTTTGTTAAACTATGTTTTCTTATTGTGATTAAAAACATAGCACATAACATAGTGAATACAATCGGTATAGGTAAGTACTTAATTTAGGTCAGAAGGCTATTTAAAAGAAGTTCACATTCTTTGTAATACAATACGAAGAATCATTCCTTGAAGTCTGTAATTATAAACCTTGTTGATTTGCAGCTCTATCTTGAAAGTAAATTATTTGTAATGCATGTTAGAAAAGCATGATTTTAGGTAAATCTAAGTACCTATAATTATTGTTGCTATCTGACATTTAATTAATACATATTTGTTGAAACCTTAGTACACGGCTACAACAATAGTTGGACAAATAAAAATACATATTACGGCGAAAACAAATTGAAGGTTAATAATAACAAAAAATGTTTTCAATTCTAAATGTGGTTTAAAATAAAATAATTAAATATACATAACATGAAAGTACATAAGCAAGCAGCTGCTTAAACTAAATCTTGTGGCAGTTTTTTTTTTATACTTTTGCTGGACACAGATAGGAAACATTTGGACTCGGCATACGAATCGAATTGATGACCAAATTATTATGAAGTACTTACGTAAGTTTATACAAAAAGGTTAATTAGTACATTGTCTCTTTTATCTAGATTTTGACACTTACATGGTTACCTAAAGCCAACCGTAATATATAAATATAGGGATAACATACAAAAGTATAATAAAAATTTATTTCGTTTAGAAAGAATACCTAAACAAAAGTATTGAAAACATGTTTCTATTCAATAAAATAAAATTTAAGCATTTCGTCATCCATCACTTCTGTACGTACTTACTTAGGTAGATACATTTTTGCTTGGCAAGTCTAATTTGATGACTATGCAACTGTCGACATCAGCGCATCGCATAATGTGACACGAGGCTTGACAGAGACAAATACTGTTAATAAGAAAGAGAAAACAACTCATTTAGGTATTTTACATTCCATATTAAAAATATGACTTATTTTCAAATGTTAGTAAAGTTGTTCAAAAAAATCTATAGAGGTATGTTTCTATAGGTCCATTTAAAACAGAATTATTTGAAACCTTTCTTTGCACATTACAATCAAGAAAATTATTCTTTATTTCATAAAATAGTCATTTACATAACATATAAATATCTTACTACCAAAATTTTGCTATTCATGTTCAGAACACTACGTACGTACGTAAACGTTTAAAATTTGGTACATATGTTGTAAATAAGTATTTTTTTCTAGATAAGTGCTTTATTATGATCTTTTATTAAAATCTTATAAATAAACCCGTTAAACCTTACCTTATTTGCTACGTAATAATATACTAGAAAACTATGCAAGATACTATGTCATGAAAGTAGGAAAAAAAAAACTTAGTTTTAGAAAGTCATCTGAACCATTATTTTACTGTACTATTTATTTATTTTTTACTTTCGAAAACCAAAGTTAAATACTTTAAAAAAAGTACCTTTTTAAAGGTTTTAACGTTAAATTTTTAAGTACATATTATTACTTTTATAAGACGGAGGCGAACAAAAAAGTACAAGCGTGAAATAACTGGCACTTTAGAAAAACGAAACGTTAACATTTGTTAATATTTTTTCAATATCTTAGTACTACGTTCGGTAACCTTAGTCTTATAAACAGTTTTACTTAATTATACTTACTTCATAGGGAAAGAATATATTTTTAGACACGCGCTGCAGTCGCGTTGTCCATATATCTTATTTTAAAATACATTTAATGTTATAAAAGATAACCAACGTAAAATATACCTTAACTAAAATCATCCTGTAGTCACCTCTTCAGCTGGGTAGAGTGCTCACTGTTACTGATGTTAAAATGTCCATTCTTGTTAAAAACCATCTCAATGTCCTTCTGGAAAACCAACTTCTTGCTGTGTCGTAACTCCGCATACCTATCTAAAGCCATTGTCAAACGCGCAGTCGAAACCGAATATTTACCGTATCACTTTTTTTTATATACGCACTCTCTCCCCTAATGCACTACCATCTGGCATCTACGTGTCATCATCTGGACACCAACATTTCACCCAGCGCCCTGCGACACATCCTTCCATCCAGGACTCCAACAACTCCCGGCTCCTGGCAGCTGTACTCATCTTTCTAAGCACAATAGTAAATAGACTCCACCACTCTCTGCTCCGGTACATCCATCTTTACTACGATCTTAAGTTGTAAATAACCCATTTGATGCGACGGCGGCTGCTCTATTTTTTTTTTCTTTATCATTACATCAAACTCCATCTTTTCGTATCCTCGTAATTCTCTCGAAACGTTTATCCGCTTTTGTCCCTTAATAATTACGAGTAAGAATAGGCTTTAGCACAAATATATTCTTCCAAAATCCGATTATTCCCGTAATCTCATCACAAGTTATTTAGTGCACTTGTCCTTTTTTAAATCAGTGACCTAATTTATTCTTTATTCTTCGCCATATCGCCACATTTTTTATGCACAGTTTCCATAGTCTAAAAGTCCAAAAATAATCAATTTAATTGTCCGGTAAAATCACAAAACGTATCTCAAATTTCACACGCGTTGCTCAAAGCTGCCTATAAGGCAGCCCTGGCAGTGTCGCCATGCGATGGAGGCATTCGGAGCGACAGGAAATAAGACACAACCGTATGCTAAGACGAACCTTTATTAACTAAGATTATATATAAGTACATGCTAATCGTACGCTATACTATATCTAAGAGTGAGTGAGGTGCGTTACACACTACAAAGGGAATAAATCACGTTTTTATAGTTTGGTATGACATTTCTCATACTGAGGCACAGAGGCGCCCTCTATTTCCACGCCTATTCTCTTTTCGCACAGACTCTAGTTATGGCAATAAAATAGACACTTTTAACTTAAGTACATTATGTACTGTAGTGGAGTTTCAGAAAATAGCTTTTGCTGATTGTATATCAGGCAAAAAGGTTAACCTAAATCAACGGCAAGGCAAAAAAGGCAATTTAAACGATAATGTCTAAAAATAACATACACACACACACATGCCACTCATTTTCCTGTGGTAATAGTTGTTTTCCTGCGGTAAAAAGTGGCCTATGTTCCAAGTTATACTCTATCTGTGTTCCAAATTTCATCCAAATCGGTTTAGCCGTTTGTGCGTGAAGAGGTAACAAACATACATACATACACACACACACACAAAAACTCTCAGATTTATAATATTAGTACGGATTATTTAGATTAAAATATTGGGAAGATTATCTTTTACTTCAACCGGAAAGTAGCCTATGTACTATTTTAAGAGATATAAACAGATGGCCGTGTGATGCCGGCTTAGAATAGCACCACCCCATTTCTTCCCCGTGGGTGTCGTAAAAAGCGAGAGGGTGTGTATTGCAAATTTAGGCGATGGGCTGACAACCTGTCTCTATGGTGATACACAATATTTCAAATGACCCTCAAATGTTTGTCAGACGTGGCGTAAATGTCCGTTTTTTACAGCCATTTACGCTCTGCCTACCCTGTTAGGAATTATAGGCGTGATATATGCATGTATGTATGTATAAACAGATATAAGTGCGAAAACATAGCGAGTAATTTTGTGCAAAGGCCTCATCTTCGAATGATTATAACTCCACTCACTCCGGCCCTGGCATAATCCGTAATTTTTCACTTCATTTGGTCCGTGATGGCACAGTATCGATCTTTTCTAAATTCGTCCTTTTGTGTACCTACCTACGTAAGTACAAAAGTATTTCGAGTATGTATGTAATACCTTTATTGCACCAAATAAATAACACACAAAAAACACAAATAACAGAAAAGGTAAGGCACAAAGGCGGACTTATCCCATTAAGGGATCTCTTCCAGACAACCTTTGAGAAATCCAGAAAACATGGTGCGGTGTGTGTGGACGAGTATTGTATGTACCCACAAACATTTAGGCGGTTCTGCCACTAGACGTCTGTCGCTGCGTATTTTTTACGCACCGCAACGCATGCGTCTGTCAGATGAAAGGAAATTTCGCATTTCGCTCTTATTCCCATTCAAATGACTTGACAGACGCATCCGTTATGCACTGCACCAAAGCCGAATTTGTATAAGGTCAGAATTCGCTATTTCGTTACGTCTGACAGACGCATGCGTTACGGTGCCTTAAATATACGCAGCGATGGACGACAAGGGGTTTCATGTGTATCACAATTTTAGGCGACTGGCTGTCAACCTGTAACAAAGTCATATACGATTTAATAAATTTTGACAAAAAACACTTGTACTCGTTTCACCTCAAGTTTCAACATGGAGTTTCACCAAGCGCCAACAATCGCAAGTATTAACTATATTAATCATATACGATTTTTCTGAAACGGCCCTAAAATATTTTTTGGACGTGACGATAACAAACGTATTTTACGGCTGTTAACCCTCTGCCTACCCTGCGAGGGATAAGGGCGTGAAATGTGTATGTGTGTGTTTTAACAACTGCTATGGTGACAGAACGCAATAATATGTCGTTGACAGATACTACAATATATAGAGCTAACTGGATGGGTTTTAGGGCTAAATATACTTAAATAATGTCGTTCCCTGTCAATACGAAACCTTGTACTGCGCTCTCTAATCCACCTGGCATGTACCTACGTTAAGTGTGCACCGGTCTTAATACCTGTTTGAATCGGTCCAACTAATCCAAAGCCATATTACTTAAATCCAGATAAAGCTATTCATTGATCATACAAAGAGCCTTACAAAGCGTAAATCTCAGAGCGAGGGTGTTTTAGGAGGAACCTGCGAATAACCAGAATGAAGCCAACTTCGTCAGGTAAAGCACTTTTATACCCATATAAACACGTTGCTTATTTTTCTACATCTAGCGTGTATACCTATAGCAAATGATGTACCTATCATAAGACCGCCTTCGTGTTAGATTAAGCTCTTTGTAATATCTGGTACCTATGATGAGCTTAGACCTCTGTAGTAAGTGGTGACGTAAATAGCTTCGCCGTAAGCATGCCACAGGTCCTTCAAATACTAATAAACACGCTGTATTCTGCACACACATATTATAATCTAGAATGCAAATCGCCTAAAATTGCAATACACACCCTCACATATAAAACCTTCGAGTCCCTCAGTTGCATATATCTACTTAAAAAGATATATTTGGCTTGTCATTAGGTCGATTTAAATCTCGTATTGGTGCTATCTTGTTTCCAAGTAATAATGATGAGATTGATGACTGAAGTGCTTTCTTGTTTCTATATTTTCATGTTTGTTGTTTGACCCGCAAGTAGTGGAACTCAACGTCTGTTTGTTTCTATTTATTGTTACTTGTTTTGTTTTAGACTGCATGTTTCTCAAATAAAAAAAGCCCTATTATTCTGTTATTTAGTTTTGTTTTAGCGCGTTTCAAGCCCGTTTGCGATGAGTTTCTCGTTGCTTCATTCCTTTACTAATTGTTACCTCTGAAGTTGTCCTTGTTCTGAGTCGTTAATCAGCTTAATTGAGAAATGTTTGATCTTCAGAGCTAATTCAGATCTGACTTATTGATTGACTCTCAGCTGTACTATCAGCAGCATGTTGAGTAAGGTACTCATTCAAAGGGTCAACTGATAGGTACTAAAGTTAAATTTATGACAAAATAAATAAACCACCCATACAAAATATAATGTGGCATTTGTAATGCGCACTGCTAAAGAGTGGAACTGACTACCTGCGTCTGTGTTTCCAAACGCATACAACCCTAATCTCTTCAAAGTAAGAGTGAACAGGCTTCTTCTGGGTGAGCTCGCTCCATCTTAGACTCTGTCTCTGTCCTATGACCTAGACTAGCGTCAAGAGCAAACCCATAATTAATTTTTAAAAAAACCGAGTCGTTCTTTTTAGGGGGGAAGACAGAGGGTTAGTTAGTTCTTAGAGCTACATTTACCACATTATCATGTAACCAGACGAGAGATTATGAAAAATACTAAGTTTAAAATTTAATAAAATTACTATAGATACACTCTTATACAAAGTTTATACTATGCACCTGCTCCTGCCGCTTCATACTTCCGCGGAAGTATCAACGCGAGAGAGTGTTCACACACTTCACACACTGCTATCATACTCTTCTCGCAGCAATACGAGCGAGATGGCAATACATTCCACACGCGTTCGTGCTGCCGTTCCTTTGACTCGCGCACGAAAAGCCGACACTCGCGGGAGCACGGGAAGTGACAGCGCCATGAATACTAGCAGCGCGAGTAACCTGTTTACATGCTCGCGCTGCCCACTTCCCTTACTATTTCACAGCCCATATAAGCATAGTTCACACACACATCACATGACGCCTATAATCCCTTGCGGGGTAGGCGGTGCGTAAACGGCCGCAAAAACGGATATTCACGCCACGTCTGGCAAAGATTTGAGGGCCATACGGATAATTGTGTATCGCCATAGTGACAGCCCATCGCCTAATATTGCAATACACACCATCGAATCAAATCACAGGAAAGTAATGGTGTAATTATGCTATTCTAAGCCGGCATCACACGATTCAGGTCACCAAATAAAATACACTCTACAAGTCTACACTATACCTAGGTGCATAGCAGGTAACAAGTAAAATAAAAGCTTTTAAAAAACATGGGTTGCTTCAAAACGCGGCCCTCTCTCTTCAATAACCGCTTTGAAAGAGTTTCGTGACTAGTATTCAAAGAGTATCGAAAAATGCAAAATAGCAGCAAGGGCAAATAAATCTGCCAAATGCGAGTGTGACTCGCGCACGAAGGGTTCCGTACAATTATGTATAAACTACAACAGCCACAACAGACATTGGCCTCCTTCTATCGGGGGATGTTTTCCATACTCACCACGCTTGGCAGGCGGATTGGTAAGCGCAGTGTTTACTTTTGTATAGATGTTCACAGAAGACGCTGCAGCCCATTTCCCGGATTCATCCCATTGCGTTTTACGACACCCACGGGTAAAAATGGGGTGACGCTACTCCTAGCCGTCATCACACGGCCGATTATTATATATAAAAATGTCATTTAAATCACGTTTGTTGTTTGCGAACCCCGTTTATTTTAATTCTATTATGGTTTTTAGTATTTGTTGTTATAGAAGCAATACTAACAACATTGCTTCTATATAACTGTTTGTAAATCAATGTTTTGTACAATTTTCAACTCTTACTCTCGCGGTTTATGAGATAAAGCCTGGTGACAGACAGACGGACAGACAGTGAAGTGTCAGTAATAGGGTCCCGTTTTGACCCTTTGGGTACGGATCCCTAAAACACCAAAGTCAGCCGTAGTATAAGTACACAGTTGCAAAAACTCGAGTTTATTATTCACACACACAATACACGTCTTTATCTCTTGCGGGGTAGGCAGAGCGTTACCAGCAGGAAAAAAAGGTCGCCACGTCTGACAAATATGTGAGGGCCGTTTCAGAGAGATCGTGTATCACTAAATTGGCAGGTTTTCAGCCTGTTGCTTTAAATTGTATTACATATGAAACTCTCAAGTCCCTTAGTCGCCTCTTACGACACCAGCAGGATAGAAATGGGGTGATGCTATTCTAAGCCGGCATATCCGGTTAGGTATATTACCATACTCACGCTTGGTTAGCGGCTTGGCGAGCGCAGTGCAAGGATGTTGGATTAACTGGATGATTATCTCTTAGTCGCTTTTTACGACACCCATGAGTAGAATTGGGGTGATGCTATTCCAAGCCGGCATCCATTTTACATTTTGGTTTTACATTCATTTTTAAAATCCACGGCCAATATACCTCATTAAATTAGTTCAAACCCGGGATATCCTCTTAACAAAAGGAAAGGAAAAAAAGTATATTTAATTTAGTCTCTTTCCAAACAATCCCTTTGAGAATGCGACGCCAAGGTCATTGGAAAACGAGCACTGTGATTTTTCGGAGCTCGAATTTTGAATCCAACTCGATACTGAGGTTCAAGGTTTGATTCCCGGTGGGCCCCTTTTTACACGACTGCACAATCAAGAGAGGAGTGTAATGTTTTTAGAGTTCATGTATGTATGTATATATGTGCGATTCTTTAAAGGACTGAAACTCGTTAACCACTGAACAGATTCGAATGAGAATTGTATCGGAAGAATCATTACATTATCCCGAGTGCCATAGGCTAGGCTTTATCTCAGAAAGCAGTCGTGTTTTTATTTTTATTATACTTGTTTAAGTAGGTAGGTAGTAGGTATTTAATCAGACTTGGAAATGTTGCGCTCTTAAGTCATGCTTGTCAGCTCATCGCCTGAAATTGTACTACACACATACATATATTACCTTGCGGGATAGGCGGAGCGTCAACGGCACTACAAATACGGTCGCATCGCCGCGTCTGACTAATATTTGAGGGTCATTCGGTAAATTGTGTATCGCGATAGTGTCAGGTTATCAGCCCATCGCACAAAATTGCAATACACACTCTCGAGTCCCTTAGTCGCCTCTTACGACTCCCAAGGGAAAGAAATTGGGTGATGCTATTGTAAGCCGGCATCACAAGGCACCACGTGGAGATATCCTGAGGAAATTAAAACTGTAAACCCAAGCTCATAACTTTACGTTAAAATAAGGTACGACCGTTTATGCTCTAAACCACGCGAGTTTTTGACTCTCCCAAGGGAATCTAAATTTATAGGATACTTTCCGCGAACATAGTAGTATAAAATTTTACAAGTAGCTTCTTTTTAAAGAAAAAGTTTAGCAAAGACCCAAAAATTATGGTTTTTTATTTAAAATATATTTTTTTAAGGGACCGAAAAAGGATTAAAAAAAAATTGTGGCTCGCAGTTAAAGTGGAGAATTATATAAAAAGGCTTGATGTGCATGTTACGGAACCCTCGATGGGCGAGTTATACTCGTACTTGGCCGCTTTTTTGTTAGTATGATTACGTTGTCTAAGATACCCTACTTATAGTCATGTCTGACACGCTTATGGACCTTTTTTTGTCGTTTTCCGACAACAGTTGTTTAGTTTCATGGTCTGAAGGCTATCAGTATTCGGAGGGCTGTCCCTAAATCTCTATAAAGGGTGTAAGGGACGGTGTTCCAAAAACTTAACAAGTGTGATAAGACCATTAAACTGAACAACTTTTACTATGGGACCTATGTTATTAAACGTTTTTTTTTTAGTTTCCATATAATGTCAGCCAGCTCAAATCGGAAATTTGGTAAGGGTGGTAATTTTTTTTAATTCGTTTGAAAATAATAATGATATTTACTGTATACAATGTAGGATAGTATTTTCAATTATTGACGTCATGATCAGTCATTGTAAAACAAAGAAACCCAACATAGCCTCAAAAGAAAAAGTGTTTCAGTTTCATGGTCTGATAACGCCAGAAATGTTTATTATAATAATACTAAAACTTAGACATCGGACATTCTGATAAGTTGTTTGTAAAGTCCACTGTCGAGGTAGTTGACGGCTACACTCGCCTTAATAAATTCACCTCACCTGCTGCTGTCTGCTCACCGGCTGTCTCGTCCCATCAGAATCCCTAAGTTAATTAGATCAACACGCCACCCGCGGTATATTATATTACATTTTCATAAGGCCGGATGAAATAATCCATTTTCTTATATTTTATATTCGCTGACAGATGATAAGGATGTTTGTTTCATTGTAGGCTTAGGCACTGTTAAAAATGTTGGATGTAAAAAAATTTGCATAATTTTAAGCGTGAACCATGAAACTGAACAACATTCACCAAGGATTCCGATGATGATTGCCGTGTGTTGCCGGCTTAGAATAGCATCTCCCCATTTCTTTTCCGTGGGAGTCGTAAGAGGCGACTAAGGACTTGATGGTGTGTTTTGCAATTTTAGACGATTGGCTGACAACCTGTCACTATAGTGATACACAGTTTGAGTCTCAAATTTTTGTCAGATGTGGTGTTAATATCCGTTTTACGGCCGTTAACGCTCTGCCTACCCCGTAAGGGATATAGGCGTGATTTACGTATGTATGTATACAGACTAGTGTAATAACCGTTTAAGACTAGGTATCTATACAAGGTGTAACAGAAAGGGTATAAGAAGCTGAAACGAGGTTAAAGTACTCATTAAACTGAACAACTTTCCCCATGAAATATAGGTCGAAATATGAAAAAGAATATTGGATCTCCCAAAGTAAATTAAGACATAATAAGACAGCTGATCGGCTATTTTGTATGGAAGGTCATAATTTAAAAAAAAATAGACTCATGTTCTGTGGGGAAAGTTGTTCAGTATCATGAGTACCTTGACCTCCTTCTGGCTTGATACTCCCTGTATAGCTTGACATTTAAACACTTTAATTTTTTAGTTTAACATTCTGCCACTTCGGCACTACATCCGGGTTGGCGAGCGCAGTTTAAGAATTAACATTCACCATGATCGCTTGCTGCCCATTATGTAAATGTTGCTCGTAAATAAAACGTTTACGACGCACATTTCCTACTCTGGAGGCGTATTTTTGAATCAGTAGAAATTAGATGTCGCATGCGTCATACGAATTTACTAATCGTATCTATTATTTTATATTAAATTTCAACACACAATCATTATCAAACCCTTGATAATGATTGTGTGTTGAAATTTTAACATCATAACGACTTTCTAAGTAAATAGATTAGAGTAGTAAGTAGGATAAGTTGCCGTATGATGACGGCTTAGACTAGCATCACCCCATTTTTTTTCCTTGGGAGTCGTAAGAGGCTACTAAGGGGTTCGAGGGTGTGTATTGAAAATTTAGGCGATGGGCTGACAACCTGTCACTATGGTGATACACAATATCCTTGTAGCGACACATTTGCTGACATTGCAAGCTATGCAATGTGACCGGGCGCCGTCCCGCGCCTCGCCAGTCTTCCCGTAACCGCGTGTCGCGATTGTACTGTACATCCCTGTAAAGTTTGCGTTTAACTTTGTGCTAATTTTTGTATGTTAAACTTACGTTAACTATTGTGTTAACATACTGTGAACTGTGTACGTGAATAAACCTTGAGTGCTTTTAACTAAAAATATTACCTTCTGATATTAGAGTCAAAAATAAATAGATAGAGTGAAACCCTACACAACTCCGTGGGAGACCTAACATACCACAGCACACTTACCAGAGGACTATACCTTCTACTCCAGCTTATATATAATCACCAACTTGAGGACATCCATATCCTAAAGGCCCCCCAAATGTTTGTCAGACGTGGCGTAAATGTCCCTTTTTTACAGCCGTTTACGCTCTGCCTAGCCTAGGCGTATTTTTGAATCAGTAGAAATTAGATGTCGCATGCGTCATACGAATTTACTAATCGTATCTATTATTTTATATTAAATTTCAACACACAATCATTATCAAACCCTTGATAATGATTGTGTGTTGAAATTTTAACATCATAACGACTTTCTAAGTAAATAGATTAGAGTAGTAAGTAGGATAAGTTGCCGTATGATGACGGCTTAGACTAGCATCACCCCATTTTTTTTCCTTGGGAGTCGTAAGAGGCTACTAAGGGGTTCGAGGGTGTGTATTGAAAATTTAGGCGATGGGCTGACAACCTGTCACTATGGTGATACACAATATCCTTGTAGCGACACATTTGCTGACATTGCAAGCTATGCAATGTGACCGGGCGCCGTCCCGCGCCTCGCCAGTCTTCCCGTAACCGCGTGTCGCGATTGTACTGTACATCCCTGTAAAGTTTGCGTTTAACTTTGTGCTAATTTTTGTATGTTAAACTTACGTTAACTATTGTGTTAACATACTGTGAACTGTGTACGTGAATAAACCTTGAGTGCTTTTAACTAAAAATATTACCTTCTGATATTAGAGTCAAAAATAAATAGATAGAGTGAAACCCTACACAACTCCGTGGGAGACCTAACATACCACAGCACACTTACCAGAGGACTATACCTTCTACTCCAGCTTATATATAATCACCAACTTGAGGACATCCATATCCTAAAGGCCCCCCAAATGTTTGTCAGACGTGGCGTAAATGTCCCTTTTTTACAGCCGTTTACGCTCTGCCTAGCCCGTAAGGGATTATAAGCGTAATATATGTATGTATGTAAAGGTATTACTTATTAGTGTATTAATTTTAAATATAAAGATTTCACTCACAATTTGCTACTGCAACTACTTGCACATCTTTTCTATCGGCCTTTCTATTAAAGGTTGCCGGGAATAAATCGCTTCAATGTATAAAGCCTTCTTTGCCTACTTTTAGTTTTTTATTGTTTTGTTGTAAGTGTTTATCTATCTATTTTTCTAGGAGCAGACTTTCGCATGCGAAAATTCAAAAATAAAGCCCCTGAGCCCCGTTTAGGTAAATCCCCGTAAATCTAAGGAGCTTTTGGCGGTTATTCACCGGAAAATTGTCCGCCGTATGCATGTGACGGCAATGGTGGATCAACACGGCGCCGCGTGATATTGCGGTTTTTGACTGCCTTCAAGCAAATGACAGTCTCATATGGTAGGCGGCGTTTCTATATTTCGTATTTTCGTACAACTCCTTTCATCATTAAAAGCGGACCGGAAAAATACCGCAATATTATATGGTGCGTCTGAGAATCAACTAAGTGTGCGATTATCGTGTGTGCCGGTTTGAGGTTAGCGCACACTTGTCATTCGTGCCTTTGATGTGATTTGTCAGTTAAAATCTGAATATACGAAAACAGGCCGGAGACGTGGTTGGTCCTTCATACATACACATAACACGCCAATAATTCCTTGCGGGAAAGTCAGAGCGTAAACGGCCGCAAGTAACGGACATTTACGCCACGTCTGACAAACATTTGAGGGTCATTCGGAAAATTGTGTACCGCCATAGTGAAAGGTTGTCGACCCATCGCCTAAAATTGCAATACACACCCTCGAGTCCCGTAGTCGCCTCTTACGACACCCACGGGAATGGGGTGATGCTATTCTAAGCCGGTATCACACGACACGATGTTGGTCATAATTTCGCAGTCGCACTGCCACTGTCAGTCTTCAATGAACATTTTTTTTAATATACTTTATTGCACAGAAAATACAAAGGGCGCCGGGCCTAATGCCACGCGGCATTCTCTACCGGCCAACCAAAGGATAAACAGAAAGAGTCAAAGCGGGTGTCCATACACAAAAAAGGTTATACGAAAAATTCTCACTATACAATATTGCATAATCAATCAATCAATTGCTTTTTCAAACATTTGTCTTAACTTAATGCTATTTTAGGCATTTGACTATACTTAAGGCACTGCAAGTGTGAACCCTATCTCCCAACTCATTAGTTAAGTGTAGATTTCAAAGCCAAAAAAGCTAAAATTGCAGAGTCCAGCCTTAAAAAAATATACTTAAGGCCTTTAAATCCCTTTGTATGGTAAAACGGCTGACAGCCGCAAGCACCGCATTAAGAATGCATAATAGCGAATTCACGTTCGATGTAAATGTCTGCGGTGAATTATTTGCTGATCAGGGCTGCCACTTTCTTACTGATACTGTTTATATTTGACAGCTTGTCAACTTTATGCCCTCAATTCAGGATATAATTCAGGACTTCGTCGTGATGTGCACATCCTCTCTACTCTCTACAACATCCTTCACAATCCTTCCTCTCCCGACTATCTCCGCTCCCGTTTCCATCAACTTCCTCCAGATCCCCGCCCTAGGCGCGACTGCATCACTAAGGTGCTGGAGTGCCCTAGGGCAAATACCAAATTCCTATTCAACTCCTTCTCTGTCAAAGCTGCGCAGCTTTGGAATAGTCTTCCAAAGACTATTCAAGAAAGCCCCTCAATCTATGTTTTTAAAAAAAGAGTTAAAGAGCACTTCATATCTGAACTACTTTGATATATTTGTAGGTATTTATGTAAACGTGTATGTATATGTATCTATCATATATATATATATATTTAAATAATGTATATATTTATGTAAAGTACTGTAGTATAGTTAAAATTCATTTTAATTGTTGCATTGTTTTGTCCCCACAAAAATATTGATTCTCGCACTACCGACGGGTTGGCTGGAAGAGATCTCTTCTTAGAGATAAGCTCGCCTTTGCTCACACTGTTTGTACATTTTTCATTTGTTTTTATGCAATAAAGGATATATATATATATATAAATTCTCTTATTTTACCTTAAAACTATCTCCTATCCTTTTCTAAAAAAGGTTTAGAAAAGGATACGAGTTATGGACATGTCATGTTTAAAAATGTCAGTGGCGTTTTCGCAATTTCTAGTCAACTTAGTCGCCATTTTTTTGCATCGTCGTCTTATTTTGACAGATCTATAACACGTATTTTGCATCAAATTATAAAACATGACGTAACTAATATACCGGGTGGGTTATTACAGTGACGTCCAAAGACAAAACTTGAATGCCTTATACTGAGGGGTATCCGAATTACCCCCATGTATGTTCCGCGATTTTTTGTAACTTCCGAGTTATTCAACTTTTAAATTTGTATGAGGAAAATTGAACTGGGAGGCTATTTTCCTTTTTTTGTTTGTTTTAAAGTACAGATCATGAAGATAATGTCATGGAAATAACCGCTTGAAAAGCCCTTTAACGGAAATTAAGAAAAGAAGAAAAAATCCGGCGAGTCGAAATTTTTCTCATACAACTTTAAAAGTTGATTAACTCGAAAAGTACAAAAAATCGCGGAACATACATGGGGGTGATTCGGATACCCCTTAGTATAAGGCATTCAAATTTTGTTTTTGGACGTGACTATACGGGCCACCCTGTATATCCTATCGTTTTCTAAACCTATTTGGCGGAAAGTGACAGCACTAATTTATTTTAATTTATTCCGAATTGAGAATCTGTCTTGTCACTATGGATTCGACCTTTTTTATAATTTTATTTATTGTAAATTTTAATTTTGTGTGTATTTATTGTTTATAATACTAATTTGAAACAATTACACATACATACATACACATATCACGCCTATAGTCCCTTGCGGGGTAGGCAGAGCGTAAACAGCCGAAAAAAACGGATATTTACGCCACGGCTGACGAATATTTGAGGGTCATTCGGAAAATTGTGTATCGCCATAGTGACAGGTTGTCAGCCCATCGCCTAAAATTGCAATACACACCCTCGAGTCCCTTATTCGCCTCTTACGACTCCCACGGGAAAGATATGGGGTGATGCTATTCTAAGCCGGCATCACACGGCAAATAAATTTTAAACAATTGTTTATTCCTAACTTAGTATATTTTAAACACAAATGTTTTTTAATAATAAATAAATAATTTAATTAAATTGAACCGAATATCTTGGTTCTACAATTAAATAAAAAGTGAATGTTGCCAGCCCTAACAATGAAATTGAATTTCGCCTACGAAAGCATTTATTCGGAATTGAATTCAAGTAGCATACTACCGAGATAAATGTTTTGTAAGTGTTAAAATAACAATCATCATAATATATTATAATTATGTTCATGTACAGGGTGTAAGGGACAGCTTTTGAAGACTTATAGGGTGCATTTAGTTAGACCATGAAACTGAACAACATCCCATGATTTATTGTTTTCAAAAAACGGCTGATTGTCGATTTTGTATGGAAGGTCAAATTTTTTTTCATATTTCGACCAATGTCGCTTGGTTAATTGGTGTTAATTCTTATCACCAGCCCGTCTTGAGATTTTGCTATCGGTCACTATTAAAATTCCACCTTATTTATTAGGAAATAAATAATTGGTCCTCCCATAATAAATTAACCAGTTTATCAGGATTTTTGCCTTGTGATGCCGGCTTAGAATAGCATCACCCAACTTTTCCGTGGGAGTCGTATAGTGCAATTTTAGACCCTGTCACTATGGCGATACACAATTTTCCGACTGACCCTCAAATGTTTGTCAGACGTGGCGTATGTCCGTTTTTGACGGCCGTTTCCGCTATGCCTACCCCCCAAGGTATAAAGGAGTGATGTATATATGTATGTATAAATTCAATTTTCAATAAGTTTATTCAATGTCAATCCATGTTATGACGCAACGAAGAGCATTTAATAAACCACTAGACTGGAGGATTCTCCACGCTTCTTAGCTTAGACCAAAGAAAATTGATAGATGGAGCCGTGAGAACTATTTCAGTCAATGTAAAAAAAAAACTCAAGGCATATTAAAGAAGTAGTCTTTTACCGCTTTACCGCACCGCACACCAATGTAACGTAGTTACGCGCCAAGGTAGTGGATACAATTTTATTGCAAACTACATAGTGGTTTTTTATTTATTATACGTCAGCCCTTTGCTCCTGCTCTTGCCGCTGCCGCGAATACGAGTATTGCCAGAAAATTTACACGGAAGTACCAACACGAGTAAGTGTTCACACACTGCTATCATACTTTTCTCGCAGTGATACTAGTGAGCGAGATAACAAAACACTTCACTCGCGCTTGTACTACTGTTTCTTTGACTCGCGCACGAAAAGCCGACACTCGCGGGAGCACGGGAAGTGGCAGCGCCATGACGAGTTGCAGCGCGAGTAACCTGTTTACATGCTTGCGCTGCCCACTTCTCTTACTATTTCCCTGCCCGTAGAGACATTGTGTGAACATGGCATTGCGTTTATGGGTAGGGAGCGAAACGAAAAAATGCATTCCTTGATTGACTTCTAGTTAATTTAACGTTAAACAAAGCTTAAGAGTCAATGCAGATGGTGAATATTCTTCTGGGTGAGCTCGCTCCATCATAGACTCTTATGCCAGATGCAATTAACAATGGCGAAACATTTATGTATGCCGATGATGTAGCCGTTGTAGTATCTGCGCCAAACCATCAGGAATTGGAGAGAAGGCTGAATGTCACTACGTCTCAGGTAAGCCGGTGGTTTGAGTGTAACGGACTTGTGCTCAACCTGAAGAAGACTCACTTCCTAAATTTTGATCTCTCTGGAAGGAGCCCAAAGCCAACACAGGTGTACGCTAACAGCATCCAAATTGAGCAAGTAGAAACCACGGGCTTTCTTGGATTTCAGCTGGACAGAGGGATGACCTGGGAGCCGCATATCGATAGGCTTTGCGGTAGGGTGAGCGGCGCTTGTTTTGCACTGAGACGAGTGGCACGCATTGCACCTAAGCACGTAGTGCGCATGTGCTATTTCGCCATCGTGCACTCGATCTTGCAGTATGGTGTGGAACTGTGGGGGGCTGCTGCAGAGTGGGAGCGCGCTTTCATTGCCCAGAAGCGCGCAGTACGAATAATTGCACAAATCCCACAAGACTCCTCCGCGCGCCCTGTGTTCAAGTCACTGAGGATCTTAACACTACCCTCCCTGGTGATTCTCCATGTCGCGACGTATGTACGTAAAAACTTAAGTGCATATAAAAAGCACAATGACTTGCACTCACGTAACACCCGCAACGCCGCTAAACTTGTGCCCGTCAGGCACAGATTAGCAAAATCAAATAAGCTTACACATGTCATGGGGCCCTCGGTATACAATAAGTTGCCCAATGAAATTACTGAAGCAGCCAATGACAGCAGCTTTCAGATTAAATTAAAACGCTGGCTTATCGAGAAGACGTTCTACTCCATCACGGAATTTTTGACATTTAAATAAGTAGTTTTAATTGCATTGTTTTCAATTTAATTTTATTTGATTTTAATATAATTGATTTTAATTTGATGTAATTGAATTTGTATAATTGATGTGAATTTTTTTTTTTATTCTGAATTGTATTTATTGTTTATTTGGTCTATTTTTAAATTGTTTTTAGTTAGTGTAATTTTACCTATATTTTATGTGACTTGTATTTTAAAAGATACCAATAAAGATGAATATGAATATGAATATGATTCTGTCTCTGTCCTATGACCTAGACTAGAGTCAAGAGCAAACCCATCATTAATAAAAATATATGCACTATTAAGCTTCAAATATCAACTAACATGTCTCCGTCTACCTTTTCTTTCTGATCTGAGGGTCTCATTAATTCAATAGTATGCAAAGCTTAGAGTCACTGCAGAATGGCGAATGATGAGCGCTTCTTGAACTAAGCAGTTTTCCTAACGTTTCCAACTACTTCAATAAATAGTGTTAATGGTAGAACCGTTTAAACTACAGCTTATGGAATGTCTTGCTGTTTGGTGCTGGCTTAAAATCTCTCTCTTTTCGTGTGGGACACCGAGTCGTCCAACGACACAATGAACCCTGGTGTCAGAGTTTTTCAACCGCCTACTACTAGTAGTAGGCCTTTGACATTGTTGGGTAACGACCGCCGTCTAAGTAATTAAATATACAACAACCGGGACCGACGGCTAAACGTGCCCACCGAAGCACGGAACCATTTATTTTTCGGACAATCAGGTGGTTCACCCTGCAATGTCCTTACCAAACCGGGAACAAATTCACAAAGTGATAAATATCATCTTTGTGAGTGTCCCACCGAGAGTCGAAACCGGAACCTTTGTGGCGCAGGCAGTCACATTCTGTGCCACATCGGCCGTCAACAAATAAAGTTTGTCATAAAATAGCATCGCCACTTTACCTACCCGTGAGTGTCGTAATAGATTAATCCCAGCAATTGGCCGCAGGATTCCCTTTGAATGCACACATTGCCCTGCGCTCGCCAATCCGCTGAGTGTGGTTAGTATTTAAAACGCAGCCTTACGTGTGGAGGGGCATGTCCAACAGTGGACTGTGGGTATACATACCAACGAAACGCGTAAACAATGTTACTAAGTATTACTGAGTGACGGCTATTGCCCTTAACTGCCTTAAGGTATAATGTCAGATGTCTCTTTCTACTTAGTTTCTTTACATTATTTATCCAGATTTAATGGCCTTAGGTGGTTTTCTCACTTGTTGCCCGCCCGTATTTTTATACGAAAGAAGGAAACTGCGATTTCCGATGTTATTCCCATTGGCTACGGTGCGTTTACGGTGTGTGACGGATGCGTCTGTCAAGGCTTTATTTTTATGAGAACAAGGTCAGAAATCGTAGTTTCCTTTCGTCTGGCAGACGCATGCTTAACGTTACGTTAAAAATACGCAGCGACGGACGACAATTTGGAGAAGATCTGACAAATACTCCCAATCTTTTTATTATTGCATTTATCGTTTCATCTCAAAATCTATCTACATACAGACATCAGCATGTTCCAGTCTACTGCTTGACGTAGGCCTCTCCTAGGGTACGCCATAACTAATAACTCATTTATCAATTGATAATAATAATATTACATATCAAATCTTTTTTTTTTTTTTTTTTTTTTTTTTTTTATTTACAATATTTAATCTTACATTCTATAAATAAAATATTTCTCCCAGAGCGGCGCACCGAGGCAAAGTTCCCAAAAGACTGGCAGCATTGCCTCTTTGGATGGTCAAGCTAATTCTTTGGCCTAAATAACTGCCAGCTCTTGGGTCACCCGTTGCCTCAATGAGACGCCCTGAAAGATCTTTTATAAAGTCTTTAGCTAATGGGCCCCAAGGACCCATTGTTTCAAACGCCAGGGGAACAAAGATAGATGATTATACATAGGGCACGATCTCTCGTTTTCACCATTCAGCCGCCTTTTTGAAATCATCGATCCATCTGGCTGGAGTTCGTCCAACGCTACGCTTGCCGAGACGAAACCTCCACTCACTCAACCCGCTTACTCCACTGTCCAGACACCATCGGTTCTACGACAGATGTCCCCAGCCTACTGCCACTTCAGTTTGCTACACTTCCAGACTATGTCCGTTACTTTGGTCTTTTTGCGGATAGTCTTATTCCGGATTTTATCCATTATGGAGATACCGAGCATAGACCTTTATAATTCTATCTACAATAATCCCTTTAGGTAACCAAACTTGAGGAAAGATTTCTTAATAATAATAAACCGTTACCATTAAATTGGATTATAACTCCACAGACATAATTAGAAATGGCCGCAATATTAAAAAGAAAATTAGGAATGACTGACCCCTTAATTTTCTTTAGGGATTTGGGAAAATATATTCGAAAAGGAAGAGGCGTCGCCACTAGTAATGCGAAAGTCGCAGGTTCAAATCCTGCCCGCACTCGAAAATTTTGCAAGTTCGCAAAAATATATTCGAAAATTATATTATAAGAGTATTACAATTTAGACGTTCTTATGGGTATTAATTCACCCGTAAAATGGTAGGTAATTTGACGTTTGGGTTATATTGACGTTAAGCTACTTTGTCATTTTGCGAGTTTGATGTTTTCATGATATTTTTGCCTTTTTGATATTGTATCTCAAGTAGAATCTTATATCTTAGAATAGCATCACTCCATTTCTTTCCCGTAGGTGTCTTAAGAAGCGACTAAGGGACTTGAGGGTGTGTATTGCAAATTAAGGCGATGGGCTGATAACCTATAACTATGGTGATACACAATACTTCAAATGACCCTCAAATGTTTGCCAGACGCGGCGTAAATGTCCTTTTTTTACTGCCGTTTACGCTCTGCGTACCCCGTAAGGGATTATAGGCGTGATATATGTATGTATAACTAAATCGCACAGTTTAAACAAAAACGTTTAATTCTAAAGAATCTTTATTGTTAGTTATAGCTGCGAATCGATACTTCGGTGTCCGAATGAATAGCGCTACTAGGCTCTCGAAAAGTGGTTACTTCTTGCATTCACGTTCTGCCTACCCCGCAAGCGCTATAGGCGTGATATATATATCTAACATCTGTTTTTCCTTGCCCCCAGGTGCCTCCAATAGACTACCTTCGGCAAGTGACCCTCGACCTTGGAGGAGAAGGCGTCGTTGGAGCCGTGACTGAGAAACATATGATCAGGCGAGCGCCGCCGACGCACTCTAGTGCTTCGAAGAGCACGGTTCGGGCGCTCATTAGGAGGTTTAACGAGGTAAGCGGAGTTTTTACTGTCAGAGCTCTGCCTATACTGGTTATTCTTACAAACTGTATGAAAAACTAGTTTAAGTTGACCCTCAATCTTGGAGGAGGCATTGTTGGAGCCGTCACTGAGAAACATATGATCAGGCGAGCGCCGCCGACGCATTCTAGTGCTTCGAAGAGCACGGTTCGGGCGCTCATTAGGAGGTTTAACGAGGTAAGCGGGGATTTTACTGTCAGGGCTCAATCTTAACTGGTTATTGTTACAAACTGTATGAAAAACTAGTTTAAGTTGATCCTCAATCTTGGAGGAGGCGTTGTTGGAGCTGGAGCCGTCACTGAGAAACATATGATCAGACGAGCGCCGCCGACGCATTCCAGTGCTTCGAAGAGCACGGTTCGGGCGCTCATTAGGAGGTTCAACGAGGTAAGCGGGGTTTTTACTGTCAGGGCTCAATCTTTACTGGTTATTGTTACAAACTATATGCAAAACTAGTTCAAGTTGACCCCCGGTCTTGAAGGAGAAGACGTCATTGGAGCTGTCATAAATGACCGTCGCTGGGAACCATTTAATGATCAAATAAAATGTTAATAATATAACAGTTATCAGATATCTAGCAGTTACACAATTTGACAAACTTATATCTCTGTTTGAAACATTTTGTCAATATTATGTCTATGTCTAACAAAAAATTTAATTTAGATACATATACTTTTTCTAGTAATAATGTCTAAATTAGAAATAGTAACGGTATTTCTTTTGTTTCTATTTTATGCCAAGCGTTGGTTTCAAGACGCGTTCTTCCTCTCATGAGTTGGACGTAAAAATATCATCGACTTCTTTTACACCTAATCCGACGAAATCTTGTAAAATAAGATATTTCATTACCATATTCCACTATTAACACTAAAAGGGTTCCTTAGTAGGGTAACCATATTACCATAGAATTGTAGAACTTACATATGAATTCCCATTGCTTTATTAATACGTTTATCTATCTCAGTGATGAAATGCCCCCCAAAATATTAGCTATGCCTGACAATAAAAACCATATTTTACGGGCGTTTACCCAAAATCAAAAGTGGTAGTGGTATTTTAAGATTTTCGACCGTAGTTCTAATCTCTGATATTCTAATCAAGTGATTATTAGTTTCGATGCGGCTTTTAAGATAAGCATCAATGTACCGCAAATAAATCGTTGAAATTAAATATTTTTGGGATCTTCCATACATACAGAACATAAAATTTAGAATCTCGCGTACAAGAAATCAGCTATTCATGAAAAAAAAACTTGTATATTTTTACCTTGGAGAAAAGATCCGTAGAGAAAGTTAATTAGTGTAATGGTTCCGTGAATTATTTTATTCTTTTTCACCTAGAAGTAATTTTTCTGCCGTGTTCAGACACAGAATAATAACTAGTAACTAGCGTTTCAGACATAATTTATATATCACTAGCTATTACCCGCTGCGTTGCCCGCATAAGTGGTGATAAAAACTATCCTATGTGTTAATCCATATTACCTTTAATATGTGTGCCAAATTTAATTACAATCAGTTCAGTAGTTTTTGCGTGAAGATGTATCAAACATACAAACAAACAAATATGCAAACTATTGCTTCTTCTTAGCGTGTCGATGGCAGACACTACACACACCGTCGTGGCCCAGAACTTGGCTACGTTGACAGCGCTGACAGACGCTGTCATAAGATCGTCCTGCGTGCAGGTGCTTGGCACGCAGGACACGATGTTAGGTGGTTTATTATAGTAGGATATATTTTATAAAACAAATGGCCACCCTACCACACCCGAAGGACTTGTCCTATTTACGTAATCCGATCATAGACATCGTAATATGCAAATACCTCTTTATAACCAGACCCTCGGGGCGTAAAGTGATCTCAATATTGTAGTAACGAGTTAATAATACCCGCAACTTAGTTAGTTATTTTGTATTTAATGACTTATTTTGTTATGGACTAAAAATGAAATTTAAAATCTTGTTTGCCTAATAATTGAGTACTTTACATACATAAATGACGCCTATATCCTTTACGGGGTAGGCAGAGCGTTAACGGCCGTAAAACGGATATTAACACTACGTCTGACAAAAGCTTGAGGGTCAATCAGGTAACTGTGTATGACTATAGTGACAGATTGTCAGCGAGTGATGCCGGCTGTGCCGTGTGATGCTGGCTTAGAATAGCATCACCCCATTTCTTACCCGTGGGTGTCGTAAGAGCCGACTAAGAGACACGAGGGATGTGCTAGTACTTTTATATTCAATTTTACAGATTTGCATTGCATTATGACTGTATTTAAAAAAACTGTTATGGTATAATTTATGGGTACGGATAAACCTTATTATAAGGTTTTTGTGACACTTGCTCAAAATAAGTTTATATTTTTGTAATTCTGTTATGTTCAATAAATTAATAAATAAAAATGCCTTGGTACACCGCTTGACAGGATCGTGACTATTGTCAGTAAACCAAAGTGGTAAATTTTTTATGGTAACAAGTACAAATTAACTACAATTTTTGTACGACAAAATTACTACCAATATCAAACATCGGTAATATAAAACCTGCTATCTATTAGTTTGAATCCTGTCTCTTCATAATTATTTTCTACTTTAGCTGCAACATAATACAATATCTTTTCACTTCTTATTTCAGCCTAAGTGTGATAAAAATCGCCTGAACGTCTTCAGCGAACGATAATTTTCCTCTTATTACTTATTTTATTGTGCACCGTGAAATGAAACGTGCCCGTTATGGCGGCTTATTCCGAAAACATGGAACGGAACGTCGGTAATTCATTGTTTGATTATTGTCATTTGTTTTTAGGGCTTTTGCATAATTTGTAGCGAATGGGAAATTCTAGAGTTTCTCGGGTGTCATGTAGAGGGCGCTCTGCTTGATTGAAATAACGTTCCTTTACATGAAAACCTGTACCACTTTACAAAATATTCTTTATTTTGTATTTATGTAATCGTTCTAAATTTTTTATAGATTTTTTGTTTGTTTACATGAATGACACTCAATATAATAGCAAGACGACGAGTTTATTTTGTAGCAAATCAAACTAAAATAAATAAATTAGTAACGAACACAACGTGAAACGGAACCTGAGACAAAACTATGGCTGTCGCCATATTGAAACTTCAAATTTTCAGTTTAGCACAGTGCCCTCTGGTTTGACATTCAGAACTATCAACAGAACTGTCAACAGAAAAACTCCCATTTAAAATGAATTTCTACAGGGACTAACAGAAAGGGTCAGTAGGATTATATTATCTGTGGTATAAAAAGCCGAAAAGAGGTCAAATTACGCATGAAACTGAACAACTTTCACATGAAATATAGATTAATATTTGAAAAGCAATTGAACCTCCCATATCGTAAAAAAACTGACTGATCGGCAATATTGTATGGGAGATCCTGTATTTTTGTTATCAATCCGGCCCATGTTCCATGGGAAAAATTGTTCAGTTTCAACTCCTTTTGGGTTATACCCTTTTGTTGCCGTGTGGGTGTTGGCTTAGAATAGCATCACCCCAAATCTACTCGTGGGTGTCGTAAAAAGCGACTAAGAGATAACCATCCAAGGTATAGGCAGCAGCGTTTCCTGTGAAGCAATATCTTGCACTGCGCTCACTAATCCGCCTGCCAAGCGTGGTGAGTATGGCAACACCCCCCTAATAAGGGCTCAAGTCCAGCAGTGGACTGTTGTGGCTGTTAATGTATGTAACGTATACCCTTTTTGAAACTCCCTGTTTATTGGCTGGTTGATGATGTGTAACTAAACCAAAAACTAGGAGAACATGCTCAACTCACTTCCTGCGTCTGTGTTTCCAAACGCATACAACCCTAATATCTTCAAAGTAAGAGTGAACAGGCTTCTTCTGGGTGAGCTCGCTCCATCTTAGCCACTGTCTCTGTCCTATGACCTAGACTAGTGACAAGAGCAAACCCATCCTTAATAAAAAAAAACATTCGGACCAAATCTACATACCCCTTGCGGGGAAAGCAGAGCGTAACCGACCGTAAAAACGGATATTTACGCCACGTCTGCTAAACATTTGAGGGTCATTCGGAAACCTGTGTATCATAGCGACAAGTTGTCAGTCCATCGCCTAAAATAGCAATACACATGTAACCCTTGAGTCCCTTGTTCGCCTCTTATTATACCCATGGAAAAGAAATGGGGTGATGCTATTCTAAGCAGCAAAATTGCGCTGTTTAGGCCGCCTTTATCATAATTTGATCAATAAAGCTACGTCACTAAAAATATTTTTTGAGAAATTAAATGAGAGACTAATTATAGTTTATGCAACTGTTGTACAATGGTGGGCATTAGAATACGAGCGTCTGTTTATCACACGAGGCGTAGTCGAGTGTGATAATAGTTTGACACGAGCATTCTAATGCCTAATTATATGCAGTTGCATACACTATTTTATCTACACTCTACAAAAAAAAACTCAGTTCATACACTTCCCAACGTCCGTACCGGACATTGCAAGGCCCGATACAAGGTCAAATTCAATACGAGAACGTAATATGCCATAAGGCATGATATGATTTTTTTTAAATTCTATACTTCAGCAGTTGTTTGGATGTCGAGTCAGCAACTGAACAAAAACTTAACTAAACAACTGAACAACATCTCAACAAAAATTTAACAACAATTATATAAAAAAAATTAAAAACAACAACCGAACAAATACCGTACTACAACAACTGACAGGTGCGGTGGACGATAGCGATATGAGTATAGCGCAAAAAAATACTTCGTTTCATTTCTTAATTTTATTGAAGTAAGAGCCTTCTCATTAAGGCATTACGCTTCTGTAATTTTCATGAAACTGTAATTTCTATAGGCAGAATGCATAAAGCAGGTCTTTATACAACTGTTTTCGAATTCATAATTGGAACATTATGAAACGAGTGTAGATAAACTAAATTATAGTTCCATCTTAAATTCCTAACATTCCTTACATTCCTTTGCGGTTTAAAGGGTAGCCAGGATAGAAACTTTTTAATAGACTTTGGTTTGCATTAATGACATGATTAATGGTCTACAACTTTTGGGGTGACATAAAATTGACGTGAAATGGAACGTCAAATATCTGAGGGACACGCGTAGCGCCCTACCAACATTTCTCGAAGTTCTTCGTCGTTTTTTTAATCCTCATTACGTTGGTTTCCAATATAACAGATTAAAAAAAAAATCTCAGAGTATATTGTCAATAGTTATTTCAAAATACACAAAGTTTCAATTCGATAAATTTGATACATTAGATTTTATTGATATCTGAAATACGCTGATTTCGTCACGTCACACACACACTCATAATAATCAAGATGTTTGTCATATCCCGCTTGTTGTCTTCGCTTGTCCGTGTGATGCCGGCTTAGAATAGCATCACCCCATTTCCTTTCCGTGCGAGTCGTAAGAGATCCTTCTGTGAATGATATACTAAGTTGGTTGATTAAGTTTAGTATACAAGCATAAAAAAATAAAAACCTGTTATGTTTCCCCCACAACCCCCTAAATCATGCAGCTAAAACTAAAAAATACGTGTATTAGGATTTTTACAAATACACTGTCTTTCCAACTACTCTAAACTAAATTATGTTTTTTAAATAATATAGGAAATTGTTTTTTTTCATGCAATGATTACGTTTGCACAGTTTTTGGTACTTAGAACGCTTACACTCACAGTATTATTTGGTTTAAATGTGAAAGCACGTTGCTACGAAACTCCTACGTAAGTGCTACGAAATGGCCATTGTGTAGCATATTACTTCAGCTACCGGCTACGGTAAGCTCTTTAGCTCAGACAATTTTATGGTCAGCTAGGTAAATGTTTTACTATACAGGGTGGTACGGAAAATGTGTGTGTCTATACAGGGTGTAAGGAAAAGTACTGCGGTCCTTTCAAGGTATGAACCAGCCCAAAAACTTTCCCCAAGAAACATAGGTCGAAATATGAAAAAAAATTTAGAACTCCCATACAAAATGTAGCAGCCAACCAAGTCTGGTTGTATGTGAGGTCATTTTTTTTTTCATTTATTCGTCTATGTTCCTTGAGGAAAGTTTTTCAGTTTCATGGGCTCTGGTACATCCCTTAGTTTCTAAATGCATATTGAAAATGTTTACTAATGAGCATACATCATAATATCATATCCTAGAGCTGCACATCTCTTCTATGTCCGTTGCGGCGCAGTAGTAGCGCTACGCAAAGGTTCCAGGTTTGATCGGAAATAGGGTTTAAAGCCTTTATAAATTAATCGATAAGGTAATTACGTGATCGAAGTAAATAAACTCCCAATAAATATTCATCAGCCATTACAATTTGGGAGTATCATCCTTTTTAGTACGAGCAATGCGGCATTTTAGATTGACCACAAAACATTCAGCAGAGAACTATGACTAAATCCTAAAGCCATATGACAAAAGCCATATTACATACATACATATATCACGCCATTATCCCTTGCGGGGTAGGCAGAGCGTAAACGGCCGCAAAACGGACATTTACGCCACGTGTGACAAACATTTGAGGGCATTCGGAAAATTTTGTATCGCCATAATGACAGGTTGTTTGGACAGCCCATCGCCTAAATTGCAACACACACCCTTGAGTCCTATTGACGCCTCTTACGACACCCACGGGAAAGAAATGGGGTGATGCTATTCTAAGCCGGCATCACACGGCATGTATTATGCAAGCCATATTTATTTATTTATTTAACTTTATGCACAAAAATTTACACGGACGGACTTAACGCCAAAGCAGGTGCATTTCAAAAAAATATTGAAGGAAAGGCTTGAATATATATAACTCAGTAATATGTACATACGTATAATAACAATAACTACTACTGACATCGTTCTGACTAAAGCCATAGTTCTGTAAGATTCAGCGTATAATTTATTACGTAAGACATATTTGACCAATTTTATTTTAGACACTTAGGTATACAGGGTTATTTTTTATTCACCCCGGAATTTTTACAGGGTGATTCCTCTCATGATTCTGAACAACTTTCATTATGGGGTCACCTGCGAAATCACGAAAAAAAAACCAACTGCTCCATAGAAAAATTCATACCTACCTACACAACTAAAATGTATGGAACAGGTGAATTTTTTTTCGCGATTTCGCAGGTGACTCCATAATGAAAGTTGTTCAGAATCATGTGAAGAATCACCCCGTAAATTCCGGGGTGAATTAAAAAAAACCCTGTATATAAAAAAAAGATCTCGATAAATCGCCTTTTAAACCTTGTATCCATTACACCATATACATCACATTTTCATAAAAGTGGGGCAAAAAAGACGTTTGTCTGAAAACATCTATAATCGGATCATCGGATTGACCTAAAATAACGTTTTTCTTTCATCTTCCTTGACGTTACGTCGAAAATGTAAATTATGTATAAAATTCTTCTTCTTCTTTTTGTTTGAAAAAGAGTCAATGAACGGCCTGCTAAATAAAAATCGTTTCAGTTGTGTGTCAATGGCCTGTCAGTGGGGAAGTTTTGGTCATTTCGTATTCTGCTAACAGTTTGAAGTGAAAATCACAGTGGCATTATAATGGAGGCCAATACAAAATTGTTATAAAAAAAAGATAATTGTGTGATACATTTTTTTTATAAGGACGATGACGTCAATAAGTGATAATACTATCCTACATTGAATAAATAATTTCAATTTCAATGTCAATGAAAGTACAGTGTCGCTGGCATTGCAAGTGAAATTTAGGTAATCCGGGCTCTGATTAACCTTGGTGTCAGAGTTTTTCAACCGTCTTCTACTACTACTAGGCTAACACGGTTGTGTAACGACCGCCGTGTAAGTAATCATAGACAAGCCACCGGGACTAACGGCTTAACGTGCCCTCTGAAGCACGGAACCATCTTTCTAAGGACAATCAGGTGATTCGGCCTGCAATGTCCTAACCAGACTGGAAACAAGTTCACAAAGTGATAATTTTTTGAGTATCCTACCGGGAACCAAACTCGGAACATTCGCGTTACAGGCAGACGCACTACCAATGTGCAACATATGATAGGCTCCTAGAATGTTACATACGGTAAATCATATGGCACAGTTTTTGATCAACGCGGCCTTCGGAGCGAGACGGAAGACCGCGTGGCTTGAAGGGCACACAAATAAAAATTATTTTTGTTTTGTGGCGTTTTTATTGTGATTTCGTCAGTGTCAAGTTATATTTTTTTATTAATTGAGTTTTTTATTTGTGGCGTTTTTATTGTGATATCGCCAGTTTCAAGTTTGCTCGGTGGTCAAAAGTGACAAACAAAATCATAATCATCACACACACACACACACGAGCTGGGAAGCCTGATGACAAGACAAACCTTTTCGGGTTTAGTGACGTCATGTAATGTATTTTTTATTTTCAATTTAAAGAGAATAATAAATGAAAACAGAAAAAAAAACAATTTAAAAAACACGTCTATAATTCCTTGTGGGGTAGGCAGAGCGAAAACGTCTGCCAAAAACAGACATTCACACCACGTCTGACAAATATTTGAGGGTCATTCGGAAAATTGTGTATCGCCTAAGTGACAGGTTGTCAGCCCATCGCTTAAAATTGCTTTACACACCCTCAAGTCCCTTAGTCGCCTCTTACGACCCCCACGGGAAAGAAATGGGGTGATGCTATTCTAAGCCGGCATCACACGGCAATCATCATCAACAGCGCCAAAACGGGCACGGGTCTTTCTCCCCCATTGACCGGTATTTTCATTTTCGCAGAGAAACATTGCATTTTTTTTTATTAATGATGGGTTTGCTCTTGACTCTAGTCTAGGTCATAGGACAGAGACAGAGTCTAAGATGGAGCGAGCTCACCCAGAAGAAGCCTGTTCACTCTTACTTTGAAAAGATTAGGGTTGTATGCGTTTGGAAACACAGACGCATTTACAGAGAATCACTGCCCACTCTCTAGATAGATTACATACATACACATACATACACACATCACGCCCATAATCCCTTGCGGGGTAGGCAGAGCGTAAACGGCCGCAAAAACGAACATTCACGCCACGTCCGACAAACATTTGAGGGTCATTCGGAAAATTGTGTATCGCTATAGTGACAGGTTGTCAGCCCATCGCCCAAAATTGCAAAACACACCCTCGAGTCCCTTAGATAGATTACCCTGGATAAAATACCTATGACCTCAACAGCTGTGATCACTAAGTTTATTAAATTACATCACAGAAATCTCTTATGTCAACGCAAAACCCTTGTAAGGTTATATGAAATCATATCCTTACTTCATCATCAAATCTGTCCCTTTTCGGTGTGAAGCCTTATTTGACAAGGGTTAGAGAAATTTTGTCCATTGGGCCGTCTTTCCACAGAACTATGACTTAAGCTATAGAAACTAGACTAAAATAACAACAGAATAATATAATTTCACCCTATTTTTATTGTGCCGTGTGATGCCGGCTTCGAATAGCATCACCCCATTTCTTTCCCGTGGGAGTCGTAAGAGGCGACTAAGGGACTCGAAGGTGTGTATTGCAATATTAGGCGATGGGCTGACAACCTTTCACTATGGCGATACACAATTTTTCGAATAACCCTCAATTATTTGTCAGACGTGGCATAAATGTCCGTTTCTTGCGGCCGTTTATGCTCTGCCTACCCCGAAAGGGATTATAGGCGTGATATGTGTGTGTGTGTGTATATTTTTATTAATTTCTCTTTCGATGCACTGACAAAGGATACATTTATTCGTATCGTCAATTAGAAGGTTGTCATTAAGTTTTTTTTATTTACTTATACGTCAGAATTCAGTTGACATAAACAAAGACTTTTTTTGACAAATAGACAGTAATTTTAAACAAAGCGCTAGAACTACAAACAGAATTTTTCTTTACTTCTAAAATTGTTTGGTTTATATGACTCTAATGGCAGGGACTCCATTTTGGTCGGTTAAAACTGGTGACATGCAAGAACAAGATAATAATAAAAAACAGTCAGTCTTTTGCACTGGTCCAATCTCATTTAGTTACCATTTCGACTCGACGAAGAAGAAGAAGAAAAGTCTTTTGCACTTAAATATGCTAATGAATCATAATTGAACAGGATATAGTTATTTTCGTTCGTCTAAAAGTAAAAATATTGTGTTGGTTCTATATAGTTTTAGTCATGGTTCTGTGCGTATGATATTCTGAAACTATCGTAACTCGAGTGGCCATTGTTTTAGACGAAATCTTAGCAAACTGGATCCCGATTGTCTTTTTTTAGTCATTGTAATGCCATCTAAACTAACTTGTCATTCTATTGGCTTTGTGGTTTTCTATACTTCAAACTGTTAGCGGAATACAAAAGGGCAAAAACCATTCAACTGACACTCTATTGAAATACAATTGAGACGCTTTTTAAGTAGCTGAAAACAGTCCCCGTTTTTACCTCAGAGTGTTATTTTATTTACTTACTTATTTTATTTTAATTTGTGATATGACCCATCCGGGTTCATAACGTTCATAAAATATAGCTTGAGCTCTGTGACAGATGTACGTAAATAAACTAGAAAACACGTTAAAAAGTAAGCACACAAACAAGAACACAAGTAAGCAAGTAAGTAAGTCGGCGAATACTTGCTGCAAGAAGCAAGTAAGCATAAAAGCAAGTAAGCAGATAGGCATTTAAGTAAGTAAGTAAGTTAACAATTGAGCAAGTGAACATATTTAAAACACTATTAATAGAACTTTCAGACGTTACACTATCGCTATCAGCGTCTAAATCTCTATTAGCATCTACAATTTTATCTCTAAAATTTGTTTCTAAACCTAGGGGTCCTCGATTGCCGTGGATGGAAAATCTTGGAAACTTATAAAGATGCAGATTACACAGGAAAAAGGGAAGCAACTCTAGAACAAGAATTGTTCTAAAGTACTCACATTAGCATTCTGGTTCTCTCTACGGTATCGATGTCTGGATACTCTGATGACTGACGCTCTCGTAGATTCGGATCCTCGGCGAAGTGGCTGGATGGCCACTTGGGTGACTCGCAGACGAAGATTTTCGATTTTTGAAAATTACTGTGCCCACGGGTCACCGTCAGAATCCTACCGACTGCGCCAATTATAAAAACGACAGCCGAAGGATTTAAAAAAAAAATCTTAAACTAACTTTATTTAAAATATATAAATTACTTCACTTCACGATTTATCACTTCCTATGTAATACCGGGTCATTACAAGCAAGTAAACAAGTAATCAATAAACAAGTGACCAAGTAAACAGATATACTATCTTTGACAGGTGTCAGCGTGGGTGACGGAGCTGGTGCTGTCAGCGAGCACCGTCGAGGATCGGAAGGTGGCTCTGGCCTGTGTCTTGAGGACGGCGCTCACCTGCTGGAACATCGGCAACTTCAACGGCGCCATGGAGGTCGTAGCTGGTCTCAAGTGAGTTACGACTTGGCTGGAGCACTGCCGTGCGCTTTGATTTTGAGCTACAATGTACAAATTTTCTCAGAGTTAAGTATGTTTTTATTTTATTTTTTAAACTTGCAAAAATTTTCAAGCGCGAGTAGGATTTGAACCTGCGCATTTCGCCATTACTAGTGGCGACGCCTCTTCCATCTGGGCTACCGCAGCTCATCTCTTACCTGCCAATTTTGCAAGTGTGTCTTAATGCCAGTAACTCGTGGCACGGCTCCATCTACCGAGTTAGTTATGCAACTAATATTCCAGCGAGTAATTCATTACATCTGAAGATGTCTTCATAGATTGAAGATGTCCTTTCGGGCTGGTTCACCCCTTTAAAGTTTTTATATATTGCGGACGTTAATATAAGGTCCTTTTAAATTCAGTGCAAATATTTTTAGGCTGAGCTCTACTCGTAAAACTGAACAGCTTTTCCCAATAAACATAGGTCGAAATACGAAAAATAAAATTGCACCTCTCATACAAAGTGACACTTTTTTTTTACATTGTTGTATGGTAGGTCCATTTTTTTTTTCATATTTCGAGCTATATTTATTGGAAATGTTGTTCAGTTTTACGAGTAGAACTCACCCTAAAAATTTTGCACTGAATTTAATAAGACCTTATAATTTATATATATTCAAGTTGTTCGGTTCCACGGATACGCAGTACTTTTCCCAACGCCCTGTTCAAAAAAAAGGTCTAGTCCTTGTTCTGCCGAGTAGGCAAGAAGGGGCAGCGAGTTGACAAACGACCCGATGAACCCTGGGACCCGATATTCTATTTAATATTGCCATTCTTATGCCAATCGATACCTAAACTGTCATTCTATTACCACTGTGATATTAAAAACTTACTTCAAGTAGCAAAATATTATATGACCCAAAATCCATCCATTACTAATAATAAACAAATTAATAATTAAAAGATACTGAGATGTTTTTCAAAAAGCGGAATTAAGGCCCTGGACCAATTGAAGAAGAAACACACACACACACACACCACATCACGTCTATAATCCCTTGCGGGGTAGGCAGAGCGCAAAGGCCGCACAAAACGGACATTCACGCCACGTCCGAGAAATTGTGTACCTATCGCCATAGTGACAGGTTGTCAGCCAATCGCCTAAAATTGCAATACACACCCTCGAGTCCCTTAGTCGCTCTTACGACTCCCACGGGCAAGAAATGGGGTGATGCTATTCTAAGCCGGCCGCAAAGAAGATGAAGAAGAAAGAAGGAAGAAAGAAGATTGAAGAACATTTAATGAGTACAGTCGAAAGGGGGTTTCTTTCGGCCTGCAGCTGTATGAAGACTGTAGGGCCGGCGGAAACTACTTGCGACTGTACTTCTCATCATCAATGAAGAAGAATCATGCTGATCAGAAGAATCAGAATATATATTTTTTTAATTTATTCATTACTAGATTTCCTCCGCTGCCACTCATTTTCCCGTGGTAATAGTTGTTTTTCCGCGGTAAAAAGTAGCCTATGTGTAATTCCAGATTATACTCTACTTGTGTTCTAAATTTCATTAAATCGTTCAAGCCGTTTGAGCGTGAAGAGGTAACAAACATAAACACACACACAAACTGTCAGATTTTAGTATTACTAGATTTCCGCCCAGCTGTCTCACCCGCTGCCACTAATACTCCCGCGGTAATCGTTGTTTCCCGCAGTAATACGTGGCCTATGTGTTATTCTGGGTTATACTCTGCCTGTGTTCCAAATTTCATTTAAATCATTTAAACCGTTTGAGTGTTCTTCACACTCAAACGGCTTAAATGATATACATACAGACACATTCACAAACTGTCATATTTATACCTCTAATACACATACAAACATACACATATCACGCCTATAATCCCTTGCGGGGTAGGCAGAGCGTAAACAGCCGTAAAAAAACGGACATTTACGACATATCAGACAAATATTTGAGGGTTAATCAGAAAATTGTGTATCGCCATTTATAATATTAGTACGGATTATTATTATATTGGTACTCTTTCGAATCTCAGGCCCACAGGGACCCGGTCCTTCGAGGCATGAGTGGAGCCGAAGCCAACAGCACAGAGGCCTTTTTGCAACAATTATTATAGGTCTGACAGAAATACATGCTTATAGGCTGAATGGCAACGTTCCGAACATTTAATTGTATTACCTTCCAGAATAAAATAAATAATTGATTGTGCATGGTATATTCTTACTAAATTACAAGTGCGGTAACTTCTACAATAATAATAATATACTTTATTGCACACAAAAATACACGAAACAAAGACAAAACACAGTACAATAAGGCAGCCTTAATGCTTAAGCAGCATTCTCTTCCAGGAAACCTTTGGGTGATATAGAGAGTGCAAACATATAAGCGGGATAGTGCAAACGCCTACATATACTATAATACACTCTAATACATACATAGAAAATATAATAAACTTAATAGATACCTATATAATAATGATAAACTAATACATAAAAATACTTAAACTATATCATGGAAGCGTGGATAATGCTAAATACTCCGAAGGGAAAAATAGATGACAGTATAAATGGAATAGATTTGGATAAATCACTGACCTCTATATGTAGTATAGTACGCTGGACTGACTATTTCCTTAAAAATGACAGTTCTTTATGGGGGCTATTTGAAGTGCCCTCTACCTTTCGGGAATGGAACTAAATGGAACAAAAATAGTGATGTCAATGTTTCTTGTCGATGAAACTTATCGATATTTTTCCGTAACTTATGTATTTTTTCTTAATTATTATGTAAACTGCATTAAGAAATATAATTACTTACGTATTTACTTGCATACTTGTTATAGAAGTTGGTGTGCCGTCATTAAAGAAGTTAACCATAATTAAAAATAATAATGCATTGGTAGCGTATAGTCATATCTATCGATATATTTTATCTCACTGTCTCCATCTCTGTCTATTAGTTCTATGGCCAAAATGTCAAATTCCAATGGCGGCACTTTGACGCGGCTCATCGTCTATCCAGCGTACTAGTATAATAGAGATCAGTGGGATAAATAGTATTTCCTTAAACATTGTATGTTTACTCAGATTAAGTTTATCTAAACAATTAGATGTATATTGTAAATCCTGCTGTACGAAATTTGCTGAAGAGCGAGGTTTTCCCATCACAAGTGTCTCCTGATCCTGACTACTTTCTGGGAAGCACCGGCGAAATACTGTAATTGATACACATACACACACATTTTATTTTTTTATAGGTCCTTGCAAAAGGCCTGACGGTTTAACATCGGTGCAGTGGTACTTTTGCGGATGGTGTGACCCGTATATTCGACTGAACTAGGTTGACTTTATTTTTTACTACCCGCGGCGTTGCCTGTATTACCCTCGAGTGCCCTCGATTAGTAATATAAACTATCCTATGTGTTAATCCCTGTTACCTTATGTGGTCCAAATTTCATGCCAATCGGTTCAGTAGTTTTTGCGTGAAGAAGTTCCAAACAAACGTACAAACGTTCGCATTTATAATATAAGTAGGATTTTTACTTTGACTATCTGTATCTTTGTACTCCGAATTAACTTTGACTATTGTTCTCCGAATTATTATCATGTCTTTAACATTAATATAACCCTATATCACTAAAAATAATTACCAGAATACCTTTATCTTAATTCTCTTCTTGTCAAAGATAGACATTGGCCTCAATTCAGGAAATATATTTTCTTTAACCTGTTTAAGTGACGCAATGAATGTGCTGTCAACTGATTATTTGTAACTTCTAGACAATTTAGTCGCCATTGTTTTCATCTTTTCGATGTCAATAGGTCCTTCATTATATCTGGACCATTTAGTCACCATTGTTTTCATCGTTGCCGTCGTATTTTAACAGATAACGCGTATTATGCGTCTTAATATAAGACATTACAATATTCAGTTTTCTCCTTCCTTTTTCTAAACCTATTTGATGAAAAGTGACAGCGCTACCTTAAGAGCCAACGCTGCGTCAAGCGGGCTGCACGAGCGGGTCGGCCGCGTGCGGGCTTGATTCGGCAAAATACTAGACCAGCGCTGCGTGATGCCGGGCGTCCAGCCCTAGCCGCGGGCAGCCAACACGCGAGCGAGCGTGAATCGTCCAAACACGACGACACCTCGCTGCATTATAGCTGCTTAGGCACGATGCCCCTTCTAAATTCGGACGGATAATAATGTCAAGCAAGACGCACCGGCTCGCCGCGCGTGCAGCCCGCTTAACGAAGCGTTGGCATTGAGGAAAATGAAGAGAATTTATTTCCCGAATTGAGGCCATTCTGTTCGTAAACCCAGTCGTCCAACGCTTCTTCTTATTACGAATCCATACAATTTAATTAATACCCGTTGGAACGCCGAAATTATTGTCACGAAATAATATTCATACCTGCATAATATTTATGAGGTGCCTGGTAAAGAATTTCGGTAGGTACTTATCTGTATTTTTTCTAGGTTCGGAGAGGGTAATGAAAACACATACACATATCACGCCTAATAAGCCTTGCGGGGTAGGCAGAGTTAATAATAAAATGTTAATATTCTCTGAAACATTGCACTGCTCTCTTACATAGTTTATTTCATAAATGGAAGATGACAATGATTTCTCTGTGACATACCTATGATCCGCCATGTCAGTTTTGCGTGGGGTGTTATTAAATGGTGGGTTGTGGCGTGGGTTTATTATGTGGGTACCTTTTATTTGACCGATAGGCGAAGAGATGGTGACGTGAGAGAGCATTTTTTTTAATTAATTAGGATTGTACAAGTCTCCATCGCAACGTGAAAAAACACCGTATTTTATTTTATTTGTTGTTGTACAAGCCTTTTCTGCTTTTATTTGTAATGTATCACTTCCTTAGATCAGCTGAAATAAATTTCTGTATGGAAATAAGCTGTAAGTACCTGGGCTTCCGATTCACCTATTTTTAAGCCATTCTAATGATGCCATCGATACTCAACTGTCATTCTATTATAACTGTGATTTAAAATACTACAAACTGTTAGCGGAATACGGAACTGCTAAAACCATCTATCTGATATTCTTTTGAAATTCTATCACGTTTTTGTGTGAAAATATGAACTTCGATTTGATATGTAACGGTGCCCGGCGCGTTGTTAGAAATAGTGTTAGGTGAAGTTTAGTTTACTTAGATAATTATTGACTTTGTTTGTTTTTATAACAACTAATATTTTCAATTAGGCCAGAACTGGAAAAGAGTAGAGGAGGCCTAGCAGTAGGATGATGCAGTCTTGCCAACAAGAAGATAAAGAATATTTTAGTTACTATACTAAAATATTCCTCATCTTCACTAGCGGCCTGCCCAGCGGTTTCGCCCGCTGCTAACCGTTTTCCCACGGGAAAAAGATATTTTAATATAGCCAATGTTCATCATGGAGAATGTAGGATTTTAATGATTAAATATATTTTTTAATCGGTCCAGTAGTTTCGGAGCCTATTCAATTCAAACAATCAAATTTTTCCTCTGTTTGATAATATAGTAGATAAAAAGGCCAGGAAGCATTTTGATTTTATCATTGAGTTAGAATGTTTCGTTATTTGTCAATTTGAACATCTTTTCACGTAGCTATCTCTTAGACTATTTGCTTTGTTGTAATCGCCCACGCAGAAGCGAAATCTTTTGACGCCATTAAAAGACATTGTATTAAAAACAATCAAAAGGTTTTATTAGATGTGGTATATCATAAAATAAAAATAAAATATCTTTATTTCAGGTCATAAACCCATAGACTTAATGGTACTACATTTAAAATTATGGTATCTTAGATAAAATTAGTTTAAAATGTTTAAGTTTTTGTTTTAGTAATTTTACTATATGTCTCACATACTTAATTTTATAAATATTTTCTTTCTTTCTTCTTTTACATTAACACCCTTTTTTGTTACAAATTGAATTTAAATTACAGAATACGTCGTTACAATAGAAATTCAGATTAAAATCTTAGGAAAACTACCTAAAATTAGACGAAAATCATAATATTTATAATAATTTATACAGGTAAGTAAAATTTACTAGGTGACAAGGAACATAAAAAATACCTTCCATCCATATACCTTTTAATTAATCTTTGATACCTAATTCCTAAATCAGTAGGCATCGTATCTTAAATTTGACGGCTGATGTGGCGCAGTGGTAGTGCGACTGCCTGCTACGCAAAGGTTCCGGGTTCGATTCTCGGTGGGACACTCACAAAGTTGATATTTATCATCACTTTGTGAATTTGTTCCGGATCTGGTTAGGACATTGCAGAGTGAACCAACTGATTGTCCGAAAAGAAAGGGTTCCGTGCTTCGGAGGGCACGTTAAGCCGTCGTTCCCGGTTGCTGTCTATGATAACTTAGACGGCGGTCGTAACACAACCATGTCAGATGCCTACTAATGGTAGTAGGCGGTTGAAAAACTCTGACACCAGGGTTCATCGGGTCGTTGGACAACTTGGTGTCCCACACGAAAAGAGAGAGTATCTTAATTTAACTTAAATCTTTTTCTTCTCCACGTAGTGCCGTGCGTGTACATATTAAATCTACATACCTAAGTTATCAACATCAGCCCACATACGAGTAAATGAATTCCTTTTAAATAAGTCTGAAAATTATCCAGTAAAATTAAACCTGAACTGCTAACTTATCTAAAATATATATATATATATATATATATATTTATATATTTTAAAATTACACCTATGTTGTAAGTACACTTACCATACATACATACATACAAATAATAACAGTACATTTACTGTTATTATTTGTATATATATATATATATATATATATATATATATATATATATATATATATTGTTATTATTTGTATATATGTATGGTTGTAAATGTACTGTTATTATTTGTATGTATGTATGTATGGTAAGTGTACTTACAACATAGGTGTAATTTTAAAATTTTATTATTTTAGTGCTAATTTGCTTAAACAACTATCCTAATTAAACGTATTTACTCACCTACATCAATATCACTCTTGCCCATGTTTTAAATTTTGTGTATAACTAGGTAATTACATTTTATTATAAGCATCACTTAATGATGGAGGAGCGGAGGCTCCTACTACAGGCTTACTAAAGCTTAAAAGGAGACTCCAGCCGACTAACAACTTGTAACCAATGTTTTTACTGAAATAAAATATTTTGTATTTGTACCACTACTTGCAAATCTTTTCTTTTTTGTCTCTTTTTAATGTAAAGGTTGCCTGGAAGAGGCTGCCTTTGCTTACTTTTATTCCTAAGTTTTCCGTATGGTTTCGTTTTTGTTGTGTATGTTGTAAGCAATAAAATGTTCATCTATCTATCTACTTAGGTACTCGCCTTATTCAAATATTTTTCTAGTATTTTTATGTAACATTAGGTAAAAAGTTTTAATAGACCTTGTTTATAAGTACGAAGCGGCGTCTGTTTGTGGAAACCTGTTAAAATTTCTACCTTTAACATTGTATCTAAGGGCCAGTTCATACTGACACACGACGCGACGCTTTAAGATAGTCAGACGCATATGATAACAATCCATCTACACTAATATTATAAAGAGGAAAGATTTGATTGTTTGTTTGTTTGTTTGTTTGTTTGTTTGTTTGCATCGAATAGGCTCCGAAACTACTGGTCCGATTTTAAAAATTCTTTCACCATTAGAATCCTACATCATTCCTGATGAACATAGGCTATATTTTATACGAGAAAAAAATAGGGATCCGCGTGAAAATTTCGATAATGTAACCCAACGTGTGAAAAATGTACCAAAAAAATATCTTATATCGCGTACGCTGTGGAAGTTATTGACAATAGAGCAAAGTGATGTACAACAGTTTTATAGAGGACATCAATATCTATAATAATGTCCGCGATACCATATGTGTAACTATTACAGTTATGCCACAATAACTACTTTTTCATTTAAAAAATTACCAACTACGCCACATTATTCGTACCAGTGTAATGATTACATTTAATCATTACTGTATTAAAGGGTGTCAGGGATAGCCCTCAGAATACTAATAGGGTACATGCAGACCATGAAACTGAACAACTTTCCCCTAGGAACATATTTCAGGAAACGTAAAAAAACTGACTTCCCATAGTGAATGCAGTCAGCTGATTGTGATTTTGTATGGAAGGTAATTTTTTTGGCGTTTCCTGACATAATGTTTCTAGGGGAAAGTTGTCCAGTTTTATGTTTCGTGCACCCTATCAGTATTCGAAGGGCTGTCCCTTACTCGGTATAAAAAGACGACAAAAAACATTAAATAATGCATTTAAAAAAATCTACACTAAAATAATACATACATACAAATATCACACCTATTATCCCTTGCGGGGTAGGCAGAGCGTAAACGGCCGCAAAAACGGACATTTACGCCACGTCTGACATATGTTTGAGGGTCATTCGGAAAAATGTGTATCGCCATAGTGACAGGTTGTCAGCCCATCGTCTAAAATTGCAATACACACCCTTAAGTCCCTTAGTCGCCTCCTATGACTCCCACGGGAAAGAAATCGGGTGATGCTATTCTAAGCCGGCATCACACTAAAATAATAATTATATAATCTACACTTAAACAGGATTTTATTTATTGTTTGTTTGAATTGAATAGGCTCCGAAACTACTGGACCTATTTAAAAAATTCTTTTACCGTTAATTGAAATTGAAATTCTTTATTCAATGTAGGATAGTATTATCAATTTATCACTTATTGACGTAATGAACCGTCATTCTAAAAAAACGAATTTGTATCACACATTTTTTTTTATTACAATTTTGTTATGACCTAATAGAAAACCGGCTCGGGCGGGATAAAAAAATATATATAGGCACTGCCATGGGGCTGGCCAGGTTAATCACACGGCATTTACGCCACCACCATCTGAAAACGATATTTGCATATTTGTTTCAAATTGAAGTCAAGATTTTTAGAATCCTGCATTATCCTTGATGAACATAGGCTATATTAAACTGTCTTAATCCCAGGGGGAAATTGTTAGCGGCGGGTGAAACCGCTGGGCGGGCTGCTAGTTTTAATATAAAATTTCAAAACAATTCCCGGGTTAGATAATTATTATACAATTTTGCAAGTTAAAAAAAAAAGTCATGGCATGAGTGAAAAATTCTGGCGAAGCGGCTTTGAATTACGTCGCGCCTCACCCGAAATAACATTGAAACTTCAATAATGGCTCCATTCCTTATCTTATCTTATCTAGCCATCAGGATCCCACTGCTGGGCAAAGGCCTCCCCCCCCCCACCTACTTCCACTGTTCGCGATCCTGTGTCTCCGCATACCAGTCTTTGGAAAACCCATCCAGTTCGTCTCGCCATCTGCGTCTGGGCCTCCCTCGACGGCCCGGCCGGTGAAATATTACCAAGCAATTTAAACTAGTTTCATATTTTATTTATTTTAAAAATATTAACAAAAATAAAATACTTTACACACATAAATTGTACTCTTTTTATCCGTAGTAAATTGTCTTTGGTTTAATTGCCTGCACTTTGGCGGTTCACTCACTTGTCGTCCGTCGTTTCGTTATTTAACGCAACGCAACGCATGCGTCTGTCAGACGAAAGGAAATTGAGTATTCCAATCTTGTGAGAGAACCGCTTTTGGTGGCACAAAGTTTGTAGACACTCAATATGAACTGACCCTAAACGTGACTTATTGTTACAAAATTAAAATTACGAAACCTGTATAACGATAAAACTTTCCAAGTTAAGTAATTTTGAATTGCTACAAAAGGTGCCGGCGTTTTCTTTGAAGATTTATTTAATTTATACTTTACTAGCTATTATCCACGGCTTTGCACGCGTACTCATAAAAACTGTCCTATGTGTTAATCCATGTATTTTTTTTTATTAATGATGGGTTTGCTCTTGACTCAAGTCTAGGTCATAGGACAGAGACAGAGTCTTAGATGGAGCGAGCTCACCCAGAAGAAGCCTGTTCACTCTTACTTTGAAGAGATTAGGGTTGTATGCGTTTGGAAACACAGACGCAGGTAGTGAGTTCCACTCTTTAGCAGTGCGCATTATTGTGCGTATTTATACTTTATATTCTTTAATACTTTAAGTGTTGCTATACCCCGACGGGCTGTCATAATTAATATATAAGACCTATGTACTTATAGATAATACTCGTAGGAATGTACATTATTGATTATGATATGCAATAAAATTTATGATTATGATTATGTTACGTTCTATATGTGTGCCAAATTTCATTACAATCGGTTCAGTTGTTTTTGCGTGAAGAAGTACCTAACATACAGACAAACAAACTAACAAATTCTCGCATTTATAATATTAGTAGAATTGCATATCGTACAAAAAGCGGGCCTAATGCCATGCGGCATTCTCTACCGGCCAACCTGAGGGACAGAGTGAAAAGGAGCGGTTGCACTAGAAACTGAAAATGAAAACACAAAAGGAAAACAACGTAGCTAGTCTTATCCCTACAGGAAAATGGTTGACAGCAGGTGAAACCGCTGGGCTGGCCGCTAGTTAAATAACATTTAGATAAAAAATCTTTTACCTTTCGATATAGGATTTATTTTTATATTTAGGCCTATATTACTTGGGAAAAACCATCATATATCAGTTTTCACCATCCCATACGTTATTTTCAGGCAGCAAAATTTTCCCTTATTATAAAATTGCTAGCGCACGGTTCTAGCGCCATAAATCAGTCTAGATAGAAGACTAACTTCACGATACCAAACTTCTGTGCCAACGACCATTTAGCGTACTAGACGGCGCATTAAACTAACATAATACTTTCTAGAAATCCGTGCTAATATTATAAATCTGAGAGTTTGTGTGTGTGTATGTATGTTTGTTACCTCTTCACGCTCAAACGGCTTGATCGATTTGGATGAAATTTAGAACACATGTAGAGTATAACCTGGAATAACACATAGGCTACTTTTTGAGGCCGGAAAACAACTATTACCACGGGAAAATGAGTGTATATAATAAAAATCCAGGGCCCGAAGTCTTCTAAATAAATTGTTTTAGTTGTGTGTCAATGGCATGTTAGTGGGACAGTTTTGGTAATTTCGTATTCTGCTAACAGTTTGACGTATAGCAAATCATAGTGACATTATAATGACAGTTGAGTGTCGCTAGCATTGCAAGGGTAAAAACATAGGGAATCTGGGCCCTGGACAATTGACACAGCGCCATCAAGCCCTAAACTAAGCAAAGCTGGTATTGTGGGTACTAAATAGCTGATATTTTTAAATAAATGCATGGAAAACACAAATATCTGAAAAATTATTTGAAAAATATTTGTGTCTTGTGGTAATCGAACCCACGACTTTGGACTTAACAGGCACGGGTACTATCCGCTTCGCCATAGGGCCAGCCCAAAAGACACCCAATAATTCTACTTTTTGAAGTGACTGGTCATTAATGAAGTGACGCGACCACTTGCCAATCGATATGCACTCAAGGCGGGTTCAGACTTACGCGCGCTGTTCGAGTGCTATACGCGGATTGAGTCACCTGCGCAGCTTACGCGTTGAACACGCGTAGAACGGAATGGAACGCGTGTGCTGTGTGTGTACTAAAACACGCACAAAACGCGCTACCGCTGATTCCGACCCGCGCAACACAGCTTTTTGACTGAATTGTAGCTTGGATAAATAGCTATGGCCATGGACCAATACTACTAGCTATGGCTACCTTTTCATGTTTTAAAGAAGTTTATATTTGGTTCGTAGATTCCAGGATTTCTAGGCCATTGGCCAAACCTAATTTATTATTTTTTATCAATGTAGGTTTCGTTTGAAGTGGATAAAAACGACTCAAAATGGATTTTTACAATGTGTCGACTGTCACATAGACAATACTGGTGTATTTTATGATATTAATTTACTTTAGACACTTCAAAATTCTGTCTAGTCACAAAGACAATTCTGGTATTTTTTTGTTTAAAGACATTTATTTCTCATCAAAAGACTTCAAAATTTAATTTCATAAATAAGATATCGTACATTGAATAGACAATTTACGCAAGCGTAAAAATTTACACAATATGTAATATGTGCTTTACAGACACACAACGCAATCGTATAAAAAATAAGCGACTTTAGAATTTTCGTAAACAAGCTATGCCCTCAAATAATGCCAGCCATACCGGACCAAAATTGGCACGTCTAGTAGTCTGTGTGGTTGTTGGTTTATACCGATACCTAACTTTGGTATCGATTCCAGACGCGCCTTCACAAATAGCTATAACGTGCCTGGGACGCTTAATAGCGGCCATATAATACACACTATGTATAAAAAACGCTACGATTCAACTTTAAAAAAATTACTGAAATATTGTAAGAGGTGTACCAGCCCAAGAAACTGATCAACTTTCCCCAAGGATAGGTTGAAATATGAAAAAAATAATTAAACCGATCAATTTGTAGTAGTAGTAGTAACGTTAGTAGTTAAGTGTTAACTTTGAAATGGCTAATGGGTGCCGAAGTACAAAAGACGAAAAGTATTTTTGCATAAACTAGCGGCTTACCCAGCGGTTTCATCCGTTTTTCCGCGGAAAGAAAACCTTCCTCTTGAATCAGTCTAATTATTTAAGATAATCGGAATTTGCAATTTCCTTTCGTCTGACAGACGCATGCGTTACGTCGCGTTTAAATACGCAGCAACCGGCGACAAATGGCAGAACCGCATGAAGCTGAAGCTGTTTATCAAAATGCTATCGTAATGCCAAATTTTCTAAGGATTGTCGAGTGTCATGTAGAGAGCGCTGAGTTTAATCAACATAACGTTTATTTACATGAAATCTGTACCACTTCATAAATTATTCTTCATTTTGTGTTTACTTAATTGTTCTTAATTGATGATTGATTTTTTGTTTATTAACATAATGACAATCAATTTAATAGCTCGATGACAAGTTTATTACTACACACAACACTTACTAACAAAAATAAATAGTAACGAACACAACGTGAAATGGAACCTGTGTCAAAACTATGGCTGCCGCCAGCCATATTGTAAACGTCAAATTTTTAGTTTAGCACAGAGCCCTCTGTTTTAAAATTCAGAACTATCAACAGAAAAACTCCCATTGGTAAAAAAACGCGGCGTTTTATCACCAACTGAGTCAAAATTTCACAGCAAGGAATTTACGGTCCGCATACATTCGTTCGGTTGCTGTAGGAGGTGCGAATGAGAACGACCTGATTTCAATTTTAGGGTCCCGCAGGAACATTTCGTTACACAATGGCCTCAATGCGGGAAATAAATTCTCTTAACTTACTTTAAATTTCACTTTCTGTCAAATAGATTTAGAAAAGTATAGAAGATACGAATACCTGTATTTCTTTAAATTTCAATGGGTTATTCGCCATTTCTAGAAAATTTAATCGCCATTATTTTCATCGTCGCCTTATTTTGACAGATAACGCGTATTTTGCGTCAAAAATTTAAGACATGACATGATTTAGATAGATTGAAGAGGTAAAATTTCTTGGAATCTGTACAGATGAGCACTTGAACAGGAAGAGGCATATGGAAGTAAGTAAGTAAGTAAGTAAAAACACTTTATTGCACATTCAAAACACAAATAAAAACAGGAAAACTTAAACTAAAAATGCGCAAAGGCGGCCTTATCGCTGAAAGCAATCTCTACCAGACAACCTTTGGGTGGAGGAGAAATCAAAGGGAAGAAGAGAGTAGTGCATAAATAAAGGTAAGATCAGACAGTGTAAGTACATTAATAAATAGGCTTGAAGAACAGTTATTGTCAGTAATGAGGATATCAACAAAAAAAGCTGCTCTCCAGGCTTAATTTGCATTCTTCCAGTCCAGGGTTCTATATCGTCTTATTGTTTGGAGTGGCTCTGTCGATTTTAATAATTTACATTTCAAAACGCTGCATCCGTATTTTTTCCATACGATCAATTCAAAAGTCATGTAGGTAGAGCATCCTTTACTAAACTTAAACTGCCGACAATCACAGACCTCTCCATCTTAGAACTGATGAGTAAATTAAACTTCAACGTGCATTTTATGGCTGAAATAAATGTAATGAAATGATAAAATGAAAAAGATGGCATGGAACATGATAGAACCAACAAAATTATAAGCTTTCACTTGACCACCCAACCCAATATCGAAATATTTCGTGCGGATAAGCAAGTAAACGTTGTTTGATCGAAAAATTATACCGTCAAGTGGCTGACGAAATGGCTGTTTCTTTTTTGTTATGAAACAATATTACTAGAATAAAAACAGGGAGATGAGAATTTGTACTATGAATAGGAAATGGATTTTCTAGCCAATCTTCAAGTGTATTTTTACATAAACTTCTCCTTAAAGGGGAGGGTCAAAAAAAGCGTTTTTAAAACAAAAACAGACGCTGTTTTTACGCTGAGTTGAGGGATCGATTTTTTTACAACTAATAACATGTTATCTCTACGTGTTCACGAGGAGATCGTGACAGACAGACGGACGGACACTTTGTTGTCCGTTAGGATTATAAATCGTTTTATTTTGTTTTGAGGTACGGAATCCTAAAAATATTTGTACAGGAATTAGGATGTAAAAATACTAGCTAAAAATATTTAAAAGAGTGAACCAGCATTATGAAACTGAACAACTTTTTCCCAAGCGAGGGACATCAATCGAAATGTGACAAAAAAATGAGACGTCTATCGGTACAAAGTAACCTGGAACATTTAGTAAAGGAAGTCAAATTTATTTTCATATTTCAACCTATGTTCCTTGAAGAAAGTTGTTCAGTTTCCTGATTGGTTCAGCCCTTGAAATATTAGTAGTAGATTTTTTACAGCTTACTTTATAATTTGTATTGTCCACAGGTCGAACAAGCTAAAATCCTTCTGGCTGACGATATCTGACGAGCCACTCCCAGCGCTTGACTTCCTGTCCGCCGCGCTCCTGTCTGCCGAGTACGAGCGCGCGCTTGCCAGAGCGCTCGCCATGTCAGAGAGCAGGCTCGTGCCGTTCTTCGGCGCTTTCCTTAGAGAACTGAGGTTTGTCTGTCTCTATAAGCCCCTATCTGTTTCTGACGAGCCACCACCAGCGCCCGCCACAGCGCTCGCCATGCCAGAAAGCAGGCTCGTGCCGTTCTTCGGTGCCTTCCTTAGAGAGCTGAGGTATGTGTCCAGTCCCTATCTGTTTCTGACGAGCCACTACCAGCACTTGCCATGCCAGAGAGCAGGCTCGTGCCGTTCTTCGGCGCCTTCCTTAGAGAACTGAGGTATGTGTCCAGTCCCTATCTGTTTCTGACGAGCCACTACCAGCGCCCGCCAGAGCGCTCGCCATGCCAGTGAGCAGGCTCGTGCCGTTCTTCGGCGCCTTTCTTAGAGAGCTGAGGTATGTGTTCAGTCCCTATCTGTTTCTGACGAGCCACTACCAGCGCTCGCCATCCAGAGAGCAGGCTCGTGCCGATCTTCGGCGCTTTCCTTTGAGAGCTGAGGTATGTGTTCAGTCCCTATTTGTTTCTGACGAGCCACTACCAGCGCCCACCAGAGCGCTTGCCATGCCGGATAGCAGGCTCGTGCCTTTCTTCGGCGCTTTTCTTAGAGAGCTGAGGTATGTGTTCAGTCCCTATCTGTTTCTGACGAGCCACTACCAGCGCCCACCAGAGCGCTTGCCATGCCGGATAGCAGGCTCGTGCCTTTCTTCGGCGCTTTTCTTAGAGAGCTGAGGTATGTGTTCAGTCCCTATCTGTTTCTGACGAGCCACTACCAGCGCCCACCAGAGCGCTTGCCATGCCGGATAGCAGGCTCGTGCCTTTCTTCGGCGCTTTTCTTAGAGAGCTGAGGTATGTGTTCAGTCCCTATCTGTTTCTGACGAGCCACTACCAGCGCCCGCCACAGCGCTCGCCATCCCAGAGAGCAGGCTCGTGCCGTTCTTTGGCGCTTTCCTTAGAGAACTGAGGTATGTTGTTTTATTATTATGTTATATTAAAGAATTAATAAAGAATTATTAAAGAATGTGTCCAGTCTCTATCTGTTTCTGACGAGCCACTTCCAGCGCCCACCAGAGCGCTTGCCATGTCAGAGAGCAGGCTCGTGCCGTTCTTCGGCGCCTTCCTTAGAGAACTGAGGTTTGTCTGTCTCTATCAGTCCCTATCTGTTTCTGACGAGCCACTACCAGCGCCCGCCAGAGCGCTTGCCATGTCAGAGAGCAGGCTCGTGCCGTTCTTCGGCGCCTTCCTTAGAGAACTGAGGTTTGTCTGTCTCTATCAGTCCCTATCTGTTTCTGACGAGCCACTACCAGCGCCCGCCAGAGCGCTTGCCATGTCAGAGAGCAGGCTCGTGCCGTTCTTCGGCGCCTTCCTTAGAGAACTGAGGTTTGTCTGTCTCTATCAGTCCCTATCTGTTTCTGACGAGCCACTACCAGCGCCCGCCAGAGCGCTTGCCATGTCAGAGAGCAGGCTCGTGCCGTTCTTCGGCGCCTTCCTTAGAGAACTGAGGTTTGTCTGTCTCTATCAGTCCCTATCTGTTTCTGACGAGCCACTACCAGCGCCCGCCAGAGCGCTTGCCATGTCAGAGAGCAGGCTCGTGCCGTTCTTCGGCGCCTTCCTTAGAATGCTGAGGTTTGTCTGTATCTATCAGTCCCTATCTCATTCAATTTGTCTTACACTGACGATATCGTACTTCTTTTTTAAGGGAACTCAGGTGAGAGAGAAAACATACATACGTACACATATCACGCATTTATCCCTTGCAGAGTAGGCAGAGTGAACGGCCGAACAAACGATCACTTACGCCACGTGTCTGACAAACACTTGACGGTCATTCAGAAAGTTGTGTTTATTATCACGAATCTTACAGCAGTTAAATACAACTTATTGGATTAATGGAACTTTAGTATTTGACTAAAAGCTTTTAAAAAATGGCTTATTGATGTGGTTATTTATTCATACTTTGCTCCTGCTCCTTCTGCAATATTGCGCGAAACAGGAAGTTCCGCAGAAGTATCAACACGAGCGAGTGTTCACACACTGCTGTCATACTCTTTTCGCAGCAATAAGAGTGAGCGAGAAAGCAATACATTTCACTCGCATTCGTGCTGCCGTTCCTTTGACTCGCGCACGAAAAGCCGAAATTCAATGATGCATGACGAGTAAAAGCGCGAGTAACCTGTTTACATGCATTGTGCGAACGTGACATTTATAGAACCATATAAGTACTAAAAACCAATATCACGGCCCGAACAATAACAGTATGATAAGTAATTTGTAAAAAATATGGGTGACCTTGACCTAATTAATGACCTTAGCAAATATTGATGACCTTGACCTATATTTAGGTCGACGACCTCCATTTATCCCGCTTGGATGCTTAGCTGTGTTAATTTTAGGGGCCGCAGTTTTTTTTTCAGCTCTTGTGTTAAATTTTACATACACACATCACACGTTTATCCCTTGCGGGGTATGCAAAGCGTTAACGGCCGTGAAATACCGTCTGAAAAATTTTTGAGGGCCGTTTCAGAAAAGTCGAGTTTCACTATAGTGACAGGTTGTCATCCTCTCACCTAAAATTGTTATACACTTGAAACCCTAGAGTCCTTTAGTCGCTTCTTACGACACCCGTGGTAAAGAAATGGGGTGATGCTATTCTAAGCTAATTCCAAGCATCACATGCATGGCTAATTTTAGTTTTAGGCAAGTACTTACTTTTGATACAGGACTGACTTTCATCATCAACATTATCATATCAGCCTATAGCAGTCCAATGATAGACTGACTTAATTGTAATAGAAGTCCATGCCAAGACCAAATCATTGATTCCCTTTGACTGATACAAAATCTATTTTGTTTATTTTCAACCTTTCTATTCGAACATATAAATATCCGTCGATCTGGAAAATATCTCAAGTAACACTAATACCAAAAGCCAAAGCTAAAACACCCGTAGAGAATTACCGTCCCATAGCGATATTATCGACATTAGCTAAAAATTTTGAAACTATAATTCATTCAAAATTAGTTCCTCAATTGGATCCGTATTTAACTAACTTGCAGCATGGTTTTCGATCTGGGCGTCAAATCTGGGTTGCTCACGAAATGTCAGTGACGAGATATAGCACGAGATATGGAAGCTTCTGGCTCAACGACGAAAAAACGCGCTAACATAGAAATATATTGAACATTTTGTACTGAACAAAATAACAAAATGCTTCATAACAATCAATGTAAACTAAATTAAAATTTTGCAAATGTGTGAGTGATGGAAATCATAAGTCAAAAAATGGATATCATTCATTCCAATTCGAATGAAATATCAGAATACGGACCCAAATATCTGTCAAAATAGGATAGCTTTCCATACCTATTTTATGTCAAATACGAGATATAGCTTTTTGACATTAAATAACAAATCACAACATAAACAACACATAATATTTTATAATTATTTGTTTTTTTGGACTATTCGACGAAATTGGAATGTTTTAGGTGTTTTTCAGAGTGTGTTTCAAGCTTCTGGTGGGAATAAAACCTCAGGATGAATAGCACGAGCTGCCAATATGGACCGAATTGATCCATCCCAAATACCTTGCCTGCTTTGCCCCAATACTTCGAACAAAACTTACGAAAAGCCATGGTCGTGCCATCCTACTGCCTGGCCTGGCCACACTGGACGTATACACCGCCCCCCTGCTCAAGATGATATCAATAGCACCTACAACGAACTCACAGTCCCATCCCAGCACAGCTCTTTCCCTGCAGCTTCCTCACTCTTTGACGACCTCGCACATCTCAAGGCTATCGTCCCTGTGTTTAAGCACATATCAAGAGGTGCTTGATGTTTAGCTGCTGAAATACGAAGCTCTACAATAGAGAAATGCATGCCTTTCGCATACACATCATTCAGTGCCCTAGACTAAGTGGTTATTTCCAATGTGAAGCACAGCGTAAACAGTGCTCCTCTCTGCTTGGAGTTTTTCAAAGACCCATTTCAGTGTGAAAAAGAAATGAAACGAACGTGTATGACGGAGATTTGAGAGGAGCGGTCAGATTCTTACGTCGGACTACGGAGTGGCTCCAGCAGATTCATTCAGACAAGCACCCACCTCCTTCCAGACCAATTACGATCCCAGACAAGCCAAACCCCAACGCGCTTCACCTTGCTGTATTGCCCTGATGACGTGATAACCCATCTATGGTCATTTCACTCTGTCTCTGCAGCTGGCTTGGATGGAATGTGCCCTCAATACCTATGGAGCTCACTATAAATTGAAGGCACGGCGACAGTGTCTTTGGGCCAAGTATAGAGAGTATTTAAAGCATAGCAATTGGAAACTTGCTAAATTTATTAAATACAAATAAAATACATGCATTGTAGTTTGTAAATCAGAAAATTCTAAGTAGCTTGTTCCTTTTTACACAATCCTAAGACCTAAACTGAGTTTATGCTTTAAGATCGATTTCTGCCACTAAAACAGTCATGTTATTGTAATTCTATTTTTTATTTTACATCACATACATACTTTTAAAATTAATTTTCACATCATCACATCGCATCAGCCTACGGCAGCATTCCACTGCTGGGCATAGGCCTCCTGCAGGGTAAGCCATAAGGCACGATTTCCCGTTTTTCCCTCTAGTCGCTTCTTTTTCCTATTTTCGTGTGGGACATTGAGTCATCCAACGACCCAATGAACGAGTCGCTACCAGCCGCCGTCTTTAATTCGGTACATCTGGATGGACGGCGTCCAACGCTACGCTCGCCAAGGCGTTGCCTCAACTCGATAAACCGCTTGCTTAAAATTATTTTTAATATTTTTTTATTTATTTTACCTCGCAGCGTAAGTGCTACATACATCTGGTGTTGGTGCTACCTAAAACAAGTGGCATTTACAAAAAGAGTACTCGATGATTTCCTATAGGAACACGAGAACCACCGGCACGGTGTAGAACCACCAGTGGTTCTAGTGGTATCCTCAAACTGGTTGGCTATGTGTATCTATTACGGTGGCAACATGTGGAAGTTAAAGTAAAACAAATCAAATTTCAAATTAGTTAATTGTATTTGATCAATTTTCCTAGAAAACCACTTTTTAAAAGGATCAACAGTTTAGCTTGATAAGTGCTGCTGATAACACCTATCTATCTAATATAAATCATAACTAGTCAATGTATGAAAATCCTGCTTTGGCTGTGAGTTTTTATCGCATCTAATGTGTTCTTCTTGCTCGGCATGCACTACAATTTTTGCAACGAAACTTTCGGACGAATTACGCTGGCAAATTGTGTGAAAATCGCAATACTTTGCACCATTATAGGGTTTCCTGGAGACAGCTGCGCTGCAATGAAAACATAAAGTAGTTAATATCTGGTAAACATAAGCTTACCATCAAACAAGTGAACCAATATTCCGCCGGAACTTAAGGCAAAATCTGGGATATAATGAGCCAAGTTAACACACACAATCACACCTCCAAAACATTGTAGGAACTCAAATTGTGTGTGATCATCATCAAAATAAAAACTTACATCGCTCTGGCTACCAGTTTTTTTTTCTAATAGAAGATGGTATTGCTGGAATGTTATGCATTGGGAAAGCTTCAAGGCTTTCACTAAGAGCCTTGTAACTTATGATGCTTTGTTACAGTTTATTCGCCAATATACGTTTATTTAGGCAAAAGAAACACAATTCAATTCTTTTTTTTGAATGGCCTCTGTCAGCAAAGGACAATTCTGCCAATGTCTAAGTTGGGGGATACGTAAATTTTTATTTCACGTTTGTTATTGTAGACTATGTCAATGTCAATAGGTAAAACGACAGCAACTTCGAGCAACGACGGCCTTCCGTCCCGGAAGGGAGTAGGCATAGAAAGTATTTCCCCTCTGTCAAAGTACAAGCCGAAATGGGCATTGGCGTTTATAAAAACCAGTTCCGTTCAGATTTTTTCCCAGACCGAGTCCAGTCGTGCAAGAGAACACATGTTAGTTTTTTAATGTAAAAAGAGGTCTGGAACATCAAGTTTACAAAAAGATGGTGTAACATTTCACATGTAAGTAAATTCTTAACACATTATTGCTATTTAATACATTTAAACACTAAATTCTTAAATTGTTGTTGGATTTTTTCAGCAACATCTGGTCCGCTCGCCCGTACAAATTACAGATCGATCGCACGATAAATCCGACTTCTCGACGATAGCAACAATGGTGATGTTACCGTTTCATGTCATAATGTTTGTCGATGAATATTATAGGAGACGGGTATTATTTAATCACATGTATTAGACAAATAATTGTTATCATGGTTTTATATGTACCTGGATAAGCGAGATATCAAGGGGCCCGAATATTATTCTCGCTCATAGAGGTTTTTTACTAAACCAGTTTTTCATTTATGCAGGTTTGGGAGTAGTATCTCTCATATATAGATGTGAATGAAATATTTTTATCAAGAGTTTGTTTAATCCATTCTATGAGACACTTTTCAACTTCGGGAAATTCAACAACTTTGTCCCTTTGAATATTTCCATGTCACACTGCAGTTTTATAAAATCTTTATTTTTTTATATTTTGTCAAAGGTAGATTCCGGCAAGTCAAAATCATTCATAATAGCGTTACGCGACTGCCCGGCTTCGAACACCACATCTGGACTGCCTTCGATAATGTCATCATCTAGACATGGCGGCTGATGTGGCGCAGTGGTAATGCGACTGCCTGCGACGCAAAGGTTCCGGATTCGATTCTCGGTGGGGCAGTCACAAAGTGGTTATTTTTCACTTTGTGAATAAGTTTCCGGACCTGTTAGGACATTGCAGGCTGAACCACATGATTGTCTGAAAGGGGATGGTTCCGTGCTTCGAAGGACACGTTAAGCCGTCGGTCCTGGTTGCTGTCTATGATGACTTTGACGGCGGTCGTAACACAACCATGTCAGAGGCCAAGTAGGTAGTAGTAAGCGGTTGAAAAACTCTCTACACCAGGGTTCATCGGGTCGTTGGATGACTTGGTGTCTCACACAAAAGAAGATTATCTAGATACCAAATGTTAAGCAGCTTTTAGTTGGTGATTGTGTTTTGTAGGGCCATGGTTCTTATAATTACTAGAGGACCCCTAAAATGGCATGATTTGACTACTTAAAAGTTTATTGTTATATAACTTACTTTAAATATTAATAAAAAAACAACACAAGCGTCTTAGTACCTACACTTTTGAAATTCATCGATAGTCAAGCATCGATATTGTCAAGCACTAACTTGACAGCTTTACCTACCTCTCCCCCCGCGCCCCTTAAAAAACGACAGAACTATTTCTATGAAGTAAAATGGCTAAGGCTCCTCCCTTCCGGGTCGGAACGAGACGGAAGACCGTGTTGCTCGAAGGACAGCAACGACATTTTGTGATTCTTTGACATGTCATGATTTTACCAAAAATAATTTGGTAAAATAGTTCCGTTCACGGTTGTTTCTACCTTTAAATAATAAAAATTTATTTCTTTTCAAGCTATCATCACGTTTCCTATTATTATTATTCTAATATAGGAATTCCGCTAAGTATAAATGTGCAGCACCGACACAAACCGTTAGGTTTAATGGTGTTTGTATAATTTATTTGTATTTATGCTTTAGAATTAATAAATAAAATAATAAATAATAATCTAAGTATGGCGATACTCAATTTTCAAATGTTCGTCAGACGTGGCGTAGGTAAATGTCCGTTTGCGCTCTGCATACATCACAAGGGATTATAGGCATGATATATGTATGTATGTAAAGCAACCGACTGTCAAACGTTACAGTATAGATAGAACTGTGATAGTCAACATTCACACATATCATGTCAATTCCTTCCGGGGGAGGCAGAGCGTTAAAGACCGAAAAAAATACCCCTCATCATCACGTCTGCTAAATACTTTATGGTTTTTTCAGAAAATTGTGTAGAGATGAGATAAATTGTTGGTCCATCGCCTCTAATTGTTATACGTAGCTAGGAACGTGAAGCCAGTCCCTTGGTCACCTCTTACGTATCTACTGAATAGTATGAGTTCTTACGTTTGTACAGTGGATTTTTCCTATTGAGAAGTTTATTTATGTGCCAAACCGCAATATTTTTACCTAATCTACGACTACGCTCTCTAAAAACGATGATAATTTATTGAATTATGATTATTCTTTCTAAGAAAACATACCAATTATAGACTCTTTCTGTTTTTACATATAATTCTTAATAATGATTTACATCTACTACTTAGAACTCCTCTGGATTGCATTTTAAGACTTTAAGTATCTAGAATAAAACTTCTTCTTCGTGTTCAGTTCTATTATAATTTTTTGACAAAATTTTGTAAAAGCCACAGCACTCCTAGTTGCCGTATTCAGATCCTCCCTGCTATTGTTTGAGATGGGGCTCCACAGTCTCAATTGGTCCGCGTTTTATCCATGAAGCCTCATTTGCCGTGTTCACCCTGCAGTGACCAACTTGACCGATGGTGTGATGAACCCCACAGGAGCCGGCCCACGGGAGTACCACTTTTGGTCCCTGGCTTGCGGCGCATTGTCTGTAGCAGATGTATTCCTCATAAGCTTTTTCGGCTTTTCAAACGAGCGCGAGACATTGAGTAGTTGTTCAGTGTGTGTCGAGTGTCTGTTTCTTGCTTCTGTTACTCCAATGCACAAGCTACTTCTCACCGGACGTCTGGTGGCGCTATGTCTGCATAAGGATACAGGATACAGGATTCAGAGGACTAGGTTTGAGATCCTAGAATAAATAAAGTATCGTAAATCGTAATAGTAAACCGTGGGTTTGACAATATTAGCTGAGTAACAAACACAGACATTATGCCACTAAATTTTAAAAATTCGCAAAGATTTCTGGGAATTGCAACGATTGCATAAATAAACCTAGCATAGGAGCGCTTTTATTAGCGACTGAAAATAGTAATAATCGTAGTAGGACTAAAGTATTTGTTAGTACCTTAACCAAATGCATTTGTACAGTTTATCATCTTCTTCCACAAAAAATATGATATGATGTCTTCTTGGGCCGGCTGAAAATTAGCTAGCCTAAAGCTAGTCGGTTTTTCCAGAAAAAAGCAGCCATTCACTCGATTCTTCTTTAATATTATAATTTGTGAAAATGACTTTGTCTAATTCCAAGCTAAACTCCCGCAGTGGAAGCGATTTACACAGGTAAATTTCGAACAAAATACCAGGAGTTCAACTGGAGGCAGACAATGGCTGCGTTACGCAGCGCTAAATAGCATACGCTGCACAATATAGCAGCGCATACTATGAATTAAACGTGAACCTAAATCTATTTAACTTAATTAACTAAGTTGATTGAAATTGGCTAATGATGTGTTCCAACCCTTACATAACTCAAGTCGGTAGTAAATACCGTCTGCCGATCTGGCGTTACGTCACACGTATTAGCACTAGATTATAAGTAAGTACCTCCAAATTATATCACCCCACGAATTCCGCAATTCGTACTAAGGAGTCACAATGATATGGTACAACAAATATGACTAAAGGGAACACACCATTAACACGAATAAACAGTTTATCACTTACAGTCACGTGCCGGCGCAAATGCATAAATACCCAACGGAGAAAGGAAGTTCAGGGAATGGATCAAATAGGAATTCCGTTGGTACTTACAGGGCTGGGTGGAAAAGATATCGACACCCAGCATTCCACTACAGCCTTGGCGCGTTATTCACGTCAAACCACTCACAGCTTCTGTTCGTATTTCACTTTGATATTAGTCATTACGCGTGACCCAACCCGAATTTGGGCCGTACAAACGCGGGCCAAAATGGCCACCTGATGCCTATTCAACGCGACGCTCACGTGGAAGACGTCGAGACATCCAACAATCACTAAGCCTGGCATTCCAGTACAACCCAGGAGAAACGCAATAACACGATGCATCAACACGCGCGATCTCAAATTGAATCGTCCATTACACGCGGCATCACAAAACTCGTGGCGGGAAATCCGCACAAACACGATACTCGACGTCCGAACCGAACGGTTTTCGAGTGACTGACTGGTGCGGCGCCGAAACCACCGCTCGGCGCCGTCAGGCGCTCTGCGCGCACGTCGCCAGTCTCGCCCTGCGAGTGAGAAAGGGACAACACACGCCCAGAGCGACGCGTGCGATCGAGCACCGCGCCGCATTCATAGACCGTCATTAATACCTAACTGATTCCCCAGCATAGCAACGCTAAATTAAACATTCACCCGCCCTAGGCCGAATCCCTTAGGCCTATTCACTACTGGGGAGACGAGATAGCGTTGCTATTGCTCGCTTAAGAACTGAATCCCCTACCTGAACTGTCGCGACTCGAGGAGTGCCATCACTACCTGGGAACAAGTTGAGAATGCGCCCTCTGCGCCATCGCAGTGGCGGCAGGTTGGCATCCTTAACCAGAACGAGATCTCCGATGCGAGGGGGTTCAGTTCTGTCCGTCCACTTAAGGCGTTGCTGCAGAATGTGCAAATACTCAAGCGACCATCGCTTCCAAAAATTCTGAGACATTTGCTGCAGCAACTCATAACGCGTCAAACGATTGCTACTGACCTCTGTGTAGGGGTACTCTGGCAAGGCGTTAAGTGGTCGGCCAATTAAGAAATGCCCTGGTGTCAGGGCCTCCAGATCATTCGGATCTGAGCTAAGCGGACACAAAGGACGTGAATTGAGAACGGCCTCAATTTTACAAAACACGGTCGCTAGCTCCTCAAAGGTTAATATCGTTAAACCTATAACGCGCATCAAATGCGTCTTAGCGGACTTTACAACCGCTTCAAATATACCACCCCAGTGGGGGCATCCTGGTGGATCGAACACCCAGTTAATGCCCTGACGGGAGAGGCTCGTGCCGATAGCTTCCTCGTTTTCCGATAAAAACGTTATAATTTCTTTCATACATCGATCAGCGCCCTTAAAGTTGGTACCACAGTCCGACCTGATCAGCGCTGGTCGCCCTCTTCGCGACACAAATCTATCTAAAGCTGCTAAGAAAGCCTCCGTAGGTGGCCCAAGCGGCGACCCGCACTCATTGTATGGCCATCTCTCAGGTGACTCAGTCAGCCACTGAGGTCCCCACCACAGTGAGTGACCTACCAAATCAGGGGCCCTACATCCCCGTGAGGCGCAGTCCGCTGGGTTCTGTTCTCCCGGTACGTGTCTCCATACCAACGGAGTTTCCGATCCTTTAATCTGTGACACCCGATTTGCCACGAAAACCTCAAGAGTATGTACCGACGTCTGTAACCAGCACAGAACTATCCTACTGTCGGTCCATGCGTACACCGTTTCATCCAAAGTGATGGTACCGCGTAGATTACTAGCGACATGATGTAGCAAGCGCGTGAGAAGCGCTGCTCCCGCCAATTCCAACTTTGGAATGGTCCATCTTGTCCTAACCGGAGCCACCTTACTCTTGGCCATAACTAGACGCACGTCTACAGTTCCCGTTGAACTGACTGTCCGCAAATAGACAGCTGCCGCGTACCCTCGCTCCGAGGCATCACAAAACCCATGTAGGGTAGCCTTACATCCCACCGATGGGAGCAACTTGCGAGGTATGGCGATGCGTACGATCCCTGGTAAGGTGGTCACAAACTTGGTCCAATCATTCAACAGCTCTCCGGAGAGCTGGTCGTCCCAACCCAAGTTTGCTATCCACAACCTTTGCAAGAAGCACTTCGCCATGAACGTCACCGGTGCGATCCACCCGTTAGGATCGAAAGTTCTGGCGATCGTCGATAATACCGAACGCTTCGTCCAAGTCTTCTGCAAAAGGTCTGGCTCGATCTGATACGTAAAGACATCATGCGTTGGCCTATATTGCACCCCTAGGATGCTCAACGTATTTGGATTGTCCGGGTTCTCGAAAAGGTGCGGGTCCTGCTGGAACTCACCTGGCAACCCAGCCAGGAGCTCTGGACAGCTGGACAGCCATTTCCGCAACTCATAACCTCCTGATTCCATGATCGCGATCAGCTCGTCTCGTAGTAGCAGTGCTTGTTGCACGCTATCTGCACCCGTGCAGATGTCATCCACGTAGACGTCGCGATCCAGTACTGCTGCGGCTCGAGGGAATCTTACCCTTTCCTGTGCGGCCAACTCTCGCAGCGTGCGTACTGCCAAAAACGGACTTGGCTTCAGACCATACGTTACCGTGTTAAGCTCATAAGTGACCATCGGCTCGTCAGGGCTCTCACGCCACAAAATCAGCTGGTACCGACGGTCATCCGGGTGTATAATTGTTTGGCGAAACATCATTTTGACGTCTGCGACGAACGCTACTTGGTGCAACCGAAAATCTGTGAGGATGTCCACAATGTCCCGGTTCAACTTGGGACCCGCGTGCAGACACTGGTTCACAGACACACCATTCGATGTAGGAGCAGAACCGTCAAACACTACCCGTATCTTCGCCTCCGGTGACTTCAAAACAGCCAGGTGTGGTATATAGTAATGCTCGACACACCTCCAATCTATGCTGGACACCGACATGTGGCCTAACTCTAGGTACTCCCTCATGAATTCGATATACTTCTGCCGAAGTGCTGCATCTCGCTTCATCTTTCTCTCCATAGCCAGTAGTCTCCGTTCCGCGATCTGTCGCGAACTACCTAAGGAGGGGCGGTTTGGGAGAAATGGCAGCCTGGTAACAAACCTACCTGACGAACTTCGTGCAGTGTTGTACTGATAGAACAGCTCGCACTCGTCATCCTCTGGCTTCCGTCTATCCGCCGTGGGTGGCTCCTCAGACTCCCAAAACCTCTGCAGCACCTCCGACAACACACTACCATAGAGAACCGTATCGCCCTCTGGTAGGTCCTGAGGTCTCCAAACTGGGCCAAAAATAACATACCCCCCTGTGGTATCAACGGCCACTAAACCAGTTTGCTGAAGTACCCGTTTTCTGCCACACCAGAATCTCCCGAGGACGTCTGACCCGAGGAGAACGTCCACCGTACCAGGAGTATCAAATTCAGGATCAGCTAACTCTAAGCCTGTGGTTAACCCTCGTACCGTTGACGGTAACCGAACCTGAGGAAGTTTCCCTACCACTTCATCCAGCACCACTGCTGAGGCATGATAGCTGACCCCTGTACCTGTATTACCTAATGTGAACTCGAAGTTCACCTGACCCCGAACGTCAGGCACATCTACACCTCCAATACCTACAGCCCCATCCGTTGTGGGCCTTATATTTAAACGTAGCCTACTCACCAGCTTACTAGACACAATACAACCCTGAGCCCCTGTATCTAACAAGGCTCTTACCTGTATGCTGCGGCCACCGTATCCCCATACCCAAATCATTGCCGTAGGCAACAATACCGTAATTGGCCGGGGGGCCGAAGCTGGCGTGTAGGCGGCGATTACCTAGCAGGAATCTAAGCGCGGAGTGTCCGCGTCCTGCGGGGGGGTCCCCTCTCTCCGTACACCTTCGAGTGGGTCCCACTCCTGCTGATAGGGACCTCTGGTCCTGTACGCCATGGCTGGCAGCCTATAGTAACCTTGCGGCAGGCGCGCGTACCGTGGATGCGCCTGTAGCCGCGGGTGCTCAGCCAAGGGGAGAGGCATGCGTGGGTCATGGGAACTCACCATGTTGTTCAGACCCGCCGAGTACTGCATGTACTGGCCCTGGTGTTGGCACCCGCCCGTAGCATCACGTACTTGTGATGGGTGCCCCTGACCTTGGACCTGTGACCACCTACCCTGTTCCGGCACCTGCTGCCGAGGTGGTGACTGTCTCACGCGTGGTGAAGGGGGCATCACCTGCTGATGTCCCTGGCCTCGTCCCTGAAACCCTGGTGGAAGAGGACTCCTCCTTGGAGGGGGTGGGGAGCGTTGCTCCCGTCTAGGTAGGGCAGACTCCGTCCGCTGACCCGCGTCAGCTCTGCCTCCGTAATCTCCGCTGCGGTTCATGCATAGGAGCTGATGGTGGGCACCCTGGCAGTACCTGCAGTTGGTGCTTGATGGGCACTCTCGCACCTAATGCGGCCCCATACACCTAAAGCACCAACGCCGTTGCTGCACCACACCACGACGTTTCTGCACCCGCTGTGCAGCGAACTCCTCACACGCAGTCACCTGATGCCCCGCCTCTCTGCAGTAGGCACACCTCGATTCCAAATTAGCGACATTGTATCGCCTGGGTGGCCTACTCTTACCGTCTCGCGCCTGTGCACCCGGCCGTTCCGGGCGGCGAGCGGCCGCAGACTCCGCGTGAGGCGACTCTCCAAATTGGGCATCTACCCGCCTGCACTCGGCCTCGAGGAAGGACTTGAGCTCCTCGAAGGTCGGGAGGTAATCAGATGTCTTACCTCCGTGTGACTGTTCAAAACGAGCGGCCATGTCGCTCGGCAGGCGGCGCAACAACGTGTGGACCAGGATATTATCATAGCCTGACACCGGCATCCCCTGTCTCTCAAGAGCGTTCACTGCAACGCAGACAGGGTTGAGGACCTTGGCCCTGAGGTCCGTCCCTCGTGTGATGGTCGGCACGGTGAGCCACTGTTCCAGGAGTTGGTCAATCATGAGACGTTTGTTGCTGTATCTCTCGATCAGCAAACCGCGAGCCGTCTCGTAACTTGCATCATCGACTGGTAGATGCTTTACCAGCTCATGGGGCTCACCTTGCAGCTTGGCCATCAATTTCTTATATTTTCAAATATTAGCAGACAGTGGAAAAATACAGGATAAAAAGGCACAAACGATATATTAAGATTATTTACAACTTTTTCAGTAGACACATTTATTGACAGTAAATTTTCACATCACTAAGACAACTGACATGACAAAGGGTGTCACTCAACAGATGGGCATCATAGACGTCCTACTAAATTCCAAGGAGTCTAAACTCAACACTTTCCCTTGCACATCTGTTATGTATTGCCTTTGCAGATACCTAATTGAACACATGTTCTGGCTTGCTTCGGCTTAGGAACAGCCTTAGTTAGGAAGTCAGCCAGTTGCTCATCTGAGCTCACTTTCTTCACAACTAGACCACCTTCTTCTACAACTTCCCTGACGAAGAAGTGTCGAATTCTTATATGTTTCGTTCTCTTGTGGAACTCAGGGTTATGCGCCAGCCGTATAGCAGCCTCGTTATCAACATGCAGTACTGGCACTTCTTTCAGGTCTGTTAGATCCTTATAAACTCTTGAAAGCCATACTATTTCTCTGGCTCCCTCACTGGCAGCGACGATTTCCGCTTCAGTGGTAGAAATGGCCACTGACGCTTGTCTTTGGCTCAGCCACGATACAGTGCCTCCAGAGTAGCGGCATATCAGCCCCGTGGTTGATCTCCCACTTAAATGACAACCACCATGGTCAGCGTCACTAAAACTTTCAAGTAAGGTACTCTTTTGGTGGGCCTTGTACTTAATTCCATAAGAACAGGTACCCTTGACATAGCGCATGATTCGCTTTACTAGAAGCCAATCTTCTTTTGTTGGAGATTCTAGCTTACGTGATGCAACTCCGACAGCGTAAGCAATATCTGGGCGTGTCCCCGTCATTAAGTAAGCGAGTGATCCAACGGCTTCGCGGTAAGGGAAGTGTGCTTCTACGGCATCCACTTTCCCTGATTGAGTAATCTCAATCGGTGTCCCGATTGGGTTGCAGTTAGCCATCCCAAATCTCTCTAGGACCCTCTTAGCATAGGCTTCTTGCTTGATAAAGATAGAGCCGTCTGCTTCTCTGACTATTTCTAGACCTAGGTAGTAAGACGCAGGCTTCGTCGTTATCTTCAATTTCGTCTTTAAATCAGCCAGGAAGCTGTTCGCAAGCTCTTCATCAGTAGCAGCCACTAATCCATCATCAACATATAGGGTGATGAGTATCTTTTTGTCGTTAACTCGCTTGGTATATAGACAGCAGTCACCTTCACTCTGTTTGAAGTCCATATCCAGCAGTATTTGCTCGAAGCACGAGTTCCAACATCTTGGAGCTTGCTTCAGACCATATAAGCTTCTGTTCAGCTTCAGAACATTGGACGAGCCATCTGCGTAACCTTCTGGTTGTTGCACATAGATCTCTTCTTGAAGTTTTCCGTTCAGGAAGGCAGTGCATACATCAAACTGTACAAGATGTAGCTTTTCTTGTGCACTAACGCTTAGTAAGGCTCTTATTGTAGCCATTCTGGCAACCGGGCTAAACGTCTGATCATAGTCGATTCCTTTTCTTTGTCTAAAGCCTTTTACAACAAGTCTGGCTTTGTACTTTTCTATTGAGCCATCTGGATTCCTTTTAATGCGCAGGACCCACTTGCAGGGCAACGCCTTCCTGCCTTTAGGTAGAGAGCATGGCGTCCAGACATTTAGCTCCTTAAGTGAATTTAACTCACTCTCCATGGCTTTACGCCATTCTTCACCATCTTTTTGCGCGATGGCATCTTTGTATGTTTCTGGGAAACTGTCGTTAACAACCGAACACACGCCACAAACAAAGTCATCAAATTTCCTTGGTCTCGCGATCGTTGTTCTGTCTCTCAGATTATAGCGAGGTTCTGGCTCAGTCGAGCAACTAGTTGGTTCAGCTATCTCTAGCTCTGTCTCGCTAGGTTCTAGAAACACCTCATTCGGAACTTCAGGATCTTCGTCGGTGCGTTCGTCTTCTTCATGAACTTGATCTATCGCCACTCTATCTCCCTCTAGAGCTGGTTCATAGTTTTCAAGGTTAGGCTCTGTTTCAGGGATGTGTCTAACTCCACTCTCAGCTCCCTCTGATTGTAAGGGCTCGCTTGTGGAAATTTTGAATTCTACATCGGTTTGAAAGGAGATATCTCTAGACCTCAGTGTCTCTCTTCCATTCCAAATCCGGTAACCATCATCGCCCTCGTAGCCTATGAGCTTCCCTTTGACAGCTTTCTTGCTCATCTTTTTACGTTTTTGTTTGGCTATGTGCGCGTAGCATTCGCTACCGATCACTCTCAGATGACTAATTTTCGGTTTCTTTCCGTGCCATAGTTCATAGGGTGACTTAGAGTCCACTCTAGTGGGGCCCGTTCTATTTAGCACGTAAGCGGCCGTATTAATTAGTTCTGCCCAAAGCACTTGCGGCATTTCTCCTCTTGCATGCATCATTGACCTTGCAGCTTCCACGAGTGTGCGGTTCTCTCGCTCACTACAGCCGTTTTGCTCAGGCGTGTAAGGCATTGTTAACCTGTGCTGCAGTCCTTGGTCACATAATATTTTTCGGACAGCGGCATTGTCGAATTCGCCTCCGTTGTCTGACAGAATAGTCTTGACTTCGTGCCCAGCCTTTTTTGCTTCTTGGAGCATCAGTATGAGCTTATCTTTGACCTCCGATTTCTGTCTCAGAAAGTAGACAAAACGGTAACTCGAGTAGTCGTCCTTAAATAAAACGTAATATTTATATTTTGTGATGCTATCAGCGAAGGGACCGCAGACATCTGTGTGGATAAGCTCTCCACATTTCGAGGCTCTTTCCCTTGTACCAAAGGGTTTTCTATGTGCTTTCCCATAGATACAGCCTTCACAGTTCACTTTGTCAGGAGTAAGCTGTATGCCTAACTCGCGTTTTACTACGCGAATGACGTGATTGTTATTCTGATGAGCTAGGCGTTCATGGTATAGCTGCAGCATATTTGAGCCATTGATCACGTTAACCTCTATGGTTCGCTTGACAGGCATGACTGTGTTCATTTGTAACTGATACAGTCCACCAAACGCCAATCTCTTGCCGACAGCTCTTGTCGTGCCATCAACGTCAAACTTGCACTCTGTAGTTTTTGACGTGAATACGCTAGCCTGCATTCTATCATGTGCAGCGAGCGGCGAGAAGAGGTTCTTCGTCAAACTTGGTACTAGCCACACATCTCGGAGCATAATCTTCTCCCTCTTACCACCGACCTTCGTTTCGACCTCTACAGATCCTTTTCCTAATGCAGGAATTATGGTTCCGTCAGCTGTTGTAACAGTGTGGTCTATGTCGAATTCGTGGAACTCGTTGAAGAAGTCCCTCCTTACAGCAATGTGTGTAGTTGCTCCGTTGTCGACAAACCAGTTTTCTCTGTCCTGAGTTTGTCCTGGCCCGTTTGAGCATGCGTTCACCATCAGTGATATCTGCTGTACTTGCTTAGACTTTGAGTGAGTTTCTGATGTGCCTTGAATTGATTTAGATGGCCTCCCATCTCTCAACCATTTCTTGCATTTGCGTACTTTGTGTCCTTTTAAGTGACAGTAGTTACAAATCAGTTTCTCGTCTTTGTCTTTACGCTGGTCACTGGGTGCAGTCACAAGGGCTTCAACTCTTGTGCTCTCTTGACTGTCAATATTTCTCTCAAAGGTGCAGAGATTGCTCGTTAAACTGTCAACGGTCTTTTCCGACTGCTTCAGCATGAGCCAACTTGACTTGAAGTTGAAGAACCGGTCATCTAATGTGTCAAGGATCTTGCATATTAGGAACATCTCAGGTAATTTTGCAGTTTCATCTACTTTGGAGACTTCAGCCTTTAGGTCATTCCACAGGTTTTTCAGCTTGGACATGTGTGTTGCGATGTCATCAGCCTTGTCGTGTTTTGCGCTGAAGAATTCCATGCATAGTGTATAAGCTTTATCGCCCGTGTTCCCATCGAATAATCGATGCAGCTCCTGCCATACTTCATGTGCGGTTCTGTACCTCATAACCTTCATCAGTGTCTCTTCTGACAGGTTGGTCGTGATCATTAGAAGAGCGCCAGTCTCAGTCTTCTTATAACGTGCCAATGCAGCATTATAGGCACTGACGGCGGCGTCACCTTCCGAATCTTGGACTGGAGTAGGTGGTACCAATTTGCCTTGGACGGCTGCCATTGCATTTTCCGTTCCCTCTAGCATGATCGATATGTTATACTTCCAGGTCATCCAGTTCGATTTTCCGACCAGTTTGCCGATGTCAATTTTTGTTGTAAAATCCATCGTCGACACTTTTTCCATATATTTGCGGGACTATAACCTCTTATATTTTCAAATATTAGCAGACAGTGGAAAAATACAGGATAAAAAGGCACAAACGATATATTAAGATTATTTACAACTTTTTCAGTAGACACATTTATTGACAGTAAATTTTCACATCACTAAGACAACTGACATGACAAAGGGTGTCACTCAACAGATGGGCATCATAGACGTCCTACTAAATTCCAAGGAGTCTAAACTCAACACAATTGTGCCATTTTATATGCCGGCTGCAAGTCAGTGCGGTTATGAATCACACTGTCAAACAGATCCTGGAATCGGGTCGAATCCGTGTAGTCCCCGTGGAAGACCGGAATCGCCACAGCCGGCAGGGGCACTTGCACCCCCGGTCCCCGCGGACCATGGGGTGGGTCCGGCTCCCCAGCTCTACGCCTGGTGATCACAGCAGCCGCCTGCTGGATCTCCTGCCCAATCTCCATGCACTGGGTCACATTCGTCCGGACCGTAAGTTTGCCCTCCTCATCAGGCGTCCCATCAAATAACTCCTCGCATCCAGTGAGGCAATCCAACACCTCCGCGACCCGTTCGTCAATCCGTTGCGCACAAGCGATGAGTGCGTCCTCTCGGTCCCCGCGACCGACCATCGCCTGCTTAGTCGCGAACCAAATTAGGTGCGTCCTAATTTTTGCCTGGAGCTGTGTAATTGTGGGAGCCATGGTACCAACTCAAAGTAACACCGAACCTTACAATAAAAAAATAATAGACAATCGGCCCTGATCCTACCGTTAGGATATCCGCACAGGGTAAACACACCGATAATAACAAGCAATTCACTAATTGATTGGCCCTGATCCTACCGATAGGATATTCTACACAGGGCACACACTACAATCACAATAAATATATTTTTTTTTATGTAGGTAGATTAAAAATCTTATACTAAAATAATCTTAAATCTAGTGGTTTTCTGAACCACGCTCTGCTACCAAAAATTGTCTAATTCCAAGCTAAACTCCCGCAGTGGAAGCGATTTACACAGGTAAATTTCGAACAAAATACCAGGAGTTCAACTGGAGGCAGACAATGGCTGCGTTACGCAGCGCTAAATAGCATACGCTGCACAATATAGCAGCGCATACTATGAATTAAACGTGAACCTAAATCTATTTAACTTAATTAACTAAGTTGATTGAAATTGGCTAATGATGTGTTCCAACCCTTACATAACTCAAGTCGGTAGTAAATACCGTCTGCCGATCTGGCGTTACGTCACACGTATTAGCACTAGATTATAAGTAAGTACCTCCAAATTATATCACCCCACGAATTCCGCAATTCGTACTAAGGAGTCACAATGATATGGTACAACAAATATGACTAAAGGGAACACACCATTAACACGAATAAACAGTTTATCACTTACAGTCACGTGCCGGCGCAAATGCATAAATACCCAACGGAGAAAGGAAGTTCAGGGAATGGATCAAATAGGAATTCCGTTGGTACTTACAGGGCTGGGTGGAAAAGATATCGACACCCAGCATTCCACTACAGCCTTGGCGCGTTATTCACGTCAAACCACTCACAGCTTCTGTTCGTATTTCACTTTGATATTAGTCATTACGCGTGACCCAACCCGAATTTGGGCCGTACAAACGCGGGCCAAAATGGCCACCTGATGCCTATTCAACGCGACGCTCACGTGGAAGACGTCGAGACATCCAACAATCACTAAGCCTGGCATTCCAGTACAACCCAGGAGAAACGCAATAACACGATTATAGGATATCTCAGAAATGAAACCACTCGTTATCTCCAACCACTTTTATTTAACCAATCATCCAGCCACACAAGGACTGTTCAAAACTTATTCTCCAACCAAACTTATTAACCAGCTGCTAAAACAAAACTTATTGCAGCACCAAACTTATTAACCAGCTGCTAGAACAAAACTTATTGCAGCACCAAACTTATTTTAATTAAACAACAAGTCTAAACTTATTAACCGTAACCACTGAAAACTTCACTTTAACTGAAAACTCCAACAAAGTATCACACGACCGTTCAACTCAAACGTCCAACCGAGAATGCCCCTTGGCCGCCAAGGCATGAGCGCCTTTTTTTTGCTATATCCGGTGTTGCCAGACTAATAAAAATAAAAATATCTAAAATAATTTCACCAAAATTTTAAAAACCTTACACTCGACCATCCTGATAGCGTGTATGTCCTCATACACGTACCCGGTGGAACCTTACACTTGGCGGGTAGAAGCTTTCTCAAATCGATTTACATTATGAATTTGAATACCATACAAAATATACTTTTTATACCATAATACCAACTAATTAGCCTTAACCTTTTCATTTAATAAAATAATATAGCACTACATGAATCAAATGTATGTAATATAATTTTATAACCTTGGCTTGTGTTAAATAATTATACCAATAGCCCAACATAGTGTTTCTACAATTAGGTCTTATTAAGGAGGTTTATCTACTATTCTATCAAGTTACCCTTGTTTTAAACTGTCCAGCGGTTAAATAATTATTAAGACATGTCGTACTGCTTTCAGGTCAAGGTTGGAAACGGCCAATATTGCTGTCACTTGACCTGAAACAATACAAACAACGTGGTTAATAATTAGTGTACATAAACATCGGTAAATAATTAGCAAATCTAAAAATCAAACATAAAAACAAATCTTAGTTCATTTTAACTATCAAGAGAAGAATCATCGTCATCTACATCATTACTATCATCATCGTCGTCATCAATTTCTAACGAGGCTACATGGATCCATGGTTGCATCCGGTCTGCAGCCACAGTCGTTTTTCTTTTGTTCCTCGTACCTTCAAACCCTGCGATTGGAGCAACTTTATAGCGATCGTTTTCCAAGACTTTCACGACTTTAAAAGGACCCTCATACGATGGCAAAAGCTTCTTGCTTTGACCATTATTTTGAAAAGCAACTTTAGTTAACTTTATCAAATCCCCTTTTTTGCAGATTTGAGCAGGTCGCCTCCCCTGGTCGTAATATTTCTTTTGTGATTCCTGAGCCTTATCAATTTTCTGTTTTACCTCGTTACGTATCGAAGGCAAATCCGAAACTTCACGAGTTTCTGCTGTTATTTCATTCAGTTTCGGAGTTACTTCACTATTGATCACAGTACCAAACATGACCTCTGCTGGAGTCCTACCTATCGTCTTCTGCAAAGTATTATTCAAACCCCATTGGATTTTTCCTAGCTTGTCATCCCAATTCTTTTCACTGTCTCTTAAATTCTGAGCAGTAAGTGAATCAAGTACAGTCCTATTATAGCGCTCTATTTGCCCGTTAGACCTTGGACACGCAACAGCATTTAAGACGTGCTTTATCCCTCGATCAAGACAAAACTTTTTAAAAGCGTTCGAAGTGAAACAGGAGCCTCGATCGCTCACCAACCGGTCAGGATTTCGGAATGTGTCAAATATATCTTCTAAAACTCTTATAACATTTTGTGCATTCGTATTCCTGACAGGTTTGATGAACAAAAACTTTGTGAATGAGTCCACAACGTTTAATATATGTGTGTATCCTCTCCTTGATTTCACAAAGGGTCCAAGGTGGTCAATGTGCAAGGTATGGAACGGTACTCCGACTTTCTCAATAGGGTGTAATAGACCTTCTCGTTGGTTTGAAGTCTTTTTAGCATATGCACAGTCTATACAGGCAGCTACATATTTCTTTATAAACCGAGTCATTTTACTGAACCAATAGTTTTTTTTTATCCGTTCGAGAGTCTTTTCAAAACCAACGTGACCTATATCGTCATGGTTCATCTTGCACAGTTGCCATCTTGCACCCTTTGGAACTACCCATCTTAAACATTCTTTATCACCGTTCACGCATCTAAACAACCTTTCATCCTTCACAACATAATTTTCTTTTATATATTCGAGCCCTTTTGAATCTAAATCACTGCTAACGATATCTCGAATTCTACACAACTCTGAATCTCCCATTTGAAGGGTCTGTAGCCAGTCCTGATCATTTATAACCATCACGGTAGGATACTGCACCGGTTCGCTGTCCTCAGTTCCGCTAGCTGGATTCCTAGAAAGTGCATCGACATGACCCATCTTTGAACCTGCTCTATACTCGACAGAACACTCAAATTCTTGCAACGCCAACCACCAACGAGCGATTCTGGGGATAAGATCACGCTTATCGAACGTGGAACGTAACGCACTACAGTCGGTGACTACCTTAAACGATTTTCCCAGGAGAAACACTCTGAACTTTTTGAGAGAACAGATAACAGCAAGTGTCTCTAACTCATATGAGTGAAAGTTTTTCTCTTCGGGTGTCGTTTGACGACTGTAGTACGCCACTGGATGAAAAGAATTCTTACTTCCCTTCGGACGCTGCAGTAGAATGCCACCGATTCCTATCTTACTAGCGTCCGTGTGAAGTTCGGTTTCCGCGGAAGGATCGTATATGGCAAGCACTGGCCTATCTAACAACTTCGATTTTAAAATCTTGAACGATTCTTCCTGTTCGGTAGACCATTCCCATGAAGCGTTCTTTTTGAGCAATTTTGTGAGAGGATGTGCCAGGTGTGCAAACGAATAAATAAACTTCCTGAAATAACTCACAAGGCCTAAAAACTGACGCACGCCGTGAACATTTTCAGGTCTCGGAAAATTTTCTACACACTGGATTTTTGTTTTTCCTGGACGCATACCCTCGGAGCTAATTTCATACCCTAAGTAATCAATCTTTGTTTGCAGGAAACTGCATTTTGCTAAGTTTAACTTGAGATTAGCTCGTCGTAACAGCCCAAGAATCTCCTCTAACCTGTCCAAACATTCTCCTGTTGTCTTAGCAAAAATTAATAAGTCATCTATATAAACGGTAGCCTTATTGAATCGAGCTGGTCCGAGCACATGGTTCATCATCCGCTGGAAGACAGCGGGTGCGTTTGCCAATCCGAACGGCATACGATTATATTCGTACTGACCGTCCGGAGTGACAAACGCCGTCAAATGTTTGCTTTCTTCCGCGATTGGTACTTGATAGTACCCAGACATTAAATCAAGTGTGATGAACCATGCGTGTCCGGATAATCTAGATATCTCATCGTCAATCACGGGGATGGGGTATCTTTCCTTGATAGTTATCGAATTGAGCAATCGAAAATCTACGCACAATCTCATATTTCCGTCCTTTTTCCGAACGAGAATAATTGGACTGGAATAATTAGATGTAGATTCTCTTATTATGCCCGCTTGCAACATTTCATCTATCATTCCTCGCACTTTTTCACGTTCGTAATGAGAGAGCCGGTATGGCCTGTAGACCACAGGTTTTTGACTACTCAACTCGATCCTCATTTCCGTGACATTTGTGCGTCCTAAATTAATCAAATCCTTTGCAAAACAATCCTCATAACGGTGAATCAACTTCATGAGCTTATCCCTGTCGCTATCGGATACCTCGTTACCAATATTTACTTGATCCTCAGCAACTGGCTGGCTAGTGAGAGGCTTGGCTTGAGATACAGGCCTAACATCGGAAGCAACTTCAACAGTAGCTAGTCTGTAAACCTGATCTACTTTTTCTGCACGAGAAAATACAAAATCTGCTTGCAGGTGACAGGGTAAAGAACATGGAATCAACCTAACGAAAAATAAACCATTCTTCACTTCATAAACGCCACCACACACCACATACTGTTTGTTTGGTTGGCCTACTATTTTTGTATCTAGCACCACACTACCAGTAAATGGAGTTTCTGTTGCAGCCTTGACGCTAGAAACACCAAACAACTTGCTATACGCGACTATTCTTACCCTCTGTAAATGTTCCTCGTCCAAGTTAACATCTGGTATCTCGTTGCCGATGTTCATAAATTGCAGCTTGTTGAAATCCTTGTAGACAACTATGTGGGGTTGCTCCGAGTAACTTTGGCCAACAAGAATTGACTTATCCAACAAATGATCTTCAACGACCCTACATGAAACAGTAGCGCCAACACCATCGACAGCCAAATTTAATTTTGCTGAACCTAAAGATTCCACTAGACCGTCTCCAAAACCCTTCATAAGAGTCGGAATGTGATCGTGGTCAACCCCTATTTTGTCTAATACTGACCTTTTAATAAGTGTTACCTCGCTACCAAGGTCAAGAAATGCTTCTACTGTCAAACCTTCCACGCAGACCTCTTTGAAATATTTGTCGTCTCTATTAGAAGCTGATATACGCATGGTTTTTGCCACCGTGTCAGACTTAGTTGATCCTGCATCCTGTTTATCACGACATTGGTCCACTTTATGACCTACCTTATCGCAAGAACTACACTTTATTAAAGGCTTAGTACATCTTGAAAATGGATGCCCTTTTTCTTTGCAGTTATAGCAGTATAGACCTGCATTCACCCTTGGATTTGTTTTTATATTCGCCCTATCATCACCTAATCTCACATGTCTATCCCTCTGATTTTGCTGAGGCGTGAAAATATCTTTATTGTTGCTGAGCAAAAACTTGAGCAATTGGTCAGGGTCTTCACAACGTAATGCCAAGGCGCTTGATCTAATAGTCCTATCGGCGATGCCATGAATTATACAGTCTACCGCTCTACGTCCAGTAATTTCACACTGATTTAGAAGTGCAATTTTTTCATAAAAGTAAGTCTCAATTAATTCATTTGGCCTACTTTTCCTCCTCAACATATCCTCTAAAATTTGTCCGTAATTTTGCTCACATGGAAACGCATTTAACAATTTGACTTGCCATTCGCTCCACGTGAACAAAATAGAACTAAGGCTTTCATACCAGGTCTTAGCTAATCCTGAAAGCTTTTGCATAGCAAAATGAATTGTCGTTCGCTCATCCCAGCCATAAACCGTCGCACACTCGTTGACCTTCTTGAGCCAAATGTCCATTCGCTGATTTTTCTCTGACGGATTAAACTCAGGAATTATATTTTTACTATTCATTGTTGATGTGCTCGGGTTTGATAGCTGCGATGGTAAAACGTCCTTAATACTTTTAATAATTTGAATAATATCTTGAGAAGAAAAAGAAGGGCTACATGACCTGTTCGTGCGACGTCTCCGGTAATCACGTGGCCGCCTGTCTTCAACACCAAACACTGGGCTACGGCTTCGACTGCGGCTGCGGCCTCGACTGTAGGTCCCGTGCCCTTGCCGGCGTTGTTCCTCATCACGCGATCGTTGGAGTTCCCGCTCCATCAATCGAACCTTTTCTTGCTCGCGCTTAAGTGCCTCTTCTTGGTCCAAAAGCCGCCGACTATGGCTATCACTACAGCCATTCCTCCGCTCACTACCAGAACGTCTCTCAAAAGGAGGAGTAGTCCTCCTGTGCGCATCTTTGTCTTGGTCCATTTCTGAAACTCGCAGCATAAAAAAAAAACCCACTATTAATATTTTGATAGCCATTGCCAAGTTCGAGCCGTATTAATATTTAAAAATAATAATTTCGTTTTAAAGAAAATAGTAACCTAATTTTGAAATATCTCGGAAACGGTGCATCCTACATAAAAAATAATGATGATTTTAACCCCTTTTATATACCCCAAGTACTTTAAACTTATCTTTCTACTGACCCCATGAAACAATAAGATAACCCACGGGATCACCATAAATTCGCCAAAAATTTTATAAAAGGTGAAAAAGCATCCTAAAATAAAATAAAATACGCAGAATTTAACTGAATGCCGGGCAAAATAAAACCACAAAAAAATTAAAATAATAAATATATAAAAATATATATTAAGCCACCAAAAAAACAAAAAGAGAAAAAAAAAAAAGGTTAAGAATGACCGACCGACCACGTGCTCGACCACGTGCCTGAATACATCCGGAACAAGAATTTAACTATTAAATTATTTAACTATATTAATTTAAAAATTACAGGTATTTAATTAATTCAACTGACAACTTAATTTATTTTTATTTTATTCAAAATATTAGATAATTGAAATAAAACAAATATAAAAAAAAAAAAATATCAGACGTTACTGAAATTTTATACAAAAAAATATTTTTAATTTATTTAAATATTATTTTATATACGTAGGCGTGTACTTACAGTTTTTAATCCCACTTCTGAGATATAGGATATCTCAGAAATGAAACCACTCGTTATCTCCAACCACTTTTATTTAACCAATCATCCAGCCACACAAGGACTGTTCAAAACTTATTCTCCAACCAAACTTATTAACCAGCTGCTAAAACAAAACTTATTGCAGCACCAAACTTATTAACCAGCTGCTAGAACAAAACTTATTGCAGCACCAAACTTATTTTAATTAAACAACAAGTCTAAACTTATTAACCGTAACCACTGAAAACTTCACTTTAACTGAAAACTCCAACAAAGTATCACACGACCGTTCAACTCAAACGTCCAACCGAGAATGCCCCTTGGCCGCCAAGGCATGAGCGCCTTTTTTTTGCTATATCCGGTGTTGCCAGACTAATAAAAATAAAAATATCTAAAATAATTTCACCAAAATTTTAAAAACCTTACACGATGCATCAACACGCGCGATCTCAAATTGAATCGTCCATTACACGCGGCATCACAAAACTCGTGGCGGGAAATCCGCACAAACACGATACTCGACGTCCGAACCGAACGGTTTTCGAGTGACTGACTGGTGCGGCGCCGAAACCACCGCTCGGCGCCGTCAGGCGCTCTGCGCGCACGTCGCCAGTCTCGCCCTGCGAGTGAGAAAGGGACAACACACGCCCAGAGCGACGCGTGCGATCGAGCACCGCGCCGCATTCATAGACCGTCATTAATACCTAACTGATTCCCCAGCATAGCAACGCTAAATTAAACAGACTTTCCTTTTGTTTGTTTTGATTATTTTATTTACATTTGGCATATTGAATGACCGGAATGAACGATATTTAAACATTAGGCTAAAATGTTTTCTGTTTCTTCTGTTGCCATAAAAACTGAAGGGGATGGAGTAACCAATTTGGTTCAGATACTGGCCAGAATCTCAGAATAGGGCCATATCTCATTTTTGACATTATCAGCTGATTATGATTGATATTTAGCCGCTCGCATGTGCGGTTTATAGCTTACAATATGATCCTACATTGCTGGCTCTAAAGAAACCCAGTGTGATTTTGGTAACAAAATCCGTAATGTATAAGGCCAAAAGCGTAACCGAAGCCAGAACCGCTATATCTCGTTCGATATATGGCCTCAGATTTGGCCCCCTGGTCGCTCAGTCAATTCGAATTTATTATTATCTTATTATTCTAAGAACATTATTCATTGAACACCCTAGGTTGCAATAATTCTTAAGTATTGCAACCTAGGGTGTTCAATAAGGCAAATTTATAGGGTTGTCACGCTGCAGATATAGAAGCCTGAAAATAAATAAATAAATATCCTGGAACATTCACACAGCGCTATTTAACCCCAAACTAAGCAAAGCTTGTACTATGGGAACTAGATAGCTGATATTAATTCTTACATATTTTTTTTCTGCAAATAAATACATATTTACATAGAACCCCAGACTAAACACAAATAAGTGAAAATTTATTTGACAAATATTTGTGGAGATCAAAACCATGACCCTCGGCGTAGCAGGCAAGGATCTATCCGCTACGCCTTCGGGCTAGAGTACAATACATTACTAATCATGCTAACACGGATGGTATGGTATGACGTATGAGTCACCAAAATACCAAAATGTGTTATTTGATATTAAAATGACATGTATACTCATTGATTTAATTTTGTTACTAAACTACTCTTACTTACTTTCTATGAAATGAAATATTTAAGATCACGCATTTTTGACTAGGGGTAAGCTTAAAACCAGCAGTGTGCTGTGCCTACACCCATTTCAGCTCATGTTGTATATTTGTTTTGAATTTTTTGATTGTTGTGCCTAAGATGTGATGCGAAATAAATATAAAATATATTCGTATTTTTACTCCTAAATGTGTTGTTAATGTCGTTTTTACGGCCGTTAACGCTCTGCCTACCCCGTAAGGGATATAGGCGTGATTTATGTATGTATGTATGTACTCCTAAAAAGTTTCAGCTTTACTTGCTGACTCTATGACCCAGAAAATACGCAAAACGGTACATTACACGAGTTTGTGAACTGAGATGATTCGAGCTTTTAGAACTGTTTTGATGTTTTGCAATTTTTGGGCAATGGGCTGACTACCTATCACTATGGCGATACACAATTTTCCGAATGACCCTCAAATATTTGTCAGATGTGGCGCTAATTTCCTTTTTTTGCGGCCGCTTGAGCTCTACCTACCCCGCAAGGGATTATAGGCGTGATATGTGTATGTATGTATGTCAAAGACCGTAACAACAACGGGTCCGCTTGCTGTCTTTGATTACACAGAGACTCGAGAAAAGTTGACAGACTGCATACAAGATGCATAGTCGCAATAAAAAAATGTACCCGGATCGGGAATCAAACACAGAACCCTCCGTGTACTCTACAACTGCGCCATAGGGGTCTTCGCGTGCTTACCTAATCCAAACAAATTACCTCAAAATTAATTTACAAAATGGACTTTGTGTTTTTCGGTAATTTGCGTAAAATACGGAAATTAGGTCATTCTACAGAAATAGGCCGAAGTTTAACTAATCAACGAAATAAGGCTCTGTTCACTGTCCCGATTATTAGAAAATTACAAATAAGTAACATTATTTTTGTTTATGTTTAAATTTTATTGGAAGCACTCTCCGAAAATGGGAACGTAAACTCCGTCGTCACTAGTAATGATGAAAGTCGCAGGTTCAAATAACCTACAATATATAACAACTTACCTTGTGAGCTTCAACATAAGGAGAATTGCAAAAACAAATATAAATTCAAGAGAAAAACTGAAGAACACCTTTTATATCAATTTTACAATAGTAAAATTGTATGTTTGGTTGAGTAAATATAATCAATAAAATGTTTACATGCTGCTTTCTAAAAAGGATTTATAAATTGTAAAATAATATAAGTAATAATTAATTTAAACAGTTGCTATACGGGAGCGTTTCCTTCTGCCAACAAACTGTTTAGCAGTTTGGCGGTATCAAATTGTATAAAACTAACTGTAAAAAAATATATGAATAAACGATTTATTATTTGTTTTATTATTATTATTGGTTTTTACATTTGTGTATCTCTTATTATTATTAAATCCTGCCCGAGCTTGAAAATTTTGCAAGTTTTCAAAAATTGTATACTTAGTTCAAAGTTCTTTACTTGTGTTTTAAAATTTGATATTTAGGCAGAATTTAACCCTGCGACTTTCGGTATCAGTACTACCTACTATGCTACCGCGGCTCATCTGCCTTTAGTGAAATTATGCAAGTATATCTTGATGCCAATAACGCATGGCTTGGCTCTATCTACCGGAATACTTCAGAACTAATTCCCGACGACTAATCCATTCTTTACAGTTAGAATGTAGCCGAGGCGATGAAAACCCTACAATTAAAAAAAACTGCAACGTGTAGGTATAAAATTTTTAAAATTTGCAGAATTTTCAGATCATGCCCGCACTTGCAAATTTTCAAAAAATACTAGATGCAGGTTTTAACATAAATCTACTCGTAAATCGTACTACCCTCGTTCGATTCCCAGAAGTGTTAATGACAGCTCCGTGTCAACACCAATCATGCCGACGACAGCGTGTGGATGTTGTTTTTTAATTAAACACGTGTTGACACACCGAATGTAGCGCAAAATGGAGCCGCTGCTTAAATTCGTGTTACATTCGCGAAGTAGGTACTTTATCTACGCCTGTTTTTGAATCTCATTTTGGTTTGGGAAGAATTTACAGTTGGAAGAGGCGTCGGCACTAGTAATGCGAAAGTCAGGTTCAAATCCTGCCCGCCCTTGAAAATTTTGTAAAATTTCAATAATAAGAATTTACAGGTCGATTATGGGTATTAGTCCGCCCATACTTTGTCTACGAAGGTATTTAAAATAATGTAAATAAACTAGATGAAGAGCGATAACATTATGCCCTGCGACGGAAGATAAAACCTTTTTTGAAAACTTGCAAAGTGCGGGCAGGATTTGAACTTGCAATTTTCGGCATCACTATAGTGGCGACGCCTCTTCCATATGGGTTACCGCAGCTCGTCTCTTGCCCGCGGATTTTGCAAGTGTGTCTTAATACCAGTAACGCGTGGCACGGCTCCATCTACCGGGTTAGTTTTGCAACTAATATTTATTTATTTAACCGTTAATTGTACACATTTAACACAAAGGACATAACATAGAGAACAATACACAACAGTTTTTGACAACTTGCAAAATATTCAAGCGCGGGCAGGATTTGAACCTGCGACTTTCGCATTACTAGTGGCGACGCCTCTTCCATCTGGGCTACCGCAGCTATTCAATACACAACAGGTCAGCTTAATACCCAGTGACTAATTAATTCTTTACAGATTGAATGATGTCAAAGCGATGAAAACACGCGATAAATTTAACGCCAAATTTTAAAACACTTCATCAATTTCGTGTACAATTTTTGAAAACTTTCAAGCGCGGGCAGGATTTGAACCTGCGTCTTATATTCCATTTTTTTAAATACCGAGTAAAATCATACAACTATGGTCCAGAATTCTACAATTTTGCGATCTTGTATAAAATGGAAATACGATTCTATCGTGATACATTTCGATCCGAGGTATACCTTGATCATATTTCTTTAATATTTAGAGGGTAGTATCTGTAAAAAACACGTCAAGTATTTTTTTTTATTTGGACCATTGTTGTCTTACGTGCTTTCAAATATGTTCCAAGTTCAATTTCCCATCAAAAACGTATGATAACTTAAAAAAGGACTATAATTGGGATCATATTGTGTGAGGTTAGGGGTTTTGACAACATGTATAGCAAAAAAAAGAAAACGTAAAAAAAAACGTATTTTTTATTAGTTGAAAGCTACATGAGATCAAATTTAACAAAATCTTCTTTCTTCTACTTAATACTTAAAAAAAATACAAAAATAGTCTTCTTAAATAGGACCAAAGTTTTTTTTGAAAACTTGCAAAATTTTCGAGTGCGGGCAGGATTTGAACCTGCGACTTTCGCATTACTAGTGGCGACACCTCTTCCATCTGGGCTACCGCAGCTCATTTCTTGCCCGCCAATTTCGCAAGTGTATTTTAATGCCAGTAACGCTTGGCATGGCTCCATCTACCGGGTTAGTTTTGCAACTAATAACCGGCGACTAATTCTATCTTTACAGATTGAATGTAGTCTAAGCGATGAAAACCAGCGATAAATTGAGTACCAAATTTTAAAACACTTCCCGTGTTAGGTATACAATTTTTTATTTTTTAAACTTGCAAAATTTTCGAGTGCGGGCAGGATTTGAACCTGCGACTTTCGCATTACTAGTGGCGACGCCTCTTCCATCTGGGCTACCGCAGCTCATTTCTTGCCCGCCAATTTTGCAAGTGTATTTTAATGCCAGTAACGCTTGGCATGGCTCCATCTACCGGGTTAGTTTTGCAACTAATAACCGGCGACTAATTCTATCTTTACAGATTGAATGTAGTCTAAGCGATGAAAACCAGCGATAAATTGAGTACCAAAATTTTAAAACACTTCCCGTGTTAGGTGTACATTTTTTTTTTTTAACTTGCAAAATTTTCGAGTGCGGGCAGGATTTGAACCTGCGACTTTCGCATTACTAGTGGCGACGCCTCTTCCATCTGGGCTACCGCAGCTCATTTCTTGCCCGCCAATTTTGCAAGTGTATTTTAATGCCAGTAACGCTTGGCATGGCTCCATCTACCGGGTTAGTTTTGCAACTAATAACCGGCGACTAATTCTATCTTTACAGATTGAATGTAGTCTAAGCGATGAAAACCAGCGATAAATTGAGTACCAAAATTTTAAAACACTTCCCGTGTTAGGTGTACATTTTTTTTTTTTTACTTGCAAAATTTTCGAGTGCGGGCAGGATTTGAACCTGCAACTTTCGCATTACTAGTGGCGACGCCTCTTCCATCTGGGCTACCGCAGCTCATTTCTTGCCCGCCAATTTTGCAAGTGTATTTTAATGCCAGTAACGCTTGGCATGGCTCCATTTACCGGGTTAGTTTTGCAACTAATAACCGGCGACTAATTCTATCTTTACAGATTGAATGTAGTCTAAGCGATGAAAACCAGCGATAAATTGAGTACCAAATTTTAAAACACTTCCCGTGTTAGGTGTACATTTTTTTTTTAACTTGCAAAATTTTCGAGTGCGGGCAGGATTTGAACCTGCGACTTTCGCATTACTAGTGGCGACGCCTCTTCCATCTGGGCTACCGCAGCTCATTTCTTGCCTGCCAATTGCGGTAGCCCAGATGGAAGAGGCGTCGCCACTAGTAATGCGAAAGTCGCAGGTTCAAATCCTGCCCGCACTCGAAAATTTTGCAAGTTTTAAAAAAAATTGTATACCTAACACGGGAAGTGTTTTAAAATTTGGTACTCAGGACCAAAGTTGTATGTCAGGACCATAGTTGTATGATTTTACGGTACTTAGGTATTAAATATAAAATCACCCAGACTAAACACAAATATCAGAAAATTAACTTAACAAATATTTGCATCTTGTGGGCATCGAACCCACGACCCTCGGCGTAGCAGGCAGGGGTCCGTCACACACCATCGGGTCAGTCAATTTAATATTGCTTTTTGTTACAGAGAGATCCTGGCCGCCACTCCGTCTTTGACAGGTAGTCACACAACCACGCCCACCCACAGAAGGGACTTCAAACGTGACTCTGTTAAAGAGGACAGGTAGATACAAGCTTTAATTCGAGATATAAATTCTCTTAACTTACCTTAACGGGCCTACTTCCATGAAGTGAGGTGAAAACGAGCTACGAGAATGCATTTTATACATATTCTAAGGAACATCACTGTCAACAAAATTTTGTTTTTTATTCTTCAAGATATGAGGAATAAGCCAGGGCAGCGCAAAATCTCATTTTATATTTAATAACGGAGAAATTAAAATTTGAAGTTACCTCTATTTTTCAGTGATGAAGCGTGGCGTAAGAGATTTCTTCCGCCAGTGCTAATCGAACTGTATTGATCTTAGTATGATTATTAATGGCAATTTCACGTTGAACCCGCCCGGGCGGCTATTTTTTGACAAAACAACTTAGTTATTAAGAAATTTAGCAAAACACTTACTGTTTCCGGCTGCTTTCCTTGGGAATAAAAGGTTTTTGTTTTGATGTGTTTCCTCTGCTGTCAAAACTGACGTGCAATAGATCATAGATAAACGGAATATGATGCAGACGCGACACACTGTACATTTGTTCGATATTTTGACCGTGAAAAATTATTGTAGCTAGAATTTTGCCGTAAAATATATCAACTATCTACAACAACGGCATTCTATCCGCTATGGATAATTTTGCCAATGTCAATACTACGTTGATTGGTACATCTAACGAAACGCAAAATATGAACCGATTAGACGTAGGTATTAAAAATATTTTTACGATCAAATAATAGGATGACGTGGTTGTTAGTGCAGATTAGTATGAAGTAGTAAGGTTCGATTTATATGCAACACTAGACGGCGACACGGCGGCACAAAAGCAGTTTTTTAACCGCGGCGGAAATTTTTAAATGTATATATGGAGCGCTGCGCATACGGTCACCACCAACCACAGTTTTAGGACAAATTATAAGAAAGCAAGTATTAGTACATTGTTGTCGAGGTATGGAAAATAAGACTTTGCTGGACGAAGGCGAGGACTTCAATTATACAAGTCAAGCAAAGTTATTTTCCCCGAGGCTTACATAGTGCTTTTCTCAAAAAAAGGCTAGGAAATTAAAGATTGTACTTCTTATAAAAGTTAGCTAGCGACCACAACACAACGAAACAAATAAAAATTTACAATTTTCCCACCAATTGTAATTTTTTAAAATAAATTCGCCTGTAAGGCACAGTATTACGTAATATTCTGCCATACTAATGTTTAGTTCATTCTTTTCTTTTTTAATTCTGGACAGGCAAGGGTCTTCACATCATACAGCCTCGTCTTTAGTTACCTGTTTCATACAAAATTACGTTCCGTTTCTATGAGAGTCATCGAGATAATTTTGAAATCAAATTATGTGGGTTTAGCGTATAACGAATTTAGCTTCATGGACACCAGCAAAGGATTTCCATACAACTTTGCTGGCGTGATCTGAGACGTGACAAACAATGTGAAACTTCGCGGTTTCTTTTTTTGAAAGAAATGAACACATTTCCTAGCATGTTTGAGAAAAATAATTATGTACATGTACTTACGTACATACATACATACACATATCACGCCCATATCTCTTGAAACTTGCGTACCTAGTATACAAAAGTATTATTTATGTAGTAAAAGATTTTTGTCAGATTTCAGTTCAAGAGTGGGATCAATTGATTCGGAAGGTTTTTAGTGTTATGGGGTAGAACCGGGTTTCTTAATGTCGAAGTTCGCAAAAAAATGTACAATACCAGGATGGACAAAAACGAAACAAAAATATGTTCGCGCAAAGTGCGTAACATGATACTGACCACTTGCATTTTTAAACCTGAACTAATAAGTTGGCTTTATTTAGTTTAATGACTTTGCTTCTTCTGAAATAACGTAAAACTAAAAAGTTGTAAATATGATTTGAGATGTTATGAAGATAAGTGTTTTGTGAACTGATTAAGCCCTTATTTTTAGACCAATTCTTTCCGTGTACTGAAAGTGGAAGAATAACAAACAAACATACAGTACAGTTTATACAGTTCATAATTAATATGGATACTATGCGTTCAGCTAAGTCTTGGCGAATGGTTCAGCTTATTCCAAAATTTGGTCCTTATGATATAATGTAGGTTAATATTCCTTCCAAGTTATAATATCAACTTTGTGAGTAGTCCACCGAGAATCGAACCCGGAACCTTAGCGCCGCAGGCAGTCGCACTACTATTAGTCGTCAAGTATTGTATCAGTACCAGTTAGACTAACATTATATGAAATGGTGACACCTCTATAATATACTCTTTGACATGACTTCCGAATTTCATTTGAATTTTGTTCCTTCCGTCGAAGTACAAGCCTTAAGGCGAGTGTAGTCATAAACGGCCGACAGAAGCGCCACTTCACAAAAAAATACAAACAATCTATCAAAATGTACGTTGCTCAAGTTTTTTGTATTATCCTCAAGTAAAATTAGAACCCGCAAACTTAATTAAATATTTACTGCATTTAAAGTTAAAAAGCTAGCCTAAATACGGTCACTTTTGGTATAAATTGCTTTTTAATTACAGTAAATATTTCAGTGAGTTTGTAGATTCTAATTTTTCTGATAGATTGTTTGTATAAAAAGAAAATATTTTTGTTGTGAAGTGGCGCCACTGTCGAGACCGTTCATGACTACACCCCTTTTAAATAAGTGCTGTCACTCACCGTCAAATAGTTTTAGAAAAGCATAGGAAATATGTCCTGTCATGTTTAAAATGCCAATGGGTTTTTCGCAGTTTCTATTCAATTTAGTCGCCATTTTGTTTTCATCGTAGCCTTATTTTGACAGATATCACGTATTTTGCGTCAAGTTAAAAGAGATGACATGACTTAAATATCTTTTATCCTTTTCTAAACCTATTTAGCGAAAAGTGACAGCACTAACTTAAGGTAAGCTAAGAGAATTTATATCCCAAATTGCAACCATTTTTTTGCTTTTCCTGTATTTCAATTATTTCCTATTTGACTCTAATCTGGAAGATCTAAGTATTGCTAAAGATGAAAAAAAGTAAACGGTAGAGCGAATTGTTCTCCGCACTCCACAATATTATGAGCATTTCAATTTATAACAAACTTCCAATTGACATTAAATTAACTAATTGTATAAATGTATTTAAAACAAAATTATTTGACTGGTTACTGACGAATTGTTTCTATAGCGTAGGGAAATATTTGAATAACGTTTGACACTTTTATCCTTTTGTAATTATTTTTTCATGTATTTAATTTATTTTTCATTTTCATGTTATTATTAGACATTTGACATTTTATAATCAATTAATTTTTATGTAACATGCAGTTACTTGACATTGTAATTTTTCGTGTATTTAATTTAATTTTCATTCTTAGGTATATTATTATTAGACTTTTGACATTTTATAATCAATTAAATTATATATACCCTGACATTTTTTTAAATTTGCACGCTTGAAGCAAGCACTGGAATGTAAAATAAGATCTCATTATTTATGATGAAAAACCATGTATTCTTGCAAATAAATAATTTCAAATTTCTAATGTCCTATCTCACACGACGACGAAAACACAGCCTTTGTGCCTCTTGATTTATTCCATTCTTTACTGCTAATGTAATTTTTTTTATAAAATAAAATTAATACCATACACAGCGTGCTTACGTGTAAACCTAAGTGTAGTCAGCCCGTCGCTTCTTCTTCTCGTGTCCATCGACTTAAACAAAGTAGGTAGATACCTATCACACAATTGTTTGTTAATTAATCGTTATTCAATGGGGCAAGCTTTCCGCCCCGCGGTTTCACGCGTAACTGTTTCTGTTTTTTCGTGGGAATGAAATGTTTTTCCGCGAAAAAACTACCCTGTGTCACTCACCAGCCTATTAAGTAAACGCACAATAATCACGGCATAAAATTAATCCGTTGTGACGTGGGAGAAGGACTATAATGTTATAATGGATGGATACTCGCTATAAATAATGTTCTATTACAGAGGATCTCAGAAGCGTGAGCGGGACAGCAGAAGAGAAAGCGGCAAGCGGCAGGACTCCTCCACCAGCACCAGAGACAGTCCAAGTTCTCACAGGGATAGTTCTAGCTCACATCGGGATAGCAAGAGGGAGAGGGAGCCTAGCAAAACAGTGGTAAGCTTTTTATTGAATTAGATAGAAAGGTATTTAGCAATGCAGCTAGTACTAATGCAGCTAGTAGTCACTAGCTGCATTACTAGCCATCATAAATGCGGAAGAAGCTAAATACCTTTCTATCTACTTCAATCAAGATGGACTTCCGCAAAGTAACGCCTGATACAATTACTTACTTTTTTTTATCTCACCTATATGGCCTAATTTATATATGACGACAATTCCGCCCAGCGGTTTCACCTACTGCCACTAATTTTCCCGTGATAATAGTTGTTTTCCCGCAGTAAAAAGTGACCTATGTGTTATTCCAGGTTATACTCTACCTGTGTTCCAATTTTCACCCAAATCGGTCAAGCCGTTTGAGCGTGAAGAAGTAATAAACATACACACACATAAACTCTCAGATTTATAATATTAGTACGGATAAACATAATATATGTGTAGTATTTCTTCTTTATTGTTATAATACGTATGAACATAATATTCAAGTCTTTCTTTCGTATTTTTTTTGTTCATAGCACCTGCCATGACCCTTTCCACATGCCCTAAGGTAGACTGGGAGATGGCGTTATGTCCGCCCGTGTAAATTTTTGCCCATAAAATTAAATAAATAAATATGGCAGGTGACAAGAGTAATACCAATAGGCATGGAAGGGCGTCCTGCCTGGCCGGGTGACGCTAGGGACCGTCTGGTCCACCTGTATAGGATTGGTAGTTGTTTATGTGCAGCGCGCGGTGAACACTTCGATACCGCGTTTTAGTCCCATTGTTCTGCCGCGTGGCGCCATCTTGCAGATATGATGAGAACTCCTGTTGCATCATGCTTGTTTGTGAACCACTTGAGTGAGATTCTTGTTGTAGCTGCCAGAGGTCGCTTTACATCTAAATGCTCTCATCATCAGTCATCAATCTATTTGGCTCAAATTATATCTATCCGCTGTGATGCCATCGAAACTCTAAACGTAAAATTTTCTTCAAACTATTAGCGGATTACAAAACGGTAAAAACCATCCAACTGACACTCTATTAAACCACTATTAAGACGCTTTTCAAATAGCGACATATGGCGCCTTGTCACTCTGACGCAAGTTTACAAAGTATTATCCAACTAGAGGTAATTATATGCACCTGCTGGCCGCTGGCGAGCATTTTCTTGTAAACTTGCGATAAGTGAATTGACCGCTGGCGGCTGGCGGGAGAATATAATTAGAGCCTTATAGAGACACCTCTGCCAGCGTAGATATAGAAATAAGTATTATAAATATACAATTCAACAGGTTTTCAATTACCTACCAATTTAGCTTAAATCTTATCTATTGGAACGAGAACGTCACTATCACGTTTAATTTAGCGTTGCTATGCTGGGGTAGGTTAGGTATTGGTGACGGTCTGTGAATACGCCGCGATGCTCGCCCGCACGCATCGCTCTGGGCATATGTTGTCCCTTTCTCGCTCGCGGGTGGCGGCGTGCGCGCGGGCCGCCTGTAGGCGCCAGGCGGTGATTTCTGCACCGCAGTCAGTCACTCAAAACCGTTCGGACGGGAGGGTATCGTATTGTGCGGATTTTCCGCCACGCGTTTTGTGATGCCGCGTGTAATTGTGGGAGCCATGGTACCAACCCAAAGTAACACCGAACCTTACAATAAAAAACAATAATAGACAATCGGCCCTGATCCTACCGTTAGGATATCCGCACAGGGTAAACACAACGATAATAACAAGCAATTCACTAATTGATTGGCCCTGATCCTACCGATAGGATATTCTACACAGGGCACACACTACAATCACAATAAATATTTTTTTTTTATGTAGGTAGATTAAAAATCTTATACTAAAATAATCTTAAATCTATTGGTTTTCTGAACCACGCTCTGCTACCAAAAATTGTCTAATTCCAAGCTAAACTCCCGCAGTGGAAGCGATTTACACAGGTAAATTTCGAACAAAATACCAGGAGTTCAACTGGAGGCAGACAATGGCTGCGTTACGCAGCGCTAAATAGCATACGCTGCACAATATAGCAGCGCATACTATGAATTAAACGTGAACCTAAATCTATTTAACTTAATTAACTAAGTTGATTGAAATTGGCTAACGATGTGTTCCAACCCTTACATAACTCAAGTCGGTAGTAAATACCGTCTGCCGATCTGGCGTTACGTCACACGTATTAGCACTAGATTATAAGTAAGTACCTCCAAATTATATCACCCCACGAATTCCGCAATTCGTACTAAGGAGTCACAATGATATGGTACAACAAATATGACTAAAGGGAACACACCATTAACACGAATAAACAGTTTTATCACTTACAGTCACGTGCCGGCGCAAATGCATAAATACCCAACGGAGAAAGGAAGTTCAGGGAATGGATCAAATAGGAATTCCGTTGGTACCTACAGGGCTGGGTGGAAAAGATATCGACACCCAGCATTCCACTACAGCCTTGGCGCGTTATTCACGTCAACCCACTCACAGCTTCTGTTCGTATTCCACTTTGATATTAGTCATTACGCGTGACCCAACCCGAATTTGGGCCGTACAAACGCGGGCCAAAATGGCCACCTGATGCCTATTCAACGCGACGCTCACGTGGAAGACGTCGAGACATCCAACAATCACTAAGCCTGGCATTCCAGTACAACCCAGGAGAAACGTAATAATACGATGCATCAACACGCGCGATCTCAAATTGAATCGTCCATTACACGCGGCATCACAAAACGCGTGGCGGGAAATCCGCACAATACGATACCCTCCCGTCCGAACGGTTTTGAGTGACTGACTGCGGTGCAGAAATCACCGCCTGGCGCCTACAGGCGGCCCGCGCGCACGCCGCCACCCGCGAGCGAGAAAGGGACAACATATGCCCAGAGCGATGAATGCGGGCGAGCATCGCGGCGTATTCACAGACCGTCACCAATACCTAACCTACCCCAGCATAGCAACGCTAAATTAAACAAACGCTATATATTAAAAATATTAAAATAATAAAACCACCAAAATAATAATAACGAATCTTGCAGTACTAACTAAGTAATATACCTTTTCTCTTTACTTGCTTATCTTATCCGACAATCATTTACAAGGAAAAAGAGTGATATTACTTAACCCTTCATCATGTTACATCTACTGAAAGGCCGAGTACTTGTATCTACACTGTTTGCTATCAATCACCGAGATAGAGCGGTCCGTTTACCCCAATCAGGGCACAAAGGGTTATCCGGGACACACACATGAAAGGGCATACAGGATACAGCCCTTGAAAGGGCTATCTTTAACTATATCATTATTAGTACCTAATACGTAGTACGACGCCCGATGTGGCGCAGTGGTAGTGCGACTGCCTGCGACGCAAAGTTTCCAGGTTCAATTCAATCGGTGGGGCACTCACAAAGTTGGTATTTATCACTGGCTGACACCAGGGTTCATCGGGTCGTTGGTCGACTCGACGTCCAAAACGAAAAAAAAAAACTCGAGCAAGTAGTACTTAGATAATTTTCCGTGTTTTGTCAGTGGTGATACCTACGCAAAACGCGTTCAACAAAAAACTAATATAAAAATAAAAATAAATAAATTAAACTGAACAACTTTCCATTAAAAAAAAATAGTGAACGTATATTTTTTTTATCCTTTTTAAATGCAATCAGCTGATCGTGATTTTGTATGGGAGGACGAATATTTAATGTCGTTTCCTGACATATGATCCTAGGGGAACGTTCATGGTCGCATGTACCTTATCAGTATTCGGAGGGCTGTCTCTAACACCCCGTATATGATCAAAATACAGGCACAAAATTAGAACGAAACGCATCCGAAAAATAGTGTACTTTTATGACTATCATTATTCTGCAATACTCGGCTAATGAACTAAGTTAACCCACTAGTAACTATTGGGTTACCATAATTGGCCTCACACGTCTGTGACAGACGATTTAATCAGTGTCTGAGTCAAGACTTTTCATGACTGTATAAGCCGATACGGGAGCGGCATAATTTTCCGCACGCTCTACAAGTGAAGGTGGAATTTGAGACTGGCACATGCATGTTTAGATGACGTTTTTGCCTTTTGTTAGCGAGACCAGAAAACCAGGCATTATCGTGTGTTTTACGCCCATCAAACACACGCTTACGCCATTCGTCCCTATCCTCAGCAAGCTTCTCCCAGCTTTGATGGTCAATGTTAAAAGCAGCCATGTCCCGCTTTGCGCAATCTTTGAAACGCAGCATAGGTCTTCCAACCATAGGTCTTCCAACCATATTGGGTTATATTATAATTCATAACAAAACCGCTCCTTTTTTTCAGTACATAGCATCGTTCGACGAGGAGAGTGGGGAGCAGACTCCGGGCTGGAAACGAGTGGGTCCTGAGGGTCTGGTCAACCTGGAGAAGGTCAGTAATTAACTCTTGGCTCTTTTTCCACTGCTCCGATCCGTCACCGGATGACGGAAGTAGCCTTCAGTAAAATATCGAAAGACCGGCCAACGCTTTTCCACCTATCCGGTAAAAAACGGACGTTAAAGTTTCATTATCTCGACGGACGTGGTAGAATTCAGTAGGTACCGATTATTAATATTCAGTATCTTTTTTTAATTATTCTTCATTCGTGCCTTCCGAAATGTGTCTAGCCTTCAATCGTGAACAACTTCTAGCGATTTTGTTATATGCTAGGAGACTAAGAAGACGGAAGCGGTATTGGAACCTCTGTTTAGGAACAGATGCCTAGTAGGAGCATTTTATACTTCTCATGAACAAATGTTGGAAGACGAAAGAAAATTTTACCTTTATTATAAAACTAGCGGCCCGCCCAGCGGTTTCACCCGCTGCTAACTGATTTCCCACGGGAAACAGACCTTCTCCCGACATAAATTATACACAGGTACATAAATACATAAAAACCTTCCTCTTGAATCACTCTATCTTTTAAAAAAACTTCATCCAGATCCGCGTGAAGTGGTTTTCAATAAAAACAAACAAACAGACAGGGACAGACGTGAGAAGCGACTTTACTTTAAATTCCGTTTTTTTAATCCCCCAAGGGATGAAAAGGGGGTTAAAAGTTTGTATGAAAGATCGTTGTCTTAAGTGTGTTCCGTTTCCAATTCAAATCCGTTTCAAAATTTGTGATTAGACTTATGACTTAAAATAATTAAACACGTGTTTATGTATATTTGAAATTTTAACCCTTTAAACGGGGGTTTAAAGTTTGTATGAAAGTTCGTTTTTTTTAAATGAATGTGATCTGTTTCAAAATTTGTGATTAGACTAATAACTTAAAATAATTAAACACGTGTTTCAGCATTTTTGAAATTTTAACCTTTTAATGGATGAAAAGGGGGTTAAAAGTTTGTATGAAAGTTTTTTATCTTAAATGTGATCTGTTTCAAAATTTCTGATTAGACTCATAACTTAAAATAATTAAATACGTGTTTCAGCATTTTTGAAATTTTAATCTTTAAAGGTGTCAAAAGGGGGTCAAAAGTTTACTACCAATTGGGCTACCCGTTTTCCCATGGGAATGTGACGATTTCCCGGTATAAATTATACTTATAAACCTTCCTCTCAAGTTACTCTACCTAATAAAAAAAACCGCATCAAAATCCGTTGGGTAATTCTAAAGATATAGAGTCATTCGGGGTATAATTGCGCACTTTTGTCTATTTCACTTAATTACTCCCAAACTACTTCGATTTAAGAAAGATTGAATATGCTACCTCCTGGCTTAGTCATTTGACTTGCAGACACAAACTAAAAGTTTACCATATAATCTATGATTCTTTGAAAATTTTAAAAAAATGTGACTTAGTCAGACTGCGCAGTTTTTCCCCGTAATGTGGGTAAAAGTGCGCAGTGTTTTGGGTAAAAATGCGCACATCGGGTAAAAATGCGCGTAGTACATATTGTACTCAATAAACGAAGAACATAAAAAAACTACACATAGAAATCAGTATTTATTGAATCAAAAGCTTACAACCTTCTATTGACGAAGATAATTTTTTTGAAAACTTGCAAAATTTTCAAGCGCGGGCAGGAAAAATTTGCAAGTTTTCAAAAAATTTAATACCTAACACGGGATGTGTTTTAAAATTTGGTACTCGACGAAGATAAACTTGTTGTAAAATCACTCTAAAAGATAAATTGTAAGTTACTTATTATTATGTAATTGAAAAAAAGAACAAATTATCATCATGGTTTAAAACTAGATCAAATACAAAATAATAATCAGACTTTTTTTTATAGTCAATCATCCAAGAAAAGGCAAAGATTTTAAATATTTGCGAAAGCAAACTTAAATTATTATTATTGATAATATGCCATAAGTGTTATAGCCAAAAATTTAAAATAATGAAAGACAAACTTATTAGTAATCAGACTATCTGTTCTTATACAATCATAACCAAGAAAAGGCAAATATTTTAAATATCTGAAAAAGAAAACTTTACTAACAAAATATAATATTATGTCTCCAACTTGTAAGACATTAGTATCTTCCTATTGATATAATATATAAATTAATCATTTTGGCATATCTCTTTATTATTTTGTCTAACAAACGACTAACAAAATACAGTGTTTTTCAGTTTGAACTAGCTTAAACAATAATCAGACTTCTTGTATCCTTAACTCTTAAACATCAATGTGAATTAGTCTTTAAAAGTGAATCAGTCTTGACATTACAAAAGAGTATTAAAACTTTAATAATAATATAAATAAAAAACAATAACATTATAAAAAGTCAAACTAAATAGGCTAATGTATTCAGAATCATTTTAGATTACTAACCAATATCTAACAAAATAGGAAACTGAGTAGGCATAAGAGAAATTGTGAAAATGAATTTAAAAAATATCTTATTTACATAAATCGCATGTAAACAATCCCCCTTCGTACCCTGTGCAATCTTCATGGAACCATTTGTTACATGACGAGCATTCGATCCAATCTTCACTTGGTGGATCTGCGTATTTTTCGTTACACATTGGACAAAAATGTTCAGATTTCAACCTTTTCTGCATATTTCGCAACTTATTGTGCGTTTTCGTTACGCCATGTTTAGGTTGAATGCGTGGTTTTTTATTTGGTTTGCTAGCTTGAGGTTTAGTAGCTCCTCGCTTAGGACGTGATTTACCATCAACATGACAATGCGATGGTCCCGGTTGTGGTTCAGTATCTTTCCTTTTCACTGGTAGCTTCTTATTCTGCCTCTTTGGAGGCTTATCAAGTACGAGTTTTTTTAGATGAGATCTGTTTTTCTTTTCCTCTTCAATTTTCTTCTTTTCTTCTAGCTGTTTCTTATACGGAGTAGATGTTATAATCTCTGACTTTAAGCTTGCTTTTGTTCTTTTCTTCCTTTCTGTTATACGAGGCAGAGGACTCAGTTGTGAAACCGTTACTATTTGAGGTTTAAAAGGTAATTTGACATTATCAAAATCTATATTACCTTTTTGACCTGATGGTTCAGGTTCCAAATCATCAAGTACAGAAGGACTTTCACAAATTGTTCTGTCATCTGAGTCAGACTCATTGGGACGTTCTGATCTAACTGTTAGTTCAGGATATTCAGTTACAGCCTTATTAGACAATTTTTTCATAACGTCATTATCAATCACATTTTGTCTGCTCAAACTGCGTCCACTTGTATCATCTTGACGATCTGGCGGAGAAAGTCTACCAGAAAAATCAATGGATGTAGTTGGTGTTTTAAGATTTCGGCGAGACTCTTCTGGCGACGGAGCAAGCATCGCATCAATATGATCGGGCTGAGAAAATCTACCAGAAGGTTTCATTGTTGGAGTTGGTGTTCTGTAATCCCGGGATGACTGTACAGGTGGAGCAAGCATCTGTGAAATTTTTTCGTCATGATTGAGTGGAGAAAGTCTATCAAAAGATTGAGTTGGTGGACTTGGTGTTCTATAATCTTGAGAGGACTCTACTGGTGGTAAAAGAATCTGCGAAAGATTTTCGTTTTGATTTGGTGCATTAGTCTCTTTTGACGTTGAATCGTTAACTTCAGATATATCTGGCCTTGTTGACTCTTGTTCTGTCTCAGTACTTGATACATTGACCATGTCCTGGAATTGTGTAGGCTCTGTATCGATTTCTCTCGAGTTCTCGTTTGATGGTACTAGATCGGTAACTGATGACGGTGCAAAGTCTGTTTCGTCAAATAAGTCATCTGCATAAGGAAAAATACCAGTAGCTCTGAAGCCTGATTCAGCATTGGATATGGTTGCAACGTGCTTATAGGCATTACTGAAAAGACCAGCTACTTGAAACTGGGTTATTCCTCGGCCAGGGTGTCGATTCATCCATTTCTCACACTCAATCGAATATTTTGTTTTTAATGGACTGTGCACCGCCACGTCCAGAGGTTGAATTTTGTGGCTGCCGTGGGGTGGGATAGTTAACATAATTATGTTATGTTTTTTTGCGTAAGTTAATGCTTCAAGGCTTATGTGTGACGAATGGTTGTCAAGTATAAGGAGCACCGGATCTTCTGGAGTTGGATGCACAAAGTCTTTGAAATGGTGTAACCAGTTGAGAAATAATGTTGTGTTTATAAAGCCGCTCTCTGAAACCATTAAAATACTTGCAGGTGGAGCACCATCCAATAATTCAGCTTTCTCTTTTTTGCGTGGAAAGATCAGTGCTGGGGGTACAAAGTGTCCAGTGGCACTCATGCACATTACCGCAGTTATAGTCATTCCTCTTTCAGCTGACACTATTTTTCCAACTACTTTTTTACCCTTGCGTGAAACAACTTTGGGTGTTTTTTTGGGGACTGTACTCATACCAGTTTCATCCATATTGTAGACGCGGTGCGGTCTCAATTTATATTTATCATATACTTCTTTTAGATTTTTGAAGAATCTTTCCACTTGTGTTTTATTAAAACCGATAGCTCTGGCCAAACTAATCGGTGCCGATTGTCGCAGACCAAGATGGTTGTTACGCTTTAAAAAACCTTCAACCCAGTCACGTCCAGCCATTCGAGCAGATGTATCGAAACGGTGATCTATTTTGTTGACTTCAGCAAATTCGTAAGCCAACCGGCGTAAATCGTTAATAGTTACGCCAAAATACCGCTCATCCATTTCTTGACAGTGAACTGCAAATTCAGCCTCCTGGTCACGCGTGAATGTAGGTTTGAATCGTCCTAGCCCCGTAGGAACATGTTTCATTTTTAACCTGTTTCTAAGTGTGGACTCTAATATTCCCACAAAATCAGCCGCATATCTTTGACTTTTTCCTTCTTCGATTAGTTTTTTTGCTGTCAAAATTTGTTCTTCGCTTATAAGTGTCCTACCAGGTGTTTTTTTGATGTAGTTTCGAGGCATTTTGCTTTCTGAAACAATGACTAAAGATTTTTAAATATGTTTTGTACTAGTTCACAATTTATAGTAGTTGCTTTTAAAGACGCAGCCGGTGCTGATGTAGTGATGTAGTTCATGTATGAAGTTTCCTACAACCTTTTATTCTTACTAAAGGGCGGGGCAGACCGGCTCCGTATGCGTTCCGTATCCAGCTCTCGTCCGTAGTCACGCACGAACTGATGACGTTGTAATGTATAGGATTGTATGAGATACGGCACACCGCTTGCGTTGCGTATCCGTTCCGTGCTGCACGCAAGCGGTGTGCCGTATCTCATACAGTTCCATACATTACAACGTCATCAGTTCGTGCGTGACTACGGACGAGAGCTGGATACGGAGCCGGTGTGCCCCGCCCTTAACGCTGTGTGTGAAGGCAGCTTACCTATTGTGGGGCAAAAGTGCGCAATTGGGCGATAATGCGCACGCGCATTTTTACCCCCGCAGTTTTACCCCATACGTTGGTTCATCAAAACAATCGATTCAAACTCGGCTACTTATGAGGTTAGGTTGAAACGATGTTGCAGACAGAAAACTACAATAACCATACAAAAACACAAAAAAAAACTCACCTGTTAATAACTATTATCCAAACTGCTACAAACTTTTCCGTTCACTGAAAAACAACCGATTTTAACCACAATTTGCATTTTATTGTTATATTTCTTCGGAGCGCGACTGCACTGCGCCAGGCTTCGGGATCCAAAATGGCGAATCGCGCGCACGTGACCCCGACAAATCGGCGTCCCCGCTCCCGCACCCCTTTCCGAGATATCGATGATGCGCAATTCTACCCGCAGCGCAGTTTTACCCCGAATGACTCTAAGGAGACACCAAACGGGAAGCAACTTTATTTTATAGTATGTAGTGATGACGCCTAATAAAACCATCAATTGCTCGACATGATACTAACTTTAGGTATTGCATTACTCCTGAAGAAATGCTCTCAGTGACTTTAAGGTAAGTAAATGACACAAAATGGTACAAAATCAACAACATTTATTTTAATAATTATTGGAACAAAGATTAGCATCTCTTATAACTAGATAAGTATACAGTGTGTTTGTGAATAGACTGGATAAACTTTCAGGGTGTGTTCTAATCGTAAAACTGAACAACTTTTCTAAGTACCATATTTCCGAAAAACTAAAAAAACGACTTCCCATTCAAAAAGACAAATTTTTTGAACATTTTTGTATGGGAGAAACACTAACCTAACCTCAAAAGCATATACCGGCACTCGTTTGTATCTAACTGGTAAATGCCGGACCGGAAACAGGTAGTGCAAAAGCATGCATAGATTTCGTACGTCTGCCACTTCGGACCGATAAAATACGATTCCGGTTTGGCAAATTACCGTTACGATAAAAATCGGATACCGGAGCAGTGGAAAAGCGAGTATAGAAGTTTAATAGATTTCTAAATCGGATTGGAAATTACTGTTTCGATAATAACCGGTTACCGGAGCAGTGGAAAGAGAGCCACAACTACACAATAGTGGTTTGGGGTCGGTTTGCATAACATTTTAAGTCATATTTGTATGACGCATATGTTATATAGTCATAATTATACAAAGTCATAAAAACAACACGCATTACCCTTGTAGCATAAATTACCAAGTCATAATGTCTATAAACATAAAGATAACTTGGCACATTATTCATTAGCATAAACATAACTAGGCATATTATTCGTTGGCAATATTTTAAAAACATGTCCGCGGCTTAGGGGTGGCCCGAGGGCCACCCCCGCCGCACCATAACCTACTATGTAAAAAAAAGTTATGAGAAATAACAAGTATGCGACTCCAAACTAGTCTAAAGTAAAATATGTAGTTTAGTTCAGCGTTTACGCTGAACTGGTAAAGGAATACAAAGACGAAAAGTATATTTGCAAAATAAGTCGGCAACTGTTTCGCTTTCTTTTGCTGTAGTTCACCTAAGGTAAAGTAAAATAAGTCAAAATAATACTATGACTTCCAATGCAGTATGATATATAAACATTATGCCAAACAAGTAGTATGACAAAGAATTTTATGCAAACCGAGATATGCCAAAGTATATTAGGAACTTCAACAATATGCAAAACGACGGTATCCCCACAATAGTCCATTGCTGGACACGAGCCTCCCTCTACCGGTGGTATTGCCATACTCCTCACGCTTGACAGGCGGATGTGTGAGCCCAGAGCAAGATGTTGCTTACACAGGGAACGCTGCTGCCGAGTCCTGGATGAATTTACACCTAAGTCGCTTTTCACGGCAATATTTCCCCGTTTCACCATCTGTTTCCTCATGATCCGTCTTATTACCCTTTTTTTGATAACATCCGTCGGTAAACACTAGCTTGATACACTAGTATATTTTTTGATGATGTTGGTAGCATAATGGAAGTGTATAGTCTTCAAAAGCATAACACCAGACCACAATCTATGGACCAAATATGGAAAAAAATGAAACTGATCGCATTAAGGCATGCACTTTGAGATCATCATCATCATTATCCTTAAAATCATTCGAGTTTGGCAAAACATTTTTATTTGTTTCATTCATCTCTGTCGGATCTTCATTCACACCTTTCTTCATACTCTTAGTATCATCAGTCATAAGCTATGAGCTTTGCGTTTATCGGCGGAGCAATTTTCTTTCATGCCTCTTAAGTCTGATCTGTTCTTCCCAGAACAACTCCTTAGCCCAGAAGGGCGCTATTGGGATGGTTGTTTAAACAACCACACAAACTTTTCCGGATGAGCTTTTGCCCCCCAACAAACAGTCAGGTATTCGTTAAAGCCGCGGGGCTAAAATCGAAGAGACTAGCAAAAAAAAAATCTCATGCCTCTTTCTTGCCAGGGTTTTGAACGATGCATTCTTTAATTTAAGTAAAGTACGTACATCTTATCTTGATGCCTTGATCTTCCTCTTTCTCGTTGTCTTGACCTTCGAGCTTAGTAAAATATTTTCTCAAAGCCTTTTAAACTTGTTTCCAGGTGTACCGCACGCAAGCAGTCATGGATCACATTGCGAGCTTCCACCAGCACCATCACGCGTTACCTAGGGGGCAGCTGCTGCAGCACCTTAGGTGAACTACAGTTCCTCATAAATAGGGTGAAAGGAACGTAGGTCCAAAAGTGGGAAAATATTTGGATCTGCAATATATTGCATTTTTTTATATTTTGACCGAAGTATATTCCTTGGGGAAAGTGTTTCTTCATCACGAGATTTCGCTATCGGGCAAAATTTCACAACATAGTCACAGTATAATTCTCCCTGCCTCCCCCTACAAGCGCCGCCCACCCGCGCTCGGAGGACGCTCAGACACCGGCTAGCAAGGACGCGACGACGAAGGTCATTTCATACTGCCGCACATTGCATTCCCGATTCGCGAACGCAAAATGGCGGCAACCCTGACATGTTGTCTCACACACACATGCATGGTCCGCGTTCACCTACGCGAGCTTAGACTGTGTGCGAAGCAACTCGTTTGATTCAATACATTTGAGCGCCAGTGTCCGAGGTGTGACATAGTTCTAAAGTTGAATCCACTGTTCATCGTAGCAATGATGTATGTGACAGCGGTAGGACAGAAATATGTTTCTTTTCGAATGTAACAAGGATAGACTACTGTTACAAACGTCAGATTAGTCCACAGACCAGTGGACTCAATCTTAGCAGAGCTCAAAATCAAAATTATCTTCTCCTTCACATATTTAGGATTTCAGATTCAGTCCAAAGTCCGAACCCACTGTTGACAATTCCACTCCCAAATTGCTCGAACCAAATCTGAAACTCTTTTGTTCGGGCCGACTCTGAAATTCAAAGTGAATAACCCTAAAGACTTCATCTCATCCACAACCTTCGTTTCAGAACAGCAATGTCGACATGCGACGAGCCTGTGTTTGCGCAGCCAACTGTCAAACCGTCTGACTCCTTCGAGAATGAAGCCTTATATGAACTGGAGGGAGGAGGATACTGTCCAGTGCAACCACCGCCTCATGATCACGGAGTCACCATGTTTCCACTAGCCCCACAAAACGGAGAGAGGATGGATAGGCATATTTTACAAGTAAGTCACTTTTTTATTTATAAATAAAGAATGGATTAGTCGTTGGGTTAGTTGCAAAAAAACCCAGTAGATGGAGCTGTGCCACGCTTGCGAAAGTCACAGGTTCAAATCCTGCCCGCAATGGGACACATATTCGTAACAAAACTGAACTTTAATCTGCTGCTGTCTCTAGTTTAGGCTAATACTGACTGTGACAAAGTTAATAAATTAAACAAGCTCACAGAGAAATCATAACTATTCTGCAATCTCTCTTTCCTTCTCTTTTCTTTTTCTCCCTCTGTTGATTGACCTCTCTTTCTTGTGAAAATTTACGAGAAAAAATTAACCCTACACAAAATAGATGTACCGAGTCGTGTTCGTGTTGTGTTGTTGTCTACTGAACTAAGAAATTCGGAGCAGCGGTCTTGGGGATAAGTGAGATAAAGGATAACATTGGTTTGTACAACATACACTTTTTGTCATCTCCAAACGCATTTTATTATACCGTCTACATTCTGTCATCGATAAATAATACCTACTAAAGTACCGCCATTCCAAGAAATCGTATTTGACAGCTGTCCGATTCGTGATAATACTACGGCAGAGGGTCCATTTTCCTTTGTTGACATCTCTTTTAGTATGGAGATGACAGCTGTCAAATACTTTACGTCTGTGCGGAAAGAGAATAGGCGTGGGTAAAAAGTGATAAAAAAAAAATTTATTCTCACATTCATTACACGCCTATTCTCTTTCCGCACAGAAACTGATTTTATCTTATTTCTCCACAGATAATGCACCATGGTACGACGTGTGTGGTAGGTGAGGCAGAGTGGGGTGGGACAATGGCGCATCTGAGGCTGGAGAGGGCTTGTGCTTTGCTCACGTGGTGTCGGACGGCGCATAGGCCTCAGTCACATTATGGTAAGATACATACATACACACATAAATCACGCCTATATCCCTAACGGGGTAGGCAGAGCGTTAATGGCCGTAAAACGAATATTAACACCACGTCAGACAAATATTTAACGGTAATTCGGAAAATTGTGTATCGCCATAGTGACAGGTTGTCAGCCCATCGCCTAAAATTACAATACACACACACCCTCGAGTCCCTCAGTCGCCTCTTACGACTCCCACGGGTAAGAAATGGGATGATGCTATTCTAAGCCGGTATCACACGGCATATGGTAAGATACATACATACATAAATCACTCCTATATCCCTTACGGGGTAGGCAGAGCGTTAACGGCCGTAAAACGGATATTATCACCACGTCTGACAAAAGTTTGAGGGTCAATCAGATAACTGTGTATAACTATAGTGACAGGTTGTCAGCCCATCGCCTAAAATTGTAATACACGTCTAACCCTCGAGTCCCTTAGTTGCCTCTTACGACACCTATGGGTAAGAAATGGGGTGATGTTATTCTAAGCCGGCATCGCACGGGAAAGTATGGTAAGATAACTGTTTGTAACTCGCATCATGGAGAGTGATATTACATAAAGTAAGTAATTAATTTTGAGAGAATGAATGAAAGAAAATTTACGAAAGAGGTGTATATGGCGAGTGTGTATGGGAACGTTGGAAGGCTAAGACCAAGACGCACGTACTTGGATCAGATCGGGGACGTACTAAAGAAAGGTCAGGTCAAGAGTGCCCTAAACCGACGAGCATGTATGAAAAGGTTGATGCATGTTGAAGAAGCGAAAGAGGTGTGTCAGGATCGTAGCAAGTGGAACGATGTAGTCTCTGCCTACCTATATGGGAAAGTGGAGTTATATGTATGTATGTATTTAATTAACTTTATTGGCACTGTAATAAAAAACTAAAAAAGGACGAAGTATGATAGCAGACTAGCCAAATTATTATGCTGCATGCAGAATTTATGCCTGCGACTTCGAAATAAGTGCCTTAGTAGCGAGGCTCTTAGGACTGAAGTAGGTCCTATTTCAGTCGCAATTTCTACCTATTATAACTTCTTTACAAAAAAAACTTTATTTATCTCGGAAACTATGCACACCTACTAGATGATTCGTTTTTTTAAGAATGTTGTAGGCCTTGTCGAGATCTACATTGGAAAAGATGGACAATGGGCAAAAACTACCTACCCGTGGTTCACCTATAGCAGTTGGACCAATAGGTGGACTACGGGGCTCAAGGGAAAATATGTATAATTTTCTTGGGTTGCGACGAGCGATCTGGCCGCCGCGTTTGGCGGGCGAATATAATTCATACCTAACTTGCATGCCTTGAGCTAACCAACAATCTGTTCCTTCTTCTTCTTTGCGTGTCGACGACGAAACTAAATTTCCTTTGACCAGTACGTAACCACATTAACAGCGTTTGGAGTGGCTGCCCACAGATCTTCAAGCGAGCAGGTGTCGGGACACGCTGGGCATTCTAACAGATGGGACATGCTCTGTGGGACAGCACCACACTGGCACTGCTCAGAGTCGCTGTAGCCCCACCGATCTGTTTATTTACACCAATAATAAAGAATTCTAAAATTCTGTAAACCTTCCGTTTCTCTCATCCCCAGCTAAAACCTTTGAAATTATGTCCATTTTCTCATCACCAGGTGAAACCCCAAGCGAAAACGTCCAGCAGCCAGAAGTGAGCCTCTCCTACAACCCCGAGGAAGTGATTCCTCTCAAGTACACCTCTAATCTGCACGAGCATGAAGCTGGCATCGTTGGAGAAGAGGGGTTAGTAAAAGTTTGTGTGTCGATGTCAACAGATGTCGCTGTACCTATCAGAAGGCAAAATATTTTAGTATTTAGCTAAGAGTGAGTCTTTTACAAAATACAACTCCAATCTGCATGAGAACGAAACTGGCATTGTTGGAGAAGAGGGATGAGTAGTTTATGTATCGTTGACAATAGATGTCGCTGTATCACAAGTCAAAACCAACATTTTTATAAGGTTTCCCCTTATGTTTTGCTCATGGTCAAGGGCCTATTCTCTGTTCCCTCTTCAAAGAACGATTTTGACGCAAACCACCAAATTCCTACCTACAACTGTACATTTGCCTAAGCACGGTTGCTCCATAAGTGAGTGGGGGAGCTATGACTTCACAAAGATGGCGGTCGGTCAATTATAATGAGCGGCATTTGTAAATAACTGGGCTGACTCGGCCTGAGCATTTGTATCTTGTTTTGGGATCTTACTGTATTGATCCCAGAATATTAACCAATAATGAGTTAACTTAGCAACCAATATTTTACTTACTTTTTTTCTTCTGCAGGTTCATCGACCTCCAGTGTGTCAAGGACATGCGAGTTGGCGGCAAGTTGTTGGAGCAACGGGATATAGCAGAGTTGGTCACGTGCGCCAGAAGACACGGCCTAGATATGGCAGCACAGAGGTTAGTCACATTTAAACTTCATATGGATATTATCTTATTTAGCCTACTCGAACATCGTCCCACAGCTGGTCAAAGGCCTACCTCTTCTCTTTCCATTCTGTTCTACTCTGGGCCTCCGAGTGTCAGTCTTTGCTAAAGGCATCTAGCTCGTCGCGCCACGCGCCCGATAAATAATGGCTCAAAATTGTGCTTAATCCTTTACTGTGCTTCGATATGGAGTAGTGTTATGGGGAAGCGCTGCTGATTGTTTATACCTCTACGTAGTAGTTATATAATGTCATTGTACAATATGCGAGTTGGTGACAATTTGTTGGACTAAATGGATAAAGCCGAGTTGGTCGTGTGTGCTGGAAAACAAGGCCTACATGGCAAAACAGAGGTTGGTAGCATTCAAAATGTCTACTCCATGTTAAATTATTTCCTGTGCTGCAATATGGTTTCATCTTGTGGGGTCACACTGTTGAATGTTTATTTTGCCTGCGAGTTTTAATTTGTGTTGCCGGCAATGAGACTAGCGCGACGTAGTAAAGCTGGTCACGTATGCCGAAAGATACGGCCTAGAGACTACAGTACAGAGATTAGGCTTTAAAAAAATCTTATGTAAGTTATATTATACAGTCACTTATAGGAGAAATAGGGAACCTATCTAAATGTAAAGTCTTATATTTCCGATCACTTTGCACAGAAGACTTTTGAAATCAAAAACACAATGTGAAATCTCTGAATTAACCCATTAACTGTTCTGTCTGTAAAAAGAAAATCGCAGTAGGTATATGTTCAATTCCTTATAACCTGTTGACGGCAGACTTTTGACTCCTCCGACCATATCAAACGTCTGTTTTATCCCCTTGATTGTGAAATAAAGGGTTCTTAAACAAAATTGAATGTTGACTTGACTCAACTCATACTTAATACCTGACTTTACCCCTCATTTGTCGAATGTCACACTAATAATGACACGTATTCTCTTTTTATTTCAGCCCCTACGTCATCACATTAGTATACGGAAGGACGCTGAGTGACAACAGGACAGTTCATTTTATGTTTCCAGCGTATTCTTACAGGTAAGATATATTGTATTTTTACATTTTTATATAAAGCTGTCTCAGGAGCACCAAATCCACATGCCAAGCGTAGTGAGTATGCCAAATAAGACGCAATTAGGGGAAGCCCATGTTCAACAGTGGACTGTTGCAGCCGGCCGTTGAAGTTGAAGTCTGTCAGAAGTCTCATTTATAGATAAATAGTTTACACAGTCTACAATGTCCAAACTAAACTGGTAACGATCAAACAGCACAAAATGGCAAATAAGTAAAGATCTACTTTTTGATATTAACATTTGGCGCAGTAGTAGTATTTTTCATGTTTAATTCCCGGCTTGAACAGATGGTTTGGATTTTAAATTGGCCGTCGGTTATTTTCTATCTGGTTTCTGTGTACGATATATCTAGTGAAATTACACTAATGATAATGACCGATACTGAAAACTGAGAACGGGCTTGTGTGACAAGCAACAACTTTCCCCAAGGAACATAGGTCGAAATATGAAAAACATGGGCTTTGGGCTTCCATAGAGTAACCCAAATCAGCTGATCGGTATTTTTTTACATTTGTCGACATATGTTCCTTAGGGAAAGTTGTTTCTTGCCACCAGTCCGTCTTGAGTTTACCCTATCGGCCACCAGTAAAAAATCCCCCTATATATTCATGACACCCCGATATACTGTATTGTATCCTAGTTTCTTTGTAGATAGATACACCAAGCCAGGTATTGTACTCGGGACCTCTAGTTCACTTCTCAGACTATCAGGTTCTCTGGACCTCGGGGTAACATTACCTATTTCAAGTGTGTTTTCTCCTTCCCAGGGTATGGGCGGTCGGTCTGCACGCTGTGATCAGAGCGCTGCTCAGCCAAGCCAAGCTAGCCGACAGGAGTCTGGCTTGGCTCAAGAACAAGTACACTGCGTTGTACTACGAGGATGGCTGCTGCTGTGAGCCGCTGGTCTCCGACGCTATACGGGTATACTGTCGTCTTTCATATTGCTACCTTAAATCTTTTGACCTTTCATCTTTCCGCCTTTAATATTTCCAACTTTCCACCTACCATCGATCCAAATTTAATTTTTACGTTTTATCTTCCGCCCTTCATCTTTCAATCTTTGAACCTTTCATTACTACATAGTATGAAATAAAGTCGCATCCCGTGTCCCTAATCCCTATGTACTTATGCTTAAATCTTCAAAACTACGCAACGGATTTTAATGCGTTTTTTTTTAAATAGATGGAGGGAGTCAGCAGAAAGGCGTTTATGTATATATGCCGGAAATAGGACTTCTTTTCGCTGGAAAAAGGTCGGCAGCGGATGAAACCACTAGGCGGGCTGCTAGTCTTTCATACATTTCACCTTTCGTCTCTTCTTTTTTGCCACCCCATCTTTTCGTCCCATTTTTCATATTCCTTTCATCTTCAATCTTAATTGGAAACTGCGTCCATACGGACTAATGGTGCTGGTGCAAATCTGTGAGGCATCGGCCTGATAAGTGACTTATGACAACTGGGTATGAGTTTCGTCCTCTACGATAAGCCATCCATCTTTATTCTTTCACCTATCAACCTTAATCTTTCACATTTTGTCTGTTTATGTTTAAAAAAGGGTAGCTATAGCTGTCTACGTAGACACTACGCGTCAAAAATATGGAATGATATACCACCACCAATAAGAAATATAAATTCACTCTATAGTTTTAAACTGAAGTACAAAAATTATTTGATACAAAAATCAACTAGAAAGCCTATTATCTGAACCTCCTTATCCTGTGTTATGTAAGCTTGTCATGTGTATTATTTATTATTATTGTGCATCAATGTGTTGTTTTACTTGTTTCAAATTAGCTGCACTTTGTTGTGTGGGTCAATTTATGATACTAAGTTTGCGTGTGATACTAGAAAATAAGTAACTTCCTACCTACCTGTGTCTTTCTCTTTCTACATGACTTTTATATAAATATAAACATGCAATCCTTTCTTTTTACTAAATTAACGATGTTCACTTGGTGTCAGTCCCGCCTCATGCAGTGGTTTTGACAGAATATCAGCGTTACGGCTTCTGCCGTGACATTAAAGCTGAGTCAGAACCATTTCACTAGTAGGTATAGTACATAAGTTTGTCTTCATTGTAACTCTTTTACGGTAATATTTAATCTAAACTAAACGCTTCTTTATGTACTATTATTAGTGAATAAATAAATGTCTATGTCTATGTCTAGTCGGGTGTTGTGGCCAAGGGCAGACAGGTCGACCTCGATAGAATTGGAAGTTGTATATATACGGTGCGCAGTGAACACTTCGATACCTCGTTTCAGGCCCATTGTTCGCTGCCAATCTGTCACGTAGCGCCATCTTGTGAATGTGTTGAAAACTTCTGTTGCGTCATTCTTACTTGTGACCCACTTGAGTGAGCTCTGATAGGTCGCTACAAGGTTTTCAGAGGCAAAGTCTAGGTTTTAAGTCAACTTGCGGCAGCTCGTCTTACTGCAATCATGTTCTTCATTAATACTTCATCTTCCATAATTCAGTTTCGTCCTTCACATTTTATCATCATCATCATTAGCCCACATCCAACAACTGCAGCGCATAGGCATCTTCTCTATTGCGCCAATCTTCACGGTCCCGTGATCCTCATCCATAGAGATCTCGTCGACTTGATGATATCATCGGACCACCGGGCTGATGGTTTGCCCGCTGATCTTTTTGCTCCCCTTGGCCACCACTCTGTGACTGCTGACATTTCATCTTTGCCATTTATTCTATCATACTTCATCCTTTTCTTTAATGTTTAATCTTTCGTTGTCAATCAGGTGTTCGGAGGCAGGGAATCCAGTTGCGGCAGCTCGTCCCACACCACTCCTGTCAAAGGTGCCTTCACCGACTCACACTCGGAATCTATCAAAAGTACAGGGATCAAATTTAAGGTGAGTGAACCCCATTATCCCATGAGAAGACGTGTTGGTGCTGGCCATCGAAAGGCTGCCAGCCAGCTAAATGGTGCTGTGCTGGCACTTAAAATACCCTCGCTTTTAACAGATTTTAATGACCGTGTCTTATCAGCAAATCATTCTCGATAACTTCTGGCTGTGGCTAAGTTAAATAGTAAATAAGACCAAATAGCGTGTAATTCAGAATAAGACAACCGTTGTTCCATAAAGTTTGATTCAGACGGGTTATATGAGATTCTTGTGCCTATTCTTCTTTCTGCGGGAACTGAGGGGATGGATCTGATAAAACGAAATGCCTAATTATTCCTAACTTACCTACCTTCCTTATAGCGCTATTCATCTTGAGACATCTGATCTTAGAATAGTATCACAACATTTCTTTCCTGCGAATGTAGAAGGAGGTGACAAGGGATCCGAGGGTTTCATGTGTATTACAATATTAGGCGACAGGCTGACAACCGGTCATTATAGTGATACACACATACACATATCACGCCTATAATCCCTTGCGGGGTAGGCAGAGCGTAAACGGCCTCAAAAAACGGACATTAACGCCACGTCTGACACATATTTAAGAGTCATTCGGAAAAATTATCTATCGTCATAGCAACAGGTTGTCAGCCCATCGCCTAAAATTGCAATACACACCCTCAAGTCCCTTAGTCGCCTCTTACGACTCCCATGGGAAAGAACTGGGGTTATGCTATTCTAAGCCGGCATCACACGGCATATAGTGATACATGATTTTTCTAAAACGGTCCTCAAAATATTTGTGAAACGCTCTGTCATTCATTGTTAACTGATTAATTTTGTTTACAGAAAAACAAATCTACGTCAGAACTCAAGACGAGTTCACCAAAAAACTACGCGTCGAGTTCAGCTAGGAGCGACGATGAGGTTATCCACGGGTCACCACGACACAGGTAGCCTTCCTTCCAGATTAACCCAATTCCTTCAAGAATGTCTTCAAAGTTGAAATGAGGAAGAAAATTGCACATTCCTCGGTTACATATTCGTTTTTTAGTCTTTACGAAATCAAATCAAAACAAACTGCCAATCTCTCTTCAAAAGTGTTGCTGTTATTCTATTGAAGTATTCCACCAAGGAAATAGAGGATGAAGTAGTACCCAGCACGTTTCTCCGGCAGAATTCCCTTGAATAGCACTTGTCACTTTTTGTTTCGCAGCTCATACTCGGCCGCCATGACGCATCATCACCCTTGCCCGCCAAGACATAGCAGTCTGACAGCTGCTGCTACCAGTATCATGGCCAGCAGCACGAATAGACAAAGCAGGTAAAACATAAAACCTATGGCAGAATAACGTGGCCGCAGAGGTACCGGGTTGTCTAAAAGATGGTTCCGTGCTTGGGAGACCAGTTAAGCCGTCGGTCCCGGTTGCTATCTATGATTACTTAGACGGCGGTTACATAACTTTGTTAGAGGCCTACTAGTAGTAGGTGGTTGAAAAACTCTGACACCAGGGTCCATCGGGTCGGTGTTCCACACGAAAAGAGGAACAGACTTCACAAGAAGGCTGGAAGTCAGGTGCGATGGAGATGTTTCTGCAGGCTCGGTGTTTTCACAAATGTGAAGAGAAGGAACAAAGTCTCATCTCTCACGTAGGTAGCTTACAAGATTCAGATAAGATTTTAGCAGACTGACAGGAGCAGCTTCTTAAGTAACTTCAAATTTATTTCTTGCAGTTTAAGAAGACTGGAGACCAGCGAGCGTTTCTGGGAGAACCTGAAGCATTTACGGACGGGATCTGTCGGTTACGACACGCAGTTAGACTTCGCGGATTTCGTCACGCTGTTTAGGAGCTTTAGGTGAGAACAGATCATTGACACTAGGATTCAAGAACCTTGGCAGGATAGAGAAGAATAAGGATGAAGGAAGATAAGACCTCATGTCGAAATCTCTTGTATGGCTAATTATCTATCCCTGGAAGATAAGAGGGTAGGAAATTTACAGCTATCATTTGAGTACTGAAGTGAAATTTGAATTCTTAATATTGGACATCTGACTTGCTGAATTTTTCGCAGACATTACGCCACAGTGGGTTGGAGGATTAGGGCGTCACTACCAATAGCGAAGGTCGCAAGATCGAAAGTTATCCGCGGCATGAAAATTAGCCAAGTTTTCTATAAAATTACTCTTTTACAGTTTAGTAATGCGGTCGGAGCTTCGTGACGTGTTCGAGCAGTTGGCTGTGCCACGCGTACGCTCTCCTCCGTTACACGAGAAGTGTCGGAGTTCACCGGAGCTGTTTAGCGATCACGTGTTCAAAAGTGGTATGTGTTTCTTACTACAAAATAGTTTATAACTTCACACAAACTGGTATTGATGTCCGACTACTAAAAACTTTGCACTAGGAGTTGGTAGGAGAATAAGGATCAGAAGTGATGAAAAAGATTCAATGGACACGCCAACACAAAGAATACTTTACTCCCAGAGCCTCAGCACAAAGTATTTAATTTTTGGTAAAATAAACTGTGGTAATCAGAAGTGGGATACATCTATCAAAACTTATGCCATCTACCGGAAATAACCTTAAAATGTCTTTCATAAAACTTTAATACAGAGATAGACAATACTGTCAACGCCACGATAGCTCCGTATGCCAGGTGAACGGATATTTGATTTAGAATAAGTACACTACGTATTTTAATTAACAGCCTCCTTTTTTTCAGGCCTATTAACAAGAAACGGATCGTTGGACCTAAAGGCTGGTGACAAATCTGGTCGGAAGAAAGCCTTCGACCTGCTGGCAGCTGCTGCGTTACCAGGTAGGTCTTATTTTAGCAGAATTACTGTCATAACTGCTGTCTTGTTAATCCAATCGTCTTAATGTAATGCGTTTCAAGCAATGCACTAAAAGGGTACCTACAGCTTCAACAAAATGGTACAAAATTGTTTTGAATTTACATATCGTCATCGGCGTTGCATGTATCAAGCAAAATTCATTGTTAATATAAGGTATACTCCTGAGTTCAAGTGTCTGTTGTTGATTTATCCAGCACTACTGTGCTTTGGGCTTGTGACGTTGGGATACTCAGTAACATTCTAGATACAAATGAAAGAATATGTATTATTAGAAATATGTCAGAACGGTTCGCTGGGTGATTTATAAACCTAAAGGAAATCAAGAACAGTTTCTTATAATACAGGTAAAATCTGCAATTCATCTCATTGGTTTTGGATTATAACTAAATCACACTTTTTCTACAGGAGCGTGTCCAGACATAAGCGGGAGGGTGCTTTCCTTGCCGACGCTAGGGAAATTCTGTGAGACTAGACAAAATGAGCCTAAGACTGAAAAACAATTAAGAGATATTATACAGGTAAATACTATCTACTAAATAGGTACTAGCTGGTGCAACCGGCCAAACAAAACCATCCATTAATGTGGGTGAGAACTGGTCAGCGCAGTACAAGATAAACAGGGAAATACATTAGTCTACAGTACGATTGTACATTATTTATTTTAATTTAGAAGTGACCAAGGCAGAAACAAATTAGACGAAGCATCCCTCCATCTATTAGACCCTCCAGATGTGGGAGGATCATGATTACCAAGGCAGAGTCAACGGAAAAGCAATCTTACATAAAAGTTGTAAGGCTTAGTAGAGGCCACACCCCAACACACAGCCAGCGCAGCGGTTAGTAATCGTTTTGAGAGCTATATGTGTTTTATTACGGAGCGTAGGTATAGGCAAGAGACGAGCCGCGGTAACCCTGATGGAAGAGGCGTCGCCACTAGTAATGGGGAAAGTCGCAGGTTCAAATCCTGCTCCCGCTTAAAAATTTTGCAAGTTCTCAAAAATTGTATATCCAACACGGGAAGTGTATTAAATATTTGGTATTCAGTTGGTTTATACATCATTCAACTGGACCTATTTATTCAAAAGACTACGTTGCCTTTCACTCAACCATACTCACCTTACTATTTCTTTCGCAGAGGCACGAGCCAGACCCAGCCTTGAGATTAGAGAACTGCCTCTCATTCGAGGGTTTCGTGAGATTCCTCGCTGATAAGGACAACTACGCGTTTGTACCGGAACAAAGACGGGCGCATAACTTATTAGGGTGAGTGTATCTCTTATTTGGATAAGTATATCTCTTATTCAGATGAGTATATCCATTAATATAGTGAGCATATATCTTATAAGATTATTTTCATATTAGTAGGGTGAGTATATCACTTAGTAGGGTGAGTACCTAGAGGTATATTACTGATGCTGGCGTAGAATAGCATCAGCCCAGCAAAGAGCTGCCTCTCATTCGAGGGTTTCGTGAGATTCATTGCTGATAAGGAAAATTATGCGTTTGTGCCTAAAACGGGCGTAAAACTTATAGTATATTACTGATGCCAGGTTAGAATAAAAATTTCCTCTCATTCGCTGATAAGGACAACTATGCGTTTGTGCCTGAGCAAATACTAAAAAGTAAGCATTACGGTATTCTTTACACAGAAGAACATCATCATCAGAAGAAGACGAAGCCTCAAAGGACATCTCCAAGGACATGACGGGGCCACTCAGCCAATACTACATCGCCAGTAGCCACAATACCTACCTAACTGGACATCAGTTGAAGGGAGAATCTTCTGTGGAGCTTTATAGTCAGGTAAGTGGCAAACATTTGACAGCTGAGAGGTTGAACAGATACTTAGCATAAGTTGAGAAATGACATTTAAAAGATTAGGGGTTAAACAGACATTCAGGATTTATTGAGAGCTATTATTACACATGTCACTCAGCCAATACTACATCGCCAGTAGCCACAATACCTACCTAACTGGACATCAGTTGAAGGGAGAATCTTCTGTGGAGCTTTATAGTCAGGTAAGTGGCAAACATTTGACAGCTGAGAGGTTGAACAGATACTTAGCATAAGTTGAGAAATGACATTTAAAAGATTAGGGGTTAAACAGACATTCAGGATTTATTGAGAGCTATTATTACACATGTCACTCAGCCAATACTACATCGCCAGTAGCCACAATACCTACCTAACTGGACATCAGTTGAAGGGAGAATCTTCTGTGGAGCTTTATAGTCAGGTAAGTGGCAAACATTTGACAGCTGAGAGGTTGAACAGATACTTAGCATAAGTTGAGAAATGACATTTAAAAGATTAGGGGTTAAACAGACATTCAGCATTTTTGAAAGATTTTATTCCACGTGACGGGGTCACTCAGCCGATACTACATAGCCAGTAGCCACAATACCTACCTACCTGGACATCAGTTGAAGGGAGAATCTTCTGTGGAGATTTATAGTCAGGTAAGTAGCGAACATTTGACAGTTGAGAGGGTAGCATAGTCAAGTTAAGGGTGCATTATTATGTCGGCAAGTATCCATTTGACATTTGAGCATGTCAACGTGATATGACATTCAAGGGGTTAAGTCAGATATTATTCTAAGTCTAAGGAGATTTTGCATATGAGGGGTATAAGAGCAAAGGTGAATAAGTCCAAGAAGTTGAAATGTTGGGAAACGGCAAAAGTTTATAGCATTCTCTCGGAGCTGTGTTTATAACAGAAATAATACTAGTCAGCTTGTCCATAATAGCTAATTTACATCTAATCAAGCAAAAGATTGTTTCAATGTGTATTTCATTATATATGTTCGAATAATTTTTGACAGTTGAGGGGTTGTGTCAGAAATTGAAAACCAAAACAAGATTACAGAGAGAAAGTTTATTTTTAAATTTCTTATCTTAAACGACTTATTCATACGCTAATTATAAATCAACTTAACCTACACACATACGTATTCAAAATCGACAAAATATTAATACAAGGAACATTTTCATACCAAACCCCACTTAATGTGTGTTTCGTCTGTACCAGAATCTCGCTCTGTAGTCATCACTACATGTCAGAAAAGCTGGTGCCGTGCCTGAGTGTACTATGTGCCTGAAAATATAACATAGAAAATTGATATCTATAGGTCAATATATAGGCATTGAAAAAATCGGGTATTAGTTGCAAATCTAACCCGGTAGATGGAGCCGTGCCACGCGTTACTGGCATTAAAATACACTTGCAAAAGCTGCGGTAGCCTAGATGGAAGAGGCGTCGCCACTAATGCGAAAGTCGCAAGTTCAAAATCCAGCCCGCGCTTGAAATTATTGCAAGTTTTCAAAATTCTGTTGGGTAGGTTAAATGTTGCCAATTTTTTTTTTAGTTCAGATGAATCCGCAGTGTGTTGCCCCGGGGCTATGGAATCTACACCTGACTGTATGGTGGGGAGCAGGAGCTCACCCGGAGAAGTTTTGTTGTTGTTCAAACAAGCAGCTCGATCGGATCGCGCCCTTGGGTTGGGTTTGGTTGATCGAATGGGTTGGGTTGGGATGGTGGAATGATTTGGGTTGGGATGGTCGAATGGGTTGGGTTGGGATGGTCAAATGGGTTGGGTTGGGATAGTCGAATGGGTTGGGTTAGTCGCTTGGGTTGGAATGGTCGGTTGGGTTGGGTTGGTCGCTTGGGTTGGGTTGGTCGATTGGGTTGGGTTGGTCGCTTGGGTTGGGTTGGTCGATTGGGTTGGGTTGGTCGCTTGGGTTGGGTTGGTCGATTGGGTTGGGTTGGTCGCTTGGGTTGGGTTGGTCGCTTGGGTTGGGTTGGTTGCTTGGGTTGGGTTGGTCGATTGGGTTGGGTTGGTCGCTTGGGTTGGGTAGGTCGTTTGCGTTGGGTTGGTCGCTTGTGTAGGGTTGGGCGGTTTTGTTGGGTTGGTCGGGTAGGTTTGGTTGGTCGAATGGGTTGGGTTGCGTAGGTCAGTTGGGTTGGGTTGGTCGCTTAGGTAGGGTCGGTCGTTTGTTTTGGGTTGGTCGCATGGGTAGGGTAGGTCAGTTGGGTTGGGTTGGTCGGTTAGGTTTGGTTGGTCGAATGGGTTGGGTTGGGTAGGTCGTTTGCGTTGGGTTGGTCGCTTGTGTAGGGTTGGTCGGTTAGGTTTGGTTGGTCGAATGGGTTGGGTTGGGTAGGTCGTTTGCGTTGGGTTGGTCGCTTGTGTAGGGTTGGGCGGTTGTGTTGGGTTGATCGCTTGTGTAGGGTTGGTCGCTTGTGTAGGGTTGGTCGGTTAGGTTTGGTTGGTCGAATGGGTTGGGTTGGGTAGGTCAGTTGGGTTGGGTTGGTCGCTTAGGTAGGGTCGGTCGTTTGTTTTGGGTTGGTCGCATGGGTAGGGTAGGTCAGTTGGGTTGGGTTGGTCGGTTAGGTTTGGTTGGTCGAATGGGTTGGGTTGGGTAGGTCGTTTGCGTTGATTTGGTCGCTTGTGTAGGGTTGGGCGGTTGTGTTGGGTTGATCGGTTAGGTTTGGTTGGTCGAATGGGTTGAGTTGTGTTTGTTAGATGGGTTAGGTTGGTCGCTTAAGTAGGGGTGGTCGTTTGCGTTGGGTTGGTCGCTTGGGTTTGGTTGGTCGGTTGGGTTGGGTTGGTCGTTTGGGTTGGGTTGGTCGTTTGGGTTGGGTTGGTCGGTTGGGTTTAGTTGGTTGCTTGGGTTGGGTTTTTCGGTTGGGTTGTGTTTGTCAGATGGGTTGGGTTGGTCTCTTGGGTAGGGTTGGGCGGTTGAGTTGGGTTGGTCGCTTGTGTAGGGTTGGTCGCTTGCGTTGGGTTGGTCGCTTAGGTAGGGTTGGTCGCTTGGGTAGGGTTGTCGATATGGTCGTTTGGTTTATTCGGTTGTTGTATATCTACCTGACGGCGCCATTATGTCCCAGTGACATCAGCTGGCATCTAGAGGCGTTCCTCGAATGCCAAGTGCAAAGTGACGTTGTCGCTTCGTCAGGGAACATTACGTAGTCCTCGGTATGGTTGAATACTGCTTGGGCTACGTGTTCTTGTTTACCTGGAAATAAGGAACATTTGATTGAAACATGGTATCTCCTTCTTTTCGTGTGGGTCACCGAGTCGACGAACAACCCAATGAAACATGGTATGATGTCGTGTCAAAGAATAACCTACATCATCAAATGTAAGGACACATCAAGAGGTTGCTTTTCATTAATTTCAATTATTTTTTTATTTTCAATTTTATTAAAATTAGTTTTAAAAAAAAATTGAAATTGACAACTTAATTTGTCTATATCACACACGTATCAAACCTTTATCCCTTGCAGGATAGACCTTAAGACCAGGTGCCTATGTTATGAAACTACAGGCTACAGGTCTACAGGTGAAATTCTTAGTACATTGCGTAGCCGGTTCATATTCCTGGTATCATTATGGCTCATCGCATCGAATTACACTTGTAAAATTGTAGCCTGTAGTTTGATAATATCGGGTACAGGGGTTAAAAATTAACTTACCTGTGGTACCAGCACCAAAGTTGAATATGTTATGTTACGCCATTTTATTATGTTACACTATGTTATGTTATGTTACAAATGAACTTACCGGTGGTACCAGCGCCCGTATATTGTATGAGGCATCGGCTGCTAGCTAGCTCCCATAGTTTAATTGAAGAATCTAAGCCTGAAGTCAGCAGATACTGAAACAACAAATAAAAATTTAGCCTGTAGTATGGACATACATGTTTGTTGATTATCCTACTATTATGAATGTAAATGCGAAAGTTTTAATGAATGTATTAAAACATCTGTTAGATGCAGTGTCAAATAGATTGATATCTTATGTTATATCTTGTTATATTATGTTTGTGTCATGATATGTTATGTGATTATATGTTATGTTATATCTTACCTTGCTGTTTCTAGTAAATGCGACTGATCACACTTCGCTTCCATCATGAGCGTTAATGAATGTATTAAAACATCTGTTTGATGCAGTGTCCCATAGATCTTTTGTTATGTTATGTTAGTGCCATGTTATGTTATTCTATGTTATGTTATATCTTGTTATGTTATGTTTGTGTCATGTTATGTTATGATATGTCTTACCTTGCTGTTTCTAGTAAATGCGACTGAACACACTTCGCTTCCATCATGAGCGTTAATGAATGTATTGAAACATCTGTTGGAGACGGTGTCCCAAAGTTTGATGGTACCGTCGGCGCTGCCACTGGCGAAGTATTTGCCGTTTGGCGAGAATCTGGGAAGGAATATGTTATAGATTAGAAAATTGTCGTTAGGGGAGAATTTGGGGAAAATACATTGTAGGTTACAAAACACGATTAAAGATATATCAAAATATAATGTACACATTCAAAAAGTATCACTTTACGCAGCTAAAAGAAATTTCTTAGTAGAAATAAGTTGGCCTGTTGTGTCACTATTCTTTGTATGTGTGTATATTGTGATGTTTTTGTGTACAATTAATAAATAAGCTATCCTATCAAATTAGGGCTCACAGTCCAAATCTAAAAATGATCGACCAAAATTTTATATTTGGAGATGATAATTATTGTTTGTCCTTTCTAGTAGATGTCGCTAACGCTCACAGAGCAGTGAGTTTCAAGTCTCGCTCGCGCTTTTATGCTCTGTGCTAAAGCTACGTATTTTCCAAAGACACGAAAATTTTCTGTGTGTGTGTGTTTAAGTTATTTTTTATGGGCTATACAATACAAGTGTGTATCTTTTTGCGAAAAATTACTTACTTCACGGAGTTGACAGTGTCAGTGTGATGGTGGGACGGTACTGGGCACACGAAGCATTGACTGGTTGTCACATCATACAGTCTGATGACAGGATGCGTGGTAGCCGCTATAATGTGGTCTCCTAACGGATGGAAGGCCACGGCTAGCACTTGTTCCGCGTCCTGAAATAAAAACCTGTGTCGATAAAAGTTGTAATATTGCACGGGAAGTATTCGAACCTGCGCTTTTCCATATGGAGACAGCAAGGCAATACTACATAAGAAATAAAAACCCCTTCGAACGAATAACAGTTTTACTCTCATTTTCCTGAGGCATTAAATGTTCGTCATAGTTGTCATTTAGCATAACTAAATACTCTGAAATACCCATTACTAAATAGTATAAGATGAAGTCGCTTCCCGTGTTCATATGTTCCTATGTATGCTTAAATCATTAAAAGTACGCAACGGATTTTAATGTGGTGTTTTTAATAGTAAGAATAATTTAAGATACAAGAACAAATAGGTTTTAATGTATAATTTATGGCGGGTTCAGGTCTTTTTCCGTGGGAAACGGTTAGCAGCGGGTGAAACCGCTGGGCGGGCCACTAGTAAGAAAAAAAAAATTGAGATGCTTAAACGGTTTGCTACTTTGAAGGTCTTCTCGGTCAGGTCAGCATCAAGACCGTCATGGTGAGGTCTCTATAGTTCAAGGTCACTAAAGGTCAAGGTCACGATCACTAAAGGTCAAGGTCACGGTCACGAAATGTCAAGGTCAAGAAAAGTCAAAATGGCCTTTAGCGCTTTCAAATATAAAGATCTAATAAGGTCCCTGAAGGTCAAGGTCAATTTCGTTAATTGTGTAAGTCACGAAACAAGCAAAAGTTGTGAATGTATTGGTTAGCTCTTGATGTGTTTGGCTTAACGTGCCTGCCGAAGCAGACTTTTACCGAAATAGATTTATAAGCTTTCTTAGCTGATTCCTAAACAATTTCAAATAGTTTGATGCAGCAGTTCTGAGATGCCGATATGAGAATCAAAATGAGCAAGTTATTAAAGGTCAATATCTCGGTGGTAATAGCCGGAAAGGTAGTAAAATATAAGTTTCTAAGGTATGGTTGGTATGGCGAGCCGGTTTTCTATTAGGACATTACAACATTGTTATAAAAAAGAAAATACTATCCTACATTGAATAAAGAATCTCAATTTATGCTCACTAAATGCCAAGGTCACCAAAGGTCAAGGTCACTCACCGTAATAGATTTATAAGCTTTCTTGGCGGATGCTTTGGCGATGTCAAATAGCTTGATGCAGCAGTCCCGAGAGGCTGAGACGAGGATTTGCTCGCGAGGGTGGAAGTCCAGAGCGGTTATCTCGTCGGTGTGGTCATAGCTGTGAAAAGCATAACTGGTGTAAAGAGCCGTGTGTGCCGTGTGATGCCGGCTTTGAATAGCATCACCCCGTTTCTTGTCCGTGGGAGTCGTAAGAGGCGACTTAGGGACTCGAGGGTGTGTATTGTAATTTTAGGCGATGGGCTGACAACCTGTCACTATGGTGACACACAATTTTCCGAATGATCCTCAAATATTTATCGTGGCGTAGATGGTCGTTTTTTGCGGCCGTTTGCGCTCTGCCTACCCAGGTCACAAAAATACATTTTTCACACTCTTACGGCTATACTTGTTATTCTGTAACACGCGGTATACTTACAGTGTCCTAATGACGGGGTGACCTTGTTGTTCCCTGCCTGGATCCACTTCTTCTGGAGCTGATTTTGCCAGCATACGCTCCACGTCCAAAATCTGAAAAATGTCAAGTTTTTGAAAACTAGCCACCGTGAAACTAGCATTCATATAGCTGTCAATTTATACATATTATATATAGTATATTCTTTGTTGCATAGATAAACAATGTTTAAACTTATAATTAAATACATAGGCGAGTTTATCTCTATAAGAGATGTCTTCCAGCCAACCTAATGGGGGTGGAAGAAGGGATAACACGGGAACAAGAGAAATACAATAATAAAAAGAAACAAACTAAAAACTACCTTATACCTAAACATAATATTACAAATAAACTAATAAATACTAATATGACAAATACATATCATAATACAAAGTGATTTATCTACAAAGTGATGGCCAGATTTAGATTGCGTGCAATTGATTGGACCACTGGGCCGATGGTCTGCCCGCTGTCCAATTTGCACCCCTTGCCCACCACTCTATGACTGATTTTGTCCACCGTCCGTCAAGCTACCTTGCCACGTATCCTGCCTACCTACACCTCAATCAAGTGGTTTTAATTTGTGAGAAACCTACTAATCTCTGACAAACATTGGTTACTTTTTAAATTAATTTTTGTTTTACTTTATTTTGGACAACAAACGGTAATACATAGTTTAAATCATAAGGTAAGTTTCACATGTAACAGATCTTGAGTATGTTTTTTAAAACAGAAAAATGTTCTCCCTATGGCAATTGGGTAAAAGCAACTGCCTCTATTAACGAATAAACCTAAGGAATTTGGATGCGTAAGAGAAGTCTTTTTGTACCTACACTTGAATCACTTATTGTAAATTGGTACTGCTGGCATTCAATAGTAAATAAAAAGATACATACATACATACACATATCACGCCTTTAATCCCTTGCAGGGTAGGCAGAGCGTAAACAGCCGCAAGAAACGGACATTAACACCACGTTTGACAAATATTTGAAGGTCATTCGAAAAACTGTGTATCGCTATAGTGACAGGATGTCAGCTCATCGCCTAAAATTGCAATACACACCCTCGTGTCCCTTAGTCGCCTCTTACGACTACCACGGGAAAGAAATGGGGTGATGCTATTCTAAGCCGGCATCATACGGATTAAAAGATATATCTACCTTAATACTGGCGTCAACACTGCCGGTAGCCACAAGTTGTCCGCAAGCACTGAACGCGCCGGCGCGACACGCCATCTTGTGTGACGTCACGTAGGCAGTCTCATAAGTCGCTGGCTCTGGGGCGAGCGAAGATGCGTCCATTTCGTATTCCAAGTCTAATATCATGAAAAACATATGGGTCAAAATAATAATATTGCAAGAGTATTGTGCAAACTGATTTCATTAAATACACTGGCATGACCAGGTAGCAAATATAATTCACCAAAACCTTGCCCTGAAATACAAACTAATAAATTCAATGGCCATTCCATATTACAGGTATAAAGGTTTTAGCAGAATAACAAGCGTCACAGCTTGCTGTGACAACATGCTGAGTTAGGACCTTTTCACTGTCACATCCAGTGCTTGGCATGACAAATTATCCCCACAATATCTCTAGTCGTTTACTTATCTGTTTTTAGAATAAATCCTCAACTTTTATTAGCGTTTTAAATGTGTATTGTCATGCATTGTTGCCATGTACTGTTTTTTCAGTGAATTAATGATTTATCTATCTATCTATCTTACAAATACACCCCAAAATCAATATTAGAAAATACAACTCACAAATTATATTTTGATTTTGCAATACTTACTGACAAGGCAATACATTTCAATGGTCTGGATATTACCCTTTTAGCTAAAATTAATAATTCAGCAAAAATAATAGACATAGCAGTATCTAATTCACACAATTTACAGAAAATAATTTCATGTCTGCAGTTATAATGACATTTAATGTTAGAACAACATAAATTTGAATCAAACTACATTGAATAAAATGTTCAAGACAAGGCTCAGAAAAGAGTATGCATGCTACATGACCATTCGGCCATTTTTGTAGTCAATGATTTTAGCCGATTAGTACTTGGTAGTACTTCAAGTAAATCATAGCATTTCAAGTTTATGTTGTGAAATAAAAACTATAAATAATATTACCAAACCCAGTAGTGCCGAGTAGATGCTCGGCCCCGCTGGAAGCAGCCAACCGGTCCTTGCGGTCCGGCTCGTTCTGCAGTCCAACCATCATCAAGTTAAGCAGCCTGTGAAAAAAAAACTCTAATGATTTCTTGAAGTATGGTTAAAACGAAAATGAAATTACTCTCTTCAATGTAGGATAGTATAATCGTATAATCACTTATTGACGTCGTGATTTTCTTTTTTTAAAACAATTTTGTATTGTCCTAATAGAAAACTAATATAAAAACAACATTTGTTTCAAATTGTTGTCAAGATTTTCAAAATGTGTTACAGTTATGTATTTTATATTGCTTCAATGTTTTCTAGCATCAGGACAATGTGAAATTTCTCAATTTCCATACCAAAGGTTCGTTACTGGAAGCATAAGCAAGCATATCTATGAGTCTCTAGGTAGGCCTCACCTTATGCTATCTCTCTACCGTAGGACTGCTGGAAGAGATTTCTTTTTAGAAATAAGTAGTACCTGTTGTGTTATTTTTCTTAATTGTTAGTGTCCTGTGTTTTATCTTGTGTGCAATAAACAGTTAAATAAATAGGTTTAATGTTATACACACTCACTAGTAGTAGGCGGTTGGAAAACTCTGACACCAGGCTTTATCGGGTTGCTGCATGACTTAGTTTCCCACATGACAAGAAAAAGGTTTTTTTAGTTTTACCTGTTGGTCATCCGTACTCTCTTTTACTCTCGTACGAAATTACAGAAAAAATTTGCGAGTTCTAGTTTGCTATGAAACAAACATTAACAAGTTGATGAAAATGTTACCTGTCGCTAGGCGGGCATGGCGGGTCGGCATGGACCGCAGCAGCTAAGGTCGCCGCGATAGGTTGGAAGCCATCATAGTACAACTGGCTGCGAAACAAAACACAAAACAAACAATTTTATACCGAACATAACCTTTCACTTTCTTAGCTGGTAATGGCATTTATTAGCACTTGTAAACGATAAAATCAATGTCGTTGCAATAAACTATAGATTATTCATTGAAGTATTAGAGTTTTTAAAGTTAATTGAAGGAAATAAGTATCTTAGAACAAGCTTTTACTATCGGCGATAGCACTCAAAGTTTTTACCTGATTATCATACGATACAGCAACTCCCTGTTCTTCACGACGTTTCGTGTGTCAATATCACCATTATTTTCCTTCATTTTCGCACAATTTCGCAAAGGATTTCAATTAATTTGATCAAAACCGGCTGAAAACTAAAGTCGCTTTAGGTTATGTTTGACAACAAACTGACGTTTCGAATTTCGACGATCTTGTCTATGGTCTTTTGTAGTGCGGTCGCAGTAAGCGATTTTAAATACACAAAAAAGATTGGAAAGTCGAGAAAAAATAAATTCAGTCAGACACCTCAAAACCAACGCTCATCGCATAAAAGCCACTGGTTGGTTTCTGAAAATCAATACTTTCAGACATGCGTATCGAAACTGAGAACGAAGGTTGAGTTGCACCTAGTTTTCTTTTATCGATATGTCGATCTTTTATTTTCTGGTTGTACCCCGTCACTAATAGATAGGTGTTCTAATACCGGAAGCGGAAATGCAAAACGCGGTAAAGTCAAACTAAAAACTTTTTTCACCTCGTTGAAGCCAAAGTTAAAAGCTGTTTGTTTCACCTATTTATAATTTTCTTGTTTTTAGGTTTTGCTGACGGGATGTCGCTGTGTAGAACTGGACTGCTGGGATGGTGACGATGGAAGTCCTGTTATTTACCACGGACACACATTTACTACGAAAATACCCTTTCGAAGAGTCGTCGAAACCATTGCAAGGTTTGTTTACAAACTTTTCTTGTATCTTCTTTAGCAGGCTTGTCTTCTTTATTGCCTTTAATTTCAAACTTGTTTTTTTTTTACTTGAAAGCGATTGTGCTGCTTAAATCAAAATATTTACAAGCGAGTAAACTTTTGTTAACCATCTTAAAATCATAACGTCAAAGTTTTCTTTTCGTGAAACGGTGTATTGCCGTTATCCCCGGTGACCGTGTGTTGAGGGTAGGAGAGGATTTAGCAAGCGACAACTTGCCCCACCTTGCCCCAACCTCAGCCATAACTTCTCCCACCTGCCTCACTTTGCCCCACCTTACCCCACCCTCAACGGGAACACGGTCACTGGGGACAACGGAAACACACGCGTGAAACTTGTAGTAATACGTACGAGTGAATGCAACTACTACACAAATGAAAAGCAGGCCACAGACATAAGCGCTACGTGACAATAGGATTCGGTAAACTTGAAAAAATATATTTATCTTATCATAGAGCCGTGTGATGCCGGCTTAGAATAGCACCACCCCATTTCTTTCTTCCTTGGGAGTCGTAAGAGGCGACTAAGGTACTCGAGGGTTAAAATGTGAATTGCATTTTTAGGCGATAGGCTGATAACATGTCACATGGCACCACTATGGCGATACTCAATTTTCTGAATTGCCCTCTAAATGTTTGTCAGACTTGGCGTAAATGTCCATTTTTTCTCTGGGCTATGTATGTGTAAAGGGAAGGGACCAACTCTAGTGTTACCTTAGACAGCTCAATGTTACGATGTTTTTTTTTTCAGGAGTGCCTTCATCACGTCTCCGTATCCACTAATCCTGAGTATAGAGAACCACTGCAGTCTGCCGCAACAGCAAGTCATGGCCAGCACTTTTGAGGTCAGTGACCGCAACTATTTCACTTGGTCCACTAGCTCCCTTCTACCATCGGACATCCAGACGCACCGCCGGATACCATCCGTGCCTGGTTGCCATTCCACCAATTCGGACTAAGCGCTTCCAGTCATCATTTATAATGCGCACTGCTAAAAAGTGGAACTCACTACCTGCGTCTGTGTTCCCAATCGCATACAACCCTAATCTCTTCAAAGTAAGAGTGAACAGGCTTCTTCTGGGTGAGCTCGCTCCATCTTAGACTCTGTCTCTGTCCTATGACCTAGACTAGAGTCAAGAGCAAACCCATCCTTAATTTAAAAAAAACTATACCTACCTACTTATATATGTAGTGTAGTCTATGTAGGTAGGTACTAATTTATTTACGTTAAATTGTACACAGGAACAGTATAGAGACAAACACATATTCTTCAGACAAAACAGGCACTGCTTAACTCTAATAAGAAATTTCTTACAGCAGACCCAGGGACGAGTAATGATATTAAACGAAATGCGGATAAGACGTGCACAGAATACTAATACCAAAACTCTATCTACACTTGCAAAATTCGCGGGCAAGGTATGAGCCTCGGTAGCCCAGATGGAATAGGAGTCGTCAGTAGTGATGACGAAAGTCGCAGGTTCAATCCTGCCCGCGGTAGAAAATGTTTTCTAAAAGCTGGGTTATTACTTAATTATTAGTAACATACAGCAACAGCCAAGCCAAGTAGACGACTGTAACTAAAGAGCGCTCATACATTTCGTTCGTCTACTACGCTTGGTCGGCCGATGTGGCGCAGTGGTAGTGCGACTGCCTGCTACGCAAAGGCTCCGGGTTCGATTCTCGGTGAGACACTCACAAAGTTGATATTCATCACTTTGTGAATTTGTTCCCAGTCTGGTTAGGACATTGCAGGGTGAACCAACTGATTGTCCGAAAAGAAATGGTTCCGTGCTTCGGAGGGCACGTTAAGCCGTCGGTCCCGGTTGCTGTCTATGATTACTTAGACGGCGGTCGTTACACAACCATGTCAGAGGCCTACTACTAGTAGTAGGCGGTTGAAAAACTCTGACACCAGGGTTCATCGGGTCGTTGGACGACTCGGTGTCCCACTCGAAAAGAGAGACTACGCTTGGCCGGCTTGTAACACTGGCATTCTCATTCAGGCAGTGTTCGGAGACAAGCTGGTGACGTCATTCCTGTTCGAAGTGGACTACACGGACGAGCCGCGGCTGCCTACCCCGCAGCAGCTCAAACATAAGGTCAGTGTTAAACACTTTTCTATGAATGTATGAAATTTATTACTGGGATAGTATAGTAGTATAGCTGTGTGATGCCGGCTTAGAATAGCATCACCCCATTTCATACCCATGGGTGTCGTAAGAGCCGACTAAGGGACTCGAGGGATGAGTATTGCAATTTTAGGCGATGGGCTGACAACCTGTCACAATAGTGATACACATTTATCTGATTGACCCTCAAACTTTTGTCAGACGTGGTGTTAATATCCGTTTTACGGCCGTTAACGCTCTGCTTACCCCGTAAGGGATATAGGCGTGTTTTATGTGTATAGTATAGTATACATGGTGTAAAAAAAATTGCTGAAAATATTTCAAGGGGTGAACCAGTACGTGAAACTGAACAACTTTCCCTAAGGAACATAGGTCGAAAAAAGAAAAAAAAATTGACCCTCCCATACAAATTATACCGGCGGCCGGGTAACACACTAAGTATGGGAGGGTCAAATTATTTTTTCATATTTTGACCTATGTTCCTTGGGGAAAGTTGTTCAGTTTCACGTACTGGTTCACCCCTTAAAATATTCTCAGTAATTTTTTTTACACCTTATATACTTACCGTGTGATCTTCTTCTTTTCGTGCCGGCTTAGAATAGCCTCATCCCATTTATTTACCGTGGGAGTCGTAAGAGGCGACCAAGGGACTCGAGGGTGTGTATGGTTAAAATCCGGAATGAGACTCCGAAAAAATACTGTCTGGAAGTGTAGAAAACTTAAGTAGCAGTCGGCTGGGCACATCCGTTGACAAGCGGTGGAGTAAGCGGGTTCCCGAGTGGAGGCCACGCCTCGGCAAGCGTAGCGTTGGACGACCTCCGGCCAGATGGACCGATGACTTAAAAATGGCGGCTGGTAGCGACTGGATGGCGAAAACGGGAGATCGTGCCCTATGGCGTACCCTGAGGGAGGCCTACGTCCAGCAGTGGACTGCAATAGGCTGATGTATGTATGTAAGCATAGTTTAATTTCTTTTTTTTTTTTTTTTTTATTAATGATGGGATTGCTCTTGACTCCAGTCTAGGTCATAGGACAGAGACAGAGTCTAAGATGGAGCGAGCTCACCCAGAAGAAGCCTGTTAAGGCACTGGCACATTGCCTACTTTTTACCGAGAACAGAAAAACAAAAAATGTGGTATAAAAAAATGGATTCCAGTAACTTAAATAATATTTTTGTCTGTCTTATCTACTTATGCTGACCATTTTAGTGTGCTCAAATCGGCACCTCTGGTATGGTACTCGGTTATCTACTGACTTTTGTATTCAATGGTTATAAATATTCATCTCTCAGGCCGGCTAGCAAATTTTGAATTGTCCCTTTAATAACAGAAGCAAGCAAGTCATCTTTAAACTGCAGAAATAAGAACTGTTCTAATATTGTGATGTTTCAGGTGCTTATAAAAAACAAAAAACTGCCTCCAGTAGAAGCAAGTCCGACAGTGGGCGTGACTGGAGCGAGCTCGGCGCAGGGATATAGTGGAGCCTTAGCGCACGCATTTAGGTAACAACCTTTTTGAAGACCGCTTTATAGTTTTCAACTTAAGGCTAGTGTAGCCGTGAACGACCTCGACAGTGGCTCCACTTCTACAGTTTTCTGTAAGAATCTGTAAGAATGTCCGTTGCCCAAGTTTTGGCATATAAAGTTATGGCAATTAATACCAAAAGTGGCCGTTTTAGGCACTTTTTTCCATAACTCTAATTGCAGTGAATATTTCATTGAGTTTGCAGGTTCTAATTTTACTTAAGGATAATACTAAAAACGATAATCCTATATGATGTGGGTTTACATGACTTACTTGTTGTATAGTTGGTAGAGAGTTTTATCCCTCTACGTTTCGGCTGCTTACGGCAGCCTTCTTCACGGAGGTCGACAGATCACATACGCCCACCCGTCAGCTGTGATTGCCGAACACTGCGTAAGTCGTGTAAACCCACATCATGAGTGATACTTGTTCGTTTAATAATAAGATAATCCTATAGAGAGTTTTTTTTTTCTGAAGTGTCGAGGTCATTCACGAGTACACTCACCTTAACAATTTCTACTTTTATTTATTTTTACGCTCAACGACAAAAATATCAGATTCCTTCCGGCCTCTTCGAAGCGATCTACCCACGTTTTATTTTGAATGAAACGGCCATTTAATTTTTTGAGATTTCGCTGTGAAATTTGAAGTGAAACCATAGTAAGAGTTGTTTATCTTGATGATTGTTTACCTCGTAAAGTTGGTGAGTTGGCTATTAAATGACTCTGTTTTTGAATACTTGCATAATTTTCAAAAATTGTATGTCTAATACGGGAAGTGTTTTAAAATTTGGTATTCAAATGCCTCTGTATTTCCAGGTCTAATGGAATCCGTCATACATCAGCCTCGCTACCGGAGCAGGCGTCTCGCACCGGCTCTGGGATGTCGGCGCAGTCTGCAGCCAGTTCTTTGGCAGAGTACTTCAGTGATGAGGACTACGATGAGGATGACGAGGATATTGATGGTGAGTGATTTGAAGATTGTGTGTGATTAAATGTGTGTTTTGTGTTGGTAACTGTGAGTGTTTGTGCAAAAAGTGCCTGTGCTGTGCTGTTTCTGGTCCCCAAACTAGGATACCCTGTACTATGGTTGTATTTAATCGATGACTTACGACAATAAGGTCTTGAAGTAACTATACCCAACGTTCAATATTGTCCCCAGAAAAAGAGCTACACAAGATCCTAAACTCAATGGACGTAGACAAGACGGGTCGCGCTTCCCTCTCCTTCTACCAGAGTTGGAGGCGGGAGGGGGGCGAGGGGGGGGTGGGCAGCGTGAAGGCGCCGGGCAGGAAACGCAGCAATCAGATCGCTAAGGAACTGAGCGATATGGTCACATATGTACAGGTACGTCACTATTTTAAAGCATATTTTGTATTATAGTTAGTATTAAGAGAATTGACATATGCCTAACACAATAAAACACATACTCACTCAGTTAAACATTGATCAAAACTGGTAGGACACTATTTTAAGCATATTTTCTAATTTGGTCAGTATAAAGAGAATTAAAACAAGCCTAACACAATTATTTCTCGCCTTAAATAAACACACACACACACACTCACTCAGTTAAACATTGATCAAATACTGATGTCGAATGCGAAACTTTAGAAATACTTAAGTCACAATAAAGTCATGGTAAGCTTGGACCTACCATGAGTTGATTAGGAAGCAGCATTTCTTCTTATTTTTTGTAATAATGGTGACAGTTTTAGAAAAAAAGACACTGACTTTGTCACACATATAAAATGCAAACGCGGATTAAAACTTATTATACAACAATAGAGATAAATTCGTATCGGACAACTATTGGTCCATCTGAAGTAGTGTACGTACGCGTCTAGATATAAATACTTATATTATATACCTATGTACTCTTTTATTATGCCTGGTCGATCACCAGTGCACAAATATACTCGTCGTCCTAGAAGCTAGACGTTTCATTGATATCTCCCGAACCTACTTATCTCATGGCGACCCTGCCATATAAGGGTACGCCTGAGAAGGTTCGCGCGTGTCGTGTTCGCGTTCGGTCAACTGGACTCTGAACTATGTATCGAAAATGAATTAGTATACCGAGTCTTAGAACTGTGTGTGCGCTTCGTGCTCCAGTGTCATCGTGTTTTTAGTGATCCAGTTAAGTTTTTTTTTTTTGAGACCGCACCATGGGCAAGGAAGTATCTAAACAGCAAAAGGAAGTAATAATCGCTCAAAATGCTGGTGGTGGAGGCGAAAATAACGCACATGCATCTGGTGGCATGGAAAATATCAAGTTTCATCTGGGGCTGATCAACTTGATTTTAGGTGTTGCACTGCTGTTGTGCTGCTGCGGTGGCTGTTTGGTGGTCTACAATTCGTATAAGAAGTGCCACGTCCAGATGATACGTCGTGAGATTAACCACGACACGGTTCAGCGCGTTACCTTCAGGCGTAAAGAAGACAATAGAGAGGTTTAGATGACGCAACTTTAGGAGGACTACGGCACCTACTACTTCGGGGACTGTTTTTTTTTTTTTTTTTTACTCTACTGTGATGTGCAAGTGATGGACTGGATACAACCGATCAAAGTGTCTACTGGAAGGGTCTACGGACAATCGTGAGCAAGTTAATCGTAAACCGCAAGTATACATTTACACGTATTTTAATTCCGGGCTTATAAGTGAAAGTGCGATACGTAAAATTTTAACCGATAAACTATTCTAATAAGCGTAATATACATAAAAATATAATAATAATGAAAATATAATCTAAGTGACGATATTATGTAAGTAATAAAATAATAATATAGGGTCCTAAATATATATTTTTAAGAATAAATGTCATTCTATGCATGATTTAACAATTTGATGGCAGAGTTATTATTAGAATTTAATGAAAAATTGACAAAAATATATAAAGAAGATCTAATAAAATTAAATCAAGATAGTAGATTAAAGAAAGTGGAAACAGTTATCAAGCCGAAACTTGCCGAAGCGAGTGACATTTATTCTGAATTTAGTTCTACATATACTGAGTTAGAAAAACAGATAAAAAATAATGAAATAAAAGGTTCCGATTTAGTGATAATTAATAAGTTAATTTTATCGATTAATACAGAATATAATAAAATCATAGATTTCAGTAAAAAATATATTAAAACTGACACTGAAAAAAATATTGAAACTGAAAGTACGAGTACAATGGCAGCCTTTGACTTGAAAACAGCCGTAGGACTGCTCCCTGTGATGACAGGTCACGAAGAAGTTACTAAAAAATTAATTAGTTCTATCGAGTTGTATGATTCGATGCTGAATACAACTACTAAACCGCAATTAATACAGTTCGTTTTAAAAACACGTCTTACAGAAAGCGCCAAACTGCGTTTAGAAAACACTTACGCATCATGTGACGCACTTTTGGAGGATATGCGTTTGCATTTGCTTACGGCTAAATCAAGCAATGCTATTCACTCACAATTAATGCGAACGACCCAGGGGTCGTCTACTATTGATGAATTTGGCAAAAAGATCGAGGAATTGTTTGTTGATCTGACAATTACTCAAGCCGCTGGTGTAAGCTCTAGTTACACTGTTTTGAAACCCATAAATGAGAAATTAGCTATAAAAAGATTCACAGATGGTTTGAGAAATCGTCAGCTAAGTGTGATTTTGACAGCTAGGAACTATACCCAGCTCAAGGACGTTATTCGCGCAGCCCAAGATGAGGAACTGTCAACTACACAACGAGAGGGCGAAGGAACGATGTACTTCGGTCGACGTGGGAGTCACGGTAGGTACAATCACGCACGTAATTACTCTGGTCGAGGTCGTGGTGGCGGTTTCAACCAGCGTGCACCACCTAACCATGGCGGACCGAGATGCCGATCGCAACCCCCTTTCCAACATCAAGTTTATGCTAACCAGTGCAGGGAAAACCGAGGCGCTCCGCGTAGTCGAGGTTTCGGTACCCCGGGCAACCACAATACCAACTGGAACAGAGGTAGGTCAAATTATTCAAGGCGTAATAATTATAATAGGATATATACAATGAATCCGGAAATGCCTTCAACTTTTCCACAAAACGGTGACAATCGCGATATTAACACGTTTTTTCGATCATCATAGAAATCGTATCTTTGCATGTAACAACAACAATTATGTAAAATTAGCAGTAGGTAACAACAATTATAGATGGATGATAGATTCCGGCGCATCGCTATGTGCCGTGAAATACGATCTAGTACGACACTTGAACATTCCGATCAACAATCATCGATTACTCATTAGAGGTATCGGTGGACAGCAAGAAACATTAGGATTTGTTTCTCTAAACATAACTGTAAATGGAACAGAATTGAGTCACGAGTTCTATGTTTTAGAGAACTTAGATTGTTTGTGTGATGGAATTCTAGGCGAAGATTTCCTTCTGAAATATAAATCGGTAATCGATTACGAATTGCTCACAATAACATTTTCAGATCAAAATGAATACTTAACTGTACCTTTACACTTAGGGCAAAACAGTATTAGAAATAACTTAATCATACCAGAAAGATGCGAAAAAATATTTTATTTAGAGTCAGATGCGAAACAAGATTGTATGATAGTACCGAAAGAATTGTGCAAAGGTGTATTTTTGGCAGGATGTGTTACGAAACCTTCGAATGGTAAAATACCCGTTCAAATATTAAATACCCGAAATAGCGAGGTACGTCTTAATTATTTCAAACCGGAAGTTGAATACTTGCAAGGTTACAACATTTGTGCATTTAATGAAAATGGAAATACTTCAAAAAGGGTACGAGATTTACTTTCAATTTTAAATTTAAAACATTTAGATAGCATAGAAAGAGAGTCAATCCAAAATATATGTGTAAAATATAATGACGTATTTTATCTTCCTGACGATTCCTTATCGGTATCAAATATTTGTGAAACAGAAATTAAATTAAAGCCAGATGCCACTCCCGTTTACATAAAACCGTACCGTATGCCACATAGCTTAAAAAATGAAATGGAATCTCAACTTCAAAAATTATTAAATGACAAAATAATAGAACCAGCTTGTAGTGACTGGTCTAGTCCCATATTACTTGTGCCTAAAAAGAGCGAAGATACCAACAAAAAGTGGCGATTAGTCATCGATTTTCGGAAGTTAAATGAAAGGGTTTTGGATGATAAATTTCCACTGCCGAATATAACCGATATTTTGGATTCCCTCTCTGGAGCAGTATATTTTAGTCACCTAGATTTGAATTCTGGTTATTATCAATTAAATCTGAAAGAGGAATGTAGAAAATATACAGCTTTTACTGCACCATCAGGACAATATCAGATGACGAGACTGCCGATGGGTCTCAAAACTTCACCTAGTAGTTTCTCGAGAGCTATGACTTTAGCAATGGCGGGACTTAATTACGAGAAATGCTTTGTTTACTTAGATGATTTGATTTGTTTTGGAAGAAACCTTGAAATTCATAATAAAAATTTAATGACTATTTTGGAACGACTTAGAAAAGTCAAGCTAAAGCTAAATCCCCAAAAATGCCAGTTTTTAAAGAAAGAGATATTATATTTAGGGCATGTCGTATCAGAGAAAGGAATATCACCAGATCCGGAAAAAATATCAGTTCTTCAAAATTACCCCACACCAACTTCCTGTGATGAAGTTAAACGCTTTGTAGCTTTCAGTAATTACTACAGAAAGTTCATTCCAAATTTTGCCACATTAACTATACCTTTAAATAAACTTACCCGAAAAAACCAACCCTTTGAATGGACACATGAGTGTGAACAGTCATTTCAGGAACTTAAGAAATCATTAAGTACCCCACCAATATTAGAATACCCAGATTTCTCAGAAACAAATCAATTTGTACTTTCTACTGATGCATCCGGCATAGCTATTGGATCTGTGCTGTGCAACAGCAACATGAAACCCGTAGCTTACGCGAGTAGGCCGCTTAATAAGGCAGAGCTTAACTATCCTACTATTCAAAAAGAGCTAGTTGCTATAGTCTGGGCTATCAAATACTTCAGGCCTTACCTTTACGGAAAACATTTTACAATATTAACAGATCACAAACCATTAATTTATTTATTTGGCATGAAGGACCCATCGAGCAGATTGTTAAAGTTCAGATTAGTGTTAGAAGAATATATTTTTGATATTAAGTACATAAAAGGACAGGACAACGTCATCGCGGATGCTTTATCTAGAATAGTGTTAACATCGAATGAACTAAAAAGCATGAATGAACAGATGATTTGTGTGATGACCCGAGCGCAACGCAAAAGGATGGAAGAGATGGAAAGATCGGAAAGTAAAAATGTTACAGATAGTCCACTAGTTCCTAATAAACCTACTAACGACAGGTGTGTACAGCCTAGGGTTGTAGAGTTATTACGAAAACCGTGTGATAGTATAGAAATGTTATGGGAAAAAGCGAGTAAGATAGATAAACTAGCCAGAGACGGTAGATTAGATGACATAAAAGAGTGTTTTTCATATAATGCCAAAGATAAAATTCTATACATAAATCTCAATTTTAGGGCACAATTATCGCGAGCCGAATTTGTGACAAAGTTGAGCAATTTTTGTGAGAAAAATTGTATTGATAGAGTATGCATACTAATAAATGAAGAAAATAAATCTACATTGAAAGAAATGTGTGATGAAATAAAAAATAGAGAACAATGGACCGGTCCACGGATTTGTATCTTACGAGGAAAAAAGAAAATAATAGATGATAGTGAGAAAATTATAATACTAAATGACTTTCATTTACTGCCCACTAGTGGACACGCTGGTGTGAGCAGAATGTTAAATAACATCAAAAGGAAATACTATTGGCCAGGAATAGAAAATGACGTTGCCAAGTATGTTCAAAAGTGCACGAAGTGTCAAAAGATGAAACACTCTAGACATGTTCGTGAACCCATGTCAATAACAACAACTGCATCATATGCTTTTGATAAGATATTCTTAGATCTTGTTGGGCCTTTACCAAAAGACTATGATGGCAATTGCTACGTGTTAACATTGCAATGTGAGTTAAGTAAGTATATTGAGGCTTATCCTCTACAAAATAAGGAAACTCTTACTGTAGCAAAAGCTTTAATTAATAACTTTATTTTGAGATTTGGAATCCCAAAAGTTTTGGCGAGTGATCGTGGAACAGAGTTTATATCAGCGACAATGGAACAAGTATGTAAACTTTTAGATATAGAAAAAATTTCTTCAACCCCTTATCATCACCAATCAATAGGATCACTAGAGAATATGCATAAACACATGGGAGCATTCTTACGAATACATTGCGAAAATAGACCTGACTCATGGAGTCACTGGTTACCATACTGGACATTCAGTTTCAATAATACAGTTCATAGCAGTACGAAATACACTCCTTACGAATTGGTTTTTGGCAGAAATTGTAACATACCAAGTAGAATCACAAACGAAATAGAACCCTTGTATAACTCAGATAATTACGCACTAGAATTAAAATATCGTTTACAGAATGCTTTTCAAGATGCTAGAAATAATTTAATTTCTAGTAAGGAGAAAAGAAAATTAGAATATGATAAATACACAAACCCTGTGACTTACAAAGAAAATGACTATCTTACTAAAGTCAGAAAATGTTTCAAAATTGCAACCATTGTATGAAGGACCGTTTATTGTTATAGAGGACTTGGGACCAAATGTCAAAATTATTAGAAACAATAAAATAACTGTAGTTCATAAGAATAATACTAAACTATATATTGAGTAACATAAGTATTAAAACAAAAATGTGTGTAAGCAACATTTTTATTTTTTATCACCCCGAAGGTGAAGTAGTGTACGTACGCGTCTAGATATAAATACTTATATTATATACCTATGTACTCTTTTATTATGCCTGGTCGATCACCAGTGCACAAATATACTCGTCGTCCTAGAAGCTAGACGTTTCATTGATATCTCCCGAACCTACTTATCTCACATCGTAGATTTTAATTCTTGTGCTTGATTTTAAGAAATTATTAAAAACAGGTAGGGGCGCCACTGGACGGCCGGCGCCGTCTTAAACCGGTCGTAAATTCAATACAATACAATACAATATGCTTTTATTGTACACCAAAAGAACAGAATAACATTAATAGCTTAAAACTAAATACATTAGTGCACAGTAAGGCGGCCTTATTGCCATTAGGCAATCTCTTCCAGGCAACCTAGGAAAAGGAAAATATTTTAGAAGCAGCGGGAGCTGACTATTAATAACAAAAAAATAAAAAAATAATAATAATAAAATGTCCTTCAATTTTCAGCACAAGATTCAGAAAGTCGGTTATTTAATAGAAATGTTTGTTTCAGGCGATAAAGTTCCGCGGCCTGAACCCCCTATCGCCGCGTAGTTCGATGAAGCAACCAGCCCAACACAAGGACAGTGCAGCCTGCAGTAGCTTCGAGTCGAGCGAAAGCAGCGATAGTACTGGCACGGTGAGAAAATATGCATCATTTCAATTATATTGTTTACTAGATTTGTGCCCAGCGCCACTCATTTTCCCGTGGTAATAGTTGTTTTCCCGCGGTGAAAAGTAGCGTATGTGTTATTCCAGGTTATATTCTATCTGTGTTCCAAATTTAATCCAAATCGGTCAAGCCGTTTGATCGTGGAGAGGTAACAAACATACATACACACAAACTCTCAGATTTATAATATTAGTACGGATAGTCAACCAGATAGCTCTGGGAGCTACTATAAAAAACTGAGTAAATTGGTTCATAAGCAAGCAAGACGCAACAGAAGTTCCAACATATCTGCAAGATGGCGCCACGTGACAGATTGGCATAGAACAATAGAGCCTGAAACGCGGTATCGAAGTGTTCACCGCGTATCGTAGCTACCCTATTCCTGACACGGCTGCACCCCTCCATTCTGCCTATTGGCAATATTTTTGCCACCCGCCATATAGCCAATATTTTTTTGTATTTTCTTTATGGTGAAATTACTGATTTTAATTTACCTCAACATCTACAATTCATTGACTGCGTTTTTGAAAGATTGTGTGTTTCAGACATTTTTTCATCACTATTTGATTACAAGGTGGCCATAATAGTGACGTTCAAAGTCAAAATTAGAATGCCTTATACTAAGGGCTGTCCAAATTGTATGTGCTTTTTTTACTTACATTAGGGTTTGTCGAGCGGTTGTTTTATTAATCTTTATTGACGTAAAGTAAATAAAACTTGTGACTACCTCCTAATTGGCGCTACGAATAGCCTAAATGTATTCTTTTTCAGCGCATTGAAAAAGCAATAAGTAAAAATAGGGTGTAAATAAAAAGTTTAAGCAAACGACTGCTTTATGAGATAAGGATTCTTCCGATACCATTCCTATTCGATCTGTTTAGTAATTAACGAGTTACAGTCCTTTAAAGACTCGCACATATATACATAATACATGAACTCTAAAAACATTACACTCCTTTTTTGGTTGGGCAGTCGTGTAAAAATAGGGTGAAACGATATATTATGTTCTTATTTTAGTCTAGTTATAGCAAGCTATAGAGCTTTAGTCATAATTCTGTATTTATTCTATGGTTATGTGGTCAAACACGTGACTTTGCCGTGTGATTCCGGGTTAGAATAGCATCACCCCATTTCTTGCCCATGGGTGTCGTAAGAAGCGACTAAGGGACTCGAGGGTGTGTATTGCAATTTTAGGCGATGGGCTGACAACCTGTCACTATAGTGATACACAGATTGACCCTCAACTTTTGTCAGACGTGGCGTAAATGATGGTTTTATTACGGCCGTTTATGCTCTGCCTACCCCGCAAGGGATAATGGGCGTGATATATGTATGTATGTGGTCAAACAGTTTCTTACCATTGTATACTTACGTCTTACAGCAGTTAGCAGCGACGACGTCAAACCTGTCCGCTCGTGCGCGATGCCTGAACCAACCAGCGGCCGCGCATCCCTGCTATAAATGTTCTTCAGTCAATGAAGCTATTGGTGAGACTAATTGTATTACTAACTAGCGGCCCGCCCAGCGGTTTCACCCGCTGCTAACTGATTTCCCACGGGAAACAGACCTTCTCCAGACATAAATCATACATACAAACCTTCCTCTTGATTCACTCTTTTTTTAATGGATGAAAGGGATGAAAAGGGGGTTAAAAGTTAGTTTTTTTAAATGAATGTGATCTGTTTCAAAATTTGTGATTAGACCCATAACATAAAATAATTAATTACGTGTTTCAGCATATTTGAAATTTTAACCCTTAATAGGGTCAAAAGGGGGTTAAAAGTTTGTATGAAAATTCGTTTTTTTAAATGAATGTGATCTGTCTCAAAATTTGTGATTAGACTAATAACTTAAAATAATTAAACACGTGTGTCAGCATTTTTGAAATTTTAACCCTTAAATGTGTGAAAAGGGGGTTAAAAGTTTGTATGAAAGTTTTGTATCTTAAATGTGATCTGTTTCAAAATTTCTGATTAGACTCATAACTTAAAATAATTAAACACGTGTTTCAGCATTTTTGAAATTTTAATCCTTAAATGTGTCAAAAGGGTGTCAAAAGTTTACTACCAGTTGGGATACCCGTTTTCCCATTGGAATGTGACAATTTCCCGGAATAATTTATTCTTATAAACCTTTCTATTTTAAAAGCTTTTATTTAACTTGCAATGTATGTAAGTATGTAAGTAAGTAACAATGTTTGTTCGGTGCAAATCTTGCATGTTTAATTTGAACCACTTCTCGGTATCCGATTGAGTTGAAATTTTGCATATTGGTCCAGAACCGATGACAATGCATGTTAATTATAAATTTGACCTGACGCTGCTGCCAGGATCGGCTCCGTACGAGAGATCTCCTCAGCGGTTTATAGCTGGGACACAAAATTTTGTATACGAATTCGTTTATTATAGGCAGTTGGTAGGCCCACCATGAATTAGAAATACTATTTATCTTAATCTATAGTATAATATATTTAAGTCTATTCCATTTATACTGTCATCTATTTTTCCCTTCGGAGTATTTCGCATTATCCACGCTTCCATAGTATCGTTTAAGTATTATTTTATTATGTATTAGTTTATCAATATTATACAGGTATCTATCAAGTTTATTATATTGTCTATGTATGTATTAGAGTGTATTACAGTATAAGTAGTATATGTAGGTGTTTGCACTATCCCGCTATATGTTTGCACTTTCCATATCACCCAAAGGTTGCCTGGAAGAGAATGCTGCTTTAGCATTAAGGCCGCCTTATTGTACTGTGATTTGTCTTTGTTTAATTTTATTTTGTCGATGTTATTTTTGTGTGCAATAAAGAATATTATTATTATTATTATTAATTAGATGCTACATCCAGGGTTGTCTTCGAACTATGGAACTCCTCAATATTCAACTGCTGGGACTTGCAATTTTGTATACGAATTCGTTCATGATAGGCAGTTGGTAGGCCCACCATGAATTAGGGTCACGTCAATAGAAGGCCTCCTGATAGAAGAATTAGACTGTTCGAAATTAACTGGGACTCGGCCATGTAATAATGACGCCATCAATGAAATGAAAAGACTAAGACATATTACAAGCTAATTATTCTATTAGGGATGCCGGAGGAGTAGGTACCAACCTAGTTCTATAGAATATAAAAGAGATAATTATACTTTATCCTAATGTTAGTTTTCCCCGTGCCTTAAGTTTTTCTATTGAAGGTCTCTCCGTTTTATAGAAAGACTTTCGTATTGATCAATAACTATCGTAACATAAACTAAAAAATATAAAATAAAATTATGTAAAAAAAACTTTTAAAACAAGCTTTTATTTAAGTGCTCTGAAAAGATAAAAATAAAACGTTGAATGACATTAACCACATTCATTTATGACTTTACAGAAATGAAAATATAATAAAAGCTTGTCGCGAAACTTTCAATTTGTGATTGAAATTTTGTAATAAGGTACGCACCTAACTGTAATTAGGTAGTTTCTTCTAGGCATCGCGACAAGCTTTTATTATATTTTCATTTCTGTAAAGTCATAAATGAATGTGGTTAATGTCATTCAAAATTTTATTTTTATCTTTTCAGAGCACTTAAATAAAAGCTTGTTTTAAAAGTTTTTTTTACATAATTTTTTTCTATTCTAAAGATATAAGGAGAGACTTTATTTTATACTATGTAGTGATAAAACACTTTTATCTACACTCGTCTCATAATGTTCGAATTATGAATTCGAAAACAGATGCATAATGACCTACTTTATGCATTCTGCCTATAAAAACTAGGGTTTACTATAAATTACAGAAGCGTAATGACTTAATGAGAAAACTCTTAATACGATAAAGTTGAGAAATGAAACGGAGTTTTTTTTCCAATACTCAAATCGCCATCTTCCGCCGCACCTGACAGTTGTTGTTGTAAGGTAAATTTTTCGGATGTTGTTCAGTTGTTTTAATAGGTTTTTGTTCTGTTGTTGTTGAGATTTTGTTCAGATGTTGTTCAGATGTTGATAAGTTGTTGTTCAGATGTTATTCCGATGTTGTTCAGTTGTTGTTCAGTTGTTGTTCAGTTGTTTAGTTATTTGCTGTTGAGACTCGACATCTAAACAACTGTTAGTAAAGAATTCATATCAAGCCATATTACGTTCTCGTATTGAATTTGACCATGTATCGGGCCTTGCAATCGCCGGTGCGGACGTTTGGAAAAGTGTTCAATTGAGTAAATTTTTTTTCTTTTTTATTTAAATGTTATGTACTAACGTTTAGTAGATGTAAGGAACATGACGTCGAGACGAACCCAGTTATTAGGGTTTTTATGACACCCATTTAATATGATAATATAAATAAAGGAAAAAAGAAATACATCGAAAATCTGTTATAGATTTCATCAAAAATGTATTGATTAGTATACAACGCAACATGAGTCGCCGTCGCCTAAAGTAGCTATACAGGGTGTAAGGGACAGCCCTCCGAATACTGATAGGATGCATGCAAACCATGAAACTGAACAACCTTCTCCTAGAAACATATGTCAGGAAACGACATCCCATACAAAATCACACTCAGCTGACTGCATTTACTATGGGAATATGTACAATCATTTTTTGACGTTTCCTGAATTATTTTCTGAATGCACCCTATCATTGTTCGGAGGGCTGTCCCTTACACCCTTTATGTATCTTTATTTGAGTTACATTATTGGAGTGTATTTATAGTATTTGTGTTAAATTTTAAGTCATATTTTATTATATGTTGCCTGAAATAAAGAAATAATTATTATAACATAATACACAAAATCAGCTGGTCTAGAGAATTTTCTTCGTATTTCCGCGTTTGTTCCATGTTGCTTCTTCTGAATCCTTTAATTGTTACCGCAGCCAACTGCTTTACTGTAATATATAGACATGATTAACATCAATCAACACAATTCGTTTATATTTCAGGCAAGAAGATTTGTCGCAAACATCCGATGGCAGTAATTGCACACACTGAAACACAACTCGTACGTACCTACCCCGCCGGGTGAGTACAATCAGGCAATCTCTCTTTCTCTTCTCTCTCTTTTCGTGTGGGACACCGAGTCGTCCAACGACCCGATGAACCCTGGTGTCAGAGTTTTTCAACCGCCTACTACCACTAGTAGGCCTCTGACAAGGTTGTGTTACGACTGCCGTCTTAGTAATCATAGACAACAACCGGGACCGACGGCTTAACGTACCCTCCGAAGCGGAACCATTTATTTTCGGACAATCAGTTGGTTCGCCCTGTAATGTCCTAACCAGACCGGGAACAAATTCACAAAGTGATAAATATAAACCCTGTGAGTGTCCCACCGAGAATCGAACCCGGAACCTTTGCGTCGCAGGCAGTCGCACTACCAATCTTAGTCGCAATAATCTTAACGAAATTATTTCTATAGGCATAAGATTATGATGACATTAATCCATATTAACAGCCACAACAGTCCACTGCTAGACATGGGTCTCTCTTTATCGGGGGGTATCGCCATACTCACCACGCTTGGCAGGCGGATTGACGAGCGCAGTGTAAGATAGTGCATTCACAAAGAATGCTGCTGCCCGTTCCCTGGACGATTATCGCTTAGTCGCTTTTTACGAGACCCTTTTAGTAGAATTCGGAATAAGCCGGCACCACCCGGCACGATTATGATTTAAAATATTAGAAACTAGTGGCCCGCCCAGCGGTTTCACCCGCTGCTAACTGATTTTCCACGGAAAACAGACCTTCTCCCGACATAAATTATACATAGGTACATACATACATAAAACCTTCCTCTTGAATCACTCTATCTTTTAAAAAAACTTCATCCAGATCCGTTTAGTGGTTTTGAAGATTTAAGCATACAAACAAACAAACAGACAGGGACAGACGTTAGAAGCGACTTTACTTTAAATCCCTTTTTTGATTTAGCCAAGGGATGAAAAGGGGGTTAAAAGTTTGTATGAAAGATCGTTGTCTTAAGTGTGATCCTTTTCAAAATTTGTGATTATACTTATGACTTAAAATAATTAAACAGTATATTTGAAATTTTAACCCTTAATAGGGTCAAACGGGGGTTTAAAGTTTGTATGAAAGTTCGTTTTTTTAAATGAATGTGATCTGTTTCAAAATTTGTGATTAGACTAATAACTTAAAATAATTAAACACGTGTTTCAGCATTTTTGAAATTTTAACCTTTAAATGGGTGAAAAGGGGGTTAAAAGTTTGTATGAAAGTTTTTTATCTTAAATGTGATCTGTTTCAAAATTTCTGATTAGACTCATAATTTAAAATAATTAAATACGTGTGCATTTTTGGAATTTTAATCCTTAAAGGTGTCAAAAGGGGGTCAAAAGTTTACTACCAGTTGGGCTACCCGTTTTCCCTTGGGAACGTGACAATTTCCCAGAATAAATTATACTTATAAACCTTCCTCTCAAGTTACTCTATCTAATAAAAAAATCCGCATCAAAATCCGTTGGGTAATTCTAAAGATATAAGGAGACACCAAACGGGAAACGACTTTATTTTATACTATGTAGTGAAGTGATATGATAAACATGAACCCCGATTCTCTTATATTTTAGTCATTGTAATGCCATCGAAACTTGATTATCATTCTATGGCCATTGTGATTTTCTATACTTGAAACTGTTAGCGGAATGCTAAAAGGCCAAAACCATCCAACTGATACTTAATTGAACTACAACTGAGGCGCTTTTCAAATAGGGGAATACAGCCCCAGTACTGTGGCAAGGCAAACAAGTGCTGTAAAATTCAAGAACGGATCATGATGAACAGAAGTAATGTTCATCTTTAGAAGTTTTTCCAAAGTTAATTTACCTGCTTTTGACAATATCGTATACATCATCATCATTTCAGCCTTTATCCACCCACTGCTGGGTATACGCCTCCTCTCTCTTGTGCCATAGATTTCTATCATGCGCAAGTCTTGTTCAGGTTCTTCCGACAATATTTACTATGTCGTCAACCCATCTAGCTGCAGGACGATCTACGCTTCTACGACGTATATTGTTATACATATTTTCTCATCATTATCAATTGCCTCACACGTCTGTGACAGACGATTTAATCAGTGTCTGAGGCAAGACTTTTCATGGTTGTATAAGCCGATACGGGAGCGGCATAGTTTTCCGCACGCTCTACAAGTGAAGGTGGAATTTGAGACTGGCACATGCATGTTTAGATGACGTTTTTGCCTTTTGTTAGCGAGGCAAAAAACATATTTTCCAACAACTCTATATTATTCCACAGCCTAAGGATAGACTCGTCAAACTTCGACCCGGTAACGTTCTGGTGTTGTGGCGTACAACTTGTCGCTTTGAACTATCAGACGGAAGACGCTGCTATGGCTATAAACGCGGCCATGTTTGAGAGTAACGGATGTGTCGGGTTCGTGAGGAGGCCAAGAGTTATGTGGGATCCCAGACACATAGCTTATAGAAGGTAAAATATAAAGAAGAAACACAGACATTACAGGCATATTTAAAATCAAAACACACAAAATATTCACACACATTTACAACAAAGAAACACACAAATTCATAATAACACTTAAACACACATTCTCTCAATAAACGCGGCCATGTTTGAGAGCAACGGATGTGTCGGGTTCGTGAGGAGGCCAAGAGTCATGTGGGATCCCAGACACATAGCTTATAGAAGGTAAAATATAAAGAAGAAACACAGACATTACAAGCATATTTAAAATCAAAACACAAAATATTCACACACATTTACAACAAAGAAACACACAAATTCATAATAACACTTAAACACACATTCTCTCAATAAACGCGGCCATGTTTGAGAGCAACGGATGTGTTGGGTTCGTGAGGTGGCCAAGGGTCATGTGGGAACCCAGACACATAGCTTATAGAAGGTAAAATATAAAGAAGAAACACAGACATTACAAGCATATTTAAAATCAAAACACAAAATATTCACACACATTTACAACAAAGAAACACACAAATTCATAATAACACTTAAACACACATTCTCTCATAAATCTTTGCAAAATCAGCATTGAATTATCAAACAGAAGACGCTGCGATGGCTATAAACGCGGCCATGTTTGAGAGCAACGGATGTGTTGGGTTCGTGAGGTGGCCATAGGGTCATGTGGGAACCCAGACACATAGCTTATATAGAAGGTAATATAATATCGATACACACAAAACCGCATTTTAAATAGCACACATAACTACTCGTGCATCATCACACTTACAATCATGAACAACAAAAAACAGAAATTCATATTGACACACAGAACATAACACTCGTTTACAACAAATAAACACATAAATTCACACTGATACACATTAAAACTACATAAAAAACTTAATCAATTAAGTACACATCATCACACATCACACAGGTTATATAAACACTATAGGTTATTATTTTTGTCATTATACCAATCTCATATACACATAATTATGTGTAGTTATTACTGAAATATATCATAGATCAAATGTGTATATCTTTCTCAGTAACACTCTCTACTATACATAAATTACTACTTATTCGCTATTTAAACTGATAATTCTTTCCCCAGATTCAATCCAATGGACAAGGAATTCGACGGTATCCACGCGGCGCAACTAACATTGTCAGTAATCTCGGGGCAATATGTCGCTGAAAACGTGTATTCATTCTACAATGTGTTCGTTGAAGTTGAAATACTGGGTGAGCTTTATAAATAAAGGAAAAATATAATTTTGGACCTACGCCTCCCTAAAGTGCCATGCGATTCTACTCAATATTTAAGTATTTAACCCTTAGCCAGGCCTGGTGATTTTTTTTATTTTGGACACTGATTTAGGTAGATAATAGGGTTATAAAAAAAGTAATTTCTAGTTTTTTTTTTTATTACTAGTTTTGAAAAAACACCCTGTGGTCCCTATATGACCACTGCCCGTTAGAAAAAAGAAGTGTGGTTCATATCTGGCCACTGCCCGGATAATTATTTCTACGTCATTTAAGGGTTAGACTACAATTTATAATATGAGATAAAAGTAATGAATTTTACAGCCCTGATGTGGTTTTTTGAGTTTAAATGGTGAATGTAATCGAAATAAAGAACCTGGTGTGAAAAAAAACAAGTTGTATTTATAAGTGTCTATTTATATGGAAATCACCGAAACAGGGTACCGCACACACTAACCCTTAAACAATTGTAGGATGGTTAGTAGGTCACTGGTCGCTCTGAGACCACATAAGTGTTTGTTTAACGGGCAGAGGTCTTATGAGTACCACATACTTCTTAGATGATTATTTTACAGAAATTAAGCAAACACGATGATAAACTGAGCAATAACACAAATAAACACACTTATATTATCATAAATTAAGATTAAAATCCATTTACTTTGTTTATTTTTGGCATAATCGCTTTTTAAAACCGCACCAATCCACAAAATCACCAGTTTCATAAACTTTTTGACTTCAAGTAGTGATATTACCAAAACTTTCTTCTAATACCGTCTTTTTTTTCGTTCAGAAATTTGCCATTCATAGACAATATGATTATAACATTTTGCGGTGCATATCTAGCATCTGCTCGTCACGAAAAAAATATATGCTATGTGGTCACTATGTGACCACAGCCTGGCTAATGGTTAAAGATCAGGATACCTTTTATCCTCCTGTTGCAAACATCATAACTAGAGTTATCTCATATACCACTTATAACGATATAGTTTATCTATCGCAATAAAACAATATTAAACAAATTTTTGTTGTGTTTTAGATTTGACAATTCCTTCGTTTTTTCAATTCCTTTACGGAGCTCGTGGTCACGGATGACTAAGGTGTTAGACTTAGACGTAATTTTTTAGAATTTAAGTTATTTTTTTTCTACCGCCATCTATTTATTAATTGCCTAGCGTAACGCGGAATGCTAACACCGTATCTTGTGTAGTAGGTCTTACGTAGGAATGGTAAAATCCAATATACTTAAACATAACTTAAGTCCGTTAAAAATTGTTATACTGTGATGAGTATTAGTTGTGCAAACACAAGAAAAAATATGATATTGTTTATTTTATCCAACAGGTGTGCCGGCGGACTGCAGGAAGCTAAGAACGAAAGTAACTAGAAGAAACGCCTTAAATCCTGTTTGGAATGACACGTTTACTTTCAAGGTAAATTATATCTCTGAAATCAAAATAATATACAGGGTGTAAGGAAAAGTACTGCGTTCCTTTTAAGAACCAGCCCATAAAACTGAAGAAACTTTCCTCAAGGAACATAAGTCGAAATATGAGAAAAAAATGTAGACCTCACATACAACCAGACTTGGTCGGCTGCTACATTTTGTATGGGAGGCCAATTTTTTTTTCCAAATTTTGACCTATGGTTCCATGAGTAAAATTTTTCAGTTTCATAGGTTGGTTCATCCCTTGAAAGGAACGCAGTACTTTTCCTTACACCCTGTATAGACAACAAAAAACCATGTCTGATGGGGGCGCACTACTGGAGGACCTTTTTATAGTTTAGTTTTAGGTTAATTTTTTCTGTAAATAATTGAATTGGGTTAGTTTTATGTACATATTTAAAAAATGTAAGTTATAACAAAAAACTACACTTTATAAATAACTCAAATTTTTCTTTTTCTTTTCAGGTAAACTTTCCAGAACTAGCGTTCGTCCGCTTTGAAATTTACGACGCAGATACTAATTACATGTTATCACAGCGAGTCATACCACTGCAATGCTTGAGGCCGGGATACAGGCACGTTAGATTGCGGTAAGCAATACTAAAATCATTGAAAAGAGATTTCTCTGATGTGATTGACTAAAATTTACATATTTGGCTGATGACATACATAATCCGCACAAATTTTCAGAAGATAGTTCTTTTTACGTGGAAACTCCTCACACTGTTTTCACACAAAAATTCACACATTGTTACTCACACATTTGTACACACTCTCTGTCTTTCACACACAGTTTAGGACACACTCCTAACATATAAGTACATCTTTTTCTCACCATTTCTTACCTACACGTCGAATCTAACTATGATGCAGACACAAACTATATGTTATCACAGCGAGTCATACCACTGCAATGCTTGATTGAGGCCGGGGTACAGGCATGTTAGATTGCGGTAAGCAAAACTTAAATCATTGAAAAGAGATTTCTCTGATGTGATTGACTAAAATTTACATATTTGGCTGATGACATACATAATCCGCACAAATTTTCAGAAGATAGTTCTATTTTTCGTGGAAATGCCTGACTCTGTTTTCACACAAAAATTCACACATTTTTACTCACAGATTTGTATACACACTCTGTCTTTCACAAATAATTAAGGACACACCCCTAACATTCATTTTTCGTTCACCTACATATTATTGAATCTAACTATGACGCAGACACAAAATAACATGTTATTACAGCGAGTAATACCATTGCAATGCTTAAGGCCGGGATACAAACATGTTAGATTACGGTTAGTATACTTGCCATTGACAATAACAGCTTGTTATAACTTACACCTATGAACTGTTGTACGGTGGAGCAAGCGGGTTCTCGATTGGAGGCCACGCCTCGGCAAGCGTAGCGTTGGACACGACACCCACTGGCCAGAAGGACCGATGACTTGAAGAAGGCGGCTGGTAGCGACTGGATGGCAAAAATGAGATATCGTGCCTCATGGCGTACCCTGGGGGAGGCCTACGTCCAGCAGTGGACTGCATACATGCTTTTCACTCACACATCACACACATTCTCATTCACAAACACATACACCTTATGCTACGTTCACACTATGCTACTGCTTCTTGAAGAATTATTAACGCGAGTGAGTGTTCACACACTGCTGTCATACTCTTCTAGCAGAAATACCAGTGAGCGAGAAAGCAATACATTCCGTTCTACTCCTGGATTTATTTATCGTTTAGTCACTTTTTACCACACCCGCACGGGTAGAATTGGTGATGCTATTCTAAGCCAAAATTGAAATACCATATCTTATTCCAGATCGCCAACAAACCAACCTTTAAACATGGCATCACTGTTCATCTTCTCTCGATGCTGCGAAGAATTAGCAGCACCGGAATGCTGTCGAGACGATGCCGAACCGGCATCACCGAATCAGAGAAGAAAGATACACTTTTTAGTAGTGTATGCTGTGGCGAGGCACGAACCGTATTCTATATTGAAGGTTACTCAGGATACTACGGCCAATGAGGTAAGTAAAATGCTTTTTTCCAAATTACTTTGACTTAAATATTTACAAAATTCAGTTGTGGTTTTTTAAGTAAGTTTTAAAAGCTATTTAAGTTATTACCTAGGTACTTGAAAAGATAAAAACAAAATCACACACTCTTTAATAGGGACGTTTCTTATTGAGAATTAGAATAAGTTTAGTATTTCTAGATATCTGTAGATGGCGTTGAACTGACTACGTTACTAGATGCCAAAGCCAAAAAGCACGAAAAGAAAAGTAATTGTTCTTTCCGAATCTATCCTCGTTTTTCGCGCTTTGTAATTAATTAATACCTACTCTGTTTTGTACGATGTTTTCCCATGAAAACCCATGAAAGTAAATATTTTTGTGATGCGAGTGATGTAACAATGATTAGTTACGATTCGTTTCACGATCTTATACAACCAACTGAAAAAGCCGAAAAATTATGTGACGTTCCGTTCCTTACGTTAACATACAAAGAACAGCGCCATCTATCCAACGACTAGGGAAGAGTTGTAAAAAAAATTAAATAAATCTCCCTCCAATGACTTTTTCAAAGAGACCATAATATTTAGCAAATGTTTTAACCACATCATCGTAGCTCATTTGGCTTTATTAAAAGGTGTGGTCACCGTAGACGTAGGTTTAAATCGCATTCGTGTCATAGTTTTCATATTTTACACGAATTAAGTTGAATACCAAATGACTCATTCATTCTTTACAGATTGAATGTAGTTTAAACGATGAAAACATCGATACAAACCCAAATAAGGATTAACGGTGTCATTTATTTAGTTTAAGGCTTGTTTATGTAGTATGATGTTAATAAAAAAACCTCGATAAATTGAATACTTACCAAATTTTAAAACACTTCCCGTGTTAGGTATACAACTTTTTGAAAAGTCACAAAACTTACTCGGTAGATGGAGCCGTGCCACGCATTATTGGCATTAAGATAAACTTGCAAAATTCGCGGGCAAGGGCGAGCTGCGGTAGCCCAGATGGAAGAGGCGTCGCCACTAGTGATGGCGAATGTCGCAGGTTCAAATCCGCTTAAAAAATTTGCAAGTTTTCAAAGAACGAATTAAATTATGAAATATTTTTTTTTAGGGGGGAGATAAAGCATGTTCACTCAGAAGCCCAAAAAAGAACCTGACATTATATTATTTTCACCATTCTCCAATTTTTTTCAGGCCATAGCCCAATGCCTTACCAAAGCTGGCGTCTGCCGGACAGCGCGAGGCTCCTACGTGTTAGTCGAAGAAGTTTCCTCCAGAGCACCCACGCAGAGGGTGCTAGGGCCTAATGAGAGGGTGCTGCGTGCCGCCACAGCGAGACCTGGAGCCAGGCTGCTGCTGAAGAAAGTTGGTGATGACCCGAGTAGCAGGGCTTGGTTGACCAGCATTAGGTGAGGTTTAGACATGTTTTTGAACACGGAAATTCTTCTCGAGCCAGTTCAGTTAAGGTCCATTTGACAGCTGTCAAAATTATACTATAAGTATGTCAATGAAGGTGTAAAATGGACCCTATAACCTATAGTGTTTAATGGTTTCTAAGACTGCCAAATCAGCAGAAGATTATCTTAATTAGGGTTTGAAGTGATTCATTGATGGTCTGGATAATTATGTTGCTAATTATAAAACGGTTCTGGTGTAATTTATTTCATGAAATTAAAAAATTATCAGGTGTATTTTTTATCATAGTTGATCTCAGACAATCATCAATTTATTGAAACATTTCTTTCATTCAAACAATATTTTGTCATTATTGGCACTGATTCTATAATCTTCAAATACATTATGAAATTTAACTTCACGGCACAAAAATCCACTGCTGGACATGGGCCTCCCCCAATCGGGGGGTATTTGCCATACTTACCATACTTGGCAGGTGGATTAGCGAGCGCAGTGCAAGGAAACGCTACTGCCCATTCCCTGGATTCATTCCTTAAGGGCGGGGCACACCGGCTCCGTATCCAGCTCTCGTCCGTAGTCACGCACGAACTTATGACGTTGTAATGTATGGGACTGTATGAGATACGGCACACCGCACACCGTGCAGCACGGAACGGATACGCAACGCAAGCGGTGTGCCGTATCTCATACAATCCTATACATTACAACGTCATCAGTTCGTGCGTGACTACGGACGAGAGCTGGATACGGAACGCATACGGAGCCGGTCTGCCCCGCCCTTTAATCGCCTTTTACAACACTCACTGGTAGAAATAGGGTGATGCTATTCTTAGCCGGCACCACACGGCAACCCTGGTAAAGAGAACTTTATGCCAATACATGATGTGGAACCAAACAACTGTTCCTAAAGGAACATAGGCCGAAATATGAAAAAAAAGAATTGGCCCTCCCTTACAAGTAAACACTCTTAGTATGGGAGGGCCAACATTTTTTTTTCAAATTTTGACCCATGTTCCTTGGGGAAAGTTGTTCAGTTTCACGAGTTGGTTCACCCCTTAAAATATTCTCAGCAATTTTTTAAACACCTTATATATTTTAAAAGCTTTTATTTAACTTGCAGTGTATGTAAGTAAGTAACAATGTTTGTTCGGTGCAAATCTTGCAAGTTTAATTTGAACCACTTCTCGGTATCCGATTGAGTTGAAATTTTGCATGTTGGTCCAGAACCGATGACAATGCATGTTAATTATAAATTTTACCTGATGCTGCTGCCAGGATCGGCTCCGTACGAGAGATCTCCTCAGCGGTTTATAGCTGGGACACAAAATTTTGTATACGAATTCGTTTATTATAGGCAGTTGGTAGGCCCACCATGAATTAGACGCTACATCCAGGGTTGTCTTCGAACTATGGAACTCCTCAATATTCAACTGCTGGGACTTGCAATTTTGTATACGAATTCGTTTGTTATAGGCAGTTGGTAGGCCTACCATGAATTAGACGCTACATCCAGGGTTGTCTTCGAACTATGGAACTCCTCAATATTCAACTGCTGGGACTTGCAATTTTGTATACGAATTCGTTTATTATAGGCAGTTGGTAAGCCCACCATGAATTAGACGCTACATCCAGGGTTGTCTTCGAACTATGGAACTCCTCAATATTCAACTGCTGGGACTTGCAATTTTGTATACGAATTCGTTCATGATAGGCAGTTGGTTTGAGCTTTTATTATATTTTCATTTCTGTAAAGTCATAAATGAATGTGGTTAATGTCATTCAAAATTTTATTTTCATCTTTTCAGAGCACTTAAATAAAAGCTTGTTTTAAAAGTTTTTTTTACATAATTTTATTTTATATTTTTTAGTTTATGTTACGATAGTTATTGATCAATACGAAAGTAGATATTTTTTCAATTCTTTTCTAGGTCTGCATCGAATGACAGACCAAAGGAAAAATCCGTGCCGTCTGATTCTGACTCATCTTGCGCTGAGGAACCAAGGAAGCCGCCGGGCAGTTTTCTAGTGTGCGTGCATAATGTGTCACACGAGATCCCATATGCCATACTCAAGGTGAGTATCTAATTTGAATTATTCTTTTGATAGTTCCAAATTTCAAACCAGATGGCGCTGTGCTAAACTGAAAATTTGATTCAATATGTCTGGCGGCAGCCATAGTTTTGTCACAGGTTCAGTTTCACGTTGTTTGCGTTACTAATTAGATACTTAATTCTGTTAGTTCAATTTGCTACAAAATGAAACTTGTGTGTTTGCAATTGTATTGAGTGTCATTCATGTTAGTAACCAATAAATTAATAGGAAATTGAGAACAAATTAAAACACACAAAATGATGAATAAGTTAGAACGTGGTAGGTACAGATTTTCATGTAAAGAAACATACATAGGTACACATATCACGCCTATAATCCCTTGCGGGGTAGGCAGAGCACAAACAGCCGCAAAAAACGGTCACGTCGGACAAATATTTGAGGGTCATGCGGAAAATTGTGCATGTAAATAAAACGTTACTTCAATTAAGTTCAGCGCCCTCTACATGACACTCCAGAATCTCTTGAAAATTTCCCATTTCATTAATTTTTCATCGATATTACTCCCGTTGTGTCACACTTGGCTTACGCGTACCTATATCATTTGATTCTAAATTTATCACATTTTTATTCTCAACGTAACACATTTGACACTATGCTCTCATTTGACCCTTGAAGTATCACATTTGACTCTCGATGTATCACATCTGACTTATGCGTTGATTCTAAATTTATCACATTTTTATTCTCAACGTAACACATTTGACACTATGCTCTCATTTGACCCTTGAAGTATCACATTTGACTCTCGATGTATACCTATGTATGTAGACCTATATCATTTGATTCTCGATTTATCACATTTTGATTCTCAACGTTACACATTTGACTCAATGCTTCCATTTGACCCTTGACGTATCACTTTCGACTCGTTTTATCACATCCGACTTACCTACGCGTACCTATATCATTTGATTCTAAATTTATCACATTTTGTTTCTAAACGGAACACATTTAACTCTATGCTTCCATTTGATCCTTGACGTATCACTTTCGACTCGTTTTATCACATCCGACTTACCTACGCGTACCTATATCATTTGATTCTCAATTTATAAGATTTTGATTCTCGACGTAACACATTTGACTATACGGGGTGTAAGGCACGGTGTACCGAAAACTTTGCTGGCATGATTCTCAACAACTTTTTCTATGGAAGATACGTTGGTAAACGATAATTTTTTTTTCGACCTCCCATACTAAATTCCCGATCAGCATACTGACTTTCTATGGAAAATCGAAAAAAAAATTTCATTTCCCAACAAAGGCTCCGTAATAAAAGTTGTTCAGTTTCATAGTCTGATCATACCTGCAAAGTTTTCGGTACATCGTCGTTTACACCCTGTATGCTCCCATTTGACCCTTGACGTATCACATTTGACTCTGGGTGTATCACATGACTATGTTTGATACTCCTTGACTCTTACTGTAGTGTATTTGAGTGGTTGTACATTTGAATTTTACTCGGACATAATCAAGAATCAGCTGCGCAAATTTTTTATTGTAAGGTCTTATTATAGCTTTAATGAATTTTTAAATGACAAATCTAATCTTGACTATTGCTGTACCTAACATATTTATCACATTGTATACATTCCATACATCGCACATTGCTAACTCATCATGACATTAGTAACAATTTAATTACCTGATATGCATGCTAGTAAATAGCAAAACATGAAAGATCTATGTTAATACTTATTTGCCATCTATGTTATGTTTTGAGCAAAGAAATTATATGATTTGATATGTTATTTTTTTATTCTTTGACAGGTACCTCTAAGTGCAACAGCCTCTTACGTGGTATACCAAGCTTTGACCAAAGCCAGATGCCATGATGACCCTAAAAGGTAAGCAGATTGTTTCCCTATACAGGTTATAAGGGACGGTGTACCGAAAACTTTGCAGGCATGATCAGATCATTACACTGAACAACTTTTTCTATGAAGGATACGTGATAAATTGGTTAACGAGGAAAAAGTTTCGACCTCCCATACAAAATTACTGATCAGCTGACTGAATTTTGATGGAAGCTCAAAAAAAAAACGGTTCCCAATTCCCATAGGCTCCACAGTAAATGTTGTACAGTATCATGGATCATGCCTGCAAAGTTTTCGGTACACCGTACCTGCATAAAAAAAGGATTAAGTATTGTTTTAATTACTGCTTGAGATGAATCTTTCTTTTTACCAAAATTATTTTTAAAGTTGTATAGTTTCATAAATTATTTCAGTATTTTTTTCTTTTTATTTATTTTCAACTATTCCCTGGCAGCTGGATAGATGATGCTATACTTTCTAGGAACGGGTAGCGGCATTCCCTGTTTTTGTAACATCTTGTACTGAGCTCGCCAATCCACCTGATATTTTTTACTTGGATTTATGGGATCGTAAAACGAAGCAAATTAATCATTTTTACATCACTCGCATCACAAAAATATTTACTTTTATGAGTTTCCCTGCATATTAACGAAAACCACAACGAAAACAACGAACAGTCTAGACCTTGACAGGCTATACAGTTTTGAATTTGGATTGCCTTATTGAGAGGTGCATAATATTTAAATTAACATTTGAGTGTCTAGCCTTTCAAGATCTTGACTGTACAAACAGAACAGAATATTAATTAATACCATAGCGCATAAAAACGAGGATACCTCTATATTCGAAAAGAACACATGCTTTGTTTACATGCCTCTTGGCTTTGGCATCTAGTAACGAAGTCAGTTAAACGCCATCTACAGAGATCTAGGAATACTAAACTCAAAAATTGTGTATTTGTTTATTTGTCAGGTTCGTTTTGGTGGAAGAGTTGGAATGGGGCGGTCGCGTGGGCACGGGACCTCAGCAAAGAGCATTGCTTGATGACGAAGTGGTTTATGCGGCACAGGTAAGATTCACATAGGATATCTGAAAAAAATCCTTAAGGTGGGACGTTTTTCATACAAAAGTAAAATGTACTTACGTTTTTAAAGGACACAAGTCTAATTAAAAATCTCGATGGGAAGTCGCGTGTTGATATAACAATTTCGCAAAATAATAAAAATAGTAAAAAAGAAATTGTAAACCATAAAATTTCTTTGTTAAAACTGATTCGTTTCTTAACGTCAATAGATGGACCTACTGCTGCAAAAATGAGTTTGTTTTTATTGTGGCCGAAATACTCTTTCTCTTTTATCGAAAAGTAGTTTTGCGCCACACTTACATATGCCTACAAATTGTTCTCCACCGCATGTTTAAGTCAATTAAATTTCAGTTTTTTGTTTGTATAGACAGCGCACACATACGGTGCTTTTTTAGTCAGTACGCAAACTATACAAAGTGATTCTAGGTAGACCGTACTTATGATTGCGAACAACTTTTTTATGTAGCCTTCTGCGAAATTGCAAAAAATATGTATGGCGGAGCTGTTTTTTTTAGATTTCGAAGGTGGTCCCATAATCTTGAGTAGAATCAACCTGAAAAGTTTTGCGTATCGACTAAAAACTTCTATTGTATGAAAATAAGTTCCCACAACAGTATTTTTTTCCTATTGCAGGCAAGCTGGAAGACTTTAGGGCGGTTTGTGTTACAAGAAAAGGGTAGTACAGCCCCTATACCTCGGCACAGGGCGGCCATTGCTAGGATACAACGAGGACTTAGTATGACGAGAGGAGCAATCGGTAATTATTATTCTTATTATTAGTTCAGCTGGTTATTGGCCTAAATTCGGAATAGTAGTTTATGCAACTGTCATATAATGGGGGTCATTATAATGCGAGTGTCTGTTTATCACACGAGGCGTAGCTTGAAAGATGCTTTGAACGCGCCCCTGGGCCGCGACGGTGTAGACTGTAGTGTCTGCCATCGACACGCTAAGAAGTAAGGGAGGATGACGCAAGGGATTATAGGCGTGATATGTGTAAGAAGAAGAAGTAACTATAATACACTTACCTCTATATATACTGGACTGACTATAGCCATAAAAATGACAGTTCTTTATAGGGCCTATTTGAAGTGCCCTCTACCTTTCGGGAATGGAACTAAATGTAACAAAAATATTGGTGTCAATGTTATTTGTCGATAATACTTATCGATATTTTTCTGTCATTTAAGTGTTTTTTCTTAATAATTCTGTAAACTGCACTAAGAAATATAATAACTTACGTACTTACTTGCATACTTCTTGTAGAAGTTTTTGTGTCCAGCATTATTAAAGCTAATAATTGGATAGGTTTACGAAATAAACTGTCATGAATGTGACATTTATTAAGTAGAGTGAAATTGTGGGGTGCGCACAATATGCGACAAAAATTATTCAAACGAAAATGTTCAACACAAAATGTGCAGCAAATATTACGCGTCAATTGACGAGTGTCAACTGAGAGCAGGATACAAATATGAAACTCGCCTTAGTGTGACAAGGATAGATAGATTTTCTAGAACAATCCTTGTCATAACGCAAAATATTTGCTGCACAATTTGTGTTGAACATTTTCGTTTGAACAATTTTTGTCGCATATTGTGCGCACCCAAATTGTGATCCGAAACCACTCGAGATTACAGAATATTGTTAATTTCACCACAGACACTAGCTACATGTTTGTTTTTTCTTCATCACTATTTGCTTAATCTGAGTATTTATTCACCAATTGCTCGACTATTTTGTAAAATGAGCCATCATTAGAAGTTAACCATAATTAAAATTATTAATGCATTGGTAGCGTACAGTCATTTTTATCGATATATTTTATCTCACTGTCCCATCTCTGTCTATTAGTTCTATGGCCAAAATGTATAATTCAAATGGAGGCACTTTGTCGCGGCTTATGCTCTATCCAGCGTACTTAGTAGTATAATAGAGATCAGTGCTATAATACGTTTTTCTCCAATTTGCTCGGAAATGGCTTCATTACTTTAAAACAAGAATACGTCAATGGGCTCATTTTTGTAGTCAAGGCGCAGAGGACTGTAATAGAAATTTCCGGACTAGGCCGGAAAAAAAAGGTTCTTTAACTTCACACTTTCGTGTTTAGGTGTTTTATGGTACACAATACCATGTTCAGGAACACTTATACCGCGCGCGTTCCATTTTTTAACTAATTGTACAAACTGTAACATAACTTTCAACATGAATTAAGTGTCGCTCCATAATTCTTTCTTTCATAATAAATTAATTATTTTCTAAAATTACTGTATTATTATTGTTATTTCCTTGCAAATGAGAGAAAAGTATTGTACAATCCACGGCCGAAATATCAATTTCTGGTCTCGTTTACTTTAGAAGGCCTCGACTTCGTCTCGGCCTTCCAATGCCACTCCACCAGAAATTGCTTTATACTCGGCCTGTGACGTAATGTACTATTGTTGATTGCAGGAACTACGTTTGGTGTGACAGAGCCCGCAGTGGAGGGTAGACCGCCACAACCACTTGACACTACGTATTGCAGGTAACATTATATTCTCGTATCTAACTAGTCAAACCCTGGTGTCAGAGTTTTCAAATCATGCGCGAAAATTATTTTACTTTCAGGAAAACAATTATTAATACTTTATTTACATATTTATTTATTAAAAGCACATCAACATCTTACCTATCTAACGTAACATAATTCTTACAAGTTAAAATATATTCTGATACTAATAACGATTGATGAAAAAGACCAATCAGCCACTTTTGACAGGCTGTCAGTTCTAAACGCTACGAGAAGTGAACAAAGGAAAATGGACCCGCTGCCATAGCATGACCACAAATCTGAAATCTGTCAAATATGGCCGGCCGTGTACTGTACCTATAAAACGTTCTTCATTTTCAAAAATATTTCCATCTTAATCCTTGTACCAGTGACCGATAACAAAAATTCTAACAACTAAGATGATAAACAATTTTCCCCAAGGAATGTTGAAATATGAAACAAAATAATTTGGACATCTCATACAAAATTGTCTTATTGTACTTAGTAACCATGGAAGCTCAATATATTCTTTTCATATTTCAAACCATGTTCCTTGGGGAAAGTTGTTCCTTATCACCAGCCCGTTCTCTAGTTGCCAGTTACGGTCACTATTAAAATTTCACCCTATGAGTGTAAGGGTCAGCTCTCCAAATACTGATAGGGTCTCTCTCTTTTCGTGTAGGACACCGAGTCGTCCAACGACACCATGTATGACACGATGTAGGCTAAGTAAGATAGAATAATTATGGTTATTTTAATTTCTTAGTGTTTAGTAGTTTCTGTGTTAAAAATACGCATGTAAATAACACGCTTTGAAAATCTTGACTTCAATTTGAAATCTCTGACACCAGGGTTCATCGAGATGAACCCTGGTGTCAGAGTTTTTCAACCGCCTACTACCACTAGTAGGCCTCTAACATGATTGTGTTACGACCGCCGTCTAAGAAAGCATATACAGCAACCAGGTCCGACGGCTTAACGTGCCCTCCGAAGCACGGAACCATTTCTTTTCGGACAATCAGTTGATTCACCCTGCAATGTCCTAACCAGACCGGGAACAAATTCACAAAGTGATAAATATCAACTTTGTGAGAGTCCCACCGAGAATCGAACCCGGAACCTTTGCGTCGCAGGCATTCGCACTACCACTGCGCCACACCGTCGCTGATATCGCTGATAGGGTGCAAGCAGACCATTAAACTGAACAACTTTATATCAAAAAATATTTTAAGAAACGCCAAAAAAATTGGCTTCCCATAGTAAATGATTAAGATTGTGATTTTGTATGGGAGGTCGATTTTTTGTCGTTCCTAGTAGGTTTTCTATTAGGACAATACAAAATTGTTAAAAAAAAAAGAAAATTTGTTGTATACAAATTTTTTTTACAATGACGGTCAATAAGTGATAATACTGTCCTACATTGAATAAAGTTATTTCATTTTCCTTTTTTTATTTTCAGTAAATGCTGTTTAGTTTCATTGTCTGCATGCACCTTATCAGTATTCGGAGGGCTGTCCCTTACACCCTCTAGAACGAACTCTCTAGAAACCTCTAGAAAAGAGAGTTTCGTGTGGGACACTGAATCGTCAACGACCCGATGAACCCTGGAGTCAGACTTTTTCAACCGCCGTCTAAGTAATCATAGACAGCAACCGAGACTGATGGCTTAACGTGCCCTCCGAAGCACGGAACAATTTCTTTTCGGACAATCCGGTGGTTCACCCTGCAATGTCCTAACCAGACCGGGACCAAATTCACAAAGTGATAAATATCAACTTTATGAGTGTCCCACCGAGAATCGAACCCGGAACCATGCTGATATCGCTGATAGACGACTGAGGAACGACAAAAAAACACCTTTTTGACCACCGTACACCTCTCCGGTCCACCTGGGTGGACCGTGGAAAATTTTATTTTACGACTGTACACCTCTCAATTATATTACTAAAATTAAAAAAAATATGTTGGTTACGGTCCACCTCTGATACTCTCTCCTTCTCACCAGCCAGCAAGGATTATTGACATTATTTATCTATGAATATAATAAATGATAGCTAGCATTGACATTTTTTAATTCATTTATTGTACAGTTAAGTAAAAAAACAATATGAATTATTTGTTATTTGCAAAATGGATTTGGATGAAAATGTTAGGTAGGTAATTTATGTAGTTTAATTTTCCACAAAACAAACGAAGTCGCGGGTAACAACTATCGATTTATCGATCAATATTATCACACCTCTTTCTCGTAGGGGTAGAAGAGACCACATTCTTCCACTGACATTTTTTTATTAGTAATAATAACAAGATATATTATCAATATATAAGTTTTATTACAAATTCAACATCATCCGCGAGAAAATAATACAGCATTGCATGTTTTTGAGCCAGCAGCGTGATGAAAAAACTAAAATAACTTATTTTGGTAGCATTAACAAAAATTAACGTAGTTTTTCTAGTGCAGATCCCACGCTTATTTCGTTATTCAATAGTTGTAATTGCACAAACATTATATCATCATCATCTTCAATACAAACTTTACTTCTTTTTTTTTTGTTTGAAATTTCACTTTCGATTCTATTTCTTTTATTTTTGATATAAGTCTTAATATGGACGCATTTCTTTTATTGATATCTTTTTGTAACTTTGAATGAAACGCCTCAGCAATGTTATTTGTTCTGTGACGCTCACCAAAAACGCACAAAATGTCATTGAATTTTTCAGTCATCCAAAACCCGTCTATATAACGAAAAAATAAATTTAATTTTTCTTTTCCTCTGCTCTCACTTTTAGCATAAGCCAAGCCTTCTTGGATGTGTTCAGCAGGCAGCAAAGGTAAATGATGCAGTAAGCCCCATTATTCTTTTTTGACGTTTTGATTTTATTTTCAACTTTTTAGATTTTTTCCAGACGGCCTTACACCAATGATAGTAGCATCCTTTTAAATTAAATAAAGGAAATACGTTTTTTAAAGCATTGATTACGGCTATCTCGAAGTCACAGTGAAATATTTTTGGTTTGAATGTCGTAAGTTGCGATTTAATTAATTGCAAAGCTGTAATATATGTTTCTTCTTTTTTATCGGGCATCAAGACGTATATCAAAGGAACAGTTGAAGTTTGTGTAAAACTACTACCTACTTCGCCGTGTATTATAAATAATTGATAATAGGGATATGGGCAACAGTCAAAAGTTGCGTCCCCAAAATATTCATCAATGAGGCCAATTTTGTCCCTATTCTCTTTGGAACAAAATATCATTATACGTTTATTCCCATCAAAATAATCAGCCAACAAAAAATCTAAAAATTTTGGTGGTACGACAATTTCTGCAAAATTTTTAAATACGGTCTTTTTTACCTCTAAAGATCTATTTCTGATGTCGTACAGACTGTGCTGTATGCTACTGAATGCGGGTATTTCTGTAATTAAATCTAATCCGGTACTGTGTATGTTTTTTTTTTACAAACTTCTTGATATAGGGCGGGAATGGGCTCATGATTGCTTTTTACGGTTTCTTTCAACTTTTCAATTACAACAATCATTAGATTTTTGGATATGTCAGGTGTGCACGAGTGGTCTTTTTCCTTAAGGATACATTCGTTCTGAAATTACAAAAAGGGGTCACGAAAGCATACAAACAGATCAATTCTGATTCTGATAAGTCAGTAGTACCTACTCTACTAGCTACTGCTGGCCAGTACTAAAACTTTTGTACATACCTGTACTATAATATTTCCTCTACATTTGTTCTTTCTATATAATGCACACCTCCACAAATAAGCTCCGTTCTTAAACTGTTTTACTTTGTGGTATTGGTGGCCTTTATGCAGAAGCACATTACCACCATTTCTTTTAATAGTAATTACCTAAATCATTACTTTCCATGTTTGTAATTTGATTTGTTTAATAAATCCTGACCATTATCAAACTTGAAATATAAGTTGTCAGTGTCATAAACAACAACATTTAACTTTATCTCTACACTTCAAATCTAAAGAGTTTTGATAATGAGGTGTACAGTGGAAATTAGAAATTTCCCATAGAACACCTAGGTGGACAAAAGTGAACGGTCGTAAAATAAAATTTTCCACGGTCCACCCAGGTGGACTTGAGAGGTGTACGGTGGTCAAAAAGCGAAAAAAACGACCTCCCATACAAAATCACAATCAGCTGACTACATTTACGATGGGAAGCCAATTTTTTTTGGTTTTGATAAAATATTTTTTGTTGCGAAGTTGTTCAGTTTCATGGTCTGCATGCCTTATCAGTATTCGGAGGGCTGTCCCTTACACCCTGTATATTGTATATTTCAGGCGACCCTCATCAACACCTTTAGGGAGAGGCATCGCGCGCTCCAAAGGACACTCTGACAAGGATATGAGGGCTTACATGCAGAAACGGACAGCTAGCAGAGAGGTAGGGCAAGCTGTGGTGGCTATTTCTAGGTAACTGTATGGAGAAACCATCAAAAGTTGGTCTATTAACATGAGGTCAATTTAAGTTGGTTTATCTTAACAACTGTATGGGAAAACCAGAATATGTAGACCGTTATTTGGTCACGCGCGCTCCGAAGACACTCTGACAATGATATGAGGGCTTACATGCAGAAACGGACAGCTAGCAGAGAGGTAGGTCAAGCTGTGGTGGCTATTTCTTAGTAACTGTATGGAGAAACCATAATAAGTTGGTCTATTAACAGGGGTTCAACTTACGCTGGTTTTTGTTAGCAACTGTATGGGAAAACCAGAATATGTCGACCCTTATTTGGTCAGGCCCTCATCCATGGCATTTCGCGCTGCAATGGACACTGGTAAGAGTATGCGCACTTATAGAGGTAGGTCAAATTGTGGTGGCTATTTCACAGTAATTGTATGAAACAACCAATATAAGTTGGTCTATTAACAGGGGTTCAACTTACGTGGTTTTTGTATAATATGAGGGCTCTAGCACAGAGGTGGGTCAAACTGAGGGGGCTATTTCTTAGTATTCGTATCGAGAAACCATATTAAGTTGGTCTATTAACATGAGGTCAATTTAAGTTGGTTTATCTTAACATCTGTATGGGAAAACCAGAATATGTTGACCCTTATATGGTCAGGCCCTCATCGTCGTAGTAATTATGTATGAAAATTTTTGTATTAGGTTTCAAATTCCGTTGTTTTTTCTGAACAATATTGATACTGAACCACTTTACTGTAAAGTGGTGTCAAAAATATGTCAAAGAGTAAAATTATAGAAGTGTTTCCGCGACGGAAACAGTAAGTGTTTTGCTAACATTATGATTGCGAATCACAAGACATATGGTGTTGGCGTAAACATTCCGATACCGCGTTTTAAAATCCTTGTGCTGCCATCTGTTATTTTTTACGCAAACGGGAGTCTTAATACTGTGAGACATTTTCTTAGCTATTTTCTGCGCTGTAGCTCAATGATTAAAGTTTTTTTTTTGTTGAGTCACCTAAATAATTCACTTTTTGACATATTTTTGACACCACGTTACAGTAAAGTGGTTCTGTAATATTGGCTCTCAGTCTGAACGGGAAAACCCCCGAAAAACCTGCCCAGAAGTGCACCTACTTTAATTTATTAATAATCTTTCTGGGCCCTAAGCTAACTTGGAATAATGGAATTGAAATAAATAAATATGTATCTATCTAATTAGCCCACTGCTGGACATAGGCCTCTTCTTTAATGTATGTATGTAGGTATGTACCTATAGCCTTAAATAATGGCTCCGCAGAAATAAAAAATTTAAACAACATTTTGTCTTATGAAATATTTTATTTCTCTTACTTTTATTATCTCTTTACTCTCTTTAGTCTTTAGCGTAATTAAAAAAAACGTGCACATGTGCCTTTATCCTTTGCGGGGCAGTCAGAGTGTTAATAGCCGTAAAATACGGTTGCTTGCTATCGCCACGTCTGATAAATGTTTGAGGGCCGTTTAAGAAAATTCTTGGTTTACTATTGTGACAAGTTAATTATGTCTGTCAACTTAAATTGTAATACACATGACGCTAGTTCTATTAGATTCTCTTTGCACATGACACTTTTGAGTCCCTTAGTCGCCTCTTACGACACCCGCGGGAAAGATATTGGATGATGCTATTCTAAGCCGGCATCACAAGGCATGTTATGTGTAACATTAGAATGAATAAATAATAATATCGATTATTTACAACTGTCATAATTTTTAAATATACCAAATTCCTTATGCAGTATTTTTTACATTCTGAAAGTATATTTTTGTGAATCTACTTGGAAAGAAAATTTTGGTTTGAAGTTTTAAAGTCTTGGGGCGCTTCCGCAAAGAAAATTATTTGCGAGGTGTCAGCGCGCCTCAATGTGACTACCGGGGACCGGAGAGCTGGCAGCTACCTCTGCCACTCATTTTCCCGTGGTAATAGTTGTTTTTCTCGCGGAAAAAAGTAGCCTATGTGTTATTCCAAGTTATACTCCACCTGTGTTCCAAATTTCAGCCAAATCGGTCAAGCCGTTTAAGCGTAAAGAGGTAACATACATACAGCTGAAACGGTGCGGGGCGCTCTAGTTTTAGGTTAATTATTTCTGTAAATAATTAATAACGCCATATGATGAGGCGAGGCGACTAAGGGACTCGAGAGTGTCCTAAGTATTACAATTTTAAGTGACAGGCTGACAACTTGTCACTATAGTGATACACAGTTATCTGATTAACCCTCAAACTTTTGTCAGTCGTTGTGTTAATATCCGTTTTACGGCCGTTAATGCTCTGCCTACCCCGTAAAGGATATAGGCGTTATTTATGTATGTATGTAAATAATTAAATTTAATTAATACGAAATGTATAATTAAATAAATAAAATGAATTCTCCCAGGTGCACTCCGAAGGCGAGACGGGCGGTTCTTTAGGGTCGGAGGCGCTCGCGGCTCAGGTGGCACGTTTCAAAAGAGCCTCCTTGCGGAAACTGCGGGCGTGGCGCTCCTGAGTGTGGCAGGTCAGTGCGGCAGTCACAGAAAATAAAAGGCAGTGTTAACACATCGCATAATGGGAGTTTTTCTGTTGACAGTTCTTTTGATAGTTCTGAATGTCGTCACAGTGGAATTAGAAAATAATATATTAGGGAATGACAAAACCGTTTACGTACACATACAGATAGGGACTTGCATATAATATACCGCGTGTTACAGAATAACAAGTAAAGCCGAGAGGGTGTAAAAGGGACCCTTGTAAAGAGTCTATTGACAAAAAATTTAAGCCGTAGTGTTGATTTTAAAAATTACGGATATTATATTTTTATATCAAATTACTCAAAAAAAATATCGTTGCATCGCAGCACTACTTTGACAGTTTAAAGTTCAACTGAAGTTGCCAAAACGGCGCAGCGAGATTCGATATACATTGCTTGTTATTTCATGGGTGTAATCATTTTAATGAACTGAAGATAACCAGAAATGTATGCCAAATCGAAATTCCTTGGAATGGAAGTGTAGTACTGACTGACCTAGACTAGTGCTGTTATTATTTCATCGACTGATGAAAATAAATAATATTATTATTTTTGCGTTATTTTGTAACAGCTTGTATATAAACAATACATAATTATTAATAAATACATGAATAAAACAGGTAATAATATATATATGACGGATAACCGAGTGGAAGGCCAGAGTTATTGGCAGCCATGGGTGATAGGAAGACGGTTAATCCAATAAACACCACTTTTTACTGATTATAAGATTTTATTGTGTACACTTCACTTGAGAATTTACACAGTATTTAAACTCTTAGAGATTGAACACTCTTTCAGAATTTCACTGTAAAGAGGATTGCAGAATTGCGAGCGAACGTCTAGCGCCACGGCACAAGAGCTACTGATCCCCACCACAGGCGCAAAGCGCTTATAAAGAATCGTCCCTACTCCCCCACTGCGATAGCCTGACGCTAACGTCACTCGCAAGCCCGCACGGACATTGGTCCCCTCTTTATGAAACCAATTGAGCGACTTATTTTCTTGATGAAACTTACAATACGAAACCAATTATTTTTGTATTTTTGAAACATGCAAAATTCATAACATTAAATAAGAAAACACATAATAAAAGGTTACACAATTTAGAAAGGCTTTTATAAGCTGCGAGAAATTGAATGCGTTTCGTTTTACGTTACGAGCCGTCGTCATATATATATATAAGTAATAGATAAATAATTATTTATTTAAATACATACACATACATCAAGATTGTTGCGATAAATAGTGCTCTTTTATTCTGCTTCTGAATGACGTTATAGGTACTCGGAGAGTCCTGAATGGACTTTGCCGCCAATACTTACTTTGTGTTGGAAGTACGTTCCATAATAGGAGTTTTTCTGTTGACAGTTCTTTTGATAGTTCTGAATGTCGAACCAGAGGGCGCTGTGCTTAATTAAAATTTCGACATTTCAATATGGCTGGCGGCAGCCATAGTTTTGTCACAGGTTCCGTTTCACGTTGTGTTCGTTACAAATTAATTATGTTAGTTTGATTTAATACAAAAAAAAACAATTATATTGAGTGTCATTCGTGTAAGTAAACAAACCAATTATAAATTTAGAACAATTCAATAAACACAAAATAAAGAATAATTTATAAAGTGGTGTAGTTTTTGTGTAAAGAAACGTTCTTTCAATTATGCTCAGCGCCCTCTACATGACACTCGCGTATCCCTAGCCCATTCCGTCGCCGCGATGTGCATATCCTATCTGTCCTCTACAGGATCCTTAAAGACCTATCCTCTACTGATTATCTTCGCTCCCGTTTCCATGTTTTACCTCTACATCCCAGGCCTAGAGTCCAAGCATTGAGTGTCCTAGAGCTAATACCCATTAACTAATAAACATCGCATAATATTGGCATCCTGGAGAAATTATGGAAACAACCTAAGCGTCAACGCTGCGTCGAATGGGCAAACTTATAGAGCAGCGCGAGCTGGGCGACCCGCTTCACGCAGCGTTGCTCTTGTATTTTGCCGAATCTAGTCCGCGCGTGCAGCCCGTTCGACGCAATGTTGGCCCTAACGAAATCAGTTAATGTCTGCAGGCATTCCGACGGCTCGGCGTGAGTTTGGCCAACCAGCGCGCCTCGCTGTCCACGGAATTAGGATCACTATGGGACATCTTCAAAACGGAACGTGACCGGCGACGGTCCGCGCCCGCTTCCTACGACCCCGTGCACTCCGACACACAGAAGTCACCTGTCAGGTGGGTAACTAAGCGACTGACAGTACCAACCCATCTAGAGCAATCAGTGCGCCTCGCTGTCTACGGAATTAGGATCTCTTTGGGACGGTCAAAAACACGTTTTTTGCTCTAAAAGTCGTGGCCCAGGGTCCCAGAAAACTTAAGAATTTGGCCCATATGGAAAATCAGTTGTCCGGCGTTGTCTAACTTATATATGTGTGTGTTCTGTAAGAAATCAACAAAACAATTTATTCGCAGGTTGGCCCGAGACCTGTTACAAGTCGTCCAAGAGACTGTCTTCAAGAAATTCGACGAAACACCTCGGAAATGTCCTTTAGTCAAAGAAGAATCCGGTCTCAGCTCCGACGAAGAAGATGGTGATCGAAGAATCGCCAATTTAATAGATTTCTTCTTCACTATTGTTAGAAGTCAAAAAGGCGAACGGAAAAGCAGCGGTGGCAGCTGTTTTAAGAGTGAGGTGAGTCCTACAGAAGAAAGAGTAGCGCCATATACGCCAGTTAGAGTCAATATTGAATTAGAGAAAAAAATGGAAACATTAATAGACTTTCTAGCTAGCACAGGTTGTATAGAAAACGAGGTAAAGAAGGAAGACAAAAAAATTACGCTCATGGAGTTTTTATTTGGTGCTGAAGCAAGCAGACCTGTTATAGAAATCAATTTGCCTCAAGTTGAAATAAGTAAAGGGTTGAGTTTGTCGGAATCCAATATAAATGTTATAGGACTTAGTTATATCGACGAAACACCTGTCGAAGATGAAGCTATAGTTGATCTTTTTATGCACTATATGGAATACAGTCCGAATGATACGCGTAAAGATTCAAAAGCGATGTCCATTACGCCATCTTTGTCAGAAAAATCTAAATCTGATGTGACGATCAGTAAATTAGACAATTTTAGCGAATTTAGTAAAACCAAATCTGATTCGACGTTGACACAAACTCAAGACACTGTTATAGATCGATTTGAAGTAAGATCGGATAGATCTAGACGTATATCTGAAACCGTCGTCGATTTGAGTTTCGTTAAACAAGATTTGGAAGAAATTTTCGATTTAGCTGTAGATAAAGTCTCGGAAGTGAGCAATATCATTTCAGCTGATGACACTATGTCGGATCAGGAGGATATAGAAAATTTTATTTCGTATACGAAACCAGAATCCACACAGCATTTACCGTATAGCGTGGAATTGTCAGATATAATGGAAGAAGACGAATTTTCGTCAAATGATTTTGAGAAAATGACTGATAAAGAAAAATACGAGTACGCAAAAAGACTTGCCGAAGATCTAATACAATATATAGAAGATAACATACAACCTTGCGAAACCGATTCCGATTCTGAAGACGAATTCGATTTTGAAATAAAAAGATCTTCAATCTCGTTAATCGATTTGAGAAACATACCAGATTTACCGCCAAGTATGATCATCAAACCGAAAGTTATCAAAGTTGATAAAGCTACATCAACAACTGACATCTCAGGTTCCAACTCAGATCTCTCAAAGAGGATAGACTCTTGTTGCAATACCGAAGAGACCTCGATAAGTAACAGCTCAGAGCAACGAGCATTAGATAAATTGGAATCTTTAACAAAATTCTTTTGCAAGAAGCGTTTAGGCATCATTGATGAATCTCACGAAGATGCCGCTAAGAAAATATTTCTAGATTCTGAAATTGAGAAATCTAGTCAAGAGTTCAAGGCTGGGCAGGCGAGTCTGGATGACGTAGACGACATACAGGACGAAACATTCGTTGCTGACAAAAATGACAATGATCTGACCATTGACACTCAAGTTGACAATAAAATTACGAGAAATGAGATTGATGATAATCTGAGTGTGACAAATTTGCCTTCAGAATGGATAGTTGATGACGATTAAACGTTTGTAATTATCAGATATGTTAACTACTCCGCTCGTAATAGCACACATGTGTGCTTGAAGTACAATACAAATCTATTGTTGCAAAATTCGACCTGAGCGAAGTGGTTAAGGGTATTTAAGAGCGTAACTAGCGCCCTCATCACTTAAAAATTCATTACACGATGTAGGTAAACGTAATTTAAAGGAAATTAGTTTCTTGTCAGATTGAAGTACATAAATAATAAAAAAGCATTTATTCTACCACAACTTAAATAAGATCAAATCGTGCAGTTCCAATTGATAAAATATAATTAAAAATCATTCAATAACATAGTACAGGGGTTAAGAATATAAACTGACCGATTGTCGTAGTAGCAAAAAAATTGGTCGTTGAATGTAGTATGGATAGCGAAAGTGCTAAAAGTAGCCACTATCAGCAATCGCTCTATCTGTAACTACAGCGACACTGCTATTATTAATACAACATTCTGTAAATGGCGTTTCTGGTTTTAATGGTCATATTGTGATTTCGCACAGTATCAAGTTATAAACGATTACAAATTATAAAAATTGGCGAGTGTGCCGAGGATCTGTTGTTTAATCTGACAGTAGCGGATTTTCGATAAATTACGTTTTCATTGAGTAATGAATTTTTAAGTAATAAGGGCGCAAGTTACGCTCCAAAATCCCCATAAGAATTACACAGGACACAAAGTCAGTCCTTATTCATGCATCAGTCAATATCTAAATAGAATATCTTAATACTAGTCAATACAATAAGTAATATGCCTTTTAATATATTCACAATGTTTTATAATTGTTTTATGTTGTAACTAATTATTGATAAATCACTGTACCAAGTAAGATTACCTACTTAAATTATGGATTTCTAGATGTAAATTGTTTTTAAATTTTGTTTAGATTAAACTCGGATGTTTATGAAAATATTTATAATAAGTTATCTTACTAATGTTGAATAATATTTCTTATAATTATTTATACATGTTAAAAATAATTTCAATGGCTATATTACAGGATGTAAAAATTATATGGTGAAATTTTACCTACTAGTGACCGATAGCGAAATCTTAAGACGGGCTGGTGATAAGATAAGGCACATATCTACCCAAGGAACATAAGTCGAAATATTTCGAGTTTCCATAGTAAACCATATCAGCTAATTTTGTATGGGAGTTCCAAATTACTTTTTTCGTAATTCGACCTATATATTCCTTGTAGAAAATTGTTCCTTATCACCAGCCCGGCTTGAGTTTTCGCTATCAGTCACTATCGAAATTTCACCCTCATAGCTTTCAAGCTAATATTTTATGAATTAAACATTTAAATAGCGCTTTAAATGGTATATTTTATATTGGTGCCGCGACCAGGATTCAATCAGAAGTAAGCTGGAAACTTAATTCAAAGTTGCTAATGTAATACTCGATAATAAGTACCTAAATACATAACCATACATACATATAAATGTACATACTTACAGAAATAAACATATCCATCTTATAGGTAGGTATGCAAACGTATCATACCTTAGTTAACGGTAATCAAACAATGGCCTCAATTCTGGAAATAAACTCTCATTAGCGCTGTCACTTTTCGTAATATATATAAAAGGATCGAAGATATCTCAATTCTGTCCTGTTTAAAAATTACAATTTGTTCATCGCGATTTCTAGACAATTTAGTCGCCATTGTTTTCATCGCCGCCTTATTTTGACAGATAACGCGTAGATATTTTGCGTCAAATTATAGACACGACACGATTTAGATACCTATCTCCTATTATATTTTCTAAACCTATTTGACGGAAAGTGACATGACAGCGCTGATTTATTATGATGATTTATTTCCCGAATTGTAGCCATTAACATAAAGGATTTTTTATATTCTGTTGTTACAATTGATTCCTCAAATAACTTTTTTAAATTTTAGATTGAAATGTATTTAATTTAACTGTTAAATAGGTACTTCAAATCCCTTGGATTTGGTCAATATAGTGAGATTTTTAATATTTAAATGTTAATAATTAGATTCTAGTCGCTTAGTAAATGTAATATTTAAATTCAATATAGGTACCTACTTGCCACAGTTTATGTAATACACTAATTTTAAACGTTGAATTTAAAAATAGTAAATTTACTCGTAAAAAAACTACTTGACCAAAGAGTTAATAAAAAAAACTTAAACATATTCCATGTAATCCAATCAACGTTTAAAAATTAGTTAAAATTAAAACATTTTATACTACCTAAGTCATCAAAATAATGATCGTGTTATTTATTAAAACTTAGTTTATTTTCCTTTACTTCAATTGTATTATGGTTAACTTACCTTATTAGGTAAATGATTTTATGAATTTTGTGAAATGCTATTGTGAAAATAATTTCATACACAATTTTTGGCAATTTATTATTGTATACCTAGCTACATAGCTTTGTCTAAATGTTATTAAATATTGTTGGTAGGTCCAAAATATATCGATTCCTTTTAGAGACCTTTTATCTAGGTATGCACTAAGTGACAGGGATCTACTCAAATGTTTTTTTTTTAATAATATAATAGAAAAATATAAAACACTAAAATTGCCACACGAAGAAAGTTTTCAGTCAGCAATTATATTATAATTTCCTTATCGTAGTAAAATGAAATAAATAATACTTAGTTAATTAATTGGCTCTATTCTTAGTGCATTCTTAGCTTTATTTATAGTAAAATTAATAAACTTATTTAGCACTTTTATGTTTTAGCTAAATAAATGTTTATTTACTACATGTTACGCTAAGATATTATGATATATTTTAAATGTATTTAGTTAAAATAATGTTTCTATAAATATGAATATTTTACATGGAAAATTACACTTTATTTTAATGTGATTGGGGCTGTTTTTATTTCGTAATTTACCTCTGATATAAAGACTGGGTCCGCCGCAAACCAAACGTATGTTTGCGAGCAACAGCTCGAGCACTTTTCATAGAAATTCACAAAAGAATCGTACGTAATTGAAATAAAGATGACGTTGCGTAAGACAAACGCCGCCAGTTCCCGTGTCATTCTGGCTAATGTCACCTTTATATCAATTATGGAAATCACATGACTATGTGGAAACGCCATAATAAAGAATAACAATATTATTAGTTACTTCTCGAATTTCTAGTATGATAGAGTACTCGGTTCAATGTGTATTGCAAGTTTAGGCCATGGGCTGACAACATGTCACTATTGTGATACTCAATTTTCTGAATGACCCTCAAATGTATGTCAGTCAGACGTGGCGTAAATGATAATGAACACTCGCGCGTCGTTCGGCAGATTCGCTATAGGACAGAAACTTCATACGGCAGTAGCTGGATTGGGTAGAATTGAACGGTGCACACCGCCTACGTTTGCGTGTACACGCGCGTGGTCACTGCTTGCGTATGCGTTGCGTTGCGCAGTGCACGCAAGCAGTGTGCTATATATCATACAGTCTCATACATTACGTCATGGTACGCGCGTGTACACGCACACGGACGCAGTCTGCTCCGGCCATTCAAGCGTCCGTATGCAGCACGTGCACGTGATCACGCGCGTACCATGACGTTGTAATGTATGGGATATGCAAGCAGTGACCACGCGCGTGTACACGCATACGTAGGCGGTGTGCACCGTTCATTAACATTTATGCCATTTGAGGGCAATTCAGAAAATTGAGTATCACAATAGTGACATGTTGTCAGCACATCGCCTAAACTTGCAATACACATGAAATGCTCGAGTCAATTAGTCGCCTAACACCCACGGAAAAGAAATGGGGTGAGCTATTTTAAGTAAACGGTTATAAATAAAACGAAACATTAAGTTATCCAATATTTATATTGTAAGGTGTTAACAAGCTATCTTACGAAGGGTGTTTTGGAACAATGTTTTTTCCTCGAAAGTTTTTGAAATGATCTCTTTACACAAGAAGTAACAAAAAGGGTATAACAAGCCGAAAGGAAGTTAAAGTACTTATGAAACTGAACAACTATCTCCATAGAACATAAGGTCGTAATAAAAAAAACGTTTGGACCGCCCATAGTAAAATAACCAGCTGATCAGCAATGGTGTATGGAACGTCCAATTCATTTTTTACACAACTGCCCAACTAAAAAAGGAGTGTAATGTTTTTATAGTTCATGTATGTATGTATATATGTGCGATTCTTTAAAGGATTGCAACTCGTTAACCACTGAACAGATTCGAATGGGAATTGTATCGGAAGAATCCTTACATTATCCCGAGTTACATAGGCTAGGGTTTATCTCAGAAAGCAGTCGTGTTTTTAATTTTATTTATTTATTATGCTTGTTTTATTTTAATTGATGTTCCATGGGGAAAGTTGTTCAGTTTCACGAGTAGTTCAACCTCCTTTCGGCTTGTTTTACCCTTTTTATTACTCCGAGTATTAATCAACAGTATTTAAGGCGAGTGTACCCGTGAACAACCTCGACAGTTTTTAGTATTATCATTATGTAAAATTAGAACCTGCAAACTCAATGAAATATTCGCTGTAATTAAAGTTATGGTAAAAAGTGACTACTAACGGCCACTTTTGGTATTAATTCCCAAAGTACATCTATCTTCTCAATTAATACCAAAAATGGCCATTATTAGGCAGTATTTTACCATGCTTTAATAACAACGAATTTTTAATTGAGTTTGCAGGTACTAATTTACTTAAGGATAATACTAATAATAATAATAATAAATTTCATTTATACTAAAAATTTGGGCAAGGGATACAGATAGATTGTTTGTATAAAGAGAAATCTTATTTTGAAACTGCGTCCATATGGAGTACTGGTGCGAATCTGCGAGGTTTGCCGACTTATTTTACAAATATACTTTTCGTCTTTCGTATTCCTTTACCAGTTCAGCGTAAAAACTGAACTATATAAATCTTATTTTTTCGAAGTGGCGCCACTGTCACACCTCGGACACTGGCGCTCAAATGTATGTAACAAACGCGTTGCTACGCACACAGTCTAAGCTCGCGTAGGTGAACGCGGACCATGCTTGTGTGTGTGAGACAACATGTCAGGGTTGCCGCCATTTTGCGTTCGCGAATCGGGAATGCAATGTGCGGCAGTATGAAATGACCTTCGTCGTCGCGTCCTTGCTAGCCGGTGTCTGAGCGTCCTCCGAGCGCGGGTGGGCGGCGCTTGTAGGGGGAGGCAGGGAGTGACCATACTGTACGCTAGTACTATTCATTATACTGTGCCACTGTCGAGGTCGTTTTCGACTACACTCGCCTTAAATGTAATAGTAGTCTGTGACATGTGTCGCTTGTTTAGAATCCCTCCTGATAGGCCTTGGAGTCGAGCCTGGTCTGCAGCAGCTCTAGCTGGCGACGCGCCTCGCACACGGGGAAGTTGTTCAGTTCGTAGTATTGTGGGGCGATTTTGAGAAGCCATTCCGCTGTAAGGACATAAAATGGGGAAACATTAGTATTAACAGAAGAAAACCAACCATTTATGCAAGTGCCCGTTGATGTTGATGTTGCCGTGTGATGCCGGCTTAGAATAGCATCACCCCATTTCTTACCCATGGGTGTCGTAAGACCCGACTAAGGGACTCGAGGGATGTGTATTGCAATTTTAGGCGACGGGCTGACAACCTATCACTATAGTGATACACAGTTATCTGATTGACCCTCAAGCTTTTGTCAGACGTGGTGTTAATATCCGTTTTACGGCCGTTAACGCTCTGCCTACCCCGTAAGGGATATAGGCGTGATTTATGTATTTATGTATGTATGTATGTATGTAAGTGCCCGTTGATTTGATTGTTGGTGGGTTTGATTTGATTGTTGGTGGGTTTGATATGATTGTTGGTGGGTTTGATTGTTGGTGGGTTTGATTTGATTGATGGTGGGTTTGATTGTTGGTGGGTTTGATTTGATTGATGGTGGGTTTGATTTGATTGTTGGTGGGTTTGATTTGATTGTTGGTGGGTTTGATTTGATTGTTGGTGGGTTTGATTGTTGGTGGGTTTGATTTGATTGATGGTGGGTTTGATTTGATTGTTGGTGTGTTTGATTATTGGTGATATTGATTGTTGGTGATTTCAATAGTTGATGAATTTTATTGATAGTAGGTTAGATTGTTAGTGACTTTGATTGTTAGCGATTTTAATTGTTGATGGTTTTGATTGTTGATGAATTTGATTGATAGTATATTTGAACGTTGGTGGATTTGATTGTTGGTGGGTTTGATTGTTGCTAAAATGGATTGGTGGTGATTTTGATTGCTGATAAGTTTCGATTGTTACTAAGTTTGATTGTTGGAAAGTTTTCATTGCTGGTTACATTGGTTGGCGGTGAGCATGATTATTGCTCAGGTCATTTGGTGGTGGTTTGGATTGTTAATGAGGTTGATTGTTGATACATTTCATTATTGATAGAATTGATTGTTTATAGGTCAAATTGTTGGTGAATTTTATTATTAATGGAAATGATTGTTAATGGGTTAGATTGTTGAGGAGTTTGATTATTCACTTGTCTGTCGCTTCATACTATAACAAATTCATTGGTTTTAAATTTTATTGTGGGTAGTTAAGGTTCAAAATTGTTGTCCAGCTCCCGGTACGTGACAGACAAGCGGATATTGGTATTAATTGTTGCTGGGTTAGCTGTCTTTTATAAAGTTATGTACAAAATGCACTCACGTTTGATGTCAGTGACGGTTCTTATGTAGTTCTTGGTGGTGAGCACGAACTCGTTGTATATGACCCAGTCCGGTTTGTGGTCGAGACACGTCGACGGATGCAGTTGAACGACTTGATTGTCCTTCACTGTTAGATAATGTCCCGTTCGCTCTAAATGTGCCACCTGAAAAATTACAAAGATTTTTTGTTAACAAAACATAGATAAAACAAGTTTTAAATATAAATGCCATGTGATGCCGGCTTAGAATAGTATCATCCCATTTTCTTTCCATAGATAATAGGTGATTATGGGACGCTTACAAACTGTCACACAATTATCTGAATGACCTTCAAATGTTTGTCTGACGTGGCGTGGCGTAAATGACCGTTTTTAGCGTCCGTTTACGCTCTGCCAACCCCGCAAGGGATTATTGGCGTGATGTATGTGTATTTGAAATGCTAAGGACTTGTCTAGCGATTTCACCTGCTGTCAGACAGTTTTCCGTGAGATAATTAGTCTTTCCAATGGTTTTTTTCACTATCTCCTGTTTTAACAAACACATAAAACACCTTTATGCCTCACAGGTTAAGCAGAGCTTTAACGGCCGTAAAATACGGGCGGTATAGCCAAATCTGACAAATATTTGAGGGCCGTTTAAAAAAAAAACGTGTATCACTATAGTCATAGGTTGTCAGCCTGTAAACTAAAATTGCTATGACACCCGCGGGAAAGAAATGGGGTGATGCTATTCTAAGCCGGCATAACACTCCTGTTTTGCCTTGTGAATGAGGCTTATTCACGTGGTAAAAAGTACTTTATTAGTGAGGATTTGTAGTTTGTAGTGGTGTAAGAGTTTTTTTAAGATTGGTTTAGCAGTTTCGGAGATTATCGATAACAGAAAAATCTATTCTTTTATCATCATAGTAGAGACAATGATTTATACATACATCACGCCTATATCCCTTGTGGGGTAGGCAGAGCGTAAACGGCCGTAATGAACGGAAACTTACGCTACGTCTGACAAACATCTGAGGGTGACAGGTTGTCAGCCCATCGCCTGAAATTGCAATACACATGCAACCTACGAGTCCCTTAGTTTAGTAGCCTCCTACGACGACCGCGGGAAACAAACAGGGTGATGCTATTGTAAGCCGGCATCACACGGCAAATTAAGATTTAATTTGTAAAAAATAACTTCTTTAGATGAAAGTAAAAGGATAAGTATAAAATATCTTACCTGCATGAAAAATCCATTTACAAGTGCTTTCCTTATATTAATGTAGTAATCTTTGCTTGTGAATTCTGTACTTGTTCTCTTAAGACTAAACCTGGAAACAAATAAAATAGTTTGGTTAATAAATGTTTTAGAAAGAACTGTTCAAACAATAGCTATTAAAAAAAACTCCCAATTAGACTTGTAAGCACAAACAACGTTTTACCGCCGTTAAGGCGCTGCCTAATCCACAAGAGATTAAGGCTTGTATTAGACATGATTTGGTTCATTTTATTAATAGATATGAAAATCTGCTGCCAAACTTATCCCTTGGCCACTTTTTACGACGCCCAGAGTTTTAATATTATGACCCATAAATAAAACAAGAAATGGAAAAAGCCTGCCGCGACTTGAACCCCGGACCGTGGTGTACCGTCCCACTGCTCTGCCAACTGAGCTACCGGCGCCCCGACTGACCCTTGCCAATTTTTTCAACCTTCTGGTACGGATAAACAGGCGTTTCAGCCTGCAATGTCCTAACGTGACTGGAAACTAATTCACAAAGTGATAATATCAACTTTGTGAGTGTCCCACCGGGATTCAAACTCGAAACTTTTGCGTCGCAGGCAGTCGCACTACCACTGCGCCATATCAACCGTCATGATGATGATGATTAATAACTCGTTATCAAATATCCCATGACACTCTGCCTACCCCGCAAGGAGCCCTACCTGTCCATGATCCTACTGAGCTGCTGCCGCACGTTGTCGCCGGACTTCAGCGAGCGGTAGTTGATGAAGTTGTCGTAGCACCAGTGCGGGTCCTCCATGTCTGGAAACACAATCAATACATGTTTAGTCTAAATAAACGGTATATGAAACGGAAAATTTGGACACTAAATTGTAAGTAAGTGTAGTCAGAAATGGCCTAAAGAAACTATAATGTATTCAGAAACAAATATTGTAAGTTAAGTAAAAACATGGATCAATAAACAGTAAGTGTAATTAGAAACTGTATTAATAAACAGTAAGTGTAATTAGAAACTGGCTCAATAAAGAGTAATTGTAATTAGAAACTGGCTTGATAAACAGTAAATGTAATTAGAAACTGGCTCAATAAACAGTATGTGTAATTATAAACTAGCTCAATAAACAGTAAGTGTAATTATAAACTAGCTTAATAAACCGTATGTATAATAAAAAACTGGCTCAATAAACAGTAAGTGTAATTAGAAACTGGCTTAAACAGTTAGTGCAATTAGAAACTGGCTCAATATACAGTATGTGTAATTAGAAACTGGCTTAAACAGTAAGTGCATTGCAAACTGGCACAATATAAAGTTTTTGTTATTAGAAACTGGCTCAATAAACAGTGAGTATTATTAGAAACTAGCTCAATAAACAGTAAGTTTAATTAGAAACTGGTTTAATAAACAGTAAGTGTAATTGGAAAAACTGGCTCAATAAACAGTATGTGTAGTTAATAAAACTGGCTCAATAAACAGTAAGCGTAATCAAGAACTGGCTGAATAAACGGTAAAACTATTCAGAAAAAAGTTAGATAACAGTATCTGTAGTCAGAAATTGACTCAATTATCAGTAATCCTAGTTATGAATTAACTAAAACTGTTAGAGTAGTCGGAAAACTAGCCAGCAAAAGAAAAATTGTTATCAAAAACTCAATAAACGGTAAATTTAGATAAAATAGAGAAACTGCTAAAATAACCGGTGAAAATAGTCAAATGCAGGCTTAATGCTGCCTCGCCCATTCAATCAATCAATCATTTATTGCATGTCACATTAATCATAACACAGAGTTGGTACTTAGATAAATAAGGTATACATGTGACGCCCTGCAAGGGCACCGCAACTTCAAGAGAGGGCTTACTAACATTAATTGTATTACAAACTAGGTATAACGCCATTTCCACATACCTTAAGGTAAAGTGGTAGATAATGCCTAAGGCATTTAGTCCGCCCATTTACATCATTAACACATCAAAGGCCACAACAGTCCACTGCTAACCATGGGCTTCCCCCTATCGGGGGGTATTGCTATACTCACCACGCTTGCCAAGCCGATTGGCGAGCGCAGTGCAAGATGTTACATTCACTACAAATGCCTCAATTCGGGATGTATATTCTCTAAACATACCTTATAGTGCTGTCACTTTAATAGGTCCTATAATTTCCAAACAAATAGGTTTAGAAAAGGATAGTAGGGTCAATGTCAATTGGTTCTTCGCAATTTCTAGCCAATTTAGTCGCCATTATTTTCATCGTCACCTTATTTTGACAGATAACACATTTTGCATCAAATTATAAGACATAACATAACTTAAATATCTTCTATCCTTTTCTAAACCTATTTGACGGAAAGTGACAGTACGTTAAGAGAACTTGGCGAATTGGGGTGAAGTTATTTCAATACATACACATGCAGACATATCACGCCTTTAATCCCTTGCGGGGTAGGCAGAGCATAAATGGCCGCATAAAACGGACATTTACGCCACGTCTGACATATATTTGAGGGTCATCCGGAAAATTGTGTATCGCCATAGTAACAGGTTGTCAGCCAATCGTCTTAAACTGCAATACACACCCTCAAGTCCCTTAGTCGCCTCTTACGACTCCCACGGGCAAGAAAAGGGGTGATGCTATTCTAAGCCGGCATCACACGGCAACAGCCGTTATTATTTAAATAATCGTATCAACTTACTCTGTTTGAATGCGTGATAGACGTTCAACAGTGTGAGATGGTCCCCGTCTATGTGCGCGAACCGCATTTTAGCTTCGTCCGCCGCCTTGCGCGCTTCGTTCGGCCGCGTGAAACATTGCGGCACTGAAATTTTAACATAGAATATGGATTTAATAAGTCTGAAATAAATGATATATTATTATCATTTATTATTACCATGACAAATTGTTAATAGGGCGGTTTCTTTTGAGACGCTAAGAGGTTATACGAGGTATGAGGTAATAAATACTGATAGGGTTGTATGCAGACCACGAAACTGATAAATTTCTGAATATAACGGAACACAAGTCAGGAAATGTCAAATAAAACGACTTCCCGTTCAAAATCATTAACAGCTGACTGCCTTTAATACGGGTGCTAGGCAAGGCAACCTTAAGTCCTAGGAAAAAGTCGTACAGTTGCAACCTATAATAGAAAATAATTGTTACTAAAGCAGATGGGTGTAGATTTCGTATCTTTCTTCTTTTTTGTATTTTGAAGTTGTTGCACAAAACCGGGAAACTAATTGAATTGTTAAAAGTTCATCAACTGTTAACCATTTACACCAAAGATTTTACTGAGATATGACGTTTTTTGCACTGTATAGCGAAGAGAAAGAAATACACGAAATAGACTCAAACATTAGAATTTTTACAACATTCAATAACACTAGAATTAATCCTAATTAAATAAGTTTCTTGTTAAAAAAGTAAAGCAATAACCAAATTCCAAAACTATTTAAGGCGAGTGTAGTCTTGAACAGCCTCGACAGTGGCGCCACTTCAGAAATAAATATTTTCTCTTTATACAAACAATCTATCAGAAAGTCCGTTGCTCAAGTCTCAGGAAAACTATCAACAGAAAGTTTAGGGCAGCTGTGACATCCGTGGAAGCAGCAAAAAGCATGTGATCTGCATTGCGCCTAAAATTTATAGTGTCATTCTTAGTGATGAACTAAGGCAAATTATTGACCGCACAATCCAAAATGACAAGCAACATAATCCTCAGAGTAATTACAATAATTTTAATAATAAAATTAAATTACATCTACTTGCATTAAAATATAATGAATTCAATCAATTATACAACGTAATTTAAATCTAATTAGTTCCTTTTATTACCAATAATTAATTTACTTTTTAAATCAAAATATATAAACATATTTAAAGAAAAATATGCATTTTTTTATAGCGACGCACAATTTCTCCCCACATAAAATACGTCGCAATAAAGTTACGTAACTAGCCCTAACACAGGCTCTGGTCTTTAAGGGTTGTTACTGTTTACCATCGTGCCGTTTGTAATAGCTTGAAATTATTTTTGTTCTTTTATCTACACTCGTCTCATAATGTTCGAATTATGAATTCGAAAACAGATGCATAATGACCTACTTTATGCATTCTGCCTATAAAAACTAGGGTTTACTATAAATTACAGAAGCGTAATGACTTAATGAGAAAACTCTTAATACGATAAAGTTGAGAAATGAAACGAAGTTTTTTTTCCAATACTCAAATCGCCATCTTCCGCCGCACCTGACAGTTGTTGTTGTACGGTAATTTTTCGGATGTTGTTCAGTTGTTTTAATAGGTTTTTGTTCTGTTGTTGTTGAGATGTTGTTCAGATGTTGTTCAGTTGTTGTTCAGATGTTGATTAGTTGTTGTTCAAATGTTATTCCAATGTTGTTCAGTGTTGTTCAGTTGTTGTTCAGTTGTTGTTCAGTGTTGTTCAGTTGTTGTTCAGTTGTTTAGTTATTTGCTGTTGAGACTCGACATCTAAACAAATTTTAGGAAAGAATCTTCAAAAATTCATATCAAGCCATATTACGTTCTCGTATTGAATTTGACCATGTATCGGGCCTTGCAATCGCCGGTGCGGACGTTTGGAAAAGTGTTCAACTGAGTAAATTTTTTAGAGTGTAGATAAAATAGTGTATGTAACTGCATATAATTAGGCATTAGAATGCTCGTGTCAATCTATTATCACACTCGGCTACGCCTCGTGTGATAAACAGACACTCGCATTCTAATGACCCCCATTATATGACAGTTGCATAAACTACTATTATATTGCATGTGGTGAATTATAATGTTAAAAATGAAATATTGTATTCAATAAATAAATAAATATCATTGAATTAGATAGAAAGGTATTTAGCTTCTTCCGCTCTTATGATGGCTAGTAATGCAGCTAGTTGAATTACTAGCCATCATAAGTGCGGAAGAAGCTAAATACCTTTCTATCTAATTCAATCAAGATGGACTTCCGCAAAGTAACGCCTGATACAATTACTTAAATAAATAACAAGCAAGCCAAATGTACCTGAGAGCATGGCCTTCACTCTAGTCTAGGTCATAGGACAGAGACAGAGTCTAAGATGGAGCGAGCTCACCCAGAAGAAGCCTGTTCACTCTTACTTTGAAGAGATTAGGGTTGGGAACACAGACGCAGGCGGTGAGACAGTAGTACCTGAGAGCATGGCGGTGATGGAGAGTATCTCGTTGGAGCAGTTGTGGTTCTTTTGAAACGCTCAGAGGCTATACGAGGTATTTGTTTTTTTATAATAAGTATGGGTTTGCTCTTGACTCTAGTCTAGGTCATAGAAAAAAACAGAGTGTAAGATGGAGCGAGCTCACCCAGAAGAAGCCTGTTCACTCTTACTTTCAAGAGATTGGGGTTGTATGCGTTTGGAAACACAGACGCAGGTGGTTTAGGGTTGTATGCGTTTGGAAACACAGACGCAGGTGGTTTAGGGTTGTATGCGTTTGGGAACACAGACGCAGGTGGTTTAGGGTTGTATGCGTTTGGAAACACAGACGCAGGTGGTTTAGGGTTGTATGCGTTTGGGAACACAGACGCAGGTGGTTTAGGGTTGTATGCGTTTGCGAACACAGACGCAGGTGGTTTAGGGTTGTATGCGTTTGGGAACACAGACGCAGGTGGTTTAGGGTTGTATGCGTTTGGGAACACAGACGCAGGTGGTTTAGGTTTTTTTTTTTTTTTTTAGTTGTGGACCCTACGATTTTTAGCCCCGGGGCTTTCAATCTACACCTGACTGTATGGTGGGGAGCAGGAGCTCACCCGGAAAAGCTTGTGGTTGTTCAAACAACCAGCTCAATCGCGCCCTTGGGGCGCGATTGGGCTTACGAGTTGTTCTGGGGAGAACGTATTGGACTGAATCTACCCGGCACGTGCCGGTAGTTCCCAAAGTGGGGAGCAAATGAGGGACCTCCGCGCCCCCGCCGGCGGGGGCGTCGGTTGCTTGAGGAGCTTGTGGAGTGTGATCTACTCGCAATGGCTGCAGCTGTGGCTACTGTGATTTCATCATCTTCTTCCGTAAGGATGTGTCTCGGACGGTGTTTAAAACGCGAGGTTGGATGGGGGAAGTAGTTGGACGCGGCAACTATCAAGGGGTTTTTATGATGGGGAGCATTATCGAAGAAGCGACGGGACGCTTCTTTCATATACGCTTTAATGGTAGGGTGGTGGTGGTTTAGGGTTGTATGCGTTTGGGAACACAGACGCAGGTGGTTTAGGGTTGTATGCGTTTGGGAACACAGACGCAGGTGGTTTAGGGTTGTATGCGTTTGGGAACACAGACGCAGGTGGTTTAGGGTTGTATGCGTTTGGGAACACAGACGCAGGTGGTTTAGGGTTGTATGCGTTTGGGAACACAGACGCAGGTGGTTTAGGGTTGTATGCGTTTGGGAACACAGACGCAGGTGGTTTAGGGTTGTATGCGTTTGGGAACACAGACGCAGGTGGTTTAGGGTTGTATGCGTTTGGGAACACAGACGCAGGTGGTTTAGGGTTGTATGCGTTTGGGAACACAGACGCAGGTGGTTTAGGGTTGTATGCATTTGGGAACACAGACGCAGGTGGTTTAGGGTTGTATGCGTTTGGGAACACAGACGCAGGTGGTTTAGGGTTGTATGCGTTTGGGAACACAGACGCAGGTGGTTTAGGGTTGTATGCGTTTGGAAACACAGACGCACGTAGTGAGACAGTAGTACCTGAGAGCATGGCGGTGATGGAGAGTATCTCGTTGGAGCAGTTGTGGTTGCAGGACGCGATCAGCATCTTCGCGAGCTGCGGGTCCAGCGGGAACTCCGCCATCACCGCGCCGAGGTCCGTCAGGTTGCCGTCGTCGTCTGGAAGACAGTTTTTTTTTTATTTTTAGTTCTGGACTCTACAATTTTAGCCCCGGGGCTATGAAATCTACACGTGACTGTATGGTGGGGAGCAGGAGCTCACCCGGAGAAGTTTTGTGGTTGTTTAAACAACCAGCCCGATTGCGCCCTTGGGAGCGCATTCCGCATGTATCAGGGTGCCCCGGTAGCATTGCGCATGAAACGTTTTTTCTGGAAGACAGAACGTTACATGTGGTGTTTGGGGGTTAGAACTAATTTTCTGTATAAAATCAACTACACATATACATACAAAGTAGCGACCAAAACTCTTCAAATTTACTTTGTCCAAGTATTAACGCGACATAAGGCGAGTTTTGTCGTGAACGTTCTCCACAGTGGCGCCACTTCACAAAAAATACATTTTTTTTTCAAACAAACAATGTATTAGAATATCCGTTGCTCAAGATCTAATATTATCCTAGTAAAATTAGAACCTGCAAACTCAAGGGTAATATTCGCTGTTATAAAAGTTATTATGGCAAAAAGTGCCCATACATGGTCACTTTTGGTATTTATTCCCATAACTTTAATTACAGCGAAAATTTCATTGAGTTTTCAGGTTCTAATTTTACTTCAGGATAATACTAAAAACTTGAGCAACGGACATTCTGATAAGACTGTTTGTATAAAGAGTTTTTTATTGTGATGTGGCGCCACTGTCGAAGTCGTTCACGAGTACATTCGCCTAAAATTACAATATTCCTAGTCTTTGTGTGGCGTAAGTGACCGTTTTTTCGGCCGCTTACGCTCAGCCTACGCCGCAACGGATATAGGCGTGATTTATGTATGTGTGTATGTTATTTGTACACACACATACACATATCACGCTTTTAATTCCTTGCGGGGCAGGCAGAGCGTAAGCGGCCACAAAACACGGACATTAACGCCACGTCTGACAAATATTTGAGGGTCATTCAGATAATTATGTATCACTAGCGACAAGTTGTCAGCCCATCGCCTAAAATTGCAATACACAATCTCGAGTCTCTTAGTCGCCTATTACGACTCTCGCACGAAATAAATTGGGTGATGCTATTCTAACAATTCACACGGCACGGTTACTTGTACAAGAATGGTGATGCATGTGTCTCTCTCTCTCTCACTCACCGAGCGCGGCCAAGTAGTTGTCTCCATCAAGTTAATGCCCAGCTTTGTACAACAATGGTGATGCATGTGTCTCTCTCTCACTCACTCACCGAGCGCGGCCAAGTAGTTGAGTAGCTCGAGCGCGCGCATGAGCGTCTCCGGCGCTGGCGGGTCCATGAAGTCAAAGTGCACGAGGTCATCAATGCCCAGCTTTGTACAACAATGGTGATGCATGTCTCTCTCTCTCTCTCACTCACCGAGCGCGGCCAAGTAGTTGAGTAGCTCGAGCGCGCGCATGAGCGTCTCCGGCGCTGGCGGGTCCATGAAGTCAAAGTGCACGAGGTCATCAATGCCCAGCTTTGTACAACAATGGTGATGCATGTGTCTCTCTCTCTCTCACTCACCGAGCGCGGCCAAGTAGTTGAGTAGCTCGAGCGCGCGCATGAGCGTCTCCGGCGCTGGCGGGTCCATGAAGTCAAAGTGCACGAGGTCATCAATGCCCAGCTTTGTACAACAATGGTGATGCATGTGTCTCTCTCTCTCTCACTCACCGAGCGCGGCCAAGTAGTTGAGTAGCTCGAGCGCGCGCATGAGCGTCTCCGGCGCTGGCGGGTCCATGAAGTCAAAGTGCACGAGGTCATCAATGCCCAGCTTTGTACAACAATGGTGATGCATGTGTCTCTCTCTCTCTCACTCACCGAGCGCGGCCAAGTAGTTGAGTAGCTCGAGCGCGCGCATGAGCGTCTCCGGCGCTGGCGGGTCCATGAAGTCAAAGTGCACGAGGTCATCAATGCCCAGCTTTGTACAACAATGGTGATGCATGTGTCTCTCTCTCACTCACTCACCGAGCGCGGCCAAGTAGTTGAGTAGCTCGAGCGCGCGCATGAGCGTCTCCGGCGCTGGCGGGTCCATGAAGTCAAAGTGCACGAGGTCATCAATGCCCAGCTTTGTACAACAATGGTGATGCATGTCTCTCTCTCTCTCTCACTCACCGAGCGCGGCCAAGTAGTTGAGTAGCTCGAGCGCGCGCATGAGCGTCTCCGGCGCTGGCGGGTCCATGAAGTCAAAGTGCACGAGGTCATCAATGCCCAGCTTTGTACAACAATGGTGATGCATGTGTCTCTCTCTCTCTCACTCACCGAGCGCGGCCAAGTAGTTGAGTAGCTCGAGCGCGCGCATGAGCGTCTCCGGCGCTGGCGGGTCCATGAAGTCAAAGTGCACGAGGTCATCAATGCCCAGCTTTGTACAACAATGGTGATGCATGTGTCTCTCTCTCTCTCACTCACCGAGCGCGGCCAAGTAGTTGAGTAGCTCGAGCGCGCGCATGAGCGTCTCCGGCGCTGGCGGGTCCATGAAGTCAAAGTGCACGAGGTCATCAATGCCCAGCTTTGTACAACAATGGTGATGCATGTGTCTCTCTCTCTCTCACTCACCGAGCGCGGCCAAGTAGTTGAGTAGCTCGAGCGCGCGCATGAGCGTCTCCGGCGCTGGCGGGTCCATGAAGTCAAAGTGCACGAGGTCATCAATGCCCAGCTTTTTCAACTGCAAAACTACAGACCCTAAGTTTGATCTGCAACGGGCAATGCGGTGGGGCATTAGACTAGTTGCCTTCACTTATTGCTCGAGAAGGGTGCGCACAATATGCGACAAAAAATGTTCAAACAAAAATATGCGGCACAAAATGTGCAGCAAATATTTTGCGTTATGACAAGGATTGTTCTAGAAAATCTATCTATCCTTGTCACACTAAGGCGAGTTTCATATTTGTATCCTGCTCTCAGTTGACACTCGTCAATTGACGCGTAATATTTGCTGCACATATTGTGTTGAACATTTTCGTTTGAACAATTTTTGTCGCATATTATGCGCACCCCTCGAGAAGTTATATTGAAATAGGGGACAGCTATACAGGGTGTAAGGGACTGGAGTACCGGCTGTAGCACATAAGGTACCAGGGGTACTTCAAACGAACTAAATTATTTTAGTCCCCAGCGATATTATTTTCTTGACATGAATATGTTTTAGTAGAATAGAAAATGACTTCTTTTATGAGAATAAGTTGTTCGAAAAAGGGATAACAGTATAGATAATATCAGTTCTTTAGGAGGACCCCTGGTAACTTATGTGCTACAACCGACTGTACTTTACTTTTCAGGCATGATCGGACCATGAAAAAGAGTTAAAGAGCACATCATATCTCAACTACATTTATATTATAATATTGTACATGTGTGTGTATACGTATCTATCATATACATATATTATATTTATGTAAAGTACTGTAGTAGAGTTAAAATTATTTTTAATTGTTGCATTGTTTTGTCCCCACAAAAATATTAATTCTCGCACTACTAACGGGTAGGCTGGAAGAGATCACTTCTTAGATATAAGCTCGCCTTAGCTCACACTGTTTGTACATTTTTCATTTGTTTTTATGCATGGATATATATATATTAAACAAAACAACTTTATCAATGGACGAGATATATAAGACGAGAAATAATTTTCAACCTCTCATACAAAATTCCTGATCAGTGGATGGATTTTTTTATGGAAGCTCTAAAATTCGTTTTCCAACATAAGACTCCATAGTAAAAATTATCAGTTTCATAGTCTAATCATGTTTTGCAAAGTTTTCGGTACACCATCCCTTACACCCTGTATAACTTCAGATCATAGGGGGTATTCACAACGTATCATAGATTACTATCAAGCAAAAGGAGCGCTAAAATGCCCTATTTCAATATAATTTTGCGAGTGAAACGAACTCGACATTTCAAGTTAAAAAGTCAAGTGAGGCAATACTGCGCCTCACTGCAGTATAGCGAGCGAAACAAGCCACTTCACGTCGTGTAGAGGCACAGTGTAGCTCGCTTTGCTCACAATACGTGCTACTAGTTGTGGCGATTTGTGTATGATTCTAAAATTGTATTTATAAGAAATCAAATCACAGAGGTTTACTTGTACACTCTTTTCGAAAGTTAAAAAAATAATAATTTAGTAACCAAATTTTGCGTGACTTCATATAACTTACTTTTAATTTACAAAAAAGTGTTGATAATAAAAATAACACAATTTTAACAGAAAAATAATCGACAATTATTTATCCATTACTGTTACTAATATGAACAAAGTAACAGACATAGTCTGGAAGTGTAGCAAACTGAAGTGGCAGTGGGCTGGGCACATCTGTCGTAGAACCGACGGACGGTGAAGTAAGCGGGTTCTCGAGTGGAGGCCACGCCTCGGCAACCGTAGCGTTGGACGCCCTCCGGCCAGATGGACCGATGACTTAAAAAAGGCGGAGATCGTGCCCTATGGCGTACCCTGGGCTGATGTATGTACTAATATGAAGTCACGCAAAAATTAGGTCCAATCAAAGTGAGAATTAAAAAAAATAAAGTGAATATACAGAACCGTGCCCTCTAAAAGTTCACCTCAGAATCTCCGGATAAGTGTTATCTTGCATCTCGTTCTTGTATGCCTTCTCGGTGTACAATCTGAAGCACTTGCCGGGCCGCGTCCTGCCTGCTCGCCCGGCTCGCTGCTGAGCGGACGCCTTGCTGATCGGCGACACGAGCAGAGACTCCACTCGGATACGCGGGTTGTATACCTGTAAAGGTTTATGGATTATTAGCTTATATTTTGCAGATAAATTAAAACGTAAAAAAACGCATTTAAAAGCCTAACATATCACGCCTATTATCCCTTGCGGGGTAGGTAGAGCGTAAAGTAGCCTGTTAACTATGGTAAAATCAATGACATTTTTAGTTATGATTAAACAAGTGGCCCATCGGCAGAAATAAATCTTTTTACTGCTGTAAAAGTACTTGAAATCTTCCCCTTCGGTCACTATATGTATTAACCCCTCGTATGGTTTGACCCGGATCCGCGCCGCCCCCACTAACTGAGTAGTCCCGGATACGGGACACGGTTAGTTAGGTCAGCTTTTACACCAATATTACATTTATTACAAAGAAATACGGTATATTATTGCTTGCATTTGTTTCCTAGTAAATGAACGAACTATTGACAACAATCGCTCCTTCAATAAAACTTACCATTCGATCAAAAAAGTCATTTCAAATTGTCAAAAATTCGTTCCATTTGGTGATAAGTGTTCGTCTTTATAAAGTGAATTATAATTAGAAAAATATTAAAAAGGTAAGCAAAATATTACTTTTTATAATTATACTTATACAAGAGAACCTTTGTTTTGTAAAATCTGCCTATGTTTCTTGTTTTATCCAGTTCAAAACACGAAAGTTTGAAGTTACTCTGTTTAGTTGCTAAAGTTTCTAGTGTTTTTTACGCGTAAATTTTATGAACTCTATAGATAACTTTATTTATTATGAACGAGAACTTTATTCTCAATAAAATCCAATAAATGGATTACTTACAATAAATAAAAATACTGATATAAATTGATATTTTCGATGTATTGGAATTCAATAACACGCACACATTCACACGATGTACGCCATCTTTTCCTTGTATGCACACAATATACCGACAGAGACCGTTAGGTTATATAGCGTGTTCAGTAAAAGTGATAAAAAAATTGTTTGTTGACAATGCAACTATTATTTATTTACAAGATTGTATTTGTTTGTATGTTTTTTAGTTCAAATCTGGGATGAAATTTTTCTGCTTCTGGTGCTGCAGCCAGAATTGTCTTCTTATGAGAGAACTCTTCAACGACGAACAGCTCAGACATAAAATTTTGTATATGCATTGTACTGTGACAACTTGACATGATCTCCACCATGACATGCTGCTGCAGCCAGGATTGTCTTCTCATGAGGGAACTCTTCAATGACGAACAGCTCAGACATGAAACTTTTTATACACGCTGTACTATGACAACTTGATAGTTTTGTCAGAATATACGATTACTGTAATTTTTTTGTTATAATTTCATTTATTCTTATAAAAAAATATCTAAAATATTTATCCATGTTTCATTCATCTACCGAAACTGAAATATGAACATACTGTATATGCACGGATCCGGGCTAAAACAGATTGGTGCATAACTGCCGTGCACGGATCCGGGACTAAACAAATAGGAGACTTTTACGTTCCGCCATCTTGGCTCGGATCCGGGACTACACAGCTAAGACAGTTAGCAAGTCACGCACACATGCACAAAAATATAGAAATAAAACCGTTATTGTTTTACTGTTTTTTATCAATATTATCTATGAAAGCTGTTGTAGTATAATATATGGTAGGGAAGAGAATTTTTCATACTTGCCACACCATTATTTTAGTGACGCATAGACACTCGCAAATGTCAAAAAATAGTAAACGAAAATAGTTAGGTTATTACATACACTCTTCACTTTATTAGCAAAATAAGTGGTGTTATTAATTATTTAGGCATATTTTACATGATTTTAAGTGAAAATAGATAAATTATTTACGTAAATATGAACTCAAAAGTGTCTAAGACAATACTATTACAAGCCAAGAGAAGTATAAAGTTCGATGTAAACAAATGCAAAATGGCGAAACTGACTAAATAATTTGTTATTTTCAAACTGGTATTTACAAGTCAAGAAGTGTTAAAAGTAATAACTTTCTTATATTTGTGAATTGCAAATTTATTAGACTATTTGTAGTAAGAAATAAAACAAAAATTGATCTATGGAATATATTGAAAAGTCTTTCATTTTCAGGGACAAGTCATTTTTTGGTTGACTATCTGCGATCAATGGTCTGTAGAATAAAAACAAAGCAGGTTTTATCAATAAAACACAGTGTATAAGATAGATTAGTTATTTAGGTTTCAGGAACAGTCATTAGTTTAGTCAGTTTCATATAAATAAAAGGAGTTTTTCATCAAATTCTACAGGGCGGCGCGCGCGTTGGTCACTCATTACGAACTTGACACAGTTGACGTTTACATGTTTGCGCACCACCTACTCATACCAAAGGTTAATGGAAATCGCATCAAAATCCGTTGCATAGTTTTAAAGGTTTAAGCATACATAGGAACAGACACGGGAAGCCACTGTATTTTATACTACGGGCGGCCCGCCCAGCGGTTAAACGCTGAATCGTTTTCCCGGCACAAATTATAGAACAAAAACCTTCCTCTTGAATCACTCCATCTACTAAAAAGAACTGGATCAAAATTAGTTTCGTACTTTTAAAGTTCTAAGCATACATAGGGACACTGGAAGCAGCTTAATTTTATACTATTAATTAGTGATTATGATTAAATTATGATCAAATAGAGTGGTCGCAAACTGGAACAAGTTGCCTCAAGATGTCATATCAGCACAGAACACCAATATGTTTAAAAACAAACTTGATAAACACTTAAAAATATAAAATGGAAAGAGATAAAGTGAACTATGAACAATGTGATACAGGCATCATCAGTTGTTACAACTGCCTGCCTGATAAAATATAATAATAATAATAATAATAATTACCTTCTGTTTGGCGAAACCAGGGTCTATCACGAACACCACTCCATCAATAGTCAGTGACGTTTCAGCAATATTAGTTGACACCACCACTTTCCTACCTATTCCACCGTTGGGCCGATTCGGTGGTGCCGGCTCAAAGATCCTCTGTTGTAAGTTCGGTGGCAGCGTAGAATATAATGGAATGCATTTAAGTTCACCCGCATCTGGCCCCAGATTGTCTATCTCACGTTTGATCCGTTTACATGCATCTTCTATCTCTTCCTGGCCGGTCAAAAACAGGAGAATGTCTCCGGAGATCTCTTCACAGATGTGTATTTGGACTACGGTCCTGATTGCTGCCTCTAAATAGTCCCGTTCTGGCTGTGGAGTGTAGAATATTTCTACTGGATGTGTACGTCCAGGTACGTTCATTAATGGTGCATTGTCGAAGTACTGTTGGAATTTGCCTGCGTCCAAAGTGGCAGACATAATAACTAGCTTCAAATCTGAACGCTGTTTGATCACCTCTTTCAACACGCCCATTAAGATATCTGTAGCTAACGTTCTCTCGTGAGCTTCATCGAGGAGAATCACCCTGTATTGTTCTAACATTGGATCAGACATTGCTTCTCGCAGCAACATACCGTCTGTCATGTATTTGAGAAGGGTTTGGGGACCGGAGCAGTCTTCAAAACGGATGCTGTAACCCACTTGCTGTCCCAAAGCTACATCCATTTCTTCAGCAACTCTCTGTGCCACTGACATGGCTGCTACTCTTCTTGGCTGTGTGCAAGCAACACCTTTAGATTTCCCACCAGTGACGGCAGCAAATTCAACGGACCATTGAGGTATCTGTGTGGTCTTTCCTGAACCGGTTTCACCAACGAGGACCACACACTGGTGGTTATTGAGAAGTCTCATGAAATCATTCTTGTATTCCCAAACGGGCAGGCCCAGACGGCGTCGTAGGAGTTCATGGTAGCGCTGAGAATGGGGGAGACCTGAAGACAAAAAAATAAGCAAAAAAAACATTATACAACAGATAGATGGGTAGTCTAATTCGAAAATAGAAGTAGGCTGATTATTATCCAGACAACAGAAGTAAGTATAAATAACAAAATCAATAATGAATTAAGTATTAAGTATAATAACAGGATTTATTATTTATTTAATAGCAAAAGAAGCCAGAGAGTTAGTTTGGCTGTACAACTGGGCAACACTGCCAGAGTCTGCCCCAATGTGGCATGTAGAAAGTAGTATTAAACTTTCAAAAGTACTATGATTGAGTTTTGTAAGTTTAATTCTCTTTTGCGTACAAAACTGCATATTAAATTTTACAGTAATATTTTATTCTTATGTACCTCTTAAACTAAGTATTCCAAATAACTTTTTCTTACCAGTGAAAGTGTTGAACCCAGGGGTACTGGTGGCTGTAGGAGGCATGCCCGCAGACCCCACAGATGGCGTTTTGTCTGAGCTGGACTCTCCGCCACCAGACTTGGCGGCTGCTGCTGCTTTCTCCTCCCTGTAACAAAGTTATTATGTACTTGTGGGCTGATCAAGAGGAGGGAACATTGGAAGTTACTCTAACAAGAAGACAAGCTTTGGAAAGTAAAATGGATTTTCACTTTGAAAATTACAAAAGTTACTTTAAAATCTTCTTATCTTAGCCTACATCATCCTATTTCCCATATAGTTAAAAAATAAAATTTAATAAAATAAAACAGGGCATTTACACCACATTCAACAAATACAAATACAAAGAACTTTATTGCAACAAACATTCGAGGGTATTTCAGATAATAGTGTATCACCATAGTGACAGGTTGTCAGCCCATCGCCTAAAATTGCAATAGACATGTAACTCTAGAGTCCCTATTGCCTCTTACAATACCCACAGGAAAGAAGTGGGGTTTTCTCTAATGTATATAAAAAAATAAAATAAAATAAAAATGATTTATTTCAAAATCTTAATATACATTTAGTGCCGGGTCTTCCCTTGTGTGTACTTACTAATACTAAATTTGTGTGCGTGTATGCATGTTTGTTACCTCTTCATGCTCAAACAGTTTGACCAATTTGGATGAAATTTAGATAACATGTGTAGTGTATAACCCGGAATAACACAGGCCACTTTTTACCATGGGAAAACAATAATTACCATAGGAAAATGAGTGGCAGCAGGTGAAACCGCCAGACGGAAATCTAGTGTACTTACCAGTGTAAAAAGTGTAAAACAACCTGGTGCCTATGTTATGAAACTACAGGCTACAAGTTTACAGGTGAAATTTGTAGTACATTGCGTAGCCGGTTAATATTCCTGGTATCATAATGGCTAACCAACTACGCAATGAACATCAAATTTCACCTGTAAAATTGTAGCCTGTAGTTTGATAATATCGGGTTGTAGTGTGCGTACGCACCTCCTTCATATTATTCATTAGACAGTCCAATAAACGGCACTAAACTGACAACACGTGTATCATTGATCGCGCCCCCAACCGCCATCGCCGCATGGCGACCGCTGCCAGTGCTGCCTTTTGGCAGTGCTGCGCACCGTGGTTTTTCATTTTGTTATAATGAAAGTGTTTAATATGTGTGCAGCAAAGAACTAGTTTCGAAAAACAGTGAATTAAATATGATAAAATGAGCACCATAGTGATGGATGAGAAACAATATGGCGCATAAGCTTTGAAATACGACGGCACATGACCCGGATTTGACAACTACACGTACCAGGAATATTTCTGCAACATTTAAACGAACACAAAAAAGTACATAGATCAAGACAAATTTACGACGACGACACGTATGAGAAACAGTGTATTTCTAGATCTCAAAATACACTTAACAGCAAGTGCACAAAGATATTTATCCTACATTATCATTTACAAAATAGTGAAATCGCAGCAAGTACTAACCAACTTACTAGAATATAAACAAAATTAAAGTAAACGAAAGTAATGTGATGCATGGCATGGGTTGCGGCCGTTGCGGGGCGCTGGGAGCTGATGGTGTCGGATGAGGATGCTGCCGGTTAGCCTTGGATAAATGACCCATGGGAAGATTTTTCTAACGAGTGGTATTTTACGGTTTTCAGGAATAAATCACGTGAGTAAGCATATTTCAACTTCTGTGAGAGGTGCCATATCCAAGTGTTTGCATTTATTCAATACCCCGAGTGAACCAAAATGTGTTGAAAATGTGTTAAAATCAGTCTAAACAAAAAGTTCGTCAATATTACGTTTGTCATGGTACGAGAAGTCAGATTCTTTATGGACTCTAGAAAAACATCATTTATATTTATTAGCCAGTAATCTTAAATATAGTCTTTAATTTACGTCTACAACATTTTTGGGGAAAACATATGTTGGAAATTGAATTTAATTGACTATAAATTTTGAATTATTTATATATATATATATGTATTTTAATACATTTACTTAATAATAATTCAATATGCAACCATTATAAGCGCGCACGACACGAGCAAATTATCAACGCAGTGTCGCTAGCTAGTTAAACAAAAAAAAATGTGTATATATCTTTAGTCAAACAGATTATTATTACAGAAATTAATTCATAATTTTTTATTAAATCGATGTATGTTGGTATTAGAAGAAAACGCAATAATAAACTACTTCCCAGAAAGCATTCCAAGTAACATGATATCCTGATTCGCGAAGCGCAGCGCGAGTGCTTGAATGACAACGTTATAATAGGTATTGGCATCACGAGATCATTATAATTTTTTTAAATTATATTGTATTATGTTAAAGTAAATTTAATATGTTGGAAATAGCGATGAATAACATTTACACATACATCTCCAAAAATAATACTGTACTAACTAACAGGTATTTATTAAATGATGTGCACATTTACGGATGAACAAAACTATTCCTTTTGGGAATCACTGAATAATTCTAGTATTTTATAATAAAAATCATACCATACAAAAATAAAGAGAAGGTGAAGGTTCTGAATATTACAAACTGAAAATAAAAATTTACATATAGATGATAAAAAAAACATTACAAATACCAATAAAAATTAAACAGTCAAGTCACTATAATATATCTTGCACTATTATTTTAATGTAAAGCAACAATAACGAACATTGCTTAGAATTCTGATCTATGTCAGCGAAATATAACACGATATTCACGCTGCTCATCAGTAGGTAACATGTACAGAGTCCCAACTTACGGTGCAATAAATTAATATTCTATAACTTCTTTACGTTTGTTTTATACTGGGTCTTATGAATTAAAAAGTATTAAACAGTTTATTTACATAATTATATTGAAATTTGAAAAGGTACAACTATTTTTAAAAATAAATTAGCTAAGTTATTAAAATACGTGATAATTATAATTTTCGCGAAATTCAGAATTAAATTAAAAACAAAATTAGCATCGAGTATTGAGAAACTAAGACTCCTAGCAATACAATTTTCATGTCAAGTGTATATTTTCTTTAGAAAAGAAATTTCATAGAGAAATTAATTTTGTAACATTATAATAATTGTATGTAGTATGTACCGACCTACTTTATATGCGTTTTTTTCATTGACACAATTTGTTACATACAGAAAAAAAAAAAAAAAAAACATGTCGATAATTAACTTAAATGCAGTAAGTCTCATAAGTTCAGAATTATATTCAGTAATAAGTAAATCCTTTGATACACAAAGAATGAAAGTAGAGACTGTAATTGTAGATTGAGTTATGTGATGAGTGATGCTTGTTTCAGTTTGCGTGTTTGTGTTTTGATTAGATAAAGATTTACGTATGAAGAGAGTGAAAGATAGATGTATGAAAATTTCGAGAAGGGCCCGTTGATAAAAGAGAGAGAATGAATGAAATAAGGACTCATAAATCTTATAATAAGAAAAAACGACACATGAAAAAAAAAAAACGGTGAAATTTACAGACAAAATGGTAAAAAAGCAAGGCATGAAGTATGCGAACGTTAGTTTGACTATGACTTTTTTTATAGAAGAAGTTAGCAAATAATAATGGAAGCCGTAGTTGTAATTATTTGATAATAACAAAGGTTGAAAACATGCTATACATGCATACATGTTAAAAAACATAGGTACTAAGAGTCGATTCTACTAATAATTGTCGTTTTGGTAGTTAGTGCAAACAGTTCCAAGATTACTCTTAAAATAACGCAACAATGATAATATTTTATTTTAACTGCCATATACTATAGGTGATTTAGGTTTCATGGTTAGGATCGCAACGCAACTTAAAATGAAAATATATATATTACCCTCATCTTGGGGAAGTTGAAGCTAAATAAAAATATATAATATATATATCTAACATAAATAATGTAAGTAAATAAGTTGTAGCTTTTTAAAATACAGTTCTGGAACGAATACAAGTACATGAATGAGTGACTGTTAAATATTCTTATATTAACGATATTATTATAGTCTTGCAGTTATTAGGTGAATAATTAGCTCTTACAAGCAGAAGATGCAGAATATATCTAACTGTTTGTTTTAATGAACAAATGATAAAGAGTTTAGAGTTTGTAGAACATTTACTATTTTTTTTTTACAATAACCTTGATTCGCTATATTTTATAAAGCTAAACAATTTGAAGAAACTAAGTAGAAATGTCGTCGGTAAAGTACTTACATAAAAATTACAAAATACTAAAAAGCAAAAAAAAAAAAACTACTGGAACTTAAAATAGAGATTATCGGAAAATGACACCAGGGTTCATTGGGTCGTTGGACGACTCAGTATCCCAAACAAAAAGAAGAAGAAGAAGCGGATAATGTTGAGGATTAATGGATTGAGGAAATATATTAAAAATCTTTTGCAGTCTTTAGAACTCATTAGGTATATTTCAGAAAGGTAAGGTAGGTAAAGGTAATATGAGGAGCCTAGCCAAGTAGTATGTATGTATGATGGATAGAAGTGCAAGGAGTGAAATGTATTGTTTTTTTTTTTGTAGTTTGAATACGGTATGAAGTTGGAATTCCTAAGTGAAAATTGGATAAATGTGGTTTCATCATTAAAAAACAAAACATTTTAAGAGCATGAAATTTGACTTCGATTGTTTAGAGAATGTGTAGAAGATAGAAATGGGGAAAGAATGTGAGTGCGCGTCTGCACTAAAGATTATGTGAGAGAAAGTTAGTAAGAAGTAAAAAGTGTTCAGATCCTTCAGATACTTTGGTGTGAGCGAGCCTCGCCAAATGATAACTGTTGGAGGCTTAGTGTATGCCTTAAATCTGACTCAATTTGTAGTGGTGGTACATAGCCAAGGAGCTATTGTAGAGTGGTATATTGTGGGTCAGAGCCTTCCATTCGACCATGGTGTGACCGAGCGTCCTCAGTGGGATAAGTTGGCGTCCTGCGAGACTTAAATCGTGGCCCCAATAAATATAAATGTAATGCGCAATAAAATAAAATAAAAGATATTAAAATGTATAAGTAAAAGTATTATGTCGACAAAATAAATAAGTACCACTCAGTAATGTATAATATGGATCCAAAGCACAAAGATGCTAAATTATAATGTTTCTATTAAATGTCAAAGTATTGTAAAGAGTATTAGAAACTCTAAGCTATACACAATGGTACCTATTGCCTTAAAAGTTTTACACTGGTTTATACTTACACTATGATTATGAATACCATGAAGTGAGATTTTAAACGAGGTATTTTACTAATTTATGTCATGACAACCGGATTTGATAAGAGGCCTTACTATGAAAACGGATATGACTAATAAATGATATTATGATACTAGTTTCAATACGGAGCTAAGAGAGATAAGAGACGTATTGAAATCAAGATCAAAAATCTTCGTCTGTGTAGACAAGATTAATTAAGTAATTATCTAATTAATTAATTAGGTATAAGTATAGTTAAGTACTATTTAGAATTAATCAATTTAGAAAATTATGTTATTTTTCCTTTGGTATCTGCGACATTGAAAATTTGTTTGGTAAATATAGAACGTTTTGGATATAAGTCTGTCTTAAATAAAATCAAAATAAAGCTACAAAATTTGATTGATTGTTTAAAATGAATGTGTACATGGTATGTAGGTAAACAGGAAATTTTTGAAAAAAAATAAAAATGTATTACAATTCGGATAAAAAATAAGATTATATATTAAAAATTATAACTATGTATCAACCAATGTATAATAATACCTACTAATACTTTTGAAATTAAAAGGAAAATTAAGATTAAATAGACGTTATAAATAAGTTTAGAAAAAGTAAGTTTTCATACTTAGAATACTTAAACATAACATAAAAAAAAATATGTGAATTTAATTTTTTTTTCTTTTTTTACGGGGGAGGTGTAGTGTGCGTACGCACCTCCTTCATATTATTCATTAGACACTCCAATAAACGGCACTAAACTGACAACACGTGTATCATTGATCGCGCCCCCAACCGCCATCGCCGCAGGGTGCTGATGTATTCGGAAGGACTTTTGAATACCTACCATAAAAATAATGGTGGGGGGGAGGGGGGAGGTAGGGGGACCCCCCCCGGGGGGTCCCCCCCTGCGACGACTCCCCGTTTGGGGGGTACGACCCCCCCACAAATGACATGTAAGTCACTATTTGAAGGGGTTTTATGACAGAATGTATAGGGGGGGGAGGCGTGTGACCCCCCACTCAGGGGGTCCCCACCCCCCATTTGAGGGATGTTTGCTCTACTTTTGCCTTGCCCTGTGTCGGTTCTGGCACTTCGCCGGCCCCTGCCGGGGCACGCTCGCTCCGCTCGCTCGGCTTGTGCGTTGTGGTCACCGTTCTAACCTAACCTAACCTAACCTGGCGTTGAACGCCAGGTTAGGTTAGGTTGTGCCTAACGGACCTATTACTGAGGCGATGTTGTTTCGGCTTCTGCTCTAGCGCTACAGGTAGTGCAGCCCCTCCACCCTTGCGTGACTTAGCACATAATAATAAAATAAAAATAAAATAAAATAAAAAGACTTAGCACATAATATTGGCATAATACCCTTAGAGAGTTGCTAAATTGTTCAAAACTTACAAAAATGGTAATACCTAAGTGACGTGTAGTGTCAAAATGGCGAAAACTAACCTCAAATTAAGTGAAAATTAAATTTCAAAAATTTATAACTCAAGTTCTAGACGTCGTCGCAAGTTAAAACTTTACAGATATGTTAGTGACATGGTAAGGAATCAGTAAAAAAAAATTGGGAGCTCTAGCTCATGGTTGGTATTCAAAAGACGAGCCATGTATTCTTTTATCTTTACAGCCTGATTTGTACTGAACCCAGTTTACTAATGTATATTTTATATGAAATTACAGGTCCATGTGTTAATATGTTGAAATAGGTTTCAGTGGTGCGGCCTAACATTAAAAACTAAGGCGGAATTTCAGAGTTCGCACAGTTCTAAACTATGCTGGGCTGATTTACATCAATTCCACATTTTGGAGTGGGGTTCCATGACAGACTAAACGGGAGTCGTAGAATATGTTTGATTTTACGCAACTAAAAAGTTACAAGCTATCAAATAATTATCAATCTGTATGCCCATTGTCAGGTATATCTATGTTTTCATAATGAAAAGATAAATAGTTCAATCTAGCTAGATGCTGCGTACCGTAAACGCATCAGTGAAAAAACGAGTACTTATGCGTTTTACAAGTTTTGGGGTGTGCAGAGTTTTGCTTGCCCACAAGATATTTTGATAAGAGAGGCGACTGAAGAATTCGAAAACTTATTGCAGGACTATTTACTGTGGAAACAACGGCCTGAAACATCCGACACAACAAAAGAAATGCGGTTCTTGTTTGGAAAGCATGGCATGCCAAACATTCAGTAAATTGAGCAACACTCACCTTTTCTTCTTGATAAAAGGGTCTAGCACTTCTATTCTTCGTTTAGACATGTTTGAATCAACACATACAGCACTTAACACACGAAAATCACCAAAAAATTCAATAAACTTCACTCGATAAAACGCGGCCAACAAGATGGCGACTGAGAAGATGGATTTTTGAAGTTCGAATTATGTCTATTAGTCTATGGTTCCTTGGTGTTGCCATTTAATTCTCATTCAAGTTGTCATAACCGGTTTGTACAGACGAGCGTTTTAATATTATCCGCTTTATAAGCCAAAAAGCGATTATTCCAAACTGTAAAAAAAATGATAAATAATTACGTTCCGTACCACGCAAAATACAAATTTCCTTTCTTTTTCACATCTCCTTTACACCGAGATATTATTATAAAGTTTTTTCTACCTAAACGCTGTTTATGAAGAATGGAACGTTGCTAAACAAAAATGTCAGTCGAAGAAGGAAGTGCGTATTTTGGTTTCGTGCTATTTATTTGAAATTTTGTTCAATTCTTTCCAAAAATGTGTTCATAGTATATAAATTGAAATGTGTATATAGTGCTGTATATATAAGTGCAATCAATTTGGCTGGTAATGTTGTAGTTCCCGTAAATAAGAAATACATCTACAGATGACCCGGATTTGAGTGACATTATAGAGTTATCAACACGAAAACGACCTGAAAAACTGAATAATATTTCATCCCCAGACGTGAGTATTTATAAGTTTTCAGAGAATGCACTTTCTTCTGCATGTGAAGTGAATCAGGTGCATACTTAAAATCAAGATGGCGGCGGGGTCATTCATATCATCACATCACAGTATTTTTTTTATAAAAAATTTCCTCTTTTTGGCTAATTTTGGGAATTCCAAGACAGTACCAACAGTGTAGAACTATTACAACATACTAGGACTATTTAAGTACATATTTACATTCAGAGTCAATATTATAGCTTCTCTTAGTACATAATAGCATTGTATTCTTCAAACTATTAAACCCAAAAAAAATTACAGTCTAGATTAACTCATCTTATTGTTATATCTTCAAAAGTACCTATGTCTTCTGTACATGGCATTTAGGTGTCCATCAAAGTTTTTTTATTGGTTGCTTCAGAGGCTACCTACTACATTGCTTTTGTAATAAAGGTTGTTGAACTTGTCTCAACATGTTCGCAATAACATAAAATGGCGAAACTCACCAGTTACAATACAACCCGATCATGTTATCTTGAGGCATGGCGTTGATAACGTCATATCGCTCAGGTATGGTGTGAAAAAAAAGGATCAACAATGAAACTACCAATTTTATTTTGGGACATGGATTTTTTTGGCCAATCTTGAACTTGACCATACTGACCTAGCCGGGTGAGCTATGGGTATGCGAGGGGAACGGGGTCTTCTATCGTGTTGATGGAAAGCCGATCGCCTCAAATTTCGTTCGACCAGTATTTTGCCACTATCACAGCATTGTCTTTCATCAGCTGCTCCTGCGTACAGGTGGTAGGACATGCAGAACTCGATATAAGATGGTCCGTGGTTTGTGGGTCAACCCCGCATTTGCACCGAAGATTGGGGACCTTGCATTCCAGGGATGAGTCAAGTTAATGTGACCAAGTTGTATCTGGAATTTGATGACTTAATCTTCTACCAACTTAATTTAAAGTTTTCTTACCTTTAAGTGCACTTCAAACAATTTATAATTTTCTTCCTCCATTTATGTTGGATTGTTGGTGGACAAACCAAAGCATTCGGATGCCAGAGTTATAACTTTAGTATGCCACTAATATGCCTCTGATGTAAACCTGCACAGCACATACAAAAAATATCAAAAAGTATAACTCTGACCCTTCATTTAAATATGCTGTGTGAAGTGTTAATTCAACATAGTGGACACAGTTTGTTCATCTCAGACATAATATTAAATATATAAGTATATTTTTTAATTCAAAACAAACAGTCACATAAACAACTTAGTATGGTAAAACAAGAATTAATACACCATTAGTTTTGTTCATACTAATTTATATTTTATGGATTTTTTACAGATGGTAGTTCGCTGGTCGAACCTCCCATTGTTCACATAGCACGGCTACAAACCAAGCATTGATACAAGACTCCCCGCCATGGGGCAGCAGACCTCCAGAAAAAGTAAGTACCAAGAGAGCAGAGAATCGTCTAGTTAAATAACAATACAGATGTATTAAATGAACTTTTAACACTTAGACATTATACACCTATGACAATTTGCAAATCAACAGTTTGTATATTTGTTTGGTGACACTTGTTCATAGGGGTAGGCAGAGAATGTATGGCAGGATAATAATTAAAAATAAAGGCACTGCCTCGGGCTGGATAGGTTAATCACACGGCATGTAACTTTATGCCACCACCAGTGAACGACATTTGTTGTAAATTGAAGTCAAGATTTGCAATAGGTGTATAAAGTATTATATGGGTCAATACTACGCTAATACAAACATATATCACGCCTATATCCCTTGCGGAGTAGGCAGAGAGTAGACGACCATAAAAAACTGACATTTACACAACACTGCAAGGACCTATCAGCATGTATTGCTGCCTATCCTATAAACAATAATAATACTTTACGCCACGTCTGACATAACATTTGTGGGTTATTCAGACAATTGTGTACAGTCCCTCCCTCGAGTCCCTTAGTCGCCTCTTACGACACCCACGAGAAAGAAATGGGGTGACGCTATTCTAAGCCGTCATCACACACGACATATCCGTACTAATATTATAATTTCGAGAGTTTGTGTGTGTGTATGTATGTATGTTTGTTACTTCTTCACACTCAAATGTCTTGACGGATTTTGATGAAATTTGAAACACAGGTACAGTGTAACCTGCAATAACATATAATGCTACTTTTTACATATATGCTACTTTTTGCTGCGGATGAAACGGCGGGTCGGAAAGCTAGTATGTGAACACAGTGCTAATGATGTTTATATTGCAGGCGGCGAGTGCGCGTGTGGCTGCGGCGCGTGGGAGCGCCGGAGGTACCCAGACGAGCCGCCCAGCTCGGTACACAGATACGTCAGCGCCGTCACTGACAGGTATGACAACCTGGCCCCAAAGTCTCGTTTCAGTGCAATGTAGGCGTTTCAATTCAATTCAATTCATTTATTAAGTCAACTTAATTGCTAACAGTTACAACCAAACGCAATTAGTGTAATAATTAATTAAACATGTCGATACACAATTAAATAATAAATAATAGTTACTCATGTCCAGCTGTGGACTGTTCTGGCTGCTCATGTATATAAGGTGTAAAAAAAATTGCTGAGAATATTTTAAGGGGTGAACCAGTACGTGAAACTGAACAATTTTCCCTAAGGAACATAGGTCGAAATATGAAAAAATAATTTGACCCTCCCATACTTAGTGTGTTACCCGGCCGGGATAATTTGTATTCGAGGGCCAATTTCTTTTTTCATATTTCGACCTATGTTCCTTGGGGAAAGTTGTTCAGTTTCAAGTACTGGTTCACCCCTTAACTACTCCGCTCGTAACAGCACACATGTGTCCTTGAAGTACAATACAAATCTATTGTTGCAAAATTCGACCTGAGCGAAGTGGTTAAAATATTCTCAGCTAATTTTTTTACACCATGTATATCTACTGGTTGACAGATGGAATGGTCGTGAATGCGCGTGTCGTAGACGACGCTGGCGACGGCCGGCTTGTGTGTGCACCGCCTACAGAAGAGTGAGCGATTGCAGGGATGACAATCGGTACGTTGCACAATTTCAGAAAAAATTAATTATGGCACATTGTCTTTTTTAACAAAAAATTAAAAATTCTGCTCCACAGCACAGGCAGGATTTGAACTTTAGGCTTAGTTTTACATTTGACATAGATAGTTTTTTGTAAATTTGGTATTTGATGTAATAAATACTTGGAGTTTCCATGCAAATAGTTTGGTGAACCTCGTTCACAATATTGTATCTTTTCATTTTCGTATACATTTTTTAGGAATTCTTCATGTGCTAGCCACCTTATATTTTTTTTTTAATTGCTGAATTCTTAATAATAAAAAAAAAAAACGTTTATTCTCATAAAACAGTTTATTGTTACAAATTTTACAGTCTGCTAAACTGTACAACAGAGAATAGCCCCCTTAATATAACTGTATTTTTACAATAATATATATTTTTTTAAGTAACTATAATTGAAATAAAACATGCTTATTATTAAATTTTAAATATAATGTTACTTTACAGGAAATTATCTACATTAATTTGATTCTTGAACTTCATTAACAAATGTTCACCAAGCCTATTTTTGAATATATATTTACTTCTAGAATTAGTTATCTTGTAATATGTTATTAGATAGTTGTGCCACGAGATATTAAGTGGTACGTTCACCATAGTAGTTAATTGTTTTAAGTATAAATACTTGTACTATCTAATTTATTTTCAATAATATTGTTGTAAATAATAAAAAAATTAATTATTTTCCAGACTGGCTACAGTGCTTACGATAGGCGCGCGAGACTTGCGTCGCGAACTCGACGCCATTGTCATAAACACAGGTATGTATAGCTATGTACACTTGTAGCGACCTCTGGGAGCTACTACAAGAAGCTCACTCAAGTGGTTCATAAGACACAACAGAAGTTCTCAACATATCCGCTAGATGGCGCCACGTGACAGAACAATGGGCCTGAAACGCGGTATCGAAGTGTTCACCGCGCACCATATATACAACTTCCAATTCTATCCGGACCGACTGGAACCCTCCATTCTGTCTATTGGTATCTTCTTCTTTTCGTGTGGGACACCTAGTCGTCCAATGACCCTATGAAACCCTGGTTTCAGAGTTTTTCAATGGTAGGCCTCTTACATGGTTGTGTAAGGACTGCTGTGTAAGTAATAATAGACAGCAACCGGGACCTACAGCTTAACGTGCTCTCCGAATTACTGAACCATCTTTTCTTTTTCGGACAATCAGGTTGTTCAGCCTGAAATGTCCTCACCAGACTGGGAACAAATTCACAAAGTGATAAATATCAACTTTGTGAGTGCCCCACCGGGAATCGAATCCGGAACCTTTGCGTCGCAGGCAGTCGCACTACCACTGCGCCACATCGGTAGACTTAAAACTAAATCTACGACGAAAAAGAGTCCAAATAATTTTGACTGGAGATATTTTTGTTTTAGTTTTTTTTATCTTTATATTTGACATTTCAGACGGTGACACAGTGCGTGAGAATGGCGAGCCAACAGCCGAGGTGTACGTGCTCTCTGTAGCACCGCGACCGTGAGTATATACTACTTACTTTCGAGTGGGACACCGAGTCGTCCAATGACATACTATACAGGGTGTATGCGACACCTCGCTATTGGTCGTGTGATGCCGGCTTAGAATACCATCACCCCATTTCTTTCCCGTGGGTGTCGTAAGAAGCAACTAAGGGACTCGAGGGTGTGGATTGCAAATTTAGGCGATGGGCTGACAACCTGTCACTATGGTGATACACAATATTCCAATTGATCCTCAAATGTTTGTCAGACGTGGCGTGAATGTCTGTTTTTTACAGCCGTTCACGCTCTGCCTACCCCGTAAGGGATTACAGGAGTGATATATGTATGTAAGGAACAACTCGCCATATACAGGTGAATAATGGCGTAAAGTTACATGCCGTGTGATTAACCTGGCCAACCCCGAGGCAGTGCCTTTATTTAAATTTTTTATCCCGACCGAGCCGGTTTCAAGGTAATATTATGGCGTACCCTGGGGGAGGCAGCAGGCCAGCAGTGGACTGCAATAGGCTGATGTATATAGGGTTTACTAGCGGCCCGCCCAGCGGTTTCACCCGCTGCTAACCGATTTCCCACGGGAAACAGACCTTCTCCCGACATAAATCATACATAAAAACCTTCCTCTTGAATCACTCTACAGACATACATACACACATCACGCCTATATCCCTTGCGGGTTAGGCAGACCGTAAACGGCCGTAAAATGCGGACATTTATGTCACGTCTGACAAACATTTGAGGGTCATTCAGATAATTGTGTATCACCATAGTGACCGGTTGTCAGCCCATCGCCTAAAATTGCAATACACATGTTACCTTGTCCCTTAATCGCCTCTTACGATACCCACGGAAAAAAATAAGGTGATGTTATTCTAAGCCGGCATCTCCTCTATCTCACTCTATCTTTAAAAAAAAAACTCTTCCAAATCCGTGAGGTGGTTATGAAGATTTAAGCATACATACAAACAGACATAGCGACAGACGCGGGAAGCGACTTTACTTTTTACTGTGTAGTTCCACTGCTAAAGAGTGGAACTCACTACCTGCATACAACCCTAATCTCTTCAAAGTAAGAGTGAACAGGCTTCTTCTGGGCATGTAAGTGACTGTGTGTTTTTAATGAGAAAATAAATATCTTTGAACCTAACTAAAGTGAACTATAAGTGCTATATAGTGACGAACTTGAACAGTGAATATGATGCAGGCATTATCAGTTGTTTCAACTGCCTGCCTGTTCAAATAAATAATAATGATAAATTATAAAAATGCTCGCATAGTAAAATCACTACTTTTTTTATTATTAAGTATGGGTTTGCTCTTGACTCTAGTCTAGGTCATAGGACAGAGACAGAGTCTAAGATGGAGCGAGCTCACCCAGAAGAAGCCTGTTCACTCTTACTTTGAAGAGATTAGGGTTGTATGCGTTTGGAAACACAGACGCAGGTAGTGAGTTCCACTCTTTAGCAGTGCGCATTATAAATGATGACTGGAAGCGCTTAGCTTATAGTTTACTTTCTGTAGGTCAGCTGGAAGAAATTTCTTAGTAGAAATAAGTTGTCCTGTTGTAAGTAAGTAAAAACACTTTATTGCACATTCAAAACACAAATAAACACACAGGAAAACTTAAACTGTTGTGTCGTCATTCTTTGTATATTATATGTCTCTTGTAATGTTTCTTGTGTGCAATAAATGGTTAATAATAAAGTTTCGGTTTGATCGGTTTTTCACGATGTTTCAGTGCGGATGGCGAGGCGGGGGGTGAGGCAGGCTCGCGCGGGGAGGGGGGGCAAAGCAGCGACGGCGCCATACGACTGCATCCACACTTCCAGGTATTTATGCGCCTAGGGCTGCCGATTCTGTGGTCTACGGTTCGATTCCCGGCAACAAAAAAAAAATAACCTGGACAGTTCACACAGCGCCATCTAGCCCCAAACTAAGCAAAGCTTGTACTATAGGACACTTAATAGCTGATATTGATACTTAAATACTTTTTTTTTGTAAATAAAATACATATTATACATTGAAACACCCAGACTAAACACAAATATCTGAAAATGACTTAACAGACATTTGTGAGTTGTGGGGATCGAACCCACGACCCTTGGCGTTGCAGGCAGGGGTACTATCCGCTACGCCATCGGGCCAGTCAAACAGACACGTACAAATTTTAAACAATTTCTTGCTTAGTTTTTCGATGACTTGTTAAAGAAAATCATTATTTATTACATGGTTTATTTATTAAATGAGAGGTAAGCCAAACTAGCCACTGATTTTTAGATTGGCTAGAAGACAAAACAAGAAAACCATTTGGAGATATTTTAGTTTAATTTAATTAATACATTCTTATATTTAGTAAGAAAAAGTTAAAGATTACTCATATTTATCAAAAATACATTAAAAATTTAAACCAAGTCTGATTTAATGGTTTTTTAACGGTTGAAGTTGTGCGTTGCTATGATTTTTCCCAAATTACTTCATCAAACAATATATTTTAAAAATTGATTATACATTTTCGTATGATCTAATAATGAAAAAAAAAACAAATTAGTTCCTAACATGAAAAAAAATAACTTTACCTAACCGAATTATGTTATTTTTTTGTAGGTGGTGTGCGGCGGCGAGCTAAGAGCGCTGTTGTTTCAAACGCGAGCCCTGCCACACTCGCAACAACCGCAGGCCAAAGTTCACACACAGGTAAAAACAAATAATTATACTACAAGATATAAGTATAATGTATTCATAAATTAAAAAAAGAAATTGAAAAAATGTCAGCGCCCGCCGGGACTTGAACCCGGAACCGTGGGGTACCGTCCCACTGCTATGCCAACTGAGCCACCGGCGCCCCGACTGACACCTGTAAATTTTTCAATCTCTTGGTACTCCGAAGCGACGTACAAGCGACATCTTTTTTATTATTAATTAATGATGGGTTTGCTCTTGACTCTAGTCTAGGTCATAGGACAGAGACAGAGTCTAAGATGGAGCGAGCTCACCCAGAAGAAGCCTGTTCACTCTTACTTTGAAGAGATTAGGGTTGTATGCGTTTGGAAACACAGACGCAGGTAGTGAGTTCCACTCTTTAGCAGTGCGCATTATAAATGATGACTGGTAGCGCTTAGTCCGAATTGGTGGAATGGCTACCAGGTACGGATGGTATCCGGCGGTGCGTCTGGATGTCCGATGGTAGAAGGGAGCTGGTGGAACAAGGTCGTGAAGCTCTTGAGCACACTCTCCGAAGTACAATCTATAAAATACCGACAAGCAGGCAACCTTGCGGCGATGTGCCAGGCTATGTAGCTTGGTGTCCACCAGTTTTATGTCGCCTATGAGCCTCTTGGCCCTGCGTTCCACCGAGTCAAGATACATCTAGTATAAGTTATTTTAACGAATACTATGGTTAGTCCACAATTAGTGTAGGCTGAATTCAAACCATGCGATGAAATTGAATACCAAATTTTAAAACACTTCCCATGTTAGGTATACAATTTTTGAAAATTTTGCGAGTTTTTATCGCTTAGACTACATTCAATCTGTAAAGATAGAATTAGTAGCCGGGTATTAGTTGCAAAACTAACCCGGTAGATGGAGCCGTGCCACGCGTTACTGGCATTAAAATACACTTGCAAAATTGGCGGGCAAGGAACGAGCTGCGGTAGCCCAGATGGAAGAGGCGCCGCCACTAGTAATGACGAAAGTCGCAGGTTCAAATCCAGGGCGCGTTTGAAAATTTTGCATGTTTTCAAAAATACCTATCACGGGAAGTGTTTTTCATATTTGGTATTCAACCAAATCTGTCTTGAGTTTCCAGTACCAATCACTATTTACACATACATACACATATCACGCCTACAATCCCTTGCGGGGTAGGCAGAGCGCAAACAGTCGCAAAAAACGGTCATTTACGCCACGTCTGACAAATATTTGAGGGTCATGCGGAAAACTGTGTATCGCCATAGTGACAGGTTGTCAGCCCATCGCCTAGAATTGCAATACACACCGTAAAGTCCTCTTGTCGCCTGTTACGACTCCCACAGGAAGGAAATGGGGTGATGCTATTCTAAGCCGGCATCACAAGGCAATACGATATATCAAGCATTAAAATATTTCTATCGTTTCCACCGCTATTAAAATTATGCTACCGTAGCAAATGTCTTGAGTTTTCAGTGTCAAATCACTATTTCCTGCCTGATTTCTGCAGTACACATCTAGCTGAAGTTTATAAATTGTAGTCAGTTTTTTGTTGTTTTGAAAATTGATTTTTCCGCATGTAAACTAGATGTTTATTTTTGAAATAAACGCTTTATCTATCTATTTATTGTCCATTTATCCAATACTAAATATCCACGTGTGATGCCGGCTTAGAATAGCATCACCCCCTTTCTTGCCCGTGGGTGTCGTAAGAAGCGACTAAGGGACTCGAGGGTGTGTATTGCAATTTTAGGCGATGGGCTGACAACCTGTCACTATAGTGATACACAGTTATCTGATTGACCCTCGAACTTTTGTCAGACGTGGCGTAAATTACCGTTTTTCACGGCCATTTATGCTCTGCCTACCCCGAAAGGGACTATAGGCGTGATATATGTATGTATGTATGTATCCAAAACTACGTTAAACCTAGTTTGTAATAAAATTAATGTTAGTAAGCCCTCTCATGAAGTTGCGGTGCCCTTGCAGGGCGTCACATGTATACCTAACTCATCTAAGTACCAACTCTGTGTTATGAAATGATTAATGTGACATGCAATAAATGATTGATTGATTGACTTTATACGTTTCCAGGTGGACTACATACATTGCTTGGTGCCGGATTTGCAAGAGATCACCGCCTGCTCCTTCTACTGGGGGAAGATGGATCGCTACGAGGCAGAGCGACTGCTAGACAACAAGCCAGAAGGTAACACCCTTAGAGTCTCTCTCTCTTTTCGTGTGGGACACCGAGTCGTCCAACGACCCGACGAACCCTGGTGTCAGAGTTTTTCAACATGACATGACATTTGACATGGTTATGTAACGACCGCCGTCTAAGTAATCATTGACAGTAACCGAGAGCGACTGCTTAACGTGCCCTCCGAAACACGGAACCATTTTTTTTTTCGGAAAATTCACTCTGCAATGTTCTAACCAGACCGGGAACAAATTTACAAAGTGATAAATATAAATTTTGTGAGTGTCCCACCGAGAATCGGAACCCAGAACCTTTGCGTCGCAGGCGGTCGTACTACCACTGCGCTACATCTGCCGTCAACCCTTAGAGTATAGGAAAATACACACACACATATCACGTCTATAATCCCTTGCGAAGGAGGCAGAGCGTGAACGGCGGCCGCAAAAACGGACATTTACACCACGTCAGACAATTTTTGAGGGTCATTCGGAAAATTGTGTATCGCCATAGTGGCAGGTTGTCAGCCCATCGCCTAAAATTGTAATACGGTGTGTATCTCGAGCCCCTTAGTCGCCTCTTACACGTGAAGGAAATGGGGTGATGCTATTCTAAGCCGGCATCACACGGCACGGTATAGAAAAGAAATTGAAAAAATGTTAGCGCCCGCCGGGACTTGAACCCGGGACCGTAGGGTACCGTCCCACTGCTCTGCCTACTGAGCTACCGGCGCCCTGACTGACCGCCATTGATTGACATGATTATTCAAATAATGTACAAATTTAGTTTTTTTCTCATTTAACACTAAGTTATGAATTTTTATCCAACTATGAATTTGTTCACTTCGTCATTGTTATGTGCATGTCTATCGACTTTTAAATATAAGGGATGTGTCAGCAAATAGTACAATCTTGGACAAATTCTCTACCATGTTAGGCAAATTATTTATGTAAATTAGAAATGGTCCTAAAATAGAGCCTTGAGGCACACGAATTTTAACACGAGACCCCTGTGATTTGGTGCCGTTTATTTGAACCTTTCGAGTTCTATTATCTAAATATGAATTTAAAAAATTCAGTACTGCGTTTCGAATACCGTAGTGTTCTAATTTTAGCAGTAAAATTTCATGATCTACCTAATCAAATGCTTTGGAAAGATCACAAAAAACACGTGTCTGATTAGAGGAACACCAGCATCTGTGGTACAACGGCCCGTTGTAAAAAATTGCTGGTTGTGTAACAAATTGTTGCGATGACAATGGGACAGTATTTGATTAAGTGTGATCTTTTCAAACACTTACTGTACTTTTGCTTAGTACTGGCAGAATAGATAAAGGCCTATAGTTACTGCAGTCTTGTTTGTCGCCAGCTTATCCCTTAATTCGGGATATAAATTATCTTAATTTGCCTAAAACTAGTGCTGTCTCTTTCCGTCAAATAGGTTTAGAAAAAGACCAATTGCTGAGGCAATGAGCAGTCTGTTATTATGAGTTTATGATTGACACATGTTTTACAGTATCGGATAAAGCAATTATTTTGAGTTGCTTAACGAGGTTTCCATGATCTAATTTTTCTAATTAAAGTGGATGTGTGGGTAAGGCCACAACAAAAAAGGTCTCATAGACACTATTGGTTTATTCAAACAAATAACTCGGGCCTGGCCGCTGACCACTGTACGATCAATACGACGGTTCCTTCCTAAAGCTCCAGATTCCCTGATAGGAATGCAATCCCGCGAGATTGGAGGCGATTCAATAAATACGTACATACATACATACATATATCACGCCTATAATCCCTTTCGGGGCAGGCAGGGTGTAAACGGCCGCAAAACGGTAATTTACGCCACGTCTGACAAATATTTGAGGGTCATTCGGAAAATTGTGTATCGCTATAGTGACAGGTTGTCAGCCCATCGCCTAAAATTGAGTCCGATCGAGTACCTTAGTTGCCTCTTACAACTCCCACGGGAAAGAAATGGGGTGATGCTATTCTAAGCCGGCATCACACAGCAAGATTCAATAAATATGTATATCGGTTATTACACTAGTCGGGTAATTCCTCATGGAATATAAGTGGCAATATTTTAAAATTTTGACCTCTCGTAGTAATTAAACCCGCTGATAGGCAATTTTGGATGGCAAGTCCAACGTATTTTTAAATTTTTTGATCGATCGATGTTCCACGAGGAAATTTGTTCAGTTTCATCACTACCTCAATGTCTTTTCGGCTTGTTATACCCGTTTTTGTTACGCTCTGTGTATGGTGTGATGTTGATAATAATGAAGCAATAGTACATTGTTGTCGAGGTATGGAAAATAAGACTTTGCTGGACGAGTATAGTTTGAAGTCCGTGCCGCAGGCGAGGACTTCAATTATACAAGTCAAGCAAAGTAATTTTCCCCGAGGCTTACATAGTGCTTTTCTCAAATAAAGGCTAGGAAATGAAAGATTGTACTTCTTATAAAAGTTAGCTAGCGACCACAACACAACGAAACAAATAAAAATTTACAATTTTCCCACCAATTGTAATTTTTTAAAATAAATTCGCCTGTAAGGCACAGTATTACGTAATATTCAGCCATACTAAATGTTTAGTTCATTCTTTTCTTTTTTAATTCTGGACAGGCAAGGGTCTTCACATCATACAGCCTCGTCTTTAGTTACTATGAGAGTCATCGAGATAATTTTGAAATCAAATTATGTAGGTTTAGCGTATAACGAATTTATCTTAATGGACACCAGCAAAGGATTTCCATACAACTTTGCTGGCGTGATCTGAGACGTGACAAACAATGTGAAACTTTGCGGTTTCTTTTTTTGAAAGAAATGAACACATTTCCTAGCATGTTTGAGAAAAGTTAAATTAAATTACTTAAATCGGGGACGTGCCAAAGAAAGGTCAGGTCAAGAGTACCCTAAACCGACGAGTGTGCATGAAGAGATTGATGAATGTAGAGGTGAAAAAAGTATGCCAGGATCGTAGTAGATGGAAGGAAGTAGTCTCTGCCTACCCCTCCTGGAAAGAAGCGTGAATTATGTATGTATGAATGTAAACATAGATTAACAATAGGAGATAGAGTCCAATTATAATTATATTAAGAATTATTAAATGCTCGCCTCTCTCTATTATAATTTGTATACCAATTAATATTGGCTGAATGTGTGTGACTATTTAACTGTATACCATCGATGTATGACCACATTTGTAACAAATTAATGTTCTTGTATTCTTGTAAACTTATTTTGTAAGCAAAATAAATTATATTTTCAGAATTTAAGCCTCATAAACCGTTTTTTGTTACAGGCACATTTTTATTACGCGACTCGGCGCAAGAAGAACACCTTTTCTCGGTGTCGTTCCGCAAGTATGGGCGCTCGTTGCACGCGCGCATTGAACACTACCAGCACAGGTTCAGGTGAGCACAAGCCGCATTGCTAGCGACTCGCTGGTGTCGGTGTCCGCAAGTATGGGCGCTCGTTGCACGCGCGCATTGAACACTACCAGCACAGGTTCAGGTGAGCACAAGCCGCATTGCTAGCGACTCGCTGGTGTCGGTGTCCGCAAGTATGGGCGCTCGTTGCACGCGCGCATTGAACACTACCAGCACAGGTTCAGGTGAGCACAAGCCGCATTGCTAGCGACTCGCTGGTGTCGGTGTCCGCAAGTATGGGCGCTCGTTGCACGCGCGCATTGAACACTACCAGCACAGGTTCAGGTGAGCACAAGCCGCATTGCTAGCGACTCGCTGGTGTCGGTGTCCGCAAGTATGGGCGCTCGTTGCACGCGCGCATTGAACACTACCAGCACAGGTTCAGGTGAGCACAAGCCGCATTGCTAGCGACTCGCTGGTGTCGGTGTCGTTCCGCAAGTATGGGCGCTCGTTGCACGCGCGCATTGAACACTACCAGCACAGGTTCAGGTGAGCACAAGCCGCATTGCTAGCGACTCGCTGGTGTCGGTGTCCGCAAGTATGGGCGCTCGTTGCACGCGCGCATTGAACACTACCAGCACAGGTTCAGGTGAGCACAAGCCGCATTGCTAGCGACTCGCTGGTGTCGGTGTCCGCAAGTATGGGCGCTCGTTGCACGCGCGCATTGAACACTACCAGCACAGGTTCAGGTGAGCACAAGCCGCATTGCTAGCGACTCGCTGGTGTCGGTGTCCGCAAGTATGGGCGCTCGTTGCACGCGCGCATTGAACACTACCAGCACAGGTTCAGGTGAGCACAAGCCGCATTGCTAGCGACTCGCTGGTGTCGGTGTCCGCAAGTATGGGCGCTCGTTGCACGCGCGCATTGAACACTACCAGCACAGGTTCAGGTGAGCACAAGCCGCATTGCTAGCGACTCGCTGGTGTCGGTGTCCGCAAGTATGGGCGCTCGTTGCACGCGCGCATTGAACACTACCAGCACAGGTTCAGGTGAGCACAAGCCGCATTGCTAGCGACTCGCTGGTGTCGGTGTCCGCAAGTATGGGCGCTCGTTGCACGCGCGCATTGAACACTACCAGCACAGGTTCAGGTGAGCACAAGCCGCATTGCTAGCGACTCGCTGGTGTCGGTGTCCGCAAGTATGGGCGCTCGTTGCACGCGCGCATTGAACACTACCAGCACAGGTTCAGGTGAGCACAAGCCGCATTGCTAGCGACTCGCTGGTGTCGGTGTCGTTCCGCAAGTATGGGCGCTCGTTGCACGCGCGCATTGAACACTACCAGCACAGGTTCAGGTGAGCACAAGCCGCATTGCTAGCGACTCGCTGGTGTCGGTGTCCGCAAGTATGGGCGCTCGTTGCACGCGCGCATTGAACACTACCAGCACAGGTTCAGGTGAGCACAAGCCGCATTGCTAGCGACTCGCTGGTGTCGGTGTCCGCAAGTATGGGCGCTCGTTGCACGCGCGCATTGAACACTACCAGCACAGGTTCAGGTGAGCACAAGCCGCATTGCTAGCGACTCGCTGGTGTCGGTGTCCGCAAGTATGGGCGCTCGTTGCACGCGCGCATTGAACACTACCAGCACAGGTTCAGGTGAGCACAAGCCGCATTGCTAGCGACTCGCTGGTGTCGGTGTCCGCAAGTATGGGCGCTCGTTGCACGCGCGCATTGAACACTACCAGCACAGGTTCAGGTGAGCACAAGCCGCATTGCTAGCGAGCCGCTGGTGTCAGTGTCCGCAAGTATGGGCGCTCGTTGCACGCGCGCATTGAACACTACCAGCACAGGTTCAGGTGAGCACAAGCCGCATTGCTAGCGACTCGCTGGTGTCGGTGTCCGCAAGTATGGGCGCTCGTTGCACGCGCGCATTGAACACTACCAGCACAGGTTCAGGTGAGCACAAGCCGCATTGCTAGCGACTCGCTGGTGTCGGTGTCCGCAAGTATGGGCGCTCGTTGCACGCGCGCATTGAACACTACCAGCACAGGTTCAGGTGAGCACAAGCCGCATTGCTAGCGACTCGCTGGTGTCGGTGTCGTCCGCAAGTATGGGCGCTCGTTGCACGCGCGCATTGAACACTACCAGCACAGGTTCAGGTGAGCACAAGCCGCATTGCTAGCGACTCGCTGGTGTCGGTGTCCGCAAGTATGGGCGCTCGTTGCACGCGCGCATTGAACACTACCAGCACAGGTTCAGGTGAGCACAAGCCGCATTGCTAGCGACTCGCTGGTGTCGGTGTCCGCAAGTATGGGCGCTCGTTGCACGCGCGCATTGAACACTACCAGCACAGGTTCAGGTGAGCACAAGCCGCATTGCTAGCGACTCGCTGGTGTCGGTGTCCGCAAGTATGGGCGCTCGTTGCACGCGCGCATTGAACACTACCAGCACAGGTTCAGGTGAGCACAAGCCGCATTGCTAGCGACTCGCTGGTGTCGGTGTCCGCAAGTATGGGCGCTCGTTGCACGCGCGCATTGAACACTACCAGCACAGGTTCAGGTGAGCACAAGCCGCATTGCTAGCGACTCGCTGGTGTCGGTGTCCGCAAGTATGGGCGCTCGTTGCACGCGCGCATTGAACACTACCAGCACAGGTTCAGGTGAGCACAAGCCGCATTGCTAGCGACTCGCTGGTGTCGGTGTCCGCAAGTATGGGCGCTCGTTGCACGCGCGCATTGAACACTACCAGCACAGGTTCAGGTGAGCACAAGCCGCATTGCTAGCGACTCGCTGGTGTCGGTGTCCGCAAGTATGGGCGCTCGTTGCACGCGCGCATTGAACACTACCAGCACAGGTTCAGGTGAGCACAAGCCGCATTGCTAGCGACTCGCTGGTGTCGGTGTCCGCAAGTATGGGGTGCTCGTTGCACGCGCGCATTGAACACTACCAGCACAGGTTCAGGTGAGCACAAGCCGCATTGCTAGCGACTCGCTGGTGTCGGTGTCCGCAAGTATGGGTGCTCGTTGCACGCGCGCATTGAACACTACCAGCACAGGTTCAGGTGAGCACAAGCCGCATTGCTAGCGACTCGCTGGTGTCGGTGTCCGCAAGTATGGGCGCTCGTTGCACGCGCGCATTGAACACTACCAGCACAGGTTCAGGTGAGCACAAGCCGCATTGCTAGCGACTCGCTGGTGTCGGTGTCCGCAAGTATGGGCGCTCGTTGCACGCGCGCATTGAACACTACCAGCACAGGTTCAGGTGAGCACAAGCCGCATTGCTAGCGACTCGCTGGTGTCGGTGTCCGCAAGTATGGGCGCTCGTTGCACGCGCGCATTGAACACTACCAGCACAGGTTCAGGTGAGCACAAGCCGCATTGCTAGCGACTCGCTGGTGTCGGTGTCCGCAAGTATGGGCGCTCGTTGCACGCGCGCATTGAACACTACCAGCACAGGTTCAGGTGAGCACAAGCCGCATTGCTAGCGACTCGCTGGTGTCGGTGTCCGCAAGTATGGGCGCTCGTTGCACGCGCGCATTGAACACTACCAGCACAGGTTCAGGTGAGCACAAGCCGCATTGCTAGCGACTCGCTGGTGTCGGTGTCCGCAAGTATGGGCGCTCGTTGCACGCGCGCATTGAACACTACCAGCACAGGTTCAGGTGAGCACAAGCCGCATTGCTAGCGACTCGCTGGTGTCGGTGTCCGCAAGTATGGGCGCTCGTTGCACGCGCGCATTGAACACTACCAGCACAGGTTCAGGTGAGCACAAGCCGCATTGCTAGCGACTCGCTGGTGTCGGTGTAGTTCCGCAAGTATGGGCGCTCGTTGCACGCGCGCATTGAACACTACCAGCACAGGTTCAGGTGAGCACAAGCCGCATTGCTAGCGACTCGCTGGTGTCGGTGTCCGCAAGTATGGGCGCTCGTTGCACGCGCGCATTGAACACTACCAGCACAGGTTCAGGTGAGCACAAGCCGCATTGCTAGCGACTCGCTGGTGTCGGTGTCCGCAAGTATGGGCGCTCGTTGCACGCGCGCATTGAACACTACCAGCACAGGTTCAGGTGAGCACAAGCCGCATTGCTAGCGACTCGCTGGTGTCGGTGTCCGCAAGTATGGGCGCTCGTTGCACGCGCGCATTGAACACTACCAGCACAGGTTCAGGTGAGCACAAGCCGCATTGCTAGCGACTCGCTGGTGTCGGTGTCCGCAAGTATGGGCGCTCGTTGCACGCGCGCATTGAACACTACCAGCACAGGTTCAGGTGAGCACAAGCCGCATTGCTAGCGACTCGCTGGTGTCGGTGTCCGCAAGTATGGGCGCTCGTTGCACGCGCGCATTGAACACTACCAGCACAGGTTCAGGTGAGCACAAGCCGCATTGCTAGCGACTCGCTGGTGTCGGTGTCGTTCCGCAAGTATGGGCGCTCGTTGCACGCGCGCATTGAACACTACCAGCACAGGTTCAGGTGAGCACAAGCCGCATTGCTAGCGACTCGCTGGTGTCGGTGTCGTTCCGCAAGTATGGGCGCTCGTTGCACGCGCGCATTGAACACTACCAGCACAGGTTCAGGTGAGCACAAGCCGCATTGCTAGCGACTCGCTGGTGTCGGTGTCCGCAAGTATGGGCGCTCGTTGCACGCGCGCATTGAACACTACCAGCACAGGTTCAGGTGAGCACAAGCCGCATTGCTAGCGACTCGCTGGTGTCGGTGTCCGCAAGTATGGGCGCTCGTTGCACGCGCGCATTGAACACTACCAGCACAGGTTCAGGTGAGCACAAGCCGCATTGCTAGCGACTCGCTGGTGTCGGTGTCGTCCGCAAGTATGGGCGCTCGTTGCACGCGCGCATTGAACACTACCAGCACAGGTTCAGGTGAGCACAAGCCGCATTGCTAGCGACTCGCTGGTGTCGGTGTCGTCCGCAAGTATGGGCGCTCGTTGCACGCGCGCATTGAACACTACCAGCACAGGTTCAGGTGAGCACAAGCCGCATTGCTAGCGACTCGCTGGTGTCGGTGTCCGCAAGTATGGGCGCTCGTTGCACGCGCGCATTGAACACTACCAGCACAGGTTCAGGTGAGCACAAGCCGCATTGCTAGCGACTCGCTGGTGTCGGTGTCGTTCCGCAAGTATGGGCGCTCGTTGCACGCGCGCATTGAACACTACCAGCACAGGTTCAGGTGAGCACAAGCCGCATTGCTAGCGACTCGCTGGTGTCGGTGTCCGCAAGTATGGGCGCTCGTTGCACGCGCGCATTGAACACTACCAGCACAGGTTCAGGTGAGCACAAGCCGCATTGCTAGCGACTCGCTGGTGTCGGTGTCCGCAAGTATGGGCGCTCGTTGCACGCGCGCATTGAACACTACCAGCACAGGTTCAGGTGAGCACAAGCCGCATTGCTAGCGACTCGCTGGTGTCGGTGTCCGCAAGTATGGGCGCTCGTTGCACGCGCGCATTGAACACTACCAGCACAGGTTCAGGTGAGCACAAGCCGCATTGCTAGCGACTCGCTGGTGTCGGTGTCCGCAAGTATGGGCGCTCGTTGCACGCGCGCATTGAACACTACCAGCACAGGTTCAGGTGAGCACAAGCCGCATTGCTAGCGACTCGCTGGTGTCGGTGTCCGCAAGTATGGGCGCTCGTTGCACGCGCGCATTGAACACTACCAGCACAGGTTCAGGTGAGCACAAGCCGCATTGCTAGCGACTCGCTGGTGTCGGTGTCCGCAAGTATGGGCGCTCGTTGCACGCGCGCATTGAACACTACCAGCACAGGTTCAGGTGAGCACAAGCCGCATTGCTAGCGACTCGCTGGTGTCGGTGTCCGCAAGTATGGGCGCTCGTTGCACGCGCGCATTGAACACTACCAGCACAGGTTCAGGTGAGCACAAGCCGCATTGCTAGCGACTCGCTGGTGTCGGTGTCCGCAAGTATGGGCGCTCGTTGCACGCGCGCATTGAACACTACCAGCACAGGTTCAGGTGAGCACAAGCCGCATTGCTAGCGACTCGCTGGTGTCGGTGTCCGCAAGTATGGGCGCTCGTTGCACGCGCGCATTGAACACTACCAGCACAGGTTCAGGTGAGCACAAGCCGCATTGCTAGCGACTCGCTGGTGTCGGTGTCCGCAAGTATGGGCGCTCGTTGCACGCGCGCATTGAACACTACCAGCACAGGTTCAGAGCACAAGCCGCATTGCTAGCGACTCGCTGGTGTCGGTGTCCGCAAGTATGGGCGCTCGTTGCACGCGCGCATTGAACACTACCAGCACAGGTTCAGGTGAGCACAAGCCGCATTGCTAGCGACTCGCTGGTGTCGGTGTCCGCAAGTATGGGCGCTCGTTGCACGCGCGCATTGAACACTACCAGCACAGGTTCAGGTGAGCACAAGCCGCATTGCTAGCGACTCGCTGGTGTCGGTGTCCGCAAGTATGGGCGCTCGTTGCACGCGCGCATTGAACACTACCAGCACAGGTTCAGGTGAGCACAAGCCGCATTGCTAGCGACTCGCTGGTGTCGGTGTCCGCAAGTATGGGCGCTCGTTGCACGCGCGCATTGAACACTACCAGCACAGGTTCAGGTGAGCACAAGCCGCATTGCTAGCGACTCGCTGGTGTCGGTGTCCGCAAGTATGGGCGCTCGTTGCACGCGCGCATTGAACACTACCAGCACAGGTTCAGGTGAGCACAAGCCGCATTGCTAGCGACTCGCTGGTGTCGGTGTCCGCAAGTATGGGCGCTCGTTGCACGCGCGCATTGAACACTACCAGCACAGGTTCAGGTGAGCACAAGCCGCATTGCTAGCGACTCGCTGGTGTCGGTGTCCGCAAGTATGGGCGCTCGTTGCACGCGCGCATTGAACACTACCAGCACAGGTTCAGGTGAGCACAAGCCGCATTGCTAGCGACTCGCTGGTGTCGGTGTCCGCAAGTATGGGCGCTCGTTGCACGCGCGCATTGAACACTACCAGCACAGGTTCAGGTGAGCACAAGCCGCATTGCTAGCGACTCGCTGGTGTCGGTGTCCGCAAGTATGGGCGCTCGTTGCACGCGCGCATTGAACACTACCAGCACAGGTTCAGGTGAGCACAAGCCGCATTGCTAGCGACTCGCTGGTGTCGGTGTCCGCAAGTATGGGCGCTCGTTGCACGCGCGCATTGAACACTACCAGCACAGGTTCAGGTGAGCACAAGCCGCATTGCTAGCGACTCGCTGGTGTCGGTGTCCGCAAGTATGGGCGCTCGTTGCACGCGCGCATTGAACACTACCAGCACAGGTTCAGGTGAGCACAAGCCGCATTGCTAGCGACTCGCTGGTGTCGGTGTCCGCAAGTATGGGCGCTCGTTGCACGCGCGCATTGAACACTACCAGCACAGGTTCAGGTGAGCACAAGCCGCATTGCTAGCGACTCGCTGGTGTCGGTGTCCGCAAGTATGGGCGCTCGTTGCACGCGCGCATTGAACACTACCAGCACAGGTTCAGGTGAGCACAAGCCGCATTGCTAGCGACTCGCTGGTGTCGGTGTCCGCAAGTATGGGCGCTCGTTGCACGCGCGCATTGAACACTACCAGCACAGGTTCAGGTGAGCACAAGCCGCATTGCTAGCGACTCGCTGGTGTCGGTGTCCGCAAGTATGGGCGCTCGTTGCACGCGCGCATTGAACACTACCAGCACAGGTTCAGGTGAGCACAAGCCGCATTGCTAGCGACTCGCTGGTGTCGGTGTCCGCAAGTATGGGCGCTCGTTGCACGCGCGCATTGAACACTACCAGCACAGGTTCAGGTGAGCACAAGCCGCATTGCTAGCGACTCGCTGGTGTCGGTGTCCGCAAGTATGGGCGCTCGTTGCACGCGCGCATTGAACACTACCAGCACAGGTTCAGGTGAGCACAAGCCGCATTGCTAGCGACTCGCTGGTGTCGGTGTCCGCAAGTATGGGCGCTCGTTGCACGCGCGCATTGAACACTACCAGCACAGGTTCAGGTGAGCACAAGCCGCATTGCTAGCGACTCGCTGGTGTCGGTGTCCGCAAGTATGGGCGCTCGTTGCACGCGCGCATTGAACACTACCAGCACAGGTTCAGGTGAGCACAAGCCGCATTGCTAGCGACTCGCTGGTGTCGGTGTCCGCAAGTATGGGCGCTCGTTGCACGCGCGCATTGAACACTACCAGCACAGGTTCAGGTGAGCACAAGCCGCATTGCTAGCGACTCGCTGGTGTCGGTGTCCGCAAGTATGGGCGCTCGTTGCACGCGCGCATTGAACACTACCAGCACAGGTTCAGGTGAGCACAAGCCGCATTGCTAGCGACTCGCTGGTGTCGGTGTCCGCAAGTATGGGCGCTCGTTGCACGCGCGCATTGAACACTACCAGCACAGGTTCAGGTGAGCACAAGCCGCATTGCTAGCGACTCGCTGGTGTCGGTGTCCGCAAGTATGGGCGCTCGTTGCACGCGCGCATTGAACACTACCAGCACAGGTTCAGGTGAGCACAAGCCGCATTGCTAGCGACTCGCTGGTGTCGGTGTCCGCAAGTATGGGCGCTCGTTGCACGCGCGCATTGAACACTACCAGCACAGGTTCAGGTGAGCACAAGCCGCATTGCTAGCGACTCGCTGGTGTCGGTGTCCGCAAGTATGGGCGCTCGTTGCACGCGCGCATTGAACACTACCAGCACAGGTTCAGGTGAGCACAAGCCGCATTGCTAGCGACTCGCTGGTGTCGGTGTCCGCAAGTATGGGCGCTCGTTGCACGCGCGCATTGAACACTACCAGCACAGGTTCAGGTGAGCACAAGCCGCATTGCTAGCGACTCGCTGGTGTCGGTGTCCGCAAGTATGGGCGCTCGTTGCACGCGCGCATTGAACACTACCAGCACAGGTTCAGGTGAGCACAAGCCGCATTGCTAGCGACTCGCTGGTGTCGGTGTCCGCAAGTATGGGCGCTCGTTGCACGCGCGCATTGAACACTACCAGCACAGGTTCAGGTGAGCACAAGCCGCATTGCTAGCGACTCGCTGGTGTCGGTGTCCGCAAGTATGGGCGCTCGTTGCACGCGCGCATTGAACACTACCAGCACAGGTTCAGGTGAGCACAAGCCGCATTGCTAGCGACTCGCTGGTGTCGGTGTCCGCAAGTATGGGCGCTCGTTGCACGCGCGCATTGAACACTACCAGCACAGGTTCAGGTGAGCACAAGCCGCATTGCTAGCGACTCGCTGGTGTCGGTGTCCGCAAGTATGGGCGCTCGTTGCACGCGCGCATTGAACACTACCAGCACAGGTTCAGGTGAGCACAAGCCGCATTGCTAGCGACTCGCTGGTGTCGGTGTCCGCAAGTATGGGCGCTCGTTGCACGCGCGCATTGAACACTACCAGCACAGGTTCAGGTGAGCACAAGCCGCATTGCTAGCGACTCGCTGGTGTCGGTGTCCGCAAGTATGGGCGCTCGTTGCACGCGCGCATTGAACACTACCAGCACAGGTTCAGGTGAGCACAAGCCGCATTGCTAGCGACTCGCTGGTGTCGGTGTCCGCAAGTATGGGCGCTCGTTGCACGCGCGCATTGAACACTACCAGCACAGGTTCAGGTGAGCACAAGCCGCATTGCTAGCGACTCGCTGGTGTCGGTGTCCGCAAGTATGGGCGCTCGTTGCACGCGCGCATTGAACACTACCAGCACAGGTTCAGGTGAGCACAAGCCGCATTGCTAGCGACTCGCTGGTGTCGGTGTCCGCAAGTATGGGCGCTCGTTGCACGCGCGCATTGAACACTACCAGCACAGGTTCAGGTGAGCACAAGCCGCATTGCTAGCGACTCGCTGGTGTCGGTGTCCGCAAGTATGGGCGCTCGTTGCACGCGCGCATTGAACACTACCAGCACAGGTTCAGGTGAGCACAAGCCGCATTGCTAGCGACTCGCTGGTGTCGGTGTCCGCAAGTATGGGCGCTCGTTGCACGCGCGCATTGAACACTACCAGCACAGGTTCAGGTGAGCACAAGCCGCATTGCTAGCGACTCGCTGGTGTCGGTGTCCGCAAGTATGGGCGCTCGTTGCACGCGCGCATTGAACACTACCAGCACAGGTTCAGGTGAGCACAAGCCGCATTGCTAGCGACTCGCTGGTGTCGGTGTCCGCAAGTATGGGCGCTCGTTGCACGCGCGCATTGAACACTACCAGCACAGGTTCAGGTGAGCACAAGCCGCATTGCTAGCGACTCGCTGGTGTCGGTGTCCGCAAGTATGGGCGCTCGTTGCACGCGCGCATTGAACACTACCAGCACAGGTTCAGGTGAGCACAAGCCGCATTGCTAGCGACTCGCTGGTGTCGGTGTCCGCAAGTATGGGCGCTCGTTGCACGCGCGCATTGAACACTACCAGCACAGGTTCAGGTGAGCACAAGCCGCATTGCTAGCGACTCGCTGGTGTCGGTGTCCGCAAGTATGGGCGCTCGTTGCACGCGCGCATTGAACACTACCAGCACAGGTTCAGGTGAGCACAAGCCGCATTGCTAGCGACTCGCTGGTGTCGGTGTCCGCAAGTATGGGCGCTCGTTGCACGCGCGCATTGAACACTACCAGCACAGGTTCAGGTGAGCACAAGCCGCATTGCTAGCGACTCGCTGGTGTCGGTGTCCGCAAGTATGGGCGCTCGTTGCACGCGCGCATTGAACACTACCAGCACAGGTTCAGGTGAGCACAAGCCGCATTGCTAGCGACTCGCTGGTGTCGGTGTCCGCAAGTATGGGCGCTCGTTGCACGCGCGCATTGAACACTACCAGCACAGGTTCAGGTGAGCACAAGCCGCATTGCTAGCGACTCGCTGGTGTCGGTGTCCGCAAGTATGGGCGCTCGTTGCACGCGCGCATTGAACACTACCAGCACAGGTTCAGGTGAGCACAAGCCGCATTGCTAGCGACTCGCTGGTGTCGGTGTCCGCAAGTATGGGCGCTCGTTGCACGCGCGCATTGAACACTACCAGCACAGGTTCAGGTGAGCACAAGCCGCATTGCTAGCGACTCGCTGGTGTCGGTGTCCGCAAGTATGGGCGCTCGTTGCACGCGCGCATTGAACACTACCAGCACAGGTTCAGGTGAGCACAAGCCGCATTGCTAGCGACTCGCTGGTGTCGGTGTCCGCAAGTATGGGCGCTCGTTGCACGCGCGCATTGAACACTACCAGCACAGGTTCAGGTGAGCACAAGCCGCATTGCTAGCGACTCGCTGGTGTCGGTGTCCGCAAGTATGGGCGCTCGTTGCACGCGCGCATTGAACACTACCAGCACAGGTTCAGGTGAGCACAAGCCGCATTGCTAGCGACTCGCTGGTGTCGGTGTCCGCAAGTATGGGCGCTCGTTGCACGCGCGCATTGAACACTACCAGCACAGGTTCAGGTGAGCACAAGCCGCATTGCTAGCGACTCGCTGGTGTCGGTGTCCGCAAGTATGGGCGCTCGTTGCACGCGCGCATTGAACACTACCAGCACAGGTTCAGGTGAGCACAAGCCGCATTGCTAGCGACTCGCTGGTGTCGGTGTCCGCAAGTATGGGCGCTCGTTGCACGCGCGCATTGAACACTACCAGCACAGGTTCAGGTGAGCACAAGCCGCATTGCTAGCGACTCGCTGGTGTCGGTGTCCGCAAGTATGGGCGCTCGTTGCACGCGCGCATTGAACACTACCAGCACAGGTTCAGGTGAGCACAAGCCGCATTGCTAGCGACTCGCTGGTGTCGGTGTCCGCAAGTATGGGCGCTCGTTGCACGCGCGCATTGAACACTACCAGCACAGGTTCAGGTGAGCACAAGCCGCATTGCTAGCGACTCGCTGGTGTCGGTCGTCCGCAAGTATGGGCGCTCGTTGCACGCGCGCATTGAACACTACCAGCACAGGTTCAGGTGAGCACAAGCCGCATTGCTAGCGACTCGCTGGTGTCGGTGTCCGCAAGTATGGGCGCTCGTTGCACGCGCGCATTGAACACTACCAGCACAGGTTCAGGTGAGCACAAGCCGCATTGCTAGCGACTCGCTGGTGTCGGTGTCCGCAAGTATGGGCGCTCGTTGCACGCGCGCATTGAACACTACCAGCACAGGTTCAGGTGAGCACAAGCCGCATTGCTAGCGACTCGCTGGTGTCGGTGTCCGCAAGTATGGGCGCTCGTTGCACGCGCGCATTGAACACTACCAGCACAGGTTCAGGTGAGCACAAGCCGCATTGCTAGCGACTCGCTGGTGTCGGTGTCCGCAAGTATGGGCGCTCGTTGCACGCGCGCATTGAACACTACCAGCACAGGTTCAGGTGAGCACAAGCCGCATTGCTAGCGACTCGCTGGTGTCGGTGTCCGCAAGTATGGGCGCTCGTTGCACGCGCGCATTGAACACTACCAGCACAGGTTCAGGTGAGCACAAGCCGCATTGCTAGCGACTCGCTGGTGTCGGTGTCCGCAAGTATGGGCGCTCGTTGCACGCGCGCATTGAACACTACCAGCACAGGTTCAGGTGAGCACAAGCCGCATTGCTAGCGACTCGCTGGTGTCGGTGTCCGCAAGTATGGGCGCTCGTTGCACGCGCGCATTGAACACTACCAGCACAGGTTCAGGTGAGCACAAGCCGCATTGCTAGCGACTCGCTGGTGTCGGTGTCCGCAAGTATGGGCGCTCGTTGCACGCGCGCATTGAACACTACCAGCACAGGTTCAGGTGAGCACAAGCCGCATTGCTAGCGACTCGCTGGTGTCGGTGTCCGCAAGTATGGGCGCTCGTTGCACGCGCGCATTGAACACTACCAGCACAGGTTCAGGTGAGCACAAGCCGCATTGCTAGCGACTCGCTGGTGTCGGTGTCCGCAAGTATGGGCGCTCGTTGCACGCGCGCATTGAACACTACCAGCACAGGTTCAGGTGAGCACAAGCCGCATTGCTAGCGACTCGCTGGTGTCGGTGTCCGCAAGTATGGGCGCTCGTTGCACGCGCGCATTGAACACTACCAGCACAGGTTCAGGTGAGCACAAGCCGCATTGCTAGCGACTCGCTGGTGTCGGTGTCCGCAAGTATGGGCGCTCGTTGCACGCGCGCATTGAACACTACCAGCACAGGTTCAGGTGAGCACAAGCCGCATTGCTAGCGACTCGCTGGTGTCGGTGTCCGCAAGTATGGGCGCTCGTTGCACGCGCGCATTGAACACTACCAGCACAGGTTCAGGTGAGCACAAGCCGCATTGCTAGCGACTCGCTGGTGTCGGTGTCCGCAAGTATGGGCGCTCGTTGCACGCGCGCATTGAACACTACCAGCACAGGTTCAGGTGAGCACAAGCCGCATTGCTAGCGACTCGCTGGTGTCGGTGTCCGCAAGTATGGGCGCTCGTTGCACGCGCGCATTGAACACTACCAGCACAGGTTCAGGTGAGCACAAGCCGCATTGCTAGCGACTCGCTGGTGTCGGTGTCCGCAAGTATGGGCGCTCGTTGCACGCGCGCATTGAACACTACCAGCACAGGTTCAGGTGAGCACAAGCCGCATTGCTAGCGACTCGCTGGTGTCGGTGTCCGCAAGTATGGGCGCTCGTTGCACGCGCGCATTGAACACTACCAGCACAGGTTCAGGTGAGCACAAGCCGCATTGCTAGCGACTCGCTGGTGTCGGTGTCCGCAAGTATGGGCGCTCGTTGCACGCGCGCATTGAACACTACCAGCACAGGTTCAGGTGAGCACAAGCCGCATTGCTAGCGACTCGCTGGTGTCGGTGTCCGCAAGTATGGGCGCTCGTTGCACGCGCGCATTGAACACTACCAGCACAGGTTCAGGTGAGCACAAGCCGCATTGCTAGCGACTCGCTGGTGTCGGTGTCCGCAAGTATGGGCGCTCGTTGCACGCGCGCATTGAACACTACCAGCACAGGTTCAGGTGAGCACAAGCCGCATTGCTAGCGACTCGCTGGTGTCGGTGTCCGCAAGTATGGGCGCTCGTTGCACGCGCGCATTGAACACTACCAGCACAGGTTCAGGTGAGCACAAGCCGCATTGCTAGCGACTCGCTGGTGTCGGTGTCCGCAAGTATGGGCGCTCGTTGCACGCGCGCATTGAACACTACCAGCACAGGTTCAGGTGAGCACAAGCCGCATTGCTAGCGACTCGCTGGTGTCGGTGTCCGCAAGTATGGGCGCTCGTTGCACGCGCGCATTGAACACTACCAGCACAGGTTCAGGTGAGCACAAGCCGCATTGCTAGCGACTCGCTGGTGTCGGTGTCCGCAAGTATGGGCGCTCGTTGCACGCGCGCATTGAACACTACCAGCACAGGTTCAGGTGAGCACAAGCCGCATTGCTAGCGACTCGCTGGTGTCGGTGTCCGCAAGTATGGGCGCTCGTTGCACGCGCGCATTGAACACTACCAGCACAGGTTCAGGTGAGCACAAGCCGCATTGCTAGCGACTCGCTGGTGTCGGTGTCCGCAAGTATGGGCGCTCGTTGCACGCGCGCATTGAACACTACCAGCACAGGTTCAGGTGAGCACAAGCCGCATTGCTAGCGACTCGCTGGTGTCGGTGTCCGCAAGTATGGGCGCTCGTTGCACGCGCGCATTGAACACTACCAGCACAGGTTCAGGTGAGCACAAGCCGCATTGCTAGCGACTCGCTGGTGTCGGTGTCCGCAAGTATGGGCGCTCGTTGCACGCGCGCATTGAACACTACCAGCACAGGTTCAGGTGAGCACAAGCCGCATTGCTAGCGACTCGCTGGTGTCGGTGTCCGCAAGTATGGGCGCTCGTTGCACGCGCGCATTGAACACTACCAGCACAGGTTCAGGTGAGCACAAGCCGCATTGCTAGCGACTCGCTGGTGTCGGTGTCCGCAAGTATGGGCGCTCGTTGCACGCGCGCATTGAACACTACCAGCACAGGTTCAGGTGAGCACAAGCCGCATTGCTAGCGACTCGCTGGTGTCGGTGTCCGCAAGTATGGGCGCTCGTTGCACGCGCGCATTGAACACTACCAGCACAGGTTCAGGTGAGCACAAGCCGCATTGCTAGCGACTCGCTGGTGTCGGTGTCCGCAAGTATGGGCGCTCGTTGCACGCGCGCATTGAACACTACCAGCACAGGTTCAGGTGAGCACAAGCCGCATTGCTAGCGACTCGCTGGTGTCGGTGTCCGCAAGTATGGGCGCTCGTTGCACGCGCGCATTGAACACTACCAGCACAGGTTCAGGTGAGCACAAGCCGCATTGCTAGCGACTCGCTGGTGTCGGTGTCCGCAAGTATGGGCGCTCGTTGCACGCGCGCATTGAACACTACCAGCACAGGTTCAGGTGAGCACAAGCCGCATTGCTAGCGACTCGCTGGTGTCGGTGTCCGCAAGTATGGGCGCTCGTTGCACGCGCGCATTGAACACTACCAGCACAGGTTCAGGTGAGCACAAGCCGCATTGCTAGCGACTCGCTGGTGTCGGTGTCCGCAAGTATGGGCGCTCGTTGCACGCGCGCATTGAACACTACCAGCACAGGTTCAGGTGAGCACAAGCCGCATTGCTAGCGACTCGCTGGTGTCGGTGTCCGCAAGTATGGGCGCTCGTTGCACGCGCGCATTGAACACTACCAGCACAGGTTCAGGTGAGCACAAGCCGCATTGCTAGCGACTCGCTGGTGTCGGTGTCCGCAAGTATGGGCGCTCGTTGCACGCGCGCATTGAACACTACCAGCACAGGTTCAGGTGAGCACAAGCCGCATTGCTAGCGACTCGCTGGTGTCGGTGTCCGCAAGTATGGGCGCTCGTTGCACGCGCGCATTGAACACTACCAGCACAGGTTCAGGTGAGCACAAGCCGCATTGCTAGCGACTCGCTGGTGTCGGTGTCCGCAAGTATGGGCGCTCGTTGCACGCGCGCATTGAACACTACCAGCACAGGTTCAGGTGAGCACAAGCCGCATTGCTAGCGACTCGCTGGTGTCGGTGTCCGCAAGTATGGGCGCTCGTTGCACGCGCGCATTGAACACTACCAGCACAGGTTCAGGTGAGCACAAGCCGCATTGCTAGCGACTCGCTGGTGTCGGTGTCCGCAAGTATGGGCGCTCGTTGCACGCGCGCATTGAACACTACCAGCACAGGTTCAGGTGAGCACAAGCCGCATTGCTAGCGACTCGCTGGTGTCGGTGTCCGCAAGTATGGGCGCTCGTTGCACGCGCGCATTGAACACTACCAGCACAGGTTCAGGTGAGCACAAGCCGCATTGCTAGCGACTCGCTGGTGTCGGTGTCCGCAAGTATGGGCGCTCGTTGCACGCGCGCATTGAACACTACCAGCACAGGTTCAGGTGAGCACAAGCCGCATTGCTAGCGACTCGCTGGTGTCGGTGTCCGCAAGTATGGGCGCTCGTTGCACGCGCGCATTGAACACTACCAGCACAGGTTCAGGTGAGCACAAGCCGCATTGCTAGCGACTCGCTGGTGTCGGTCGTCCGCAAGTATGGGCGCTCGTTGCACGCGCGCATTGAACACTACCAGCACAGGTTCAGGTGAGCACAAGCCGCATTGCTAGCGACTCGCTGGTGTCGGTGTCCGCAAGTATGGGCGCTCGTTGCACGCGCGCATTGAACACTACCAGCACAGGTTCAGGTGAGCACAAGCCGCATTGCTAGCGACTCGCTGGTGTCGGTGTCCGCAAGTATGGGCGCTCGTTGCACGCGCGCATTGAACACTACCAGCACAGGTTCAGGTGAGCACAAGCCGCATTGCTAGCGACTCGCTGGTGTCGGTGTCCGCAAGTATGGGCGCTCGTTGCACGCGCGCATTGAACACTACCAGCACAGGTTCAGGTGAGCACAAGCCGCATTGCTAGCGACTCGCTGGTGTCGGTGTCCGCAAGTATGGGCGCTCGTTGCACGCGCGCATTGAACACTACCAGCACAGGTTCAGGTGAGCACAAGCCGCATTGCTAGCGACTCGCTGGTGTCGGTGTCCGCAAGTATGGGCGCTCGTTGCACGCGCGCATTGAACACTACCAGCACAGGTTCAGGTGAGCACAAGCCGCATTGCTAGCGACTCGCTGGTGTCGGTGTCCGCAAGTATGGGCGCTCGTTGCACGCGCGCATTGAACACTACCAGCACAGGTTCAGGTGAGCACAAGCCGCATTGCTAGCGACTCGCTGGTGTCGGTGTCCGCAAGTATGGGCGCTCGTTGCACGCGCGCATTGAACACTACCAGCACAGGTTCAGGTGAGCACAAGCCGCATTGCTAGCGACTCGCTGGTGTCGGTGTCCGCAAGTATGGGCGCTCGTTGCACGCGCGCATTGAACACTACCAGCACAGGTTCAGGTGAGCACAAGCCGCATTGCTAGCGACTCGCTGGTGTCGGTGTCCGCAAGTATGGGCGCTCGTTGCACGCGCGCATTGAACACTACCAGCACAGGTTCAGGTGAGCACAAGCCGCATTGCTAGCGACTCGCTGGTGTCGGTGTCCGCAAGTATGGGCGCTCGTTGCACGCGCGCATTGAACACTACCAGCACAGGTTCAGGTGAGCACAAGCCGCATTGCTAGCGACTCGCTGGTGTCGGTGTCCGCAAGTATGGGCGCTCGTTGCACGCGCGCATTGAACACTACCAGCACAGGTTCAGGTGAGCACAAGCCGCATTGCTAGCGACTCGCTGGTGTCGGTGTCCGCAAGTATGGGCGCTCGTTGCACGCGCGCATTGAACACTACCAGCACAGGTTCAGGTGAGCACAAGCCGCATTGCTAGCGACTCGCTGGTGTCGGTGTCCGCAAGTATGGGCGCTCGTTGCACGCGCGCATTGAACACTACCAGCACAGGTTCAGGTGAGCACAAGCCGCATTGCTAGCGACTCGCTGGTGTCGGTGTCCGCAAGTATGGGCGCTCGTTGCACGCGCGCATTGAACACTACCAGCACAGGTTCAGGTGAGCACAAGCCGCATTGCTAGCGACTCGCTGGTGTCGGTGTCCGCAAGTATGGGCGCTCGTTGCACGCGCGCATTGAACACTACCAGCACAGGTTCAGGTGAGCACAAGCCGCATTGCTAGCGACTCGCTGGTGTCGGTGTCCGCAAGTATGGGCGCTCGTTGCACGCGCGCATTGAACACTACCAGCACAGGTTCAGGTGAGCACAAGCCGCATTGCTAATTGCTAGCGACTCGCTGGTGTCGGTGTCCGCAAGTATGGGCGCTCGTTGCACGCGCGCATTGAACACTACCAGCACAGGTTCAGGTGAGCACAAGCCGCATTGCTAGCGACTCGCTGGTGTCGGTGTCCGCAAGTATGGGCGCTCGTTGCACGCGCGCATTGAACACTACCAGCACAGGTTCAGGTGAGCACAAGCCGCATTGCTAGCGACTCGCTGGTGTCGGTGTCCGCAAGTATGGGCGCTCGTTGCACGCGCGCATTGAACACTACCAGCACAGGTTCAGGTGAGCACAAGCCGCATTGCTAGCGACTCGCTGGTGTCGGTGTCCGCAAGTATGGGCGCTCGTTGCACGCGCGCATTGAACACTACCAGCACAGGTTCAGGTGAGCACAAGCCGCATTGCTAGCGACTCGCTGGTGTCGGTGTCCGCAAGTATGGGCGCTCGTTGCACGCGCGCATTGAACACTACCAGCACAGGTTCAGGTGAGCACAAGCCGCATTGCTAGCGACTCGCTGGTGTCGGTGTCCGCAAGTATGGGCGCTCGTTGCACGCGCGCATTGAACACTACCAGCACAGGTTCAGGTGAGCACAAGCCGCATTGCTAGCGACTCGCTGGTGTCGGTGTCCGCAAGTATGGGCGCTCGTTGCACGCGCGCATTGAACACTACCAGCACAGGTTCAGGTGAGCACAAGCCGCATTGCTAGCGACTCGCTGGTGTCGGTGTCCGCAAGTATGGGCGCTCGTTGCACGCGCGCATTGAACACTACCAGCACAGGTTCAGGTGAGCACAAGCCGCATTGCTAGCGACTCGCTGGTGTCGGTGTCCGCAAGTATGGGCGCTCGTTGCACGCGCGCATTGAACACTACCAGCACAGGTTCAGGTGAGCACAAGCCGCATTGCTAGCGACTCGCTGGTGTCGGTGTCCGCAAGTATGGGCGCTCGTTGCACGCGCGCATTGAACACTACCAGCACAGGTTCAGGTGAGCACAAGCCGCATTGCTAGCGACTCGCTGGTGTCGGTGTCGTTCCGCAAGTATGGGCGCTCGTTGCACGCGCGCATTGAACACTACCAGCACAGGTTCAGGTGAGCACAAGCCGCATTGCTAGCGACCCGCTGGTGTCGGTGTCCGCAAGTATGGGCGCTCGTTGCACGCGCGCATTGAACACTACCAGCACAGGTTCAGGTGAGCACAAGCCGCATTGCTAGCGACTCGCTGGTGTCGGTGTCGTTCCGCAAGTATGGGCGCTCGTTGCACGCGCGCATTGAACACTACCAGCACAGGTTCAGGTGAGCACAAGCCGCATTGCTAGCGACTCGCTGGTGTCGGTGTCCGCAAGTATGGGCGCTCGTTGCACGCGCGCATTGAACACTACCAGCACAGGTTCAGGTGAGCACAAGCCGCATTGCTAGCGACTCGCTGGTGTCGGTGTCCGCAAGTATGGGCGCTCGTTGCACGCGCGCATTGAACACTACCAGCACAGGTTCAGGTGAGCACAAGCCGCATTGCTAGCGACTCGCTGGTGTCGGTGTCCGCAAGTATGGGCGCTCGTTGCACGCGCGCATTGAACACTACCAGCACAGGTTCAGGTGAGCACAAGCCGCATTGCTAGCGACTCGCTGGTGTCGGTGTCCGCAAGTATGGGCGCTCGTTGCACGCGCGCATTGAACACTACCAGCACAGGTTCAGGTGAGCACAAGCCGCATTGCTAGCGACTCGCTGGTGTCGGTGTCCGCAAGTATGGGCGCTCGTTGCACGCGCGCATTGAACACTACCAGCACAGGTTCAGGTGAGCACAAGCCGCATTGCTAGCGACTCGCTGGTGTCGGTGTCCGCAAGTATGGGCGCTCGTTGCACGCGCGCATTGAACACTACCAGCACAGGTTCAGGTGAGCACAAGCCGCATTGCTAGCGACTCGCTGGTGTCGGTGTCCGCAAGTATGGGCGCTCGTTGCACGCGCGCATTGAACACTACCAGCACAGGTTCAGGTGAGCACAAGCCGCATTGCTAGCGACTCGCTGGTGTCGGTGTCCGCAAGTATGGGCGCTCGTTGCACGCGCGCATTGAACACTACCAGCACAGGTTCAGGTGAGCACAAGCCGCATTGCTAGCGACTCGCTGGTGTCGGTGTCCGCAAGTATGGGCGCTCGTTGCACGCGCGCATTGAACACTACCAGCACAGGTTCAGGTGAGCACAAGCCGCATTGCTAGCGACTCGCTGGTGTCGGTGTCCGCAAGTATGGGCGCTCGTTGCACGCGCGCATTGAACACTACCAGCACAGGTTCAGGTGAGCACAAGCCGCATTGCTAGCGACTCGCTGGTGTCGGTGTCCGCAAGTATGGGCGCTCGTTGCACGCGCGCATTGAACACTACCAGCACAGGTTCAGGTGAGCACAAGCCGCATTGCTAGCGACTCGCTGGTGTCGGTGTCCGCAAGTATGGGCGCTCGTTGCACGCGCGCATTGAACACTACCAGCACAGGTTCAGGTGAGCACAAGCCGCATTGCTAGCGACTCGCTGGTGTCGGTGTCCGCAAGTATGGCCGTCAGAGTCATAGGTACAAAGGTGGATACACATCTATTCAGCTTGCTGTTCGTCGTGGCAAGATAGAGTATAAAATGTTTGTCTTTTAACCTAGTTAACTATAAAGATAAACAGTTAGATGATTACTTTATTTATTACAACATACATAACAGATACAAAACAAAGACTAAAAGTAAGCAATAAAGTACTGACATCTATAATTTTAGTGAGGAATCCCACTTACAAGCAGTGAATTGATTCTGTACAATGGTAAATCACTTGACTACCAACTTATCTAACTAGTTCAGGTTAACTCGGACCGCGTTACATCCATTATAGCATATTGCGTTACAGTGGAGCTGTAACCGTGACTGACGGCTTAACCTTTTCACCGCCATAGACGGGTATAGCCGACAACCCGCGACTTGCCGTCAGCGCCACGGTCGGGTACAGCCGACAAAACGTCGTTAAAGTTTATGTTCATAAACTAGCATTCTTAAACCGTATCTTTCTTTTATTTTTTCGCATATTGCATTTATTGTACCCTCTACTTTCATTTCTGAACTTTTGCGCTTAGATATTTATTAGATTTGTAGTATAAATAAGAAAAATACTGATTACGTTTTGAAGCTGTCAGAAGTACCATTCGCACACGCCATAGTCGGCCCCACACGACTGGAAGTGTTGTTCCTTACTAGTACAAATGTGGAATATCGATACATCTATAATATAGTAACGGAATATACTATGCCTAGATATTTGTCAAGTTTGTCATAACAATAACATTTTCTTATTATTTTAATGTATATTGAAAATATTCCCGACATCGATTTGTAGAAATACGCCAGTATTAGACATTATTTTCTTTGTTTGATTGAGTATCGACAAACCGGTTTCGTCGACTCGTGCACAGCGATAATTGCTTTACCATTGTGAGTGCACTGTACGCCGTAGTCGGGTAAAGACGACACGCTCTGACGTCATTGCAGTAGTGACATAAAAATAGTGATGGGAAAATGAGTGCCGACGAGCTTAGTTCAGCAGAACTTCTACAGATTTTAAAAGGCGTAGAGGATGACGTTGATCTGTCGTTTGAACCTGGATTACTCGAAGAAGAAGATTTAGAGTTAAGTAAATACCTAATAATCATAAATAATAATAAATAAATTAAGAGAGTTTAGGAGGGTTTCATGTGAACTTAATTTAACGGGTCAAATTGTGATATAATACAAGATTATTATTAGATAATAAGAGATAAGATAATTATTTATTTAATAAACGTATAAGTAACTATCCATCTATCTGTCTAATTAGCCTAAATTAGCCCTATGTTGGACATAGGCCTCTTCTTTATAAGTAACTATGAAATGCTAATAAATAACCGCTAATATAAGTACAATACCTTACGAAGGGCGTTATAAAAAGTAAATAGAAATAAACCGAAGAAATAATCAAATAAACCGGGTAGGAATAGAAAAAAATTTCAAGTTTTTAATAATATATCATAAATCTTAAAATATTAGTTATGTCGGTTTCCCATTTGCCTGAGATACAGGAATTCATATTCTTAGTTTAGGAAATAATAAAGCCACAGAATTATTTCATATAAGTATACCTATTTGTAATTAAGTTTATTAAATAAATAATTATCTTTTCTCTTATTATCTAATAATAATCTTGTATCACAATTTGACCCGTTAAATTAAGTTAACATGAAATTTGTGCCATTTAAAATCGTTTTTAATTAATATTCAACGTAAGTAAAATAAGAAAAAGAAATGAAAGAAAACAAATAGTCACAATAAAATATTAAAATAAATACCAGCATAAATCCTATGATGTTCTAATTTTTTTTATCGATATTCTATATTACATCCTTATTTGTCCTAAGGGTTTGAGAATATAGAAATGCCACCGACGCCACAGTCGTCTATAACCGACAACGCGATATAGAGAGACGCGTAATAGAGATGCGCCAGTGCTGATCGAAAACTGAACTAAAAATAAACTTGTTGAATATGCCTAGTGTTGTTTACGAGGCCACCACTACTACCACTATCCTATATTACTATTTTGACCTATATGAAATCAGAACTGAAAGTAGGGGGCAAAATAATGGTTTTAGATTAATTAAAACTCGGTTTAAAAAGTGAAGATTTATTATCGATATGAACTGTTGGACATCTCTATTTTATTGAGTATTTCTTTACCAAGAAATTGGTGTGGCGCTGGTTGCAATTTTTTACTCGAATGGCTTGGCGGCGAAAAGGTTAATGTTTCTTCCAAAGCACGTTACTGAAAACACTTCCCGTGTTAGGTAAACATTTTCTTGAAACTCGCGAAATTGGCGGGCAAGGAACGAGCTGCAGTAGCCCAGATGGAAGAAGCTTCGTCACTTGTTATGGCGAAAGTCGCAGGTTCAAATCGTGCGCGCTACAAAATTTTGCAAGTTTCAAAAAAAGTACTTTCTTACTTACAAACAGGTGGTTCAAATATAATTTCTGTATTGACCCAAAACATTCTCCGGATTTTGAGATCAAACTCATACCGCTAGGCTTGTGTCGTACTAATAAAACATGCTACTTTTTAAACATAAATTTCACCTATTTCATTTATTAGCCAGGAAACGAAATGAGCTATGTTTGTGTATGATTTTTATACTTAAATCTAAACAATTATTTTTATTTCAGTTTCGACAGTCACGACCCGGCGGTATTCGCTGCGCCCACCGTCACGGGACTTATAGAACACTATAAGGTAAGTCCTGTCATCCAGTACGCCAGTCATTCAGTCGTGACAACATATTTAACTGACGGCCGATGTTACGCAGTGGAAGTGCGAAGGTTCCGGGTTCAATGGTGAGGTAACATACACACACACAAACTCTCAGATTTATAATATTACTAGATTTCCGCCCAACGGTTTCACCCGCTGCCACTCATTTTCCCGTGGTAATAGTTGTTTTCCCGCGGTAAAAAGTGCCCTATGTGTTATTCCGGGTTATACTCTATCTGTGTTCCAGATTTCATTCAAATCGATCGAGCCGTTTGAGCGTGAAGAGGTAACAAACACACACATACACACAAACAAACTCAGATTTTGTATTTCTTTCCAGGACCCGGCTTGCGTGATGTTCTTCGAGCCGATGCTGACCGCCCCGCTCCCCCGCGCGACCCCCTTCACCCTGCAACAACTGGCCAGGGCTGTGATAGTCTCCAACACAACATACGACGGTAAATATCAGTCAAAAATATCGCTTAATTTCAGTCCATTAAAAAGGGTCGTTGTTACAGCGTCTGAGAATTTTTTGAAAGTGAGGAGAATTGTGTATCTATCTTATACAGGATTATTTTTTAGTCAGTGCGCAGCTTCAACATACGTAATGGTTATCAAATTTTGGAAAATATGTATTTATTTTTTACACCTGACTTAGAACAAAAAAATTGAAATAATCGCACTTAAACTTATCCCCGGATCGTACGTAAGTGTGGATCACCCTATCAGGTTCACTAGCTATCTTTCGATATGGCAACGTCGCGCGCGGCCCAGTTATACCTTACAGCTGACTGTGTTCTAGCTTCTACCTACAGCACAGGTCAATGACCAGTCCAGGTTAATGACCGCTATTGGTACCGGGATGCGTGCGGGTGATACCTACAACAACTAAGTACCTATCTCACAAGTACCTACACTTAAACTGCTTCCGTGGTGTAGTGGTTTGAAAGTTGGTCTCTTGATTTGATGGTCCCTGTTTCTAGTTTATGCGGAGAGACAAGATTATTTTGTTAATCACGTAGTTGGATTTTTCCCAGTTTGGTTAAGAATTAGCAGCTACTACTAGCATAAGCAAGACATGTAAATGTTTAATCCATAACGGTAACTCGGGATTGTACAGCACCTCGAGTAACCATCTACGTGATCAACTTAAGAATGGTTTTTCTTAATAACCAGAAAAGATTGATACCCATTTCAAAAGATCAACATTGAAAAGGTTTTTCTAATATTCTTTAAAAATAACCAGTAAAGACTTTAATGGCAACTGGAGCCGTTGCTGATAGTACCTAAAAAGCCTACACAACCTGCATACAACAGAGGTTGTGATGGTTTGACAACGTCGCGATTAGTCACCGCGTCTTACAGCGCCAGACATAGTGGCGCCAACGATTAAATTTTTAGAAGAAATCTGACGCCGGCGCCGGCCGACCGCCGCTCGCGCCGCGCCGCCGCCACCGGCACGGCGTGGCGGGAAATTCATCTGCACTGCTAGAAAGCTTTATGTACACAGATGATATGAGGTAGCTCGTATTGCGCGTGCCTGCCCTTCGATGATTTTAACCGAATTATCCTTAAAGTACAACTGCTTTTAAAGTAAAGTAAACGGCAATTTTGTGCGCTTATGAGAGTGGAGCGAACAATTCAGTAAAGTATGACAGTCAAAGTTGATTAGGCCACTAAAATGTTGCTACTACGTCAGTGTGAACTAACCTTGAGTGGTTATTTAGGAATAAAGATTAAAAACGGTCTACTCACACAAAAATAACAGGGTGTGATTTGATCGGGCATTCATAAAAAAAAAACGTATGGCCGGAACGCGGCTATCGCGCGCCGGTCTTGTGTAGCTGAGCCTTTAAAAAGATGATTCCAATTTTCCCTTCATACTTTTACGGGCTTAGGACCGTCCAAATGAAAAGTTTACCTAGAACACTAGGTAGGCGTAGGCAGTAGGTAGCTAAGTACAATAGTCGTTTAATTAACATTTACTTACCGTAAACTGCCCGTGATCCAACAGCCGCTGCATAACGTTGAGGAATTTTCTTGGGTTCGGTACACGAGGCACAGATTACCTAATAGTTACTACGTAACAGATAAATCACTCCAAGGAAAAATGTCAATACCTACTGCTATAATAACCTACTCTTTTGACTAGCTAGTCGCTGCAAGCCAAAACGAACCAAAACTCACGAACATAAAGTTAACTTTCCTCTGTAGTTGCGCGCCGCCTTGGCTGCCTCTTTCGATATTTAAGTCAGTAGGTATTTACTGAACACTTTATAAATGAAAGAATAAAATATTTTTACTGTTTTGACATGTTTTATTTTTTAATTATATTATAATATAAAAAAGATAAGTTCTTGTCTCTTCTCCTGCTGGATCTGCATCCTTCAACTGCACATAGTGTGCCACTTTTATTATTATTAGTCGCCACTCGCCATGTCAAGTTACCAAGTTACAAATAAAGAACGTCGGGCTACAAGTCTCGTTACACAAAATATTTTCGCGCGTACGGACGCTCAACGCGGCTGTCGACAACCCACTGAGCTATGGGCAGCCGGCTGCCCGGCGGCCGGTAGGTACTTATCGCGCGCAAGTACATGGAGTGAAAGAGGCCTGCACGAGGGTCCACTACGCCAGCATTACGCAGTCGAGGTAAACTTTCGTCCGCGTACATTCATTGGGCTACTCGGGTATTTTCCCCACTTAAAAAGTACGAACGCACCATTTCGTAAAACTCGCGAAACGTAAAATTCGACATCGCGAAATCAATTTGGGATCGGCGGGAAAAGTAGTGTCACGCAGGTGCGCGCCCGCCCGCGACGGAATCAAAGCGAGAACTGAAACTGACTGAAGGGTGCGCTGCGCGAGCGCTGTTGCCATCTTCACGCACCCCCGATTGATAAGTAGTGTGTCCATGATTTATTTTTTATGAGGTAGACAAAAATAAAAAAATTATAAAAATAAAACATATTTTTTTATTTGCCTAAAATGTCCTATTAACGATTCTGATATCATGGTATAAGTTTGCGCACTGACTAAAAAATAACCCTGTATATCTATATCTTTTTTTTTTACTTGCAAAATTTTTAAGCGCGGGCAGGATTTAAACCTGCGACTTTCGCATTACTAGTGGCGACGCCTCTTCCATCTGGGCTACCGCAGCTCATTCCTTGCCCGCCAATTTTGCAAGTGTATTTTAATGCCAGTAACGCGTGGCACGGCTCCATCTACCGGGTTAGTTTTGCAATTAATACCCGGCGATTACTCTATCTTTACAGATTGAATGTAGTCTAAGCGATGACAACCCGCGATAAATTGAATACTAAATTTTAAAACACTTCCCGTGTTAGGTATACAATTTTGAAAACTTGCAATATTTTCAAGCGCGGGCAGGATTTGAACCTGCGACTTAATACTTAATGGTGTACTAAATAATTTATAGTACACTATTATATTATTTATAGTACACTTTTATCGTAAAAATTAAACCTTCAAAATAACCCTCAAATATTTGTCAGATGTGGCGTAAATGTCCGTTTTTTTGCGGCCGTTTACGCTCTGCCTACCCTGTACTGTAAGAGATTTTTAGGCTAGATTTGGTATGTATGTATGATTTCGTATTAAAATAACCCATTATTTTATTTTCCCTGACAGGTGTCGAAGAGTTACCATTACCACCTCGCCTCCGTGCCTACCTAAAGGAATACCATTACCGGCAGCGAGTGAGAGTCCGTCGGCTCGAACCAGACCTTTACGAGCCCCACCCTGCGGCCTGCTAGCGCCCCGCCACCACGGGCCCGTCTGAGCGTCCCCCCGGGATGCCTGAGCGCCCCCCCGGGATGTCTGAGCGCGCCCCCGGGCTCTCTGAGGCCTTCTATGGTAGTTGTAAGACAAGATTGGACTTATGTGAGGGTTCTGGGTGTTCCTCCGGGGAATCTGAGCGCGCCTCCGGGCCCGCTAATGGCTTCTCTGCAAGTGATAAATACTCGTCTGGGGTAACTGCAGTATCTGAGCGTCCCTCCGGAGTGACTGAGCGTGCCTCCGGGTCAACTAAGGGTTCCTCTGAAAAGGATAAACACTTATTTGGCGGTTTTAGGGTGACTGAACGTCCCTATATATCTAAAGAGAAATCTGGAAACAATGAACAGTCATCTGGAAGTTTAGAATGTACTGTTAACGGCTCTTCTGGGCCTTCCCAACACGATTTTGCACATTCTGGGTCTTCAGAGTGCAATGTCGTAACCAATGGTCGTACCTCCAGGGTTACTTGTTCCTCCGGATCTACGAAGCGCCCCTCCGGGCCACCTAAGTGTCCTATTGGACCTTCTCACTGCCCATCAGTGCCTTCTGTGCGTCCCTCTGGGCCCTCTGGGCGTACCTCCGGGCCACAATACTGGAATTTAGTGATCTTATTGGATGGACAAAAAGTCTTATGTAGAATTCCAAGGCGATAATGAAATAATTTTTTGATGTATCCGAGACTTTTAAATGATTAATATTTTGGTGTCTTTTTTTGCCATATAAATTGTTTTATAATACCAGCCTTACATCTTTTGTGTAAGGACCCACAAAAATCTAGTAACATTTGTGCCAACTGTTTAGTAGCAAATTGGAAAATGATTGTGTGTATAGTGCATAAGAATAGGTACTTATCTTGTCAAATTTGACAAATCTAAAAATCGTGACCCGGCGTCCCAGAAAACTTGAAATTTTGAAACTGAACAACTTTTACTCTGGAGCCTATGTTGGGAAACAATTTTTTTCAGTTTCCACAGAAAGACAGCTGATAGGGCTGTGTCGATTTAGTGATCAATATGTGTAGTAGCTCGTGTACATTTTTGTGCATAAATTTAAATAAATAAATAAAAGGAGCGAGGCAATTACTTATATTTTAAATCTCATTGTAGACCCTATTACTACGACGCAACTAAAAGCAGTATATATTGACATAGCCAAAGCAGTTTCCAAGTATGTGTTAATTGAATTTTGTATGGCGACATATCTCCATAGAAGAAATTGTTCAGTTTCAAGGTCAGATCATGCCTGCAAAGTTTACGATACACCATCCCTTACACCCCGTGTTGTATTTAATTTTCAATTTGGTACTAAAAATGTTACGCTCGCTAAAACTGTGAATGATTTGTTGTAGCTGAAATGACAATGTGTAAATATTATACTAAATTTTAAGTGGCATTTCATAAGCAATAAATAATGAAATGATTTGTCTTCACACAAAGCAATATAACTAATAATGTGATAGTTTTTAATAATTGCTGTCGTTATATACATTCATCGCCAATCAATCAATCATATACTAAACTACATTATAAGTACTAAAAAAGATATATAAAGTTGAAATTTTACTATTGCCCGATAGCGAAAACTCAAGACAGGCGGGAACAAATTTTTTCAAGGGACATAGGTCGTAATAAGAACAAGTATAAAAAATCTTAAAAAATTAAAAAAAACTACTGCTATTGAGATAAACCCTAGCCTATGTCACTCGGGATAATGTAAGGATTCTTCCGATACAATTCCCATTCGAATCTGTTCAGTGGTTAACGAGTTGCAGTCCTTTAAAGAATCGCACATATATACATACATGAACTCTAAAAACATTACACTCCTTTTTTGGTTAGGCAGTCGTGTAAAAATAGAACCTTCTATACAAAATTGTCGATTAACCGATTTGAGTTACTATGGAAACTTTAAATATTTTTGACATATTTCGACCTGTTACTTTTGGAAAGTTGTGCCTTATTACCAGCCCGTCTTGAAATTTCACTATCGGTCACTAGTAAAATTTCACCCTATATAAAGTAAGCAGGTATATTACAATAAGAATAGGGCTCAATTCCGTATGTATGCCTTTTGCCACGACTGACTAACAAAATATTTTGGTGTTTGAATATGTCCCATTAAGCCTGAAGCTAATATAATGCTGAATAATCATTCATTGCGGTAATTGTCATGTTCAATTTACAAGTAATTTGTTATAATAACCGATGGCTAAGTTTAATAATAAATTTAAATTAATAATTATATTAACAAGTATTTTTCGTTTGTAAATATATTTAGATAGGTTAGTTGGTAACCATTTATGTTATAAACTATTGTTTTAAAACCATATATATAAAAAAAAGTCTAAGAAAAAACGACAACTAAAAATTTCTTGGTAACTTCTCAAATCGCTTAATAAAATGTGTTTTTTGTTGAATAGGTTTTGAAAAAGATAGGAGATAATTTTGTCTATGATTTTATAATTTTAAAGCAGTATCTTTCAAATTAAGTAACAAGTAATTAATAAGATTTCATGGACAATATCATACACGATTAGGTCCTATTTCTATCCTAAACCTATTTAACTGAAAATGACAGCGCCATTTTAATTTGCAATTTAGAGGGTTACGTGGAATCAAGTCTTTTGTTTAATGAAAAACCTTAAATGAAACTGGAATACCTTACTCTACGTTCACACTATGCCTCTAAGGGCAGGGAAATAGTAAGGGAAGTGGGCAGCGCGAGCATGTAAACAGGTTACTCGCGCTGCTACTCGTCATGCCGCTGCCACTTCCCGTGCTCCCGCGAGTGTCGGCGCCTCGTGCGCGAGTCGAAGGAACGGCAGCACGAATGCGAGTGGAATATATTGGTATCTCGAGTGGAATATATTATTATCTCGAGTGGAATATATATATTCCACCAATATTGGTATCTCGCTCACTCGTATTGCTGCGAGAATAGTATGACTGCAGTCCGTGGAAGTATTTCGGGCAATATTCGCGGCAGAAGCAAGAGTGTGAACGTAGCATTAGGTTTTAAAATTCTTTTTTCGCTTGTGATATGATAAAACATCAAAACCTATACAACTATACTATACTAACTTACAACCTATATTTACGTTTGTAATTTTACTCAAATATGAATTATTTTGTATAGATTATAATATTTGAGTATTATAAATTTAAGGGGTTAATATTATAATTTAATTAAATATTGTTATTGTAATATAAGATTTATAATTTTAACTTGTAAATTTATACATTTAAACAATTTATGTAAATTCCTAACAAAAAAAACTACTTAATTAGCCTTTACTAAATAGCAGAAACCTAAGGATTTTTCTACCGAATAACTTTTCTTTAACAGTTGTTATTAAATTACAGTGCAAATATTTTAGGGTAGGTTCTACTTGTGAAACTGAACAACTTTTTCCAAGGTCGAAATATGAAAATAAAATGGATTTCCCCTATAAAAGGATCAAAAAATTTGACATTGTGTAGGAGGTCCAATTTTTATTATCGTAATCTTTTTTTCTTATTAAGCTGTGTTTTTGGGGGAAATTAGTCCAGTTTTACGAGTAGAACTCACTTTGTATTTTTCTCTTTTTCATACTATTCAAATACATATAGGGTGAAATTAGACTAGTGACCGATAGCGAAAACTCAAGACGGGCTGGTGATAAGGTACAACTTTCCCCAGGAACATAGGTCGAAATATATCATAAATATTTTGAAAATTCGAAAAAAAGAATACAAATGCTATGCCGTGTGATGCCAGCTTCGAATAGCATCACACCATTTCTTACCCATGGGTTTCGTAAGAGGCGACTTAGGGACTCGAGGGTTAGATGTGTATTGCAATTTTAGGCGATGGGCTGACAACCTGTCACTGTAGTGATACACAGTTATCTTATTGACCCTCGAACTTTTGTCAGACGTGGTGTTAATATCCGTTAACGCTCTGCCTACCCCGTAAGGCGGTAGGCGTGATTTGTGTGTGTATGTATAGAAACACAAAATATTTATGTCATATTTCAACCTATGTTCCTTGGGGAAAGTTGTTCCTTATCACCAGCCCGTCTTGAGATTTCGCTATCGGTCACTAGTAATATTTCTCCTTACATCTACAGCACCTGTCTTAAATATAAAAACAGGAATAATTAATGTTCTCAACTAAAGGTCTTTTATATGTCTTTTATCACCGACAACGAATCTAAAACTTTATATTGTAAATATATTAAAATGTATTTGTTTAAGGCGAGTGTAGCCGTGAACGACCTCGACAGTGGCGCCTTTTCACAAAAAATAAATTTATCTTTATAAAAACAATTTATCACAATGTCCGTTGCCCAAGTTTTTGTATTATCCTTAAGTAAAATTAGAACCTGCAAAAGTTATGGCAATTAATACCAAAAGTTGCCGTTATTAGGTACTTTTTTCACACATACACATATCACGCCAGATTATCCCTTGCGGGGTAGGCAGAGCGTAAACGGCCGCAAAAAACGGTCATTTTTGCCACGTGTGACAAACATTTGATTGTCATTCGGAAATTGTGTATCGCCATAGTGACAGGTTGTCAGCCCATCGCCTTAAATTGCAATACACGCCCTCGAGTCCCTTTGTCGCCTGTTACGACTCCCACGGGAAAGAAAAGGGGTGATGCTATTCTAAGCCGGCATCACACGGCATACTACTTACGGTACTTTTTTCCATAACTTTAATTGCAGCGAATATTTCATTGAGTTTGCAGGCTCGAATTTTACTTAAGGATAACGCTCACAACTTGGGCAACGGATATTCTGATAGATTGTTTGTATAAAGAGAAAACTTTTTTTGTGAAGTGGCGCCACTGTCGAGGTCATTGACGGCTACACTCGCCTTAATGAAATTGAAAGTGTTCTAAAATGTATATCATACAGCTTTAGTTTTGCAACTGTTATTATTTACGCTTTTCCGATGACGCAATTTTTGTGGATACCAAATGTGGGTAGTTTGAATTGCAGACCACGATAGAAGATCGTTATTTTGAATTTAAAAATGGACCAAAAAATATTTTTATCTCCAACGCTGCGTCGAGCGGGCCAGATTCGGCAAATACAAGAGCAGCGCTGCGTGAAGCGTGCAGCCCGTTCAACGCAGCGTTGGCGCTTAACTAAAGCTGTATGATATTGAAAAAACATCATGTAAATAAATTGCTGATATCTCAAGAGGTGAACTAGCTTATGAATCTGATCAACTTTTCCCAAGGAACATAGGTAACTGTATGAAAAACGAAATACTATACAATGGATAACCATGGTGCGTTTTACTTTTCATGTCTAATAAAATTACGAGAAAAACTGTGTTTTTACGTTTTTCATATCTCAAAAAATGGCCGAGATATTTAAGTTCAAAGTGTGTAGTTTCGGTCGGTTGTCCGATATGCAAATATTTTTGGCCCTTGGGGAAAGTTGTTCAGTTTCATGGGCTGGTTCAACCCTTGAAATAATTTCAGCAATGTTTTTACATCTTATATTGTATAGTAACGAATATGTACGATGATAATAATATGTATGGGGTAGGCGCGAAGCGTACAAATAATATGAATTTAATAAATATATTATCTTTTTTAAAATATACCTTGTGTATTTTTTTAACCCTTTAACGGGCAGAGCATGTCAATTTTTTTATTGGTTTTGAGATCTATTGCGGGGAGTTAAGGTTTAATTTTAGGTGGAAACATTCTTCCGATCGCCATATAAAGGTTTATATCTTCGTTTTAGTTACAATACTTAATTTATTTGAAAACATATAAAACCTACGAGAGAGAAACAATTTGGTTAAATCGTCCTAAACTCAACAGTTTTTAATTATTTAATAAATGTGAACTGACTGGCCCAATGGCGCAGCGGATAGTACCCCGGCCTGCTACGGTGAGATTCGTGGGTTCGATCCCCACAAGACAAATATAAGTCCATTTCCACGTTTTTTTTTTTTTTTTTTTTATCAACGATGGGCTTGCTCTTGACTCCAGTCTAGGTCATAGGACAGAGACAGAGTCCAAGATGGAGCGAGCTAACCCAGAAGAAGCCTGTTAAGGCACTGGCACTCCCACACACTGACGGAACGCAGCAAGCTACTTGGCGCCAGACTTCGGTGGGATGGTGGTCGCAAGCCAGGCGGCCCCTTACGGAGCCTTCCACCGCTTGGTGGGATCGTTCAGCCGGACTTATCCACAGGCAAGCCTGTGTTGCCGTTGCCCGGGGTGGACCGCTAGGAGGTAGATCCCATACCACCCCATATTTTTGTTTAGTCTGGGTGTTTTCTATATATATTAAGTATTTACATTTAAAAGTAAATACGTATTAACAGCAGCTATCTAGTTCCCATAGTACAAGTTTTGCTTAGTTTGGGGCTAGATGGCGCTGTGCGAATTGTCCATATATATTTAGTGAAGGGACAGCAAACACTCCAAACGTCGATTTCCTAAATTAAGGGTTTTTAAAATAACAAACAGATTTTTATCTAACATCGTCTTTATTACATCAAATAAATTATAAAGTCCATAGACAATAATTATTATTTTTAAATTATTATTAATAATAATAATATTTGATAAAAAGCGCATGCATTGCCTTACACGGCTGTCACATAAGCAACACATCGAGCCAATTTATTTTCTGCCTTAAACTACTTAGAAAATACTTATAATTATTTACTTAAGATATATAAGAAAAATCTACAAAAAGCGTATAATAATCATAATAAATATATTAACTACTAAATAAAGGTATTTATTTTTGACATGGCAACATTTTTGTTTTAAAAAACATCTGGCAGTTGTTTTCGACGGAGTAATACTAAAAAAAGTTATCTTAGGTCGTAAATCGCGTTACATAATGTATAAGAAATTATATAAGTTAAATACGGAATGATAATTCTGTATAGATCAATGTAAAATAAGGTGCTATTAAATTCAGAGCAAGTATTTTTAGGATGAGTTCTACTCGTGAAACAGAAGAATTCCCCAAAAAACAAAAGACGAAATATGAAAAAATATTGGACCACCCCATACAAAAATTATAAAAAACATTATCACTTTGTGTGGGAGGTCCAAATTCCATTTCATATTTCGACCCATGTTCCTTGAGGGAAGTTGTTCAGTTTTACGAGTAGAACTCACCCTAAAAATATTTCCACTGAATTGAATAGGACCTTATATAGTAACCTACAGACGTAGGTTTTATCCTCCTACTTACATTTCTATAGAAGAAACTGCTCAACGCACACCTAGCGCCCAAATGCGCGTGCACTTAAAGGTTAGCACAGACTGGATGCAGCATGCTCGCTTGCGTGTTTAAGATAAATATTATACACGGCGAGAGTACTAGCGGTCTTTTTTTAACATAATTTACTTAGATATGGAGTTTATTTTCAAGTCAAACTAACAAATGCAATTACAATATAAAATAAATATTTTTCAAGTTGCCACTGAAAAGTGCGCTCGTTTTTGTACACTCGGTGTGCGCTGACTTTTGGTGGCCCTTATGTATAAAACCTTTGGGTCCGGCGCACACCTAGCGCTATTTGATGCGTGCCGTTTGCAATTGCAAATTGAATATGAATAAAAAAAACTGAATTGCCATTAAAATAACGTCTATTGATTGGCAAACCAGCCAATAGGTATGAAACTAAATAGATGTGTAAAAGACATAATAAAAAGTGTGAAGAATAATTGTAAGAACCTGACAGCTGTCAAAGAGCAAATAAAATTCTTGTAAAAACTATACTCGTAGACGCTGGAGCCGTTCGCTTATGCTAGTCAATATTCACGTTATATTAATTATGGATACATTTCATTGTTAAAGTGGTTGGCTGTTGAAAAACTGACACTAGGCTATATCGGGTTGTTCGTCGACCCCGTGTCCCACACGAAGAAGATAATAGTAGTTTATGCAACTGTCGTATAATGGGGGTCATTAGAATGCGAGTGTCTGTTTATCACACGAGGCGCAGCCGAGTGTGATAATAGATTGACACGAGCATTCTAATGCCTAATTATAGCAGTTGCATACACTATTTTATCTACACTCTCCAAAAAAACTCAGAAACACTTTTCTAAACGTACGCACCGGCCATTGCAAGGCCCGATACAAGGACAAATTCAATACGAGAACGTAATATGGCTAGACATGAATTTTTGAAAAATGTATACTTTAGCAGTTGTTTAGATGTGGAGTCTTAACAACAACTGAACTAAACAACTGAACAACATCTGAACAACAACTGAACAACATCTGAACAACATCGAAACAACAACTGAACAACATCTGTACAACAACTGAACAACATCTGAACAACATCTGTACAACAACTGAACAACATCGGAATAACATCCGAACAACAACTAATCAACATCTGAACTACAACAGAACAAAAACCTATTAAAACAACTGAACAACATCCGAAAAATTACCGTACAACAACAACTGTCAGGTGCGGCGGAAGATAGCGATTTGAGTATTGGAAAAAAAAACTTCGTTTCATTTCTCAACTTTATCGTATTAAGAGTTTTCTCATTAAGTCATTACGCTTCTGTAATTTATAGTAAACCTTAGTTTTTATAGGCAGAATGCATAATGTAGGTCATTATCCATCTGTTTTCGAATTCATAATTCGAACATTATGAGACGAGTGTATATAAAGATTGTTACATTGCCATTGAAAACAGCACGCGTCAAATGGCGCTAGATGTTCAAAGTCCCTTATTTGTAATGAACATAATATTTTCGATATTCGTGTCTTTTGATAAATTACGTTCTATACAACCTAACTTTAAAATTTACAATATCTAAAGCCTAAGCGGGTAGCAACATAATGGCAATCTTTATAAACTTAATTATGACAATTTATTTATATCAGGGTTTTATCGTCAACAAAAAAATAGCCTCGATCTTGACAGTCATATCCTTTTTTAATATTATTAAATAGGTGTTATTGCCGTGTGATGCCGGCTTAGAATAGCATCACCCCATATTTTTCCCGTGGGAGTCGTAAGAGGCGACTAAGGTACTCGAGGGTGTGTATTGCAATTTTAGGCGATAGGCTGACAACCTGTCACTATAGCGATACACAATATTCCGAATAACCCTCAAAAATTTGTCAGACGTGGTGTAAATGCCCGTTTTTTGCGGCTGTTTACGCTCTGCCTACCCCGCAAGGGATTATAGGCGTGATATGTGTGTGTGTATTTTCAACTCAGCTATTTTTCACCTTCTTTTTATTTTCTGTTCATTGAGCTCGCTAATTTCATCTGCTGATTTAGCGGTTGAATAAAATGTTGTAGATTTTTATATTTAAAAATAATAATATCCATTATTTTCTTATTTTGAGTAAATGACAGTGATACTTTATGGCAAGGATTGCTATAGGTAAGCTAGAACTCTAGTACTGGTGGTTACCAGTATATCTAAAAACGTCCCTCAAAATCATAGGTCTGCTTTATAATATCACTGAAACAATTTAAATTTGTTCAGATTTTGATAAATACTGTTTCTAGAATTATACCGGCAAACTAAATATATTGGAATATACAATATGTAAGGGATAGCCCTCTGAATACTAATAGGGTGCATTCAGACCATGAAACTGAAACACTTAAAAAATATATTTAGAAAACGTCAAAAATAAATTGACTTCCCATAGTAATTGCAATGAGCTTATGGGATTATTTTTTTATGGGAGGTCGATTTTTTTTGTCTTTACCTGACATATGTTCTTTTAGGTAAGTTGTCCAATTTCATGGTCTGCATGCACCCTATCAGTATTCGGAGAGCTGTCCCTAACACCCTGTATATAGGTTTAAAAAAATGGCGAGAATTTGAACTAAACCGAGCTACAATTTAACATCGAGTGTTAGAGCAAATTCTTATTATAATTAAACAATTTGTTCGACACAGAGTTAAAACATTTTAAAGCTATTATTTTTATACTAACTTAAAAATAAAATTATTACTAAACAACTATAAAATAATAATAAATACTTTTTTATTATAATTACATCAGAAAATGAACACATAATTTGATTAAAATAATTATTTTGAGTAAATCGAGTTCATTAAAAATCTTATCATTAAGTTACAATACTTATTTTCTGTGGGATATTTATTACGCTTAATAAAATACTAAATAGGTATAAAAATGAGGTTAGGTTCCGAGCAGACTAGCGATTTTTGTTGCGACAAAAAGTTGCTAGTGTGGACGGAAACGCAAGGTTATAAAAGTCCTACAGGACAAGTCTTAATTAAAATGTCGGGTTTTATTAAGAAATAGATAAAAACTACAGCACATTGAAATATTTATTTGTACGATAGATACATTTTTATTCTTCAAACATAAGCAGTGGTTTTTAAACTATTTCTTAACACCCAAATGTTTTTCTAAACACCTCTATCTACCTCTATTGGTTTAGGCCGCTACTACTGTGTACAATCTTACGTTTCGATTGATTAAATTCGTTTATTATGGTCAACTAAGCTTAAGGATACATCACACTTATCGACACGTCATCATAAAGCAAGCTCAGGAAACATAAAGTACAGCACAAAATCCACACGTAATTTCAGAAGAATTTTTGTTGTAAGTTGGTCTGTTTGTTTTTATTTAATTTTGCTTGTTCGCATGACGATTTCGTGTCGATCAGTGTCGTGATATCTTTAGAACCGCACAGACGAACGATCAGGCTTTTGTCGTGCATTTATAAATCGTTCGTCTGCACAGCCCCAACGCTACCTCTAGTACGACGAAAGATCTTATCCTATTGTTTATTTTATGAGAGCTTATGTTTTCGATTCGGTGATATTTTATTGTCTATTGCTAAGTCGATGATGATGTAAATGGATGAATATTGTATGGACGCACACTGAAAAGTAACATTATACTGTATAATTTTGATTTTTAGTTACCTACTTATAAATGTAGGGTAAATTATTTCTGATGCTATGTAAAACTCCTAAAAATGATGGGTAAAAGAACTCGTGTTCTAGATAGGCTGTCGAGAAGTAAAAAACAAAGCTGAACCATAAGTGAAGCATGAAACCGGTATATACCGGCGGCCATATTGGAAAAAAAAATACTGGTTAATGTGGTTTAATGTAGGAACGGCGAGGTGCGCGCGCATTTCTTTCCACACGCGCATTTGCGCACAATCTCGATGTCTTTGGTGTACCGCGTGCCGTCCGCGCAAACTAGACGGATCTGTAAAAAGTAATTTTGTCAATTTTAAAACGGGTTCTTGTGACGATATAGTAGATTTTATTAACGGCTATTGATTGAGGTGACGGGTTATTGTGTGAGGTGACGGGTTCTTGAGTGAGGTTACGGAGTCTTCGATTATGCAACGGGTTATCGAGTGCAGTGAAGACTTATTAAGCTCTTCTTCTTTCGTGTGGGACACCGAGTCGTCCAACGACACGATGAACCTTATAAAGTGAGATAGCCGTTTAATAGCAATGTAGGAAACCTGCATCAAGCTTGACACAGGCCGTATGGCCTTTCCCGGTAAATGACATGTGATTTTAAAACTGTCGTCCTCCTTTTATTAATCATCAAGCGTATTGTGTAATATTATTGTGCAATAATCGTAAGTACATATTTTAATTTTTTTCAAGTTCCCGCTTTTTCTCCTCTTTCATCTCCATTGGGTTGGCTGGAAGAGATTTCTTTCTTAGAAATAAGCTCGCCCTTGTAACTAATTTTAAGTTTTCACCTATTGTATTAATTTAATGTGTGAATTTGTTGTTAAACAATTACAGTCCACTGAATAAGTCTTTCTGCTGTAGGTAGCTGAGCTTATAAAGATTCTACCAAGTACTCTGACGGGTTATGTAGTAAGGTGACGGGTTATTGAGTGAGGGGTGATGTGATTGAGTGAGACGTTTCGAGGTATAAAGTGAGTGACGTGTCATGAAGTGCGTGTCATGAACGGGTTATCAAGTGAGGTGAGGTGTAATTGAGTGAGACGTTTCGAGTTATAAAGTGAGTGACGTGTCGTGAAGTGGGTTAAAGTGTGAGGTAAAAGTTCCAAAGTAAGACGAACCTTTCTCTTCTTGGTCTTCCGGGGCGCACAGCAGTGGTTCCTGGCGCACGCCCCCTTCGCCGCGGCACAACGCGCACCGCGCACGGCGCGCCGCGACCGACAAGTGCCTTCTGTTATGAACTCGCGTGTCGCTTCCTGCAATGATGTATCACTTGGTTACCCAGTTGTCAGAGAAATACATATGCTTTTCCATTTTTTTACTCTGTATTTTCTTTTCACACTTTTTTACTGCTGTTTTTTCTTTTCATTGGTCTATGTTTATACTTTTGAACATATTTTACATACAGACATACATACATATATCACGCCTTTATCCCTTGCGGGGTAGGCAGAGCGTAAACGACCGAAAAAACGGCCACTTACGCCACGTCTGACAAACGTTTGAGGGTCATTCGGAAAATTGTGTATCGCCATAGTGATAGGTTGTCAGCCCATCGCCTAAAATTGCTATACACACCCTCGAGTCCCTTCGTCGCCTCTTACGACTCCCACGGGTAAGAAATGGAGTGATGTTATTCTAAGCCGGCATCACACGGCACAACATATTTTAACATACATTTATTTATTAACATATTTTAAGGCTTAGGAAAGGCTAACTTTCCAGTTCACGCTGATAGTGATATATTCATATCAACAGAATAGATTGTGGAAATCCAAGATGAATATTTTTTTGCATTTATGTATTTAGAAGGATCGATGATGAGGCGAGTAGGCCGAGTGACGACTGTGAGGAAATCGGTAGCTACCCGCCTGGTCGGGAGTTGGTATCCAGGGAACGGCTGTTTCAACCGGACATGTTTGGAAGTTGTATATATAGCGATCGGCGGAATAATTTCGATACCGCGTTTTAGGTCTAGTATGTGTTTAGTTGTTTACGCACCTTCCTGCATCCGTTTGTAGATGATGTGGGCTGCGCTGGAGCGTGCTCGGCAGGGTACTGTTTATGTGACGGCGCCGCTGTAAAAGTACAAGTCGTATTAATAAAACCTTTCTTAGGCTGGTTATTACTCTGAAATAGTACTAATTTCATTACATAGACTCGATTACACGGAATTGTTGAAAAGAGATAAAAGTATTACTTTCAGTATAATAGGAATAGAAAGTTTAAGGTAAGTTAGAAGATAGTCATGTTTAAAATTCTATATGATTCAACTAGTTGGATATATTATAGTGTAGAATGAGATAGCGGATTACATAGTCAGTTGACGAGATTCAAAATAGTAAGCGGGTTATAGAGTGGGTTAAAAAGTGAGAGTAAGTGAGTAATATAGAGTCTTGTTCATACCTGGAGAAGCCTGTACATTGCTGATGGCTGGTTTGCGAGGAGGCAGCTTCTTACTAGGTATCGCTGGGGCACCGCCTGCAAAACAGAACAAAGATTTAATAAGAGTGTTTGCAGGGGATCGTTTTTTTAATCCGAATTTCTGACAACCACACGACGTCCGACTTTTTATTGAGCTCTCTTTCTATTACTGCAAGAGTGAGAGAAAGGTCCGATATCGGCGACGCATATCTGTGAGGACAGACCCTAAGTGTTTCTTGGAATTAGGACCGCAGTCTTTTTTTTTTTTTTTTTTTATTAATGATGGGTTTGCTCTTGACTCTAGTCTAGGTCATAGGACAGAGACAGAGTCTAAGATGGAGCGAGCTCACCCAGAAGAAGCCTGTTAAGGCACTGGCACTCCCACACACTGACGGAACGCAGCAAGCTACTTGGCGCCAGACTTCGGTGGGATGGTGGTCGCGAGCCAGGCGGCCCCTTACGGAGCCTTCCACCGCGCACGTGGGATCGTTCAGCCGGACTTATCCACAGGCAAGCCTGTGTTGCCGTTGCCCGGGGTGGACCGCTAGGAGGTAGATCCCATACCACCCCATAGACTTTGGTTGACCTTCATAAGCAAAAACGTTACCCATAGGTACCAATGGCAGCCCTGAGCTCGCGCTCTGAAACAAAAGTTTCCGCTGGACATCTGCAAGTGTAGTCTGAAGGGAGCCCTCTTCTCTGATGCATCTATCACCGGTTGGGGTGGAATAGGAAGCTTACGTACCAATAGAAGCCCTGAGTTCATAGTAGCACCGGATGGACAGATGCATTAGAGTAAGGTCCCCTCTTCTCTGATGCATGTATAACAGGTAAGGGTGCAATAGAGGGACGCTAACGTACCAATAGAAGCTCTGAGTTCACACTGTGCTCCTGTAGTTCCCGCTGGACATCTGCAAGTGTAGTCTGAAGGGTAGCCCTCTTCTCTGATGCATGTGTCACCGGTTGGGGTGGAATAGGAAGCTTACGTACCAATAGAAGCCCTGAGTTCATAGTAGCACCGGATGGACAGATGCAATAGAGTAAGGTCCCCTCTTCTCTGATGCATGTATAACAGGTAAGGGTGCAATAGAGGGACGCTAACGTACCAATAGAAGCTCTGAGTTCACACTGTGCCCCTGTAGTTCCCGCTGGACATCTGCAAGTGTAGTCTGAAGGGGATCCCTCTTCTCTGATGCATGTATAACAGGTAAGGGTGCAATAGAGGGACGCTAACGTACCAATAGAAGCTCTGAGTTCACACTGTGCCCCTGTAGTTCCCGCTGGACATCTGCAAGTGTAGTCTGAAGGGGATCCCTCTTCTCTGATGCAACGTCCGCCGCGCGCGCATGGGTTTGGTACACACGGGTCCTAAAGAGGAAATAAGGAAAGATACGTTAAATTTTGACAGGATAAGTAAATTTCTTTGAGTGGTTGTTCAGAGTTTTGGTAGGATTGTTATTTTTTTTAGATTTGCACAGTTTTTTCGTAGGTAGTGTTTTAGTGGGTTATCCATAGTTTTGGTAGTATTGGTAAATATTTGTGTATTTGGTGAGAAATAGATATTTGGTAAGTAGTAGAATAAACACCTGATTGTGACTGCCATCTTCTTGCACGGCGTGTACATTAGAGGGCGGCGTTGGTTCATCTTCGCCGCATCCTGCCACCGTGCGCTGCATGCGAGCTGCATTAGTGAAGTCCACGCGTTTGTGGTTGATCCATGCTTCTTTCAGGCAGCCTGGGGATGTTAACAATTGCTAAGAAGAGGGACTAGGATGTGTTGTATGGTGCAGGGAAATGTCGTTCTATGTATTTTACTGAAAATTCCAAGATAATTGCCGTCTTTTCTTTTCCGCGAACCTTTCAAAGGTCCATTACACTCTTTTTATCGCACTAATTCGTTAGAAGTCCAAGTCTAAACAATACTTTCTTGCATCATCGTCCAAAAATCACTTAATTCTTAATTTTGGTTGGTTATTTAGTTAGTGTGTGTAGTCGAATGATATACTGTTAAATTTTAATTGTTTGTACCTTTTTTTTATTAGCCTTGTCTGTGTCCCACTGCAGGGTAAAAGCCTCCCCTTTTTCTCGTTTGTACCTATCTTAACAAAATTGTACAATGTTTTTAACAAAACTCCGCTCAAATGTATCAATTAATCTGTTATTCGTATCATCCTATCGCTCCTCATAAATGCCATAAGTAACCTATGCCACTGGTTATTGGACGTTACCTTTGAAGCTGGTAATGTTTCTCAGGTGCCATTTTGCGAAAGCCTTCTCCGCTACATCTTGCGGCACGCCTCCGAGATACACCGCGCGCTCCAACCTAAACAAACATAAGATAAATTAAGATCCATGAGACAAATTGCACATTTTGCTCCATAAAGTGCATTATACATATTTACAAGAAGTAGTTTCTAAAAAAACATAACAAATTTTTGAAGTAGCGAAAACTTCTCTAGAGTGTGAGTAAGGTAAAAATATATTTATCGTATTAGAATATTTCGCTGCCGGCCTGAATAATTAGTAATTTTGGTTGAATAGTGTTTATTTTGTATTATAACGACGTTATTTTTAATGAATGGCTAATCCAATCCATGTTTGCTCAAAAAGCTTCCAACGCTAGTTTAAGTCCCAAGACTTCGATTGTGAGTGATACGATATTTAAGTAAATGTTTATTACCTTAGATATTCCTTAGCACCCTCATTGATGATAGACCTGGCTGGCCCGTCATCTACTCGAAGCGTGAAGTTCTTCTTGATAGCGAGCAGCTCAGCTTTGTGGTAGGCGCCGTCGGAGACCATTTCGAAACTAAAATTATAAAGGATGAATGTTACAAATACGGTAGCAAGGGCATAAGCTTATGTAGTGTAAGTGTAAATCAGTGAATAGACCAGTGCTTTAAGTGCAGAAAAAAAGGGCATTGTGTGATGTAGTGTAACATTATGTTACTTACGTACTTGTAGATCGGTGTTATAAATGTGGTAGTAAAGGACATTATGTGATATAGTGAAGTTTAACTGTTCTAACTGCGACAGAAAATAGTTTTAGATGATAAATTGAAATCAATATGAGGCCCATGTCCAGCAGTGGACTGTTGCGGCTGTTGAAGTATGCATTTATTTGAATTACTTTTGCAACTTTTGCCGTGAGATGCCGGCTTAGAATAGCATCACCCCATTTCGTTCCCGTGGGAGTCGCCAGAGGCGACTAAGGGACTCGAGGGTGTGTATTGCCATTTTTGGCGATGGGCTGACAACCTGTCACTATGGCGATACACAATTTTCTGAATGACCCTCGAATATATTATATCTGAAGTGGCGTTATATGTGAGTGTGTATGTATTTTTGCAACTACAGTGTCAAAGATCATAATATGATGCCAAGTTACCTGTACATAGTAGAAGTGGGGTGGTTGCCAACGTCATATGAGATGCGTATGCGTCCGTTAAACAATTCAACGGCTAAGTGTTCGTTGTCGCCGAAATACATTAGCACGCCGTGCGTTTGCGTGGTACTAAATACTGTGGAACAAAACATAAAATTAAAAAAAAATATCCTGGACAATTCACACAGCGCCATCTAGCCTCAAACTAAGCAAAGCTTGTACTATGAGAACTAGAAAACTGATATTAATACTAATATAAACTTTTATTTAAACAAATACATAATATACATAGAAACACCCAGACTAAACACAAATATCTGAAAATGACTTAACAAATATTTGTGCCTTGTGGGGATCGAACCCACGACCCTCGGCGTAGCAGGCAAGGGTACTATCCGCTACGCCATCGGCCCAGTCAAACATCAGAGTCATGACCAATCAATAATATTTACTGTCTCAATGGCGAATAGTATTCCTGCCTGCTAGGTCGAGGGTCGTGGGTTTGATCGCCACAAGACACAAAAAAGACAATTTTCAATTATTTGTGTTTAGTCTGGGTGTTTTCTATGTAGGGTAGTATGTTTTTATTTACACAAAATCAGTACGTTAGCATTAATTTCATTTATCCAGTTCCCATAGTACAAGTTTTGCATAGTTTGGGGCTAGATGGCGCTGTGTGATTTATCCTGGATATTTATTATTATCTATTGGTGTACAAAGAGTAAATAAACGTGATCTATGCAACCAGCTTAAATAAGTAAAGAAAGAGTTGATATTATCACTTTGTCAATTTGTTCCCAGTCTAGTTAGGACATTGCAGGCTGAACTACCTGGTTGTCAGAAAAGAAAGACGATTCCGTACTTCGGAGGACACGTCCTGGTTGGTATCTATGATTACTTAGAGGGCGGTCGTTACACAACCATGTCAGAGGCCTACTGCAAGTAGTAGACGGTTGAAAAACTCTGACACCAGGGTTCATCGAGACGTTGGTCGGCTCGGTGTCCGTGTCCCACACGAATAGAAGAAGAAATACAAAAAATATTTGCAAAGCATATTTCAGTCTATGCTGTTGAAAGGTTGTATTTCTACAGTGATATTTAGATGTACAATGCACAACGGGTCGTCTTGCAATATTAGTTACTTATTTTGTAGAACTTTATAGAAACTGTCAAATATCTTTAATATGCAATGCAATCACACCAAAACACCAAATAAATAAAAATATCTGTAGGCTAGGTATGTTTACGTTGGTGCCTAGTGGTTCTAGCTCAACCAATTAGTAATTGTGGCTAAATGTGAGCAGCCAAATCATGAAATAACCAACCAAGAGTAGCCAAATCATAGAATAACCAACTAGGAGTAGCCAAATCATAGAATAACTTACCAAGAGTGACATTAGCTTGAGGCACGGTGCGTAATGGTTCTAGCTCGACCAGTGAGTCGTTGTGGCTGAATGTGAGTAGCCACATCATGAAATAACCAATCAAGAGTAGCCAAATCATAGAATAACTTACCAAGAGTGACATTAGCTTGAGGCACGGTGCGTAAAGGTTCTAGCTCGACCAGTGAGTCGTTGTGGCTGAATGTGAGGGAGGTGAGGTATTCGCAGAGACGACCTGTGAACAAAGGTAATATTAACAAAAAATTACTTGTTAGTCATTATAAGTACAGAGATCCAAGTAGATATTTACACCAATAACAAACTAGATAAAGAGGGACAACTTTATAACCCGTAAAAGAAAAACAGAAAATAACAGAAAGTAGCACTTAATCTTAACATACACTTATCCCTTTCGGGGTAGGCAGAGCGTAAACGGCCGCAAAAACTAACATTTACGCCAAGTCTGACAAACGTTTGAGGGGAATTCGGAAAATTGTGTATTGCAATAGTGACAGGTTGTCAGCCTATCGCCTTAAATTGCTATACACACCCTCGAGTCCCTTCGTCGCCTCTTACGACTCCCATGGGAAAGAAATGGGGTGATGTTATTCTAAACCGGCATCACACGGCACTTAATTCTTTAAAATACCTAAGTGGACAAAGTATAGCGACACTATACTCATTGTGAAGTTGCGAGCGCAAGAGATGACAGAATATGTCGTGTCTCGCAAGTTAACCAAATTTTAAATACACCTTTCCCTTGTAAGGTACGCAATTTAAGTATTTTTTGTAAAACCGATAGTTTTACGGGAATAACTGCAAACTTTACCTGAGTATCCTGGCGCGCACTTGCACAGGTAGTCGTTGGGTGTGGACAGTAGAGGGCGCTCCATCATAATGTCGTCCTGCGCAACAGAAACTGCGGTTTAATTGCCAGACTGACTGTGAATGCATCAAATGAATCAACAAACTCATAAACTAAGATTGAGGCTAAGAAAAAGTGCTTAAATCTAAACGAAAGGAAACATCACTCTGACGTCATGTGCTTATGTAACTACTTCCATCTTTATTGATCTTCTAGAATCTAGATTATCTAATTATTGTGTCAATCCTTGTTATGTCGTACAATATAGTGTCGGGCAAATATCATGTTGGGCATTATCAATATCGTGCAGTGTTGATTCCTCAATTTTCTATAGAATGCGGGTCGCGTTTAATGGCACTGGGATCATGACCACACATTTCAATCTATATAGAGGTATAGAATCACACAATATAATGTTGTGTTTAAAAATGTTTGTTCCTTTAATTTTGTGAATCTTTGTAACTATTTGGATAGATTTTTGTTTTTGTTACATTTTGTTACATAAAATACAGGTAGAACGGCCAATGCGCGGCCAATGTGTGTGTCATATGAGTTGTAACAATACCTGCTTTTTTTTAAATTAAGGTTGGGTTTGCTCTTGATTCTAGTCTAGGTCATAGGACAGAGACAGAGTCTAAGATGGAGCGAGCTCACCCAGAAGAAGCCTGTTCACTCTTATTTACCATTTATTGTACACAAAAACATTACAAGAGAAACACATACAAAGAATAACGACACAACAGGACAGCTTATTTCTACTAAGAAATTTCTTCCAGCTGACCTACGCAAAGTGAGACTTTATAAGATAGGCGGATTAGGCGTGCACAATAGAATATAATAAGATAAAATAAACCTACACACGAATAGATTAAATATACCTAAATAAACATATATATATATAAATACTTATACTTATATTTGTAAATATACCTACTTACACATACATAGTCTTGCAATTTACGATAGTGAAAGATAGTATTCTTTTACTCTCTTCTTAAATACAGCGATGGAAGGGCTGTCACGAACAGTATGAAGATATTAGGGTCACTCTTACTTTGAAGATATTAGGGTTGTATGCGTTTGGAAACACAGACGCAGGAAGTGAGTTCCACTCTTTAGCAGTGCGCATTATAAATGATGACTGGAAGCGCTTAGTCCGAATTGGTGGAATGGCAACCCGGTATGGATGGTATCCGGCGGTGCGTCTGGATGTCCGATGGTAGAAGCTTAGGCGTATGTCTAATAGTGTGTTTAAAACGAAGTGTAAAATATTACAAAAACAATGTGTTTGTGTGTGTACATGCAAGTATCTGTCTTTGAGTGTGTGTATTACCTGCAGAGCGACACCTAATCCCGGCAAATAGCAAACACCATGCACACAGTCATGATGGGCGCAGGGTGAAGTCCCCAGGGCTGCATGGGGCGCAGCCTCGCAGTACCTCCCGGCGTACCCGGCTGCACATGCGCACTTGTACTCGTCGAGACCGTCCACGCACGTCGCGCCGTTCTGTTAGACAAATAGGTCTATAGTTGATCCAAAAAGAAGCCTGATTAGACAGACCATGATGATGTTATGAGACACAGGCTATTTTCCTTTGTTGACATCTGTTTTAAATATTACAAATACAAATAAATACAAATACGAACTTATTTATTGTGACACACAGGTTATAAAATATGTTAACATAGGTAGAGAGTACACTGAGGTCCACCAACAGGCAAACAGTTTGGTTCTTTGGATGGCATCACTAACAACTAACTTCTTCCTGATGAATACTGTAATTAATTTTAAATGTATGCATTCTGACATGGACTACGCTGTCAGGCTAAGATCTAAGATCAAGTCATAATGTCGTCCATGTAAGTAATGATTCTACTACGTAGATCAAAGAAGAGTCCGTGTGGTAATTTAATACGATAGACAGCGCAATTTCGCTCTTACTTTTTAAAACATATATCGACGAAGTGACTGTGTTTTAAACAATTAAGGCATAGCTAAAAATACAAAATATTGCTGAATCTGTAACAAACAGATTTTCAATTACCTGACACATATGGTTGACGCAATCGTCAGCGTTCACTGTACAATTCTGTCCACTGTATCCTTTAGGGCAGGAGCATGTGTAGTGGCTGTGGTGGTCGGTGCATATCGCTCCGTTCGCGCACGGGTTGAACTCTGATGTGCAGAACGGGATCTTCTTCTCGCAGAATTCACCTGGGAAGAAAATATTTCAGTTTTTTTACTTGCGTTGCTATGCTGGGGTAGGTTAGGTATTGGTGACGGTCTATGAATGCGGCGCGGTGCTCGATCGCACGCGTCGCTCTGGGCGTGTGTTGTCCCTTTCTCACTCGCAGGGCGAGACTGGCGACGTGCGCGCAGACCGCCTGACGGCGCCAACCGGTGGCTTCGGCGCCGCACACCAGTCACTCAAAACCGTTCGGACAGGAGGGTATCGCGTATCGTGCGGATTTCCCGCCACGCGTTTTGTGATGCCGCGTGTAATGGACGATTCAATTTGAGATCGCGCGTGTTGATGCATCGTATTATTGTGTTTCTCCTGGGTTGTACTGGAATGCCAGGCTTAGTGATTGTTGGATGTCTCGACGTCTTCCACGTGAGCGTCGCGTTGAATAGGCATCAGGTGGCCATTTTGGCCCGCGTTTGTACGGCCCAAATTCGGGTTGGGTCACGCGTAATGACTAATATCAAAGTGGAATACGAACAGAAGCTGTGAGTGGTTTGACGTGAATAACGCGCCAAGGCTGTAGTGGAATGCTGGGTGTCGATATCTTTTCCACCCAGCCCTGTAAGTACCCACGGAATTCCCATTTGATCCATTCCCTGAACTTCCTTTCTCCGTTGGGTATTTTATGCATTTGGACCGGCACGTTGACTGTAAGTATTAAACCTGGTTGTTTAGTATAAAACTGTTTATTCGTGTTAATGATGTGTTCCCTTTAGTCATATTTGTTGTACCATATCATTGTGACTCATTAGTACGAATTGCGGAATTCGTGGGGTGATATAATTTGGAGGTACTTACTTATAATCTAGTGCTAATACGTGTGACGTAACGCCAGATCGGCAGACGGTATTTACTACCGACTTGAGTTATGTAAAGGTCAGAACACATCATTTGCCAATTTCACTCAACTTAGTTAATTAAGTTAAATAGATTTAGGTTCACGTTTAATTCATAGTATGCGCTGCTATATTGTGCAGCGTATGCTATTTAGCGCTGCGTAACGCGGCCATTGTCTGCCTCCAGTTGAACTCCTGGTATTTTGTTCGAAATTTACCTGTGTAAATCGCTTCCACTGCGGGAGTTTAGCTTGGAATTAGACATACTTTTTACGATGAAAGATTAATTTATTTTAAAATGTACAGTCTTAAGGATAGGCGATTCTTGCTTAATATGATGTATAAGGTATTACGAGGACACATAGATTGTCCTACCTTATTATGCTTGTTTGGATTTCGTGTTCTTTCGCGCTTACCTAGGCGCCCTTTAGGTCTTCTAAGTTCTCCGCCTTGTAGAACAAATCTAAGGCAATATTCTGCTATATCGAAAATGAGTTTAATACATTAGATTGTACTATTGTTGATGTGTTTGGTGATACTCTTTTTAGTTTTAAAACTAAAGTCTTACAACAACTTAGTATTATGTCAGATTCCTAATCTCAGTCACTGTTACTAATCGTGCATTATATTAAATTATTTTTCTTTAATTACCTATTCATTTTTGTGCATGCTGTGGCACCTTTAGATGAAGTGCATATAAGTCTCTCTCTTATGTTGATTTTACATCATTGTAACTTATAATGTAACTACAAATGGTTTCTAACAAATAAATAAATACATACTTACTTTAAAATTTGAAAGGACATTAGATTTACTTTCTCATTTATATTTTACGCTTTTATAGAGAACCACATTTGAGAAACGCACATTAGAGTTAGAGTTTATTCTCTATTTCGCAAGATTGTAGACAGTTCAACCACCATTATAGGTACTCAGTCATGGTAATCGCAAAAGAAGTGTTGCTTTAGGCATTTTAGACTATTCTAGGTCTACAAAAAACATACCCATGAAGCCAGGCGCGCATTTGCAGGAATATCCCTCCAAATGGTCCACACAAGTGGCATTGTTTTGACAGCGGTGGTTGGCGCAGTCGTCTATGTTCACCTCGCAACGGACGCCCGTGTAGCCCGCCAGGCAGGAGCAACTAGAAAATAGCAAAGTTATTGTATAATTACAAAAAATCTATAGATATTTACTTTACGGGGCAATGCCGCCCGGGATACATCTTTCCCTAAGTAACATAGGTTCAACAAATCAATAAACCTCAGCACAACACTCAAATCAAATATGAAATTTGAAAAACGGGTATTTCACGTGTAAGGATCTTATCAAGTATTTGTAATTACATACATACACATATCACGCCTATAATCCCTTGCAGGGTAGGCAGAGTGTAAACGGCCGCAAAAACGGACATTTACGCCACGTCTGACAAATATTTGTGGGTCATTTGGAAAATTGTGTATCGCTATAGTGACAGGTTGTCAGCCCATCGCCTACAATTGCAATACTCACCCTCGAGTCCCTTAGTCACCTCTTACGACTCCCACGGGAAAGAAATGTGGTAGCTATTCTAAGCCGGCGGCATCACACGGCACTATTGCACGGCAAAATTGTTATAACAATTTAAGCGACCGTAAAAAACGAACATTTACGTCACGTCTGGCAAGTATTTGTTGGGCCATCCGGAAATTTGTGTATCGCCAAAGTGACAGGTCTTAACCCATAAATAATCATGTCGATATCCTACATTGAATTTCATCGCCTAATATTGCAATACACACATGTAACGCTCGAGTCCCTTAGTCGCCTCTTACGACTCCCTCGGGAATGAAATGGGGTGATGCTATTCTGAGCATCACACGGTAATTATGTTTATTTTTATTCAATGTGACAGAATCTTTGTGTATATTTACTTACTGGAATCGTCCTTCCTCCAGCACCCTACAGACACCATTAGCACACGGGCTGCCGTAGCACGCATCAATCTCATACTGACACGTGTCACCGTGGAAGCCACGTGCACATTTGCACACGAACCCGCCGCTGCGGGTGGCCGCACACACGCCGTGGTTCGCGCACGGATTCGTGTAGCACCGGTCGCATTTTGTCACCACGTCTGATGGGGGGTCGCCTAAGGAGAAACAAATAAAAAATCGATTAAATCTTGTCATCATCATAAATTTTGATCTCTTTGTCTTCATTAATTTATTTCAAGTTGTGGTTTGTATCCGAAAACGGGCGTTTTTTCATTTATAGTTGCATAAAATGGCAGTGTAAATATCGACATGTTTCACGGATTAAGTGCACGCTGCTTTTTTATTTTATAATCATGAGTGCACATTTTGTGTCCTATATATAATACGCGACACAATAATGAAATCATCGCGTTGTGCAATATAGTGTCGAGTATTATCAATGTTGAGAAGTGGCAGCTCAGATTTTACTATTTACTCACCTCTACATACAAAAGCGCTGGACTGTGTGCTCAATATCAATTTATCTTTCATCGGTGGAGGGTCAGCACATCTTGCAATGCCAGGTTCAACGTATTCGCCCGCACTTTTGACCCATTCTGACAGCCAGCGAGCACTGCAGTCGCAGTAGAGAGGATTCGAGCCTAGAGCACTGAAAAATACAGGGATTTGTGGTATTTTGAATAATTTCGAACAAATAATGTTATTTGTCGAGGACTTTTGTTTATGTATGATTACTGAGCGCACTTTATGTGTATTTGACTGGGTTGTTAATTTTTGTTTAAAAGCGTATTACCGTATTAATTATATTCTGAGTAATTAGGTCGAGAACTGATAATGAGATTCCTGAGTAACTGAGGAAACTCTTCAGATTGCTTTGATACAACACCATTGAAGACGATTTCAAAAAGTTTTCAATATAACAGATTTAATATATCTAAAATCTTACACATGAGATATAGACTCCAAATCTCGAAAGACGCCGTCAGCTAGCATTGAAATATTGTTGCCGTGAAGTGAAAGCACCCGAAGCTGTGTCAGACCTTTCAGTGCGTCTCTCTGTAAGCAAAATAAATAACCTATCAAATACAGAATGCAAATTTTTTACATATGTGAAATCCATTACAACAAAATGAACGCTATGCTGCATATAGATATGACAGCTGTAAAAATAGGCCTGACTGTAATTCATAATAATATCTTGTGAACTAACCTGCACACATCTCAGCTTGTTATAGCTGACAATCAGCGTGGACAGCTTAGTGAGACCCTCGAACGTATTGTTAGAAAGTACTGAGATCTTGTTATTCGAAAGGTCAAGTCTGGTTAGCTGCGTGAGGTGCCGGATTTGTTCGCCAGCTATGCTCGTTATTTCGTTCGATTCTAGATACCTGCAAACAAAAAATGGTTATTAAGATATTGAATTCATACTAATACCTTTACTACTACTACTTTTTTCACTTAAGAAAAACTTTTTAACAAAGGCAACCTTACGACATGTTACATATTTAACACGATAAACCTTACATGATTTACCATTGTTCATAGAGCCACCATTAAGAAATGTAACATTGTTAAAGAGGGTCATCTTATGACATGTGAACCTCATAGCATGTAAAATTGACAATGAAATTAAGAAGGTCAACCAAACAACATGTATCATTATAACCGAAGTCAACCTGACGGCATGTAACATGGTCAAATAGAGACCCCACAAATCTAGTGACTAATGTATAGTGCTACTCACAATTCAGTTGTCTGCCTCGGTATATTATCCGGCAGCGCAGTCAGCTGAGCTCGCGAACAACGTACAACTGTACCGGTGCAAGTACACTGGGATGGGCAGTAGTCAGCCGCCAGGCAGCCTTTGTCCTCCGCTGCAGAAAAAAATTATCGATTTGAGTGTTATAAACATGTTAATAATTACTTTCAATTCTATAACATCGATAAGCTAACAAAAATGCAACGGGATTCTCTTTATTATCACTATGAAGTCACTTCGTTTTGATTTGTAATATCGTGATGGGCAGTGTAATTTAGTCTCGACCTGTAATCGATCGGTACTATGTCGCGCATTTTCATGACACGGAATATTGTGTTGTGTCGCACACTATCACAATGGGCAAAATCTTGTCGTATATTAAAATGTTGCGCATTGTTGGATCCACAACTTACGCGTGCACTTGAAGTCGGTCTGATCCAGGTGGTGTATGTTAGCATCGTGTAGAGAAGCGGGCGATGCGCAGGTGGCCCCGGGGGAGAGGCGGCGCGACCGCAGCCACCAGCCCAGCCAAGATAGGTGGCATGTGCATGCTAGCGGGTTCGATTCCAGGCGTCTGCAGGGAAAAATCAATCGTTAGTATATCGTTATTTTAATGTTTATGTGTATGTACATACATACAAATTTCACAGCTACAACTTTTCTGTCTACTGCACGACATGGGCCTTCCGGTATCGGGGGTATTGCCGTACTCAACACACTTGGCAAGTGCAAGATATTGTTTTTACAGGGAACGCTGCTGCCCATTATCTGGATAAATGTATCACTCAGTTGGTTTTAATGAGACCAACGGGTAGTATTGGGGCGATGCTATACTAAGTCAGCTTCACAGGGCATCTAACGGCGTTAGATAGTACACAAAAACACACTCACACACGTTAGGCGAGCATTAAATTAACTTTAAAGACATACTTATGGACATTTTGCGTTCATATCAAGCCCAACACTGAAGTTACAGACAGACTTACAGAAGTTTTGCGTGCGTAATGAGCACTACACTCACGCTACGCACAGAGTCACAGTCCACTGATATTTTGCGAGTGTAGCGAGTGCTCAACAAACGTTACAGACAGATTCACGCACTACATTAGCGAGCTTAGCGAGCAGGACTCTTAGGTTACAGACAGACTCACACACGTTCCGAAAACATGAATACTACTTTTTTGTATTTTACTTACAGAGTTGATAGCATGTTGAGGTGATCAAAGGCTCCTGGCGTGATGCATTTAATTTTGTTGTCTGCAAGCGATCTGAAAAACAAAATAATTCTAATAAGTTCATTTATTTCGTCGTTTTATCATAATTTGATATCTATCTACAAAATTTATTAAATGTATGATAGTTAGAGAATGCCGCGTGGCAGTAGGCCCAGCCCGCTTTTTGTCCTATGTCCAATAAAGTATAACAATGAATAAACAGGTACTTACAGAATATTAAGGCTGTGTAGTCCGAAGAACATTTTGTCGGTGACGGTCTGCAGCTGGTTTCCGTCCAGCAGTAACTCCTGGATATTAGCGGCGCCGTCGAACGCGTTGTCCTCGATCATTGTTATGCCTGAAAGTAAATTTGATAAGGATTCTGTCCTATGACCTAGACTAGAGTCAAGAGCAAACCCATCATTAATAAAAAAAAAAAAAAAAAAAAAAGGATAAAAATGCTCTATGGTGATATTTCGCAAATAAATAAGAGAGTGATTGAACTACATGGTCTACTCAGTGATCTGAATTAAGTGTTTTCATAGGTACGCATGTTGTACCACCAGTTTAACTAAATCATTGCAAGCTGAACTACATTAATGTCTGTAAGAATAATAAAGGTTTCGTGCTTCAGAGGGCACGTTCAGCCATGATCTCGGTTGCTGTCTATGCTGACTTAGATGCCGGTCGTTGCATAACCATATCAAAAACCCATTAATTAGTAAGCAGTAAGCAGTAACCGGTTGAAAAACTCTGATTTCAAGATACGCGAGAACGAAACAACTTCAAAATGTAAACTTACCATTATTTCTGAAGTCAAGTTTGGTTAGATCTGGGAGTCTGCCAAAGAAGCCATCCGATTTGATCGTCCCCAAACTGTTGTCTGACATTATCCTGTAAGAAATATCAAAATATTTGCAGTGCTAAACAATTGAAATGAATATTTTTGAGTGCAATTCAGATTTGACTACAGAATATCGTTTCACTGCTTTGCCAACTGACCTTCCAGACATGCAACGTGGTAATCAATTATATATCAGTGACGGCACTTTGTTTTGGAAAATAACGGTGTCCTATTTATTATAAATAGTACTATTATATTATAGCTGACATTGTATAGTGCACAATGCAAATACTATGTCGGGCATTAGCGTGTTTTCCAATAAGAGTCGGGCAATATCATGTTGTGCATTATCAAGGTTCCGACAACCGATGTGGCGCAGTGGTAGTGCGACTGCCTGTGACGCAAAGGTTCCGGGTTCGATTCTCGGTGGGACACTCACAAAAAGTTGATATTTTTCTCTTTGTGAATTTGTTCCCGGTCTGGTTAGGACATTGCAGGGTGAACCAACTGATTGTCCGAAAAGAAATGGTTCCGTGCTTCGGAGGGCACGTTAAGCCGTCGGTCCCGGTTGCTGTCTATGATTACTTAGACGGCGGTCGTAACACAACCATGTCAGAGGCCTACTAGTGGTAGTAGGCGGTTGAAAAAACATTGACACCATGGTTCATCGGGTCGTTGAACGACTCGGTGTCCCACACGAAAGAGAGAGAGAAGGTTCCGAAATGTTGGTTCCCCGGTGCAACTAGCAGGAACTGAATTTACAATAGTGTGAGATACAAATCTGATAAGTACATAGAGAGTAAAAATATTAGATAAGATAAGATAAGAATACTTTATTTGCACACAAAAAGAAACAACATGAATATATACAGCCAAAGTAGAACTTAATTAGCGTACAATTAGGCGGCCTTATTGCTAACAGGCAATCTCTTCCAGGCAACCTAGGTACAGGAAATTGTATATAGAACAGCTGGAGCAGTGCATAATCGTATTTGCATAGGACTATACGTTAACTAATTACTACGAACAAATTAGTTTAATTAATTATTAGTTTTAATAAGTACTTACAGTGCATCAGTATTGAGTGGCAAATCCCTCGGGGCCTCAGTCAAGGATGCTCTTGTGCAAGTGACGCTGACAGATCTTGTCGCGTATTCACACACGCACGCCGACGGACACGCCGCTACGGCGCCGCATGCGTTCGGTGGGTCCTCGCCAGCTGAAAGTATAGACTAATTAAGATCTAATTCATATGCATTACCTTCTTAGAAAGTATTTATATTTTTAAATGAAGAGTTTTGCGCGGGAAGCGAGAGGTTTCAGACGTAACTATTATTTTTCTAAATTGCTTTTTCGCCGTTATTATTGTGTTAGTGTGGTGATATTAACTAAATAATGTGACGGCAGTGAAGAACGATTTATTGAAAGTGAGAAATAAAGGGAAAATGTTCGATTCGTAAAGTTCTGTGAGCATTGGACCGCGAACGTCACTATCGCGTTCAATTCGCGTAGGTTAGGTTATAGCACAGAATAATAACTAGTATAGACTAACTATGACAAGACTGAAGACGAGGCTGTATGGTTTCAATACCTTTGCCTGTCCAATGGACAAATAGAATTAAAAAAAAGCAGGATAATTGATATTAAATTCAAACAAAGTAGGTACTTTTAGCTTATTTTGTACTTACACTTTTTATGCGTTACCACTCACGTATACATTTTCAGTTCTCGTCTCGTAGCGTATTAATCTTCTTCCTGACCATGCGTTTTGGGGCTTCGCACTTGGCGCCTGTAGTCTTGCGGAGGTGTGTCGCGTCGCGAGACAGCGCAGCGAGCAGTCGCATTGTCATCTAGTTTTTGAGTCTTGAACTACGTCTTCCAATCATTTTTTTATAAAAATGGCGTCCGTCTAAGAGGGCAGTTTAGCCAATGTCAAGTACTCACGTTTACATTTAAAGTTTTCCTCTCGAAGCGCATCAATCCTCTTTCTGGCCATGCGTTTTGGGGCTTCGCACTTGGCGCCCGAAGTCTCAATAGGGTTCTTGCGGAGGTACGCCGCCAGCCAGCGCAGCGAGCAGTCGCAGGAAAACGGATTGCGGCCTAGGTGTCTGAATAAAATGTACAAAAATAAAGTTTAGAAAAAGAAAATATGTAGTCTAACGGATAGAACCATGGTTTTAAAACAGCTTATGGACCTGTGTTTAGATATAATTTACAAAATCCATTTATAATCCATTATAAATGGATTTTGTGAATTTATCTGACCGGTTTTTTTTATTTGCAGTGAAGTTGATATTGTAACTATTTGTGACCATGCATGATAGAGTTAATTATTGAATCGATCTCATATAAAAGCCTCATTTTTTTGTATTTCTTTATGGACTAAACCTTAATTTATATTCAGATAGACTAAACTGACCGCTAAGAACAGCCTTTTTTTTTTAAATGTTGTTAGCGTAATTCTAGTGTTGTGGTTTGACTCATCCATTTTATTCATTGAACTGTTGTGAGATGATTACTCGATGGAGTTATTTTTGTAAATAAATATGCATAATAAATACTTGACTCTCGGTCACGTAAAAGACGTCACGTATATACGTTACTTTACGTTTATACGCAACTTTTCGTTTTGTTTTAAGAAATCAACAATTAATAGTATTGTAATTTGAAATGTAAGGTTGAATACTTTACTACTTATGTTCTCATTTGCGTTCAAATAAAATAAAGTGACCTTGGTTGTAGTCAAGAAAACTAAACGCAAAGAAGCGACACTCGTTCCCCTCTCTCACATTTACCCCGCCCCGCTTTGTACGAATGGCGATTGTTGTCCCCCGTGTTTCTTTGAATGGATATTTTGTTACTTTAAAGTGGTCGGCCTATAGTAACAAAAGATCCATTAAAAACAGCCGCTTCACCCAAACTCGGCTTTATTTCGAACCGTACGCGTATTGTACCTATACCTACTCCGTTCAATTAAGAATTGCCTATAATGTAGTAGTGCCAAACTTTGTATGAATCTGACATTATAGGCAATTCTTAATTGAACGGAGTTTACCTAAAATTACCTGCTATGCTAATAGGGACCCCATAAAATAAACAAAAGGCAAAGGTCTGTGTGGTTGTTATTAATGTCACAGACTCGGACTCTGATACGGATTCATCACAAATAAATAGTGATCAGGAGAATTTTTCGTTTGTTTTATTTTTACATTTACCTTTTCCACCAGATTAAAAAAATGGGTAGGTAGCTTAAATAGAAGACTGTAACATTAACCCATATGGTAAACAAATTTTACAACTTAATTTGCTGCTGTGGTGAACCTGGTAAATAAATTCAAATCATCTGACGATAACAACAAAAACGTATTGTTGTCGGTCATCAGACAAAAAATAAGCGTGAAGTTAGTTTGTTTAGAAAAAAGTAGTATGTCTTTTAGGCTAATTTATTAATGAAAATTGAAATTAACAATATTTATTTTCAAAAAGATTCAATCACACTATTCGAATCATGATCATTTGGGTACAACACTATTTAATTTTTATTTTTAAATACAATAACGTGGCAACCCACCAAATGTCATTTTAGTCTATCTGAATATAAATTAAGGTTTAGAGTTGACTTTTCTCTCATAGAATGGACGAGGACCCTGAACACTTGCTGTAAGTGAAAAAAAAAACTCGAAATTACACCGTGGGCGTGGGCCTATGTCGCCTTCGACTAGCTACGCCACTGCTCAAAAGCACAGCTATTTTAGTTTACCGACAGAATATCAGGCGAGACATAGGCACCCCAGTGTGAAAGAAGTTACACGCCATACGCTACTATTTTGTTATAGTTATTCAATTATACTTACAAAGTCTGTATTCCAGTCAAAGCATCAAATGTCCCGTTTGGAATAGATCTGATGTTGTTGTCGTAAAGTGATCTGAAAAATAAGCAAGATAGCATGAAAAAAGAAATGAAATACAGGTAATAAAATAATTAAATTAAATAGGAACAAGATACTTACAATAACTTCAAGTTTTGAAGATCTCTGAAAGTGTCCTTCCTAACGCAAGTTATTTCGTTTGAGTTCAGCAATCTACAACAATAACATATAATGTTAAAATCTCCTTACTAACAAATGTTAACAATGGTTCCAGCTTTACAAAAAGTTTCATAACTTACAGAAGTTGCAATGACGCCAAGCCGTGGAAGATTCCAGAAGGCAGGTCCTTAATTTTGTTGCCGTACAACACCCTGAAAATAAATACAAAATTAGGTTATTTAGTGAAAATCTATAACTTAAAAGGAAACGCGACTTTATCGGTGTTTTAAACAAATTTATATAATAAAAAATGGCCGTATTCTTTCCAGCCGAGGCATTAAGTAAAACAATACAGACATCAAGCTATAAGATGACCCATATCAACGCAACGAAAGCATTAATTTAAACATATAGATTTCGAAGGCAAATGCTTGCTAATTAGTTACTAGTTGGTTGGTTTATGGACTGTGTGAGTTTATAGCATAGTTCAGAGGGTCGATCCTAGACTCGGTGACCTACTCGAAAGCAAAGAGGGAACTTACAAAGAAGTAAGATGTGTCAGCCCGCTGAAGGCATCAGCTGCCAGTTTGGTAATCTTGTTGTTTGACAGATCGATGCGCGCGACCCGCTTCACTGCAGCGAAAGCACCCGCGGCCACCTCTGTGATCTCGTTCTGTTCTAGGCGGCTGGAAAGAGACAAAACATGTAAGGGCCTTGGATAAATCAAAGTATTTTAGAATGCGAAAGTATTTGTGATTATCGCGTCCTGTGTTATGAAACTTCAGGATACAAGTCTACAGGTGAAATGCTTAGTGCATTGCGTGGCCGGGTAATATTCCTGGTATCGTAATGGCTAACCGACTACGCAATGTACATCGAATTTCACCTATTAAATGTAGCCTGTCCGTAGTATGATAATATCGGGTAGTGAGAATTTTTTGCCTTACGCGGTATAGATTAGCCAGCTGCGGTACTACTCACATCTCAGTAGCCCTATGCGGTATAGTGGTAGGCAGTTCAGTAAGCAGCTTCTCTCGGCAGTCGACAGTGCCTTCGGGTAAAGGGATTTTTTGCCTTACGCGGTATGGGTTAGCTAGCTGCGGTACTACTCACATCTCAGTAGCCCTATGCGGTATGGTGGTAGGCAGCGCAGTGAGCGGCTTCTCTCGGCAGTCGAGGGTGCCTTCAGGTAAAGGGTTTTTTTGCCTTACGCGGTATGGGTTAGCTAGCTGCGGTACTACTCACATCTCAGTAGCTCTGTGCGGTATAGTGGTAGGCAGTTCAGTAAGCAGCTTCTCACGGCAGTCGACGGTGCCTTCGGGGGTGCAGCGACAGGGCGGCGGGCAGCGGGGCTCGGCTGAACACTCCGCTTGAATTGTTGTTGTTGGACCTACAGACACACATTACGCCAATCAATACAAATTTTTCAATTCATTTATTCAGGAACAATACAATTATTGTGTTCGAAATGACCATGCTAAAACTAATTATATGTGACAATTTACGCAGTCAAAACTTATCAACTAAAATATATTCATCAAATTATCACTTGACATTACAAAATTATCATCCCTTGCGGGGCAGACAGAGCGCAAACGTCCGCAAAAAACGGTCATCTGCGCCACGTCCGACCAACATTTGAGGGTCATTCGGAAAATTGGGTACCGTAAAAAGATACAACTATGGTCCTGTCATACAACTTTGGTCCTATTTAAGAAGACTATTTTAGTTAATTTTTTTAAAGTATTAAGTAGAAGAAAGAAGATTTTGTTAAATTTGATCTCATGTTTAGCTTTCAACTAATAAAAAATACGACTTTTTTACATTTTCTTTTTTTTTGCTATACATGTTGTCAAAACCCCCTAAACTCACACAATATGATCCCAATTATAGTCCTTTATTAAGTTATCATACGTTTTTGAGGGGAAATTGAACTTGGACCATATTTGAAAGCTCGTAAGACAACAATGGTCAAAATTAAAAAAAAAAAACAAAATACTTGACGTGTTTTTTACAGATACTACTCTATAAATATTAAAGAAATATGATCAAGGTATACCTCGGATCGAAATGTATCACGATAGCAGCGTATTTCCATTTTATACAAGATCGCAAAGTTGAAAATGTAGAATTCTGGACCATAGTTGTATGATTTTACTCGGTATCGCCATAGTGACTAATTGACAGCCCATCGCCTAAAATTGCATTACACTCCCACGGGAAAGAAATGGGGTGATGCTATTCTAAGCCGGCATCACACGGCATTGTTGGACCTGTGAAGAAGATATAATCTAATGCCTTTCAAATGTGTCTATACGTACAAAATACACTGAAAATCTTGTTTAATCGTGTATGTACCGCTATAACCAATTGGTACCCCCGAATAGGTAGAGACTCATTTCCAGCACTGGACTGTTGATGTTGATTTGGTTGACAATCAACCAAGGTAGGAATAGGTACGACTGTATTTTTTTTACCAAATTTTAAAACACTTCCCGTGTTAGGTATACACTTTTGGAAAACTTGCAAAATTTTCAAGCGCGGGCAGGATTTGAACCTGCGACTTTAGCATAACTAGTGGCGACGCCTCTTTTATCTGGGCTACCGCAGCTCGTTCCTTGCCCGTCAATTTTGCAAGTGTATTTTAATGCCAGTAACGCGTTGCACGGCTCCATCTACCGGGTTAGTTATACGGTCTACGACTGATGCCAAAGAATGCTCATACATCAGCATATTAACTTAAGCTTCTTAAGAAAGCAACTGAAACAGCTCACGCTTAATGGCTTACCACTGCAGATCAGCTCGTGAGCTTCCAAATCTGTCAGGAGTGCCCCTCTCAATGTTGCTGGCGCTTGACATCTGCAGATGAGATAAAGAAATAAATAAATATCCTGGATATTTTCACACGGCGCCATCTAGCCCCAAAATAAGCAAAGCTTGTATTATGGGAACTAGATAGCTGATATAATACATACTATTGTTTTTATAAATAAATACATAACATACATAGAAAACACCCAGACTCAATACAAATATTTGAAAATACTTGTGCCGTTTGGGGATCGAACCCACGACCCACGCCATCGGGCCAGTCTGAAAGATTAAGAAGTCTATCAGACAACAAGACCTTGTTTTCCAATGGTAATCAAATGTTTTTTGCAGTGTTGCGCAGTATTCCTAATCTATTTGCAGAATATTACAACCAGCCGAATATTTCTATTAAGGATCTTTCTTGGTCAGTATGATGAAGAGTGAATATGCAATGGTTACGGTCGACGGCCGATGTAGCGCAATGGTAGTGCAACTGCTGCGGTGCAAAGGTTCCGGGTACGATTCCCGGTGGGGCACTCACAAAGTTGATATTCTCACTTTGTGAATTTGTTCCCCAGTCTGGTTAGGACAATGCAGGATGAACCGCCTAATTGTCCGTAAGAAAGATGGTTCCATGCTTCGGGGGCCGCACGTTAAGCGGTCGGTCCCGATTGCCGTCTATGATTACTTAGACGGCGGTCGATACACAACCATGTCAGAGGCCTACTAGTAGTAGAAGGCGGTAGAAAAACTCTGACACCAGGGTACATCGCTTCGTTTGTCGACTCGTTGCTCCACAAAAACAGAAGAATGATTGCGGTTTATACTTATCTTGATGACGTTCTGTCTTACCTGGCTCCAACGCTAAGTATCCCCGCGGCTCTCACAGCAGTTGACAGCCGCGCGACTCTACAATCACAGACTATAGGATTGTCTGTCAGTCGAAGAGTGTGAAGACGGGTCACGGCCACTGGCTCTAACGCGAGGTATGTCAGGTTGTTGTTGTTGAGGGTTCTGAAAGAAAAACAAAAGATCGTAAGCATGAACACTTGAACAGCCATAAGAGGTCTACAGGCACATATTTAGAAGGTTTGGAAGGTTCCGGTTCATCATATTTCCCGCGGGTGTCGTAAGAGCTGACTAAGAGACTTGAGGGTTTCATACGTATAACTATCTAACCTGTCTTTACACGATTTTTCTGAAACAGCCTTCATATTTGTCAGACGTGTTAACATACCTCACAAGGGATAAATGCGTAGGTAATATGTGTGTGTGTGTATGTGTGTGTGTGTAGGTGTGTGTGAGTGGAGAAGGTTCAGGAATGCTGGCCATGCATCTGAAAAATCAGCGTTGGGTGGCCTTCTACCAGGTGGACCGACAGTATTGGAAAGGTTGCGTTGCATTGGATGCAGTGTGCTGAAAATCGCGGTATATGGAGGCTTATTCTAGGTCTGGACGTCTCACGGTTGTTGATGATGATGATACATAATCGTGATCGTGAATGCCCGGACGCAGCTCAATAACTTGCTCGCTATAACACCAGACTGCGACTTGTTTGCTGATCCTTGGGATAAATTGTGCCGTACTCTTTCATTTTATTGTGAAATTATTGAATAATTTTTGTACATACTTAGTATTAATCTAGTTTAAGTTTGCCAGTGCCTTGGCTTAATGCTGTTATGCTGTCAAATTATGTTTCAATAAATAAATAAAATAAATAATGATGATAATGCTAAGTCGAGTGAAAAGCTGACTCACATGTCTTCTACGCTCTTCAAATACTCCAGGGCTCTCGTCGACACATTGCAGCTGGTTTCCGTCCAGGTGGACTTTACAGAGCAGTTAACCAGGGTTTATCGGGTTGTTTGTCAACTTGGTGTCCCACAGGACGGAAGAACCCATCGAAAGTACACCTCTCTTCTTTTCTTTTGTTATAGTCGGGTAAAAACTACACTCACAGAACTTCCAGACTCTTCAAATGCTCCAACGCCTTCTCATCCACACACTTGAGCTGGTTCCCGTCCAGGTGTAGACTTTTCAGCGCCGTCAACCCTCGGAAGGTACGTCTGGAGATAGCTGTCAGCTCGTTGCGACTTAGGTCCCTGGAATATTGTAAAATGGGTGCGTTAGTAAAGAAATAAAGGTTTAATAAAGCATTGTTTCATCGACTGGCCCGATGGCGTAGCGGATAGTACCCCCCTGCTTGCTACGCCGAGAGTCGTAGGTTTGATCTCCACCGCACATAAACATTTGTTAATTCAATTTTCAGATATTTGGTTAAAGTCTAGGTGTTTTCTTTGTATAGTATGTATTTATTTACAATTAAAAAAGTATATAAGTATTAATATCAGATATCTAGCTTTGCTTAGCTTGGAGCGAGATAGCGCTGTGTGAATATTTTATTTACCCTCAACTGTGTGTTAGAGCCGCGAAGGAGGGCCAAATACAGCGCTGGCATCCAAAGACAATATATCGTCATTAGGTAAAATCAATTTTACCTAATGTCTCTGTCCTATGACCTAGACTAGAGTCAAGAGCAAACCCAGCCTGAATAAAAAGTAAAATAAAACAGCTTCTTATGGCGAATATCTACCTCCGAGTATCTATCCTTCATCTCATACTGGATTTAAGTACCTGACAAACTGAAACAATTTTGGTTGTTTAAAAATACCCATTTAATAATATAACCACACAAGACGTTTATTTTTTTCTATGATTCAGACGCGGCCTAAAAACATAAACCTACAATTTCCCTTGGAGTGGTATTTAATTTCCCCGAAAAGCATTAATAAAAGCCGCGCTAACATGAAAGGCCGTCATTTTTCACGAATCAAACCTGGTTTTTGTAGTGTTTTTTTAATTAACATTGTCGAAAACACATTGTTGTTTTGTGACTACAGTCATTGGAAACGCCGAAACTGTGCTCGCGTTTTGCACGCGACGACGCCGGCGCGGCCAGGGAACGAGCGGGTTTACAGGCGAAAACATCGCAAAATATAAAAATAATATATATAAATAAAATATATAAATAAATGCACAAAATAAATAAAAGTCTTACAATAAAATTAATAGCAAAGGCGAAGTTATCTCTAAAGAAGAGATCTCTTCCAGCCAACCCAACTGATTTCAGAAAATTCATATCTTATTAGGTAAGTAGGCAATAAATAACAAACGAAAATAGAATAACAATTACAAATATACAGGCTGCTGAACTATACCTACATACAATATACAAATATACATACATATAAATTAAATACGATAAACTTACATAAAAATACTATAAATATACATAAACATATATAAATATATCAAGGTAGTAAAATATACGGGGTGTAAGGGTCAGCCCCCCGAATACTCATTGGGTGCATGCAAAATTGCAGACCATGAAACCTAAAAACTTTTTCCTAGAATCATATGTCAGGAAACGAAAAAAACATGGACCTCCCATACAAAATCACGATCAGTTGACTGCATTTACTACGGGAATTTCATAAATGCCGTTTCCTGAAATATTTATTAATGGGAAGTTGTTCAGGTTTCATGGTCTTAATGTACCCTATTAGTATTCGGAGGGCTCCCTTACAACTTCTATACTTAGTTCCATGATCCGGCCAAATACCGCGTTATCGTGCATTGCGTGTGTTTCCCGCCTGAGCTTTTCTATCTGATGATTGAATATTTTATTCACTGACTTAATGGCCACAATTTCACTGTAGTGCCGCAGCACAGGAGCGGGCGATATTAAATATTAAATTTTAACGAGCGGACCCTCCGCGAGCGACGAAAGAATAATGTGGATTTCTCATTTTGCAAGTGAAGCTTTATGGTTTTTTATTTATTGTGTATAACGGTGTCTGAGTCTATCAGCCGCCTACTACTAGTAGTACCAGGGTTCATCGGGTCGTTTGTTGACTCGTTGTCCCACACGAAAAAGAAGATGAATGTGACTGCGCATCTGAACTTTTTTCAAGTTTGTTCGTGTTTCTTTCATAAAGCCAAGCATAACCTAAACTGTTTACAACTTTCGCGGTAACACATAATAACTCAAAATACTGAATCGAGGTTCTTGCACTTGTTATTTCTTTTTGCAGTTTAGTTGTTCCGTGGGATTTTTAATGATATAGACTGGTTAAGAAGCGACAATAAACTAAGCAGATATATTTTGAAAAAGAAATTAAAAATGTTCCTTTTAGATAAGTCTACTTAAAGTTACTTAGTAGTGTCTGTATTAATTATATGTAAGTATTTAAAGTAAAGTAGGTAGAAAGCAGTAGTAAGTAAGAGTGCATTATATCGCCAACAAACTGCATAGCAGTTTGGCGACTTTTATAGATTATATAAGGTCAAATGTAATATAAGTTAAATAAATACTTAAATATTAAAATAATAAATCATGGCCCATGCAACTGGGTCGAAATATCGGACAATTCAACAAGAATAAGTATCGCGATAAGAGCCCCGTTTCAGTGTTTCAAGCTTATCCACTCTATTCTATCTTACTCCTCTAGCTCTTAAGGCTAGGGCAGCCAAAATGTAGAGGTATCTGTAGTCAGCCATGAATATTTGAAACCGACAATTGGGCACTGTGGTGAGACTGAGAGAGACTATTACCCGATGCTATTACCACCTATTAGATATGTAAGGTACTATTAAATTACATACATACATATATCACGCCTTTATCCCTTGCGGGGTAGGCAGAGCGTAAACGACCGCAAAAACAGACATTTACGCCACGTCTGACAAACATTTGAGGATCATGCGGAAAATCGTGACCATAGTGACAGGTTGTCAGCCCATCGCCTAGAATCGCAATACACACCCTCGAGTCCCTTAGCCGCCTCTTACGACTCCCAAGGGAAGGGAATGGGGTGATGCTATTCTAAGCCGGCATCACACGGCGGATTAAACACGCAAACGATAAAGCCGAAAATTCCTTAGAATATGTTTCAAACTTCAAATCAAACTTCTTATGGCGGCGCCGAGCGAAATCCGACCGTCCAGTGGCGCCCTCCCATGTTTTTTGATAAATTCTTAAAATCTAGGACAACCATTAAAAATTCAAGACAGACAAATTGTTGGCCTATACGATAAGTTAATTTTAAGGTACATCAATAAGCTTTACATTGTTATGAGTCTTTAAAATAAACACAATTTAAAATTTAAAACACAAGAAAAAGCTCATTGGTGTACCTTAAAATAAACTTATCGTATTGGACAACAATTTTTCCGTCTTAAATTTTTAATGGTTGTTCTAGATTTTAAGAATTTATCAAAAAACATGGGAGGTCGCCACTGCAGGTTCTTTACGGTGAGTAGGTGCATGAGCTTTGCATAAAGCTACTTTATTGAGTCTAGACAATCTTACTTTCCCCTTACGTTAGGAGTATCTACTGCAAAGTATAGGGCCTTTGTTATTTCACATTTATTAAAAACCTAGCTTAGGTACCCGTATGAGAAGTATTCTAATGTTGTCTGATATGTAGAGCCCTCAGAGAGCTTTGTGAGATTTGATGCGATGTTTCAGTTTCAGTTTAAGTTTATTTATTCATAAAAATAATATAAATTTTACATGTCAGGCACAAAGTAAGAATTGGCGGCTGCGCGCCGTCAGGGTTAAATAAATAATAAAACACTACACATGTTACCTATACAGTACCAATATAGTTCATGCTTACATGTTTCTTCAGTATATTGCTTTGGCCAAGGACAGGTTTTATTTAAAAAAAGTCGTTACCCGAATAGTGTGCATCCGTAATCAACTTTTGTTTTAATTTAGTAACAAATGACTCATACTTGGAAATTCATACAAAATTAGATTGTTGTTGTTGTTTTGCATAATAAAATGCTTAGTAGCTATGCCGTGTGATGTCGGCTTAGAATAGCATCACCCCATCTCTTTCCCGTGGGAGTCGTAAGAGGCGGCGATTAAGGGACACGAGGGTGTGTATTGCAATTCTAGGCGATGGGCTGACAACCTGTCACTATGGCGCTACACAATTTTGCGAATCACCCTCAAATGTTTGTCAGACGCGGCGTAAATGTCCGTTTTTTTACGGCCGTTTACGCTCTGTCTACCCCGCAAGGGATATAGGCGTGATGTATGTATGTATGTAGCACAGGAAGTGTTTTAAAATTTGGTATTCAATTGATGATTAGCTGATTTGAATTACTTTGGAAACTTAACATATTTTTGACACATTTCGACCTATGTTTCTTGAGGAAAGTTGTTCCTTATCACCAGCCCGTCTTGAGATTTTGCTACCAGTCACTAGTAAAATTTCACTCATCTTCTTCTTCTTCTTATATAATATAAGAGCTCATCTCTTATCGGTGGAGTTACCGCCATTCTTATCGTCAGTGATTTGACCTCCTGATACGACACGACTCTAACCTTTTCTTCAATACGCACACACACATACGTATCACGTATATTATCCCTTGCGGGGTTGGCAGAGCGTAAACGGCCGCAAAAACGGCTATTTACGCCACGTCTGACAAATATTTTAAGGGTCATTCGGAAAATTCTGTAACGCCATAGTGACATGTTGTTAGCCCGTCGCCTAAAATAGCAATACACACCCTCGAGTCCCTTAGTCGCCTCTTACGACTCCCACGGGAAAGAAATGGGGTGATGCTATTCTAAGCCGGCATTACACGGTATATTTTTTTCTTCAATTCACCCTATCTGAATAAAACTTCTAAAAACGCTGAAAACTGGCCTAATCCGCCTGTCTAATAAAATCTCACTTTACGTAGGTCAGCTGGAAGAAACTTCTTAGTAGATATAAGTTGTCCTGTTGTGTCGTTATTCTTTGTATGTGTTTCTTTTGTAATGTTTTGTGTACAATAAACGGTTAATAAATAAATAAAAATGGCGCTACAGGGCGGGCCGTGAGAAAAATGGCTATTTTTGGATGCACGCATTGTTTTTTGTGAATACGATAAACACCTTATTTTTATGCATAATGATTTTTCATTTTATTATCTAGATTGAAAACACGATTGCAGAAAGTTTTCTCGATAGATTTATTTTTCAATGTTTGGTCTATATTTACACTTTTTTGCGTAGTGTATAGCAATCTTATGAACATAACACATAATTTTTTGCGATCATACGACACGTCTTGTACATTACTAGATTCTTGTCGTACAGTTTTTTGATTACTTGTTTATTTGGCGAGAAATTTCCAAAAAGGTGAAAAATCGTCTAAATATGGCGATTCCGCTCTGTTCTCACACACAGGATTTGCCATTAGTGGGAAAGGGACGTTTCAAAGTTCGAGGCAGGCCCTTAAATAGTAGGTAGGTATACTTTGTATCTATCTGACTGACCCAAAATCGATGAACGTTTAAAAATAACAACCTTATAGGTAATTGGGTTATCGAAATAGAAGCCTTCAACAAACGTTCCAAGTTTGAAACAAGTTTTAACGAGCTAAAGCCTTGACATACATTCTGATAGCTATAATTTTAATCGACTTAAAAAAAAGACAGATGCGCCTTCCCGTGTGATGCCGGCATAGAATAGCATCACCCCATTCTTTCCCGCGGTTGTCGCAAGAGGTGACTCAATACTCAATATATTAATTGCATACCATGTGTCATTCAATATATAAGGCACTTGAACATGGACCCTGTTGGGCACAACAATATTAATAGAAGAGAGAAAGAAGTACTTAGACTAAGGGACTCGAGGGTTTTATTTGTATATCAATTTTAGGCGACAGTCTGTTAATCTCTTCTCTTTTCGTGTGGGACACCGAATCGTCAACGACCCGATGAACCCTGGTGTCAGAGTTTTTCAACCGAAGACTACTAGTAGTAGGCCTTTGACATGGTTGTGTAACGGCCGCCGTCTAAGTTATCATAGACAGAAACCGGGACCGACGGCTTAACGTGCCCTCGGAAGCACTGAACCATCTCTCTTTTCGGACAATCAGGTGGTTCAGCCTGCAATGTCCTAACCAGACCGGGAACAAATTCACAAAGTGATAAATATCAACTTTATGAGTGTCCCGCCGAGAATCGAACCCGGAACCTTTGCGTCGCAGGCAGTCGCACTACCACTGCGCCACATCGGTCTGCCGCCACATAATTCTGACATGGTATTGTAATTATGTTAGAATAATACCTATTTTATTGTAACATATGCGCTGGTAATAATTTGCAGATATCCGTACTAATATTATAAATCTGAGAGTTTGTGTGTGTATGTATGTTTGTTACCTCTTCACGCTCAAACGGCTTGACCGATTTGAATGAAATTTGGAACACAGCTAACAGAGTGTAACCTGGAATAACGCATAGGCCACTTTTGACCGCAGGAAAACAACTATTACCACGGGAAAGCTGAGTGGCAGCGGGTGAAACAGCTGGGCGGAAATCTATTTTTAATAAAGGTATGTTTAGGATGCAGTATGATGCCGTGTGATGCCGGCTTAGAATAGCATCACCCCATTTCTTGCCCGTGGGAGTCGTAAGAGGCGACTAAGGGACTCGAGGGTGTGTATTGCAGTTTTAGGCGATGGGCTGACAACCTGTCACTATGGCGATACACGATTTTCCGGATGACCCTCAAATGTTTGTCAGACGTGGCGTAAATGTCCGTTTTATGCGGCCATTTATGCTCTGCCTACACCGCAAGGGATTATAGGCGTGATATATGTGTGTGTGCGTGTGTGTTAGGATCCAGTAACATATTTTTTGGGAACCTGATTGTAAAACTTAAATTTGGTAAAATAAAGAAATTCTTTAAAAAAATGTTATAGAATTTAGTTTGATATTTAATTATTATTGAAAACGAAGATTGCTCTTACAGTATCATAAAATCCCGTGGCTGATATAAACTCAAATACGGTTTAAGAGTTGGAAAGATTTGAAGCGAAGTAACTTTTAACTATTAAGATAACTTTAGCTCTGAAAAGTTGATCAAAGAGATCTCATTAGTGACAGCTACTTCCGGTAGCCAAGATGGCGGCGGGGCCGCTTCCGGTACGCTGTGGAACTTCTATCTGGTTTTTATCAATTGTGCTATAAAATTACTTGTACATACATACATACACATATCACGCCTATAATCCCTTGCGGGGTAGGCAGAGCGTAAACAGCCGCAAAAAACGGATATTTACACCACGTCTGAGGTTTGAGGGTTATTCGGAATATTGTGTATCGCTTTAGTGACAGGTTGTCAGCCTATCGCCTAAAATTGCAATACACACCCTCGAGTCCCTTAGTCGCCTCTTACGACTCCTACGGGAAAGAAATGGGGTGATGCTATTCTAAGCCGGCATCACACGGCAAAATTACTTGTGTTTTTAAATATACTTTTTGTAAACTCATCCGAGTCAACTAGATCAACACGAATGGCGTAATCGTAACAGTTTAAGTAATTTGATTTCTATATAAGGTACTTTTAAAATCAGTGTAAATATGTTTAAGGGTGAGGATGAGGACCTTACTAGTCGTGAAACTGAACAACTTTTCCCAAGGAGTAAAGGTTGAAATATGAATAATAATGAACCTCCCATACAAAACTGTCAAAAAATGTGTTACTTTGTATGGGGGCACATTTTTATTAATTTCCACCCATGTCCCTTGTCGAAAGTTGTTCAGCTCATTGATTAGTTACGTTTCATTTTACGATCTCATACATCCTGAAGAAAAAAAACGAAAAATTATGTGACGTTCCGTTCCTTACGTTAACGTACCAAATACAGTGCAGTGCGCACTCTAGGTACCCAGCGACGGGAAGAGTTTAAAAATGATAAGTACAAAGAAAAGTTCCCATTTCATACAGGGTTATTTTTTATTCACCCCGGAAATTTTACAGGGTGATTCTTCTCATGATTCTGAACAACTTTTATTATGGGGTCACCTGCAAAATCGCGAAAAAAATACCAGCTGCTCCATAGAAAAATTCATACCTACTCGACCAAAATGTATGGAACAGCTGGTTTTTTTTTCGCGATTTCGCAGGTGACCCCATAATGAAAGTTGTTCAGAATCATGAGAAGAATCACCTTGTAAAATTTCCGGGGTGAATAAAAAATAACGCTGTATAAATTGACATTTGCCTTGTCACGTCTCGTCGTATAGATAGTAGTCGACGCTATGCCGACAAATACCCACTTATCCCAAATATCACTCCCGTGAGTCTGAAATGTCACCCGACCCCAACAAATAAGGAAACGAGCGAGGAAAAGTGTCTTAAAACGTCAAAAGGTCAACCAAATGCCTCACTGGAGTTATGGTATTGTTTGGCCGCCATTTTGCGTAGAGTTGATTCGCTTGTAACTGCGTGGTAATTGTTAATTCATTATTATAATACTAATATTGAATACCAAATTTTAAAATACTTCCTGTGTTAGGTATACAATTTTTGGAAACTTGCAAAATGTTCAAGCGCGGGCAGGATTTGAGCCTGCGACTTTCGCCATTACTAGTGACGACGCCTCTTCCATCTGGGCTACCGCAGCTCGTTCCTTGCCCGTCAATTTTGCAAGTGTATTTAATGTGAATAGTAATAGAGCCGTGCCACGACTCGCAGGTTCAAATCCTGCCCGCGCTTTAACATTTTGCAAGTTTTCAAAAATACAAAATATAGTTTTTAAGCATTGTTTAAGTTAAAATTGTTACTAACAACCTTTATGGACTATGTTGTCTGTAAATAGATAATTTCATTTATGATTGGTCTAAAGGCGCTTCAATACTGTATGTATTTCCTACGTTCATACTATGCACCTGCTTCTGCCGCTACCGCGAATATTGCTCGAAATACGAGTACTTACACAGAAGTATGCAAAGCGAGTGAGTGTTCATACACTGCCGTCATACTCTCACACATATCACGCCTATATCCCTTGCGGGGTAGGCAGAGCGTAAACGGCCGTAAAAAACAGACATTTACGCCACGTCTGACAAAAATTCGAGGGTCATTCGGAAAATTGTGTTTCGCCATAGTGACAGGTTGTCAGCCCATTGACTAAAATTGCAATACATACCCTGGAGTTCTCACGACTCCCACGGGAAAGAAATGGGGTGGTGCTGTTTTAAGCCGGCATCGGCCAGCGACGAAATTGTACTAATGAGTTTTTAATTCACTGTGAAGTGAGAGGGAAAGGTCCATCCATCATCGAATTAATTGCATTAAAATAATTAATTAACGGAGAAATTAAGCTTAACCGTCCGTGTGAAGTTGATTAATTCAAGAATCTATTATAGATAGTTATTTTCTCTTCTAATTTCTCGGAATTTATCCTGGACATTTCACACAGCGCCATCTAGTCCCAAACTAAACATGGCTTGTACTATGGGAACTAAATAGCTATGCCCGGTACTATCAAACTACAGACTACAATTTTACAGGTGAAATTCGACATTCCATTATGATACCAGGAATATTTACCGGCTACGCAATGTAATAAGAATTTCAACTGTAGACTTGTAGCCTGTAGTTTCATTAGGATTTCATTAGGAATAGGATTATGTAGCGACCTCTGGGAGCCAAGTGGTTCTCTAGTAAGCAAGAAGCAACAGAAGTTCCGACATATCCGCAAGATGGCGTCACGTGACAGATTAGCAGAGAACAACGGGCCTGAAACGCGGTGTCGGAGTGTTTCACCGAGCACCGCATTTAAACAACTTCCAACTACCACTATCTAGGTGGACAGTCGGTCCCCTGGCCACAATGGCCGGGTAGCTACGCTTTTCCGATAATTACTTGTATACTTTTTGGCAAATGAATACATATCATACATAGAAAACACCCAGCCAAAACACTAAATCTTAAAAATTTACCTTACAAATGTGTCTTGTGGGGATCGAACCCACGACCCTCGGCAAAAGGGCATTTGCCGTACTTAACACGCTTGGCAGGCGGATTGGCAAGCGCAGTAGGATGTATTGTATTTAGAGGGACACAACTGTATGAATTTGTACCCGAATATTTGATTGACGTGATCATAGCGATCGTATTCCTATGGCCGTTAACACACTGCCTACCCCGCAAGGCATGAAGGCGTGGCATGCTTATGTATGTAAACCTTGTTTTATAATCAGATAGACTAAAATGACATTTGGTGGGTTGCCACGTTATTGTATTTAAAAATAAAAATAAAATAGTGTTGTACCCTAATGATCATGATTCGAATAGTGTGATTGAATCTTTTTGAAAATAAATTTTGTTGATTTCAATTTTCATAAATAAATTCGCCTAAAAGACCAACATACTACTTTTTTCTAAACAAACTAACTTCATGTTTATTTCTTGTCTGATGACCGACAACAATACGAGTGTCGCTTCTTAGCGGTTAGTTTTCTTGGCTACAACCAAGGTCACTACAAATGTTAATTTGGACGCAAATGATAACATAAGTAGTAAAGTATTCAACCTTACATTTTAAATTACAATACTATTCATTGTTAATTTCTTTGAACAAAACGAAAAGTTGTGTATAAACGTAAAGTAACGTATATATACTCTTTTACGTGACCGAGAGTCAAGTATTGATTATGCATATTTATTTACAAATAAAACTCCATCGAGGAATCATCTCACAACAGTTCAATGAATACAATGAATGAGTCAAACTACAACACTAGACTTACGCTGGCAACATTTAAAAAAATAAGGCTGTTCTTAGCTGTCAGTTTAGTCTATCTGATTATAAATTAAGGTTTACGTAGTGTAGAGTATTTGTACCAACGTAAGACCGATTATGGACCCCTCAGCGAAAAGCTTCAACGTACCACATCATAGAGAGCACTTTAGCAAAGTAATTGTTTTAATTTCATGACAGCTTTCAAATTCACTATACTGCTAAAAGGGGTGCCTTCACTACCAGTCATTTAGTTTAAAGGGTATGTTAACAAGTGTGTCACTAGGTCAAAAAAGTTTTTAGTTCAAGGTACTCCGTTAATGCGAGTTACAAAGAGTTTTATTTTACGAAAATATAGATATTGCAGAATGCAACTATTTTTCAGCCTGATATTTTGTGGAATTTATGCTACGTTTACACTATGCTGCGGCTCCTGCCGCTGCCGCGTACCTACATTACCCAAAATACTTCCGCGGAAATATCAACCCGAGTGAACACTCATTGCCTTACTCTTCTCGCAGCAATACTAGTGAGCGAGATATCAATTCCAATCGCTCTCGTGCTGCTGTTCCTTTGACTCAAGCACGAAAAGCCGACACTCGCGGGAGCACGGGAAGTGGCAGCGGCATGACGAGTAGCAGCGCGTGTTACTTGTTTACATACTCGCGCTGCCCACTTTCCTTACTATTTCCCTGCCCATAGATGCAATGTGTGAACGTCTCATTAAATGTATTTTTGCATACTTCGCCCTATATTAAGTTCCAGTGACCAGCCCGTCCCAAATTGAATTGGTAACTAAGTAATAAAAATCGTTTAAATTCTGCTAAAAAAACAATGATGAATGCGAATGCAAAAACCTACAAATTCGTTAAATAAACTTTAAGAAAAAATATTCGAATATTTTTCGGTGAAATCCACCATTGAAATTTTCCCGCGCTTTTCCTCAATACCAACATGGCGCCGTTTGAAAACAAAAGCGGCTAATGGATCCAAAATGGCGCTTTCAAAACGTCAACAAGCGGTTGTTTTCTGTGAAACTAGGCTTTGGGTGAAGTTCATGTTTTAGCAGTTTTAGCTGAACTGAAAAAAGGTTTTGGCTTTGAAAATACACAGTGCAGAGCGGAGATGCTTAAAATAAAGTGATTTCAATAACTGTTATTCATCATAGTGTGGCTAGCTTTTTATGGTTCCGGGTTCGATTCTCGGTGGGGCACTCACAAAGTTGATATGTGAGTGCTTTGACTACTTTGTGAATTTGTTCCCAGTCTGGTTAGGACCTTGCAAGCTGAACCTCCTCATTCGAAAATAATGATAATTCCGTGCTTTGGAGAGGCACGTTAAGCTGTCGGTCCCGTTTGCTGTCTATGATTACTTAGAGGCTCGTTACACAACCAAAGTCAAAGGCCTACTGCAAGTAGTACTCGGTAGAGAAACTCTGACACTAGGGTTCATCGGATCGTTGGGCGACTCGGTTTCGCACACGAAAAGAAGAATACGTACATACGTTATATTTACGTACTTTTTGCTATTGTGCACGTCATATCCGCGTCTCGAATTATAGAATCTCACTTATGTAGGTTTGCTGTAAGAAATTTCTTTTTAGAAATAAGTAAATCTGTTGTGTCTTGTCTCATTGTAAATTGTTCCTGTGTACCTATGTTTATGTGTACAATAAATGGTTAAATAAATAAAAAAATAAGAATACTAAAGAATCCTATCAAGCGCTCACGAGGAAAGCCAAGTAATATTATCAGCTCTGCTATACTTGCGCCAGAGAGGATCTATCTTAGCACGCAAGAGTGGGCGCCAACGGCGGTAGCTAGGGCGGGCGGGGTTTGCGGCTATAGTGGGGGACAAAAATAACGGTTGATAAACTAGTTACTGATAATGATAGGATAGGATATGAGGATATTTGAAGTTTCCAGAACCGGGCGAAATGGATGTGCTGGTGGAAAGAAACTGCTTTCTCCAAGTAACATAAATAATTATACATATATCACGCCTCGTCGCAAAGGCGAGATTATCTCTATGAAGGATCTATTACAGCCAACCCATGAGTTATGAAAGGTAATTTTTTTGTAAACAGGGAAGAAACTTGTTGTTATGTTCAATGTTTCACTTTTCTCAAATAATTTTAACCGCTCTTGTAGTTCGCTAAAACGCGGCACGCTCAAAGGAAAACCTATGAAACCGGTGCACTTCGGGAGGCGCCTTCATGAATGTGACGCTCTGCCTACCCCGTATGTAATATGAGCGTAATTTCATGTTTGCCACACAATTTCATTCGCTCTCTTTAGGCCATACGCTCGCTCACGCGGTTTCACGCGCGGGACGGCCCGCGCGGGCCAGATTTGACAAAACACAAGATTGGCGCCCCGTGACGCGGCCTGCGGTCACCCGCGCCGCGGCTTCAGCAACCCGCGACATAATATAACCCGTACGAACACGACGACACTTGCCATTTTACAACTACCTAGGCACTATGCGCCTTCTAAATTTGGACGGGTAATAATGGCAGCGATGTCAGACCGCCGCGCGGATCCCGCGAGACCGCGCGCGGCCTCACGCGCGGGCTGGCCCGCGCGTGAAACCGCGTAAGCGAGCGTACGGCCTTAAGTAGTTCAAATTATTTGTCGCAAAGGCAAGATTATCTCTCCGAAAGATCTTTTAAGCCGCGTTTACACATTCGAGCTATTTATTGGCAGGGAAATAGTAAGGAAGGTAGCGTGAGCATGTAAAGAGGTTACTCGCACTGCTACTCGTCGTGCCGCTAACACTTCCCGTGCTCCCTCGATTGTCAATTTTTCGTGCCGAAGTCTAAGGAACGGCAGCACGAACACGTGAGGAATATATTGCTATCTCGCTCACTCGTATTGGTGCGAAGGAGATTGGCGGACGGCAGTGTGTGAACACTTATCTACTAGAGTAATATTCGCGGTAGCGGCAGGAGCAGGAGCATGTGCAAAGTGTGAACGTAGCATTACAGCCAACCCATGAGTTATGAGATAATTTTTTTTGTAAATCAATTTTTATTTTTCCTACAGAATTTTGTCCGCTCTTGTAGTTCGCTAAAACGCGGCGCGCTCAAAGGAAAACCTATGAATACGGAGCACTTCGCGAGGCGCCTTCAAGAATATATGGAGAGTGAAATTCGGTGGTTTACTGTGGAAGTATTTACCCGACTACACAACGCGGAGAGCTTTTTTTGTGACTTGCAAAATTTTCAAGCGCGGGCAGGATTTGAACCTGCAACTTTCGCCAGCTCTTCCATCTGGTCTAGCGCGGTTCGTCCCTTTTCCGCGAATTCTTGCAAGTGTATCTTGATGCCACTAACGCATGGCACGGTCCATTTACGGAGAGGCTTAATACGGGGTGTAAGGGACGGTGTACCGAAAACTTTGCAGGCATGATCAGACCATGAAACTGAACAACTTTTACTATGGAGCCTATTTTAGAAAACGTTTTTTTTCGTGTATCCATAGAAGGTCAGTCAGCTGATCGGTATTTTTTTCCTGAAATACCGCTGTTTTATTGTCACCATCAAAAAAAAGATCATTTCCAGGTTTTTATAAGGCCCCACTTTACAGAAAACATGCACCAGCATATATGGTTTCGTGCTTCGGAAGGTACATTATGCCGTCGATCCCGGTTGCTGTCTATGTTTACCTATCTGGCTGTTACTACATAATCACTTTGAAGGCTTACTTATATCTGGAAGGCGATTTAAAATCTCTGACACCAGGGCTCAACGGTTCGTTTGTAGACTCGTTGTCCCACACGCAAACACAAGAATCCTCAACATCGTTACAATGTAAACGAACACACGCTTCTGGTGCAGTAATTAATTCCCAGTCATGAGCGGACGCCGGCAGACATAATGTGATTAGAGTGACGCCGGAACGGACGCCATCTTGCCGGATGCGCGCGAATCAAAATGGCGGATGCCTTTAAAGTTTTTGTGGAAAATAAAATGATGTTATTCAAGGGAATTGAGGGTTCCATGTGTATTGCAATTTTGGATGACAGGCTCACAACCTGTCACTATAGAGATACACGATTTTTCTGAAACGGCCCTCAAATGTTTTTCAGACGTGGCGATAGCGACCGTATTTTACGGCCGTTAGGGCTTTGCCTACCCCCCAAGGGATAAAGGCGTATGTGTGTGCGATTATTCAAAGAAATTTTGTTCCCAGTAAAATATGTTTGAATAAGTACTTATGTTGATGATATTATTGACAGGTGAAATTAGATGGTGTTAGCGAAATTTGAAGAAGAAAATGACAGAATGTATACTAAATAGTATGTAAAAATATTAGCTGCAAATATTTCAAGGGTTTAACCAGTCCACGAAACGGTAAATTTTTCCCCTAGGAACATAGCTCGAACTATAAAAAGAAATCGATCTTCCGTACAAATTGACCCGACAGATTGACTGTATTTTCGAAGAACGAATTGTCACCTCTCAATAAATTCTTCATCACAACCTTTGCATAGATATTCAAATAATTCCTGCGGCATATGCAAACACTCTAGGCACATTTTCCGTCTCTTTCAACAAATAAGTTTCTTAATTTTCTCTCTCGTTCTATAGATAAGGGAAGAAAGGGAGGGTATTCCCATGAGATTGTGCATATTGTATTGTATACGGACAAGAATGGCTCTAAATTTTTTATTAGAAATGAAAATGTCTTTCAATTTTTTCACGTACAGAATAGGCCCCTCAGAGAGTTCCGTGAATTTCATGCTATATTACTTTAAATTTATTTCGATAGTAGGTAAAATTTACACATTTATAAAATGTTCTTCTACCCTCTTTTCGTGTGGGACACCGAATCGTCAACGACCTGATGAACCCTGGTGTCAGAGTTTTTCAACCACCGACTACTGGTAGTAGGCCTCTGACGTGGTTGTGTAACGAGCGCCGCCGTCTAAGTAATCATAGCTACCGGGACCGACGGCTTAACGTGTCCTCCGAAGCACGGAACCATCTTTCTTTTCGGACAATCAGGTGGTTCAGCTTGCAATGTAACCAGACTGGGAACAAATTCACAATATGATAAACATCAACATTTTTTACACGACTTACTTGTTTTTTAGTTGGTAGAGAGTTTATACGGAGGTCGACAGATCACATACGCCCGCCCGTCAGCTGTGATTGCCTGACCTCCGTGAAGAAGGCTGCCGTATGCAGCCGAAACGTAGAGGGATAAACTCTCTACCAACTAAAAAACAAGTAAGTCGTGTAAACCCACATCATGAGTGATACTTATACATTATACATCATGAGTGATACGTGGTAAGGGACTCGAGGGATGTGTATTGCAATTTTAGGCGATGGGCTGACAACCTGTCACTATAGTGATACACAGTTATCTGATTGACCCTCAAGCTTTTGTCAGACGTGGTGTTAATATCCGTTTTACGGCCGTTAACGCTCTGCCTACCCCGTGGGGGATATAGGCGTGATTTATGTATGTATGTATGTATGAGTGATACTTGTTCGTTTAATAATAAAATCAACTTTTTTGTGCCCCGCCGAGAATCGAATCCGGAATCTTTGCGTCGCAGGCAGTCGCACTACCACTGCGCCACATCGGCCGTCTAAACATATACTTAATGTTTAATTAAAAATGTTTGTCTTTAGTTTCTAGCATATAATGAGAAGTCTTAATTTTTTTTTTAAATTTTTTTCATATTAATATATTTTACAAGGAAAGCTTAAGAGGCCGTACATAGTTTTGAGTAATTTTGTCTTGTTTCTTCAATTCTGTAGGACCTCGTTTAAAAAAACAGAATAAGTAACAATGTGTTATGATATATTTTATTGAAGATTAATTCAATATCTAAAAATTGGCCCAGACAAATTATTGATTTTGATTGTTCAGTTTGTTTAATAGTTAATAACCTGAGACGTGTTTTAATTGTTTTCGATGCGTGACGTTCGTATCATTATTGTTTACATGAATTTTAAAATATGGAGTGGTTTATAAAGTATACAGCAATAAAGACATTGAAAAGTGCTAAAAATTGGCCGAGGAGTTTTTAGTAATTTAATTCAAAAATTCAAAGAAAAACTGCAGTAAAATGGCCCTACTTTGAAGAAATTTTAAACGTATACAGCGTCGGATTTGTCGTACAATACAACAAGTTTAAAAAAAATTCAATTAACACATTGAAAAATAGATTCATGCTAACACATTTGCTGTAAAAAAAAATTGCAAATATGTATTTTATGAAATTCATCAAATATTTTAAAGTTCTTCGGAATTATCAATTATATACGGGAGCGCAAATGCTGTTTCGGCAGACCGCGCGCCGCGCTCTTGGGAGAAGGACGTGTAGCTTGCTGCGTCACACTCACGCACACATACAAAATTACGAATGTGTGTTGATCGCGCGCGTAGAGGACAGTAGATCACGCGTCACAGGCGGAATTATAGTGCGACCGATACTTTTTGATCCTGTAAGTATTTTTTTCAGTGCGGTATTGATTTATGATTGATTAAATTAATTGAATATTGTGATTTTACTTCCTATTAGAGTATAAATAACTTGAAATTTCGGGATTTTGCAAATAAATGGCCATTTTAACGGACTACAATGATACATTACAGATTTAACTATCCACACTAATATTATAAATGCGAAAGTAACTCGGTCTGTCTGTCTGTCTGCTACGCTTTCACGGCCAAACCGCTGAAACGATCTTCATGAAACTTGGCACAGAGATTGCTAGCATACCGAGAACGGACATAGGTTATTTATTATCACCATTCGAGGGTCTGGAGTATAGATGTAGACCACCAGGTGTACCATCAGGAGCCAAGCTAAACTATTAGAGATACAGGCATGGTCCTAAAACAAAAGTTGTTCAGTATGATGGGCCGCTTCTTTTTACAAGAACATTTGAGGATCTGGAGTACCTTATGTAGACCACCAGGTCTACCATCAGGAGCCCACCTAAACTATTGGAGATACAGAAATGGTTCCAAAACAAAAGTTGTTCAGTATGATGGGAATAAGTTGAGAAAGGACATTGCCTACTTTTACCGAGGATTTTTTATCATTACTGAAAAATACCGCTGTGCCGCTGCCGTTTGCATCGTATGCACTACCTTCATTGTAATTAGGCATATCTACTAAGGTGATACGTTACCATGTTCTGAACTGAAAAGTATCATCCACATAACACGTTAAGTCGGGGATCACATTTGACGTCCGATGCGGCGTATTTTGTAAGTGTAAGGGAGTAAAATGGAAATTCGCGATTTCCTTTCGTCTGACATACGCATGCGTTATAGATATGTATTGAAAATACACAGCAACTAAATAAATAATGCCCGGTCTTATGACCGCGGCCGCGCGCACCGGCCGATCCGGCGCGGCGCGGCGCGCGCGCTTTGGCGGCGATGCGAGGTGGAGGGGGAGGGCGCGACAGGGTGCGGCTACCTGAACGGGCATACACGTGAGGGCAGACTCACGAGTGTCAAACGCACAAAATCTTTGTTTTCGCAAAATACAGAAAAACAAAAAATGTGGTATATAAAAATGTATTACAGTAACTTAAAATACCTTTTTATCTGTCTTATCTACTTATGCTGACCATTTTAGTGTTCTCAAATCGGCACCCCTGGAGTAAGTACTCTGTTATCTACTGACTTTTATATTAAATTTTTATAAATATTGGTCTCTCAGGCCGGATAGCAAATCTTGAATTGTCCCTTTAACAACAGAAGCAAGCAAGTTATCTCTAAACAGTAGAGATAACAACTGTTCTAATATCACTGTCACACTTACTATGAATACACATAGGTACCTACTTTAGAACTTCTGCCAAAAAAAACTATCTAACGCGGACGAAGTCGCGGGTAAAAGCTAGTAGGCAATAAATATAAATTCGGCGCTGTTAAGCGAAAAAAAGATGCTGGTACATGGGCACTTGGGCACACCCCTGAATAGTAGTCGGTAATTAATTAGTTTCGATAACATTCCACAAATCCCAAAATTCTTAGTAGGTACGCAATAATTTTAAACTTTTTCATACAATTGCCACAAAAACTATAAATAGGATCAAAACTGATTGATCGAACTATACGCTGCCGTCCGCCGCTGGGTCTGCATATCGCCGCCGCTCGGCTGCACGATGACGCGTTCTAATGCTAATTACCTACTTTCGCCCAGCGCAATTTCATGTACGGCCTCTTAAATAATGGTTCCCACACTAGGCAGCGCCTGTATCGTGGGCAACCGGAAAAACAATGGCAAAAACATAATTTCGACTGAAAGTATATCACAAACATTAAGCAAAAACACGGTAAAAGTACATGAAATTAGAAAGATGTAAACATTCTGAAAAACAGAAGCGTGACAATCATGACAATAAAAAGAAACCTTGCATATACTTATCTAAAAACACTGCACAAATTAAAACATTTAGGGGTTGAGAACTGCATAATAAAAGACCAATTGCCTTTGCAGAATGTTAGAATACTTTTACAGAATTTACTTTTATGAGTATTACAATTTTAGGCGACATGCTGACTACCAATCACTAAAGTGATACACTTTTTATCTGAAACGGTCCTCAAATATTTGTCAGACGTGGCGATAACGTTCGAATTAAACGGCCGTTAACGCTCTGCCTACCCCGCAAGGGATAAAGGCGTGATATGTGTATGTATACCAACGTTACGTTACCTACCAACGTTGCGTTACGCCCTGAAGTAAAAATTTGAATAAGTATTATATTATTTACTACGGCAAAATGACGCATTCTCACAATATATTAGAATGTAGGTACGAGTACTTAGCTCTAGAATTTAGTCTTGTTTCAGATTGCTCCACAAAGGTCTGGTAAATTAGCTAAATCAGCGCAAAACACTGCCTTCTCAGTCTGATAATGCCTTAAAGTCGGGAAATAAATTCTTTTAACTTATTTTAAATTAGTGCTGTCATTTTCCGTCAAATAGGTGAGGATAATGGATAGGAGATATCTTAGTCCTGACTCCTGACTGGTTTTAAAAATGCGTTCTTTGCAATTTGTAGTAAATTTAGTCGCCATTGTTTTGATCGTCGCCTTATTTTGACAGAATAACAGAATGCAGGAAGTGTTTTTAAAATTTGGTATTCAATTTATCGCGGGTTTTCATCGCTTAGACTACATTCAATTTGTAAAGATAGAATTAGTCGCCGAGTATTAGTTGCAAAACTAACCCGGTAGATGGAGCCTTGCCACGCGTTACTGGAATTAAAATACACTTGCAAAATTGGCGGGCCAAGAATGAGCTGCGGTAGCCCAGATGGAAGAGGCGTCGCCACTAGTAATGCGAAAGTCGCAGGTTCAAATCCTGCCCGCACTCGAAAATTTTGCAAGTTTTCAAATAATTGTATACCTAACACGGGAAGTGTTTTAAAAAATTTGGTATTCAGTTCATGTATGTATGTATATATGTTCAATTCTTTAAATCACTGAAACTCGTTAACCACTGAACAGATTCGAATGGGAATTGTATCGGAAGAATCCTTACATTATTATCTCGGAAAACAGTCGTGTTTATTATTTTTTTTTTATTTATTATGCTTGTTGTTCCTAGTATTATTTGGGCACATCAATTAGTAAGGCAAAATTTGTTAGTCACTTTACTTTTTAATCTTATTTTAAGGAAACGAGGGGAAGTAGCGGGCCATTCCCACTACAAGCATCTACGGATAACTTACTGGGGAGACCCGGCACTAAATGTATATTAAGATTTTGAAAAAAATGTTTTTTTTTATTTTTTTTATTAATTATTATTTTATTCCCATACAAACACGTCTACTGTGCGTTACGCATACGCGCGTTTTGACTCCTTAAGGGGAATACACAGGCTAAATGCCCCCATCACTAAGAAATTCATAACACGATGTGAACGTAATTTATCAAAAATATGCTTCTGTCCCCTGTCTTGTGATGCCGGTTCAGAATAGCACCACCCCATTTCTTTCCATGGAAATCGTTAGAGGCAACTTGAGGACTCGAGGGTGTGTATTGCAATTTTAGGCGATAGGCTGACAACCTGTGACTATGGCGATACACAATTTTCCGAATGACCCTCAAATATTTGTTTGACGTGGCGTAGTGTTCGTTTTTTGCGGCCGTTTACGCTCAGTCTACCCCGCAAGGGATTATAGGCGTGATATTTGTATATGTATGAATGTGATGGGGGCAGCACTTAGCATATGAAATCCATTTAAATATACGCAGCGATGGACGAAAAATAAGCGAACCGCCATAAAAATATTAGAAAATTAAGCTCTGTCTCTTTTTGTCTCTATTGTGACCGCAAAGTACCCCCTTCAGCAATTACCACCCCCCCTCTCTATAATTCAGTGGTAATGTCCCCTTTCCTCTTTCCTACCCCTATTTGTTGGTTTTTATGTCCTCGAGATACACGGGAATACTCTTTGTGCAGTGATTCGAGAAGAAAATGCGGTTTCATAAAAGTCAGTCTTAATTTTAAATCATTTTTAAACATGTTTAGGTACTTTGAAATAAAGTTGCTCTGTCTGTTTCGAATTTGTATGGGAGCATGGGAGGTTCAAATTAGCTTTTTCTTATTTTGGATGTTGCAAATAAGGGGTTTATACAGGGTGTAAGGGACGGTGTACCGAAAACTTTTCAGGCATGATCAGACCGTGAAACTTAACAACTTTTACTATTGAGCCTATGTTGGGAAACAATTTTTTCGGGTTTCTATAGAAATTCAGTCAGCTGATCGGGAATTTTGTATGGGAAGTTGTTTGTTTATTCTCGTTTTCCAACATATCCTCCATGAAAAAGTTGTTCAGTTTCATAGTCTGATCATGCCTGCAAAGTTTGAGGTACACCGTCCCTTGCACCCCGTATAGGTAAATTTTACTAGTGATCTATGGCGAAAACTCAAAACGGATTGGTGATAAGGAACAACTTTCCCCAAGGAACATATGCCGATTTACGAAATAAATATTTGGACCTCCCATACTAAATTGCCGATCAGCTGATATGAATTACCTACTATGGAAACTCAATATATTTTAGTCATACTTTAACCTATATTCCTTGGGGAAAGTTGTTACTTATCACCAGCCCGTCTTGAGATTTGAGTATCGGTCACTAGTAAAATTTCACCCTATAGATTGACATGACGGCTGATGTGGCGCAGTGGTAGTGCGACTGCCTGCGACGCAAAGGTTCCGGGTTCGATTCTCAATGGAGCACTTACAAAGTTGATATTTATCACTTATCACTTTGTGAGTATATTCCCAGTCTGGTTAGGACATTTCAAGCTGAACCACCTGATTATCCGTAAGCAACATGGTTCCGTGCTTCGGAGGGCACGTTAAGCCGTCGGTCTAGGTTGCTGTCTATAATTACTTAGACGGCGGTCGTTACACAAACAACCATGTCAGAGGTCTACTACTAGTAGTAGGCGGTTGAAAAACTGAGACACCAGGGTTCATCGGGTCGACTTGGTGTCCCACACGACTGAAGAAGAACAGTTTGAACTTCTCCCTGCTTCTACTTCTTTTCGTGTGGGACACCGAGTCGTCAAACGACTCGATGAACCCTGGTGTCAGAGTTTTTCAACCGCCTCCTACTAGTAGTAGGCCTCTAACATGGTTGTGTAACGACCGGCGTTTAAGTAATCATAGACAGCAACCGGGACCGACGGCTCAACGTGCCCTCCGAAGCACGGAACCATTTCTTTTCGGACATTCAGCTGGTTCACCTTGCAATGTCCTAACCAGACCGGGAACAAATTCACAAAGTGATAAATATCAACTTTGTGAGTGTCCCGCCGAGAATCGAACCCGGGACCTTTGCGTCGCAGGCAGTCGCACTACCACTGCGCCACATCGGCTCTCCCTGCTGGCGTTCACCTATGTCGAAAGGCCGGTGGGTCTTGAGGTCCAAACCGGACGCATAACTACTCTCATAATAGGATCAACTGGGCCACAATGAGATATTTTTATTGAACTCCCAGCGGTATAATTCTGATATTAGAGTGAGTGAGTTGAGAGAGAACCCGTTTGCTGTACATTGCTGGTTAAATATAGTTATACATACACACATATCACGCCCATTATGCGTAAACGGCTGTAAAAAAACGGACGTTTACGCCACGTCTGACAATTATTTGAAGGTCATTTGAAATATTGTGTATCACCATAGTGACAGGTTGTCAGCCCTTCGCCTAAAATTGCAATACACACCCTCTTCTTCTTCTTAGCGTGTCGATGGCAGACACTACACCGTCGCGGCCCAGAACTTGGCTACGTTGACAGCGCTGACAGACGCTGTCATAAGATCGTCCTGCGTGCAGGTGCTAGGGCACGCAGGACACGATGTTAGGTGGTTCATTGTTTGAACTGCACCACACAAACAACCTACATCGGAACCCTCCAAGAAGCCCCACTTGGTCATGTTTTCCTTACTCCGGCCGGTCTGAGTCCGAAGTCTATTTAAAGATTTCCAAACCGACCATGGCAAATTATGGCCAGGCGGCAAGCTCTCAGCAATCGAGACGAAAGGATCTGGTAGGGTCACCCCCTCCTGCCAAAGGTTGCACCTCGCTTGTTCGGGGTCTGTGCAAAGAGGAGTGACGCACTTAACAAAGCCATTACGGCTTTTCAGCCGTTGTGTCACTGGGATGTGGTCGTGCAAAGGATGCCGTGCATCTGACTCCATCTTTGCTCTTTCAAAGGAGCTAGCCACAGATCTACGAACAACTGGAGGCGCTATTCCGGCTAGTGGGTACAGTTGGCTAACCGGGGTCGGTTTCAGGCAACCAGTTATGATCCGGCAAGTCTCATTTAAGGCTGTATCCACCAGCTTTGCATGAGCTGAACGGCTCCATACAGGACATGCATACTCGCCTGCAGAAAAGGATAACGCCAGCCCAGTAGTCCGCAGAACATGAGGTGTTGCTCCCCATCCAGTAGAAGTAAGGCGCTTTAATAGATTGTTCCGAGTGTGCACCTTCTTTTTTATGTTTTGGCAATTCTTACTAAAGGTAAGTGACCTATCCAGAGTAATGCCCAGATATTTTGGAAAACTAGTGTGAGCTACAGGCACACCTTGCCACTCAATATTAAGCCTACGACCTGCTTGGCTGTTGCGGAGATGGAATGCGCAAGACTCAGTTTTTGATGGGTTGGGTTTGAGTGAATTTTCTCTATAATATTTGCTTAAGTCATTCAAAGCATCCGACAGATTCATCTCAACCTCCTCAAAACTGGACGCCTGGGAAGTCAGCGCAAGGTCGTCGGCGTATAAAAAGCGGCGGGTGTTGGGGCAGGATGGTTGGTCGTTGGTGTATATGTTGAAGAGCAACGGGGCAAGAACGCTGCCTTGGGGCAGCCCGTTCTTTTGCGACCTCCAACGACTTTTGTCCTGAAGAAGATGTACCTGAAAACGACGGTTATGAAGAAGCTCTCGGAGTATTGTGACGAATTTGAGGTCCCCTGTCATGATCTCTACTTTCCATAACAGTCGCCTAAGGTTAACTGTGTCGTAGGCTGCAGACAGATCTACGAATACAGTACCGGTTATCTTCCCTAGTTCAAAACCATCCTCGATGTGTTGCGTCAGTGTCAGTGTCTGGTTGCTGCAAGACTTAGCCGGTCTGAAACCCGCTTGCTCTGGGATCAATTTTGGGTCAATGAAGCTTGTTAAGCGGGACAACAGCAGTCTCTCAAATAATTTATATGTGTGGCACAAGAGTGAAATAGGCCTGAAGTTTTTGGGACTGTCTGTTGGTTTTCCAGGCTTTGGAATTGCTATGACCTTTGATTTCCGCCAGAGACGGGGGATCGAAGCGGATTCCAGGCAATGGTTAAACATTTGCAGCAACCAGGACACGGCAACAGGGCCAAGTTGTTTAAGCTGTTCAACAGGAGTACACACCCTCGAGTCCCTTAGTCGCTTTTACGACACCCACGGGAAAGAAATGGGGTGATGCTATTCTAAGCCGGCATCACACGGTTATAGTCTAAGAAACTTTATCAAAAGTAGAAATTGCGAAGTTCAAGGCAGGTTTAGGTGCATGATTGACAATTTGACCGAAGTTTTTCACTAGTAAAAGTGTACCAGACTGACGGGGAAAAGGGTAGCTACCCTGCCTGGCCGGGTGTTGTGGCCAGGGGACCGACTGGTCCACCTGGGTAGGATTAGATGTTGTAAATTGGCAGCACACGGTGAACACTTCAATACCGTGCTTCAGTCCCATTGTTCTCTCACGTGACGCCATCTTGCGGATATGTTGAGAACTTATGTTGATTCTTGCTTGTGAACCACTTGAGTGAGCTTTTTGTAGTAGGTCCCAGAGGTCGCTACAGTTTTACCAAACTTCAAAGATTAAGCTTAGGTTTGATTGAAAGAATAACGTCTCGCACTTTTTAAGTTACCGTAGTTTTTTAGTAGTTAGTTTAAAGTAACCTTTTCTAGACAATAAAAATGAATTTTTGATTATTTTATTTGTATATTAATAGTAGGTATAGGTAGGTACTGTGAGGTCCAGCCTCCTTCGTGTAGCTGGCCTGGCACCTCAAATCATTCTCAATCTATATTCGTTTTTTGGCTGTCGCCAGGACAGATCGGACGATTTAGCATTCATTATTGTGTAGGAGATCCCCAAAAATAATGTAAAATCACTACATAGTATAAAATAAAGTCGCTTCCCGTTTGGTGTCTCCTTATATCTTTAGAATTACCCAACGGATTTTCATGCGGTTTTTTTTACTAGATAGAGTAACTTGAGAGGAAGGTTTATAAGTATAATTTATTCCGGGAAATTGTCACATTCCCATGGGAAAACGGGTAGCCCAACTGGTAGTAAACTTTTGACCCCTTTTTGACACCTTTAAGGATTAAAATTTCAAAAATGCTGGAACACGTATTTAATTATTTTAAGTTATGTGTCTAATCAGAAATTTTGAAACAAATCACATTTAAGATAAAAAACTTTCATACAAACTTTTAACCCACTTTTCACCCATTTAAAAGTTAAAATTTCAAGAATGCTGAAACACGTGTTTAATTATTTTAAGTTATTAGCATAAGAATAGATAATAATACTGGCGTATAGAAACGAAACTCCTTTGTCTGGGCCCCAAAAGCCGCGATTTAAATACCTACTTCCCCCCGCAGCCCATAACGCCCCGCTCTCTCCTGCGCTTTAAGTCGGGGCTGTCACGTGCCAATAATTTTATTCCAGACTAGCGGCCAGTCAAGCGGTTGCGACCGCTGCTAACAGTTTTCCCGTATGAACAAAATATTTACCCGTTTTAAAGTCTTACCTTACCATTTTATTGTTAATAGGTAGGTACAGAATTTTAAAATAGGTGCAAAAATGGCGCCGTGTGGTGCCAGATTAGAATAGCATTCTTTTTGTAAAACGCGTTCTCCCTATGAATACAACACCTTGCATTGCTAAAATTTACACAAAAAATGAAAATTCGACCCGCACGACGAACGTTTCCGCGGCGAAGCGCACTCCCGACTGGATTGTTCGCTAAGAGACAGCCAGACGGATTGACCTTGAGCGCGTCTGGAGCGGGAGTGTCATCTCTATGTGATTTCTACTCTATGTTATTAGTCTAATCACAAATTTTGAAATAGATCACATTCATTTAAAAAAACGAAATTTCATACAAACTTTAAACCCCCGTTTGACCCTATTAAGGGTTAAAATTTCAAATATGCTGAAACATGTGTTTAATTACTTTAAGTCATAAGTCTAATCAGTAATTTTGAAAGGGATCACACTTAAGACAACGAACTTTCATACAAACTTTTAACCCCCTTTTCATCCCTTGGGGGAATAAAAAAAACCGGAATTTAAAGTAAAGTCGCTTCCCACGTCTCTCCCTGTCTGTTTGTTTGTTTGTATGCTTAAATCTTCAAAACCTAGATAGAGTAATTCAAGAGGAAGGTTTTTATGTATGATTTATGTCGGGAGAAGGTCTGTTTCCCGTGGGAAATTAGTTAGCAGCGGGTGAAACCGCTGGGCGGGCCGCTAGTATAAATATAAATTTCAGGGAAAATTATATTTTTTTAATTCTTATAGTGGCCTCGCCGTGGCAACAGTACTTACTGACTAACGTTGATGTTACTAACTAATGTTACTGGAAAGAGACTCTACTGAAACATTGTACAACAAAGTTTAAACTGTCAGGGCACTACCACAAAAAACTCATGTTAAAGATAAATCTCCATACAAACGCAATTATCAATCATTTCCGTAGCAAGAGCCTCAGATTTTGCAGTGCAACACAAGCTTGAACTAGCAAATCTTCATAAGCTTTAAAACCATTGCACCCAGACGTGTACCAATAAAATTTCTCATGATATTATTATGAAAACTACAAGTTACGAGAATTGACACCCGCTGTACGTGACAAATCCTTAAGTGAGGGGATTATTCCACACATTACATCGACAAAAACATATCGACAAATGAACATATACAGTGACTTTGAAATATGTACGTGCTCCTGATAAAAGAACTGGGCGTATTATACAGCGAATTCAATAGGATTTTTATTTTATTTTTCTCTAATGGTATATGTGTAATTCTTTTTTATTGGACACCAGAAGCTAATGCATTCATGCATGGTATTGTAGCGATAAGTAGACAATTTGTGAGTCATGCTGCATGAATAGATACTGAGTTCATGACGATGTTAGGTTGGGTGACCCCTTAAGCTTAACTTAAATTATTATATGCTGTGTGATGCCGGCTTAGAATAGCATCACCCCATTTCTTACCCATGGGTGTCGTAAGAGCCGACTAAGGGACTCGAGGGATGTGTATTGCAATTTTAGGCGATGGGCTGACATCCTGTCACTATAGTGATACACAGTTATCTGATTGACCCTCAAGCTTTTGTCAGAAGTGGTGTTAATATCCGTTTTACGGCCGTTAACGCTCTGCCTACCCCGTAAGGGATATAGGCGTGATTTATGTATGTATGTATGTAAATTATTATATTTAAATTTTTTGACTAATGTTTGAAGTATTTAAAAGTTCATTAGGATTTTTGCACAAAGTACCTACTATTATAAGGTGAAATTTAACCAGTGACCGATAGCGAAAACTAGGAACGGGGTGGTGATAAGGAACAACTTTCCTTGAGGAACCTATGACAAACATATTTTGAGTTTCCACAGTAACTCGAATCGGCTGATCGGCAATTTCGTATGGAAGTTCTAAATATGTTTGCGTACTTTGACCTGTGTTCCTTGGGCAAAGTTGTTCCTTATCATCAGCCCGTCTTGACATTTACTACCTAGTAAAATTTCACCGGGTATAATTTTTATGAAATTTATTAATTTTTTACTGCACCCAGGAGTTGATCTAATTTTCATTGAATTGAAATTAAATTAGTATTAAAATAACAGAAATCCATAAAATATTAGCAAAACTAACTTAAACTACAATAAATCCATTTTCTACTAAAAAGTAACAATCGATAACTTTATCGACATTGCAGACATCACTATCGTTACTTAGTGCCGAAAACTGACCGGTACATTGGTGACAGCTTGTGATATATGTTTGTGAGGAGATTACAGGATATACCGTGCCATGGGATAATACTTTTTTTATTGTTCAATGCCCTAGATATAGTTAAAGACTAAGTAACTGCTTTTAGGGTAGCCAGAGGCCAGACGTTGACAAGGTAATGCTTAAAGTCAACGCTTATAATGCTAAAATAATAATAACATACATACATACAAATATATACTTAGGTACGGGGTGTAGGGGACAGCTCTCCAAATACTGATAAGGTGCATGCAGACCATGAAACTGAACAACTTTCCCCTATGAACATATGTCAGGAAACGACAAAAAATACAAATCCGGTACAAAATCTAGATCAGCTGACTGTAATTACTGTAGAATATAAAAAAAACGGCGTTTCCTGAAATATTTATTTGGCGCGTCACTTCTCTTGATTCCAAGTTACTGACGAAAATTTACATAATGTTAGACAATACAAGTAGATGTCCCAGACTCTTTTAGTCATGTCTTGTCTTAAATTGCCTTTGATTTTTGCGCCATTTCGCAGGTTTCCTCGTATGTTTAACCGTCATTTTTTTTCGGCGCTTAATTTTGACAAATACCGCGAAAGAAATATAAAATTACCTATAGACAATTTTAGAGGCGACCATCTTTCATTCTTGTCTTAGCCTATTTATCAGAAAGTTACAGTGCTATTTTTAGGTAAAGATTTCATTGTATTGAGACTAATATTAATCCTAAGTAAGTAGATCTGAAAATGTCATTATTTGAGGATTCTGTCGAAAATATCAGCAATAATCTTAAGAGCACGAGTTTTTCCCATTTAGTACCTCAATCGTGTGTGGGCGAAAGCCCTCCCAGTATTCAGTATTCCCACCGTTTTGCGAGCACATATATCGCAATTTCACGATCCAATCACACTTACGATAAAATAAAACACTCCCAATCAAACACTTACCTTTAAACTACCAACATCTAGCGAATTATTTACAAAATGGCGGATCACACAGAAAGCGATGTCATACAGGATGATGTTTGTGTTACAAATAGGTCGAAAATTAGCACATCTACCTTGACACCTTTAATAGCCCGAAAAGGGGTGAAAGCTGGGGGTAGATTTGTTAGAGAACTCACGGAAATGATGAGATAAGGGGTCACATTGGGAACAGCCTATTTGGTGGTTAAACAGGGCACTTGTATGATACGTCAAGCTAAAAGGGAGTTTGGACTTACACTGTGTTCTAAATACAGATTTGATATGTGATACTATAAACTCCATACAGTATCTAACGTAAACTACGAGTGTCTAACTTTTAAACAGTTTGATATTCGTTCTATTGTTTGTATGTTTGTTTGTTTGTCACTTTTTCACGCAAAAACTACTGAACCGACTGTAATAACATTTGGTACACATATAGAAAGTAACATGGATTAACACATAGGATAGTTTTCATCACCACTTGAGGGTCCAAGCAACGCCGCGGGTAACAGCTAGTAATCCATAAAAGCTTTTTACTTAGCTTTTTATTAGAGACTAGATTTCCGCCCAGCGGTTTCACCCGCTGCCACTCATTTTCCCGTGGTAATTGTGGTTTTCCTGCGGTAAAAAGTGGCCTATGTGTTATTCCAGGTTATACTCTACTCGTGTTTCAAATTTCATCCAAATCGGTCAAGCCGTTTGAGCGTGAAGAGGTAACAAACATACATATACACACACACACTCTCAGATTTGTAATATTAGTACGGATGCACTCTATAGGTTTAAAATCAGCCAACTAGTCGCCGACTTAAAAATGGCCGTCAAGCTGATCATTACTTTGGTAAAATTGCGTCGTTTTTTAAGCATTGTCCACAAATTAACAGTTGTTGTTTTTTTAATTGGATAATTTTATAACTTGTATATTAAATTATTACATTTTAATTTAATTTCGTTACTGTAGCCGAGTAATCGACTATTCAGCCGACTAGTTGGTGACTTTATAAATGGCCAACTTATCAGTGCATCGCTACTCTTTATTAATAATGTAAAACATGATAATTCTGTTAATCCTTAATTTTATCCTTTACCAAAGCACATCAAAGAGAAAATATTTTTCAATTAGTATTTTAGAACACAGTGATAAATGAAAGTACATTCTAACCTACACACAGAATTGCAGGAAAAACATACTCCATCTCAGCCCAAGGAAGCACCAGGTACCGATACAGGGTCACCACACCAGGTTAGAACCTGTACTCACAATCTCTGTAGGTGTCTCAACCTCATGAACAGACCGTCGGGTAACTGGCCCAGACGATTATTGCTCAGTTTCCTACAGGAGAAATAAATTTTCCATTCAATTACGGGAAATGCATGTGAAATGTTGAATAAAAGTAATTTTTTGATCGCCGATGCGAGGTTACCTCGTACGGAATATCTCGTCAGATGTTTCTGATTAGTTGAATTTAAAATTCGAACGTCATATTTACATAAAAATTCTGTGCGAAGTGACTTTGTATTGTGGTTTTGTATATTAAAGTAAAATTTTGTACTTACAGTCGCTCCAATCCATTCAGTTCCAAAAATGCATCTCGTTCAATTGTATGAATCTGGTTCTCCGATAGTTGTCTGCAAAAAAAAACATACTGCATTAATTCATTATTACATAAATCACGCCTATAGATTATCTCTTGTGGGGTAGGAAGAGCGTAAACGGCCGTAAAATACAATGTGACAAATATTTGCGGACCGTTTCAGAAAAATAGTGAAACACTATAGCGACAGGTTGTCATCTTGTCGCCTCAAATTCTATTACACTTGAAAACCTAGAGTCCTTTAGTTCCCTCTTACAACACCCGCGGGTAAGAAATGGAGAGATGCTATTCTTAGAGGGCATCACACGACACGGTGTTTTTTATAAAATGTATTTTGACTTACAATGTCTTAAGCTCCTTCAGGTTTTGGAAGTCGCTCTGGAATATGATAGTAATGTTGTTCCCTTGTAGATTTCTGAAACAAACAGAAAGGCGAAATTAAAATCACTCAAATGTCATCGATAAAATAGAAATACTTATATTTATTTGCCAGAACATAGTAAATAACATACACACAAAGCACATGTTTAGATGTTATAAAATGTATAAGTACTAGTATCACTGTATCATATACGTCCTACCGATAACTGCTTGCAAATATTATTTATTTGGCACAATCATTAAAATATTCAGTGTAAAATTTTTCTAGAAATTAGTCATCAATTTTACTTTTAAAATCAGGAAGTTGAACGTTTTTGATGTGTCACGGTAGAGAATTGTAAACACGTATTGCCATTCTATAAGAATTTCTTCTAAATAACCTGATAAAATACCTGGTGAACCTTGGTAGAAGGCAGAAGATAGAGAAAACTCATTTTAAGTATTAGACCGGGTCTATCGCGATAGTATTTAGGTAAATATTAGTAATTTACCTGTGTCCCGACGTTTCAACACAGTTTCATGTATTGTGGTCGCGGGTTGACTCAAACCCGTAAATTACTAATATTTACCTAAATACTATCGCGATAGACCCGGTCTAATACTTAAAATGAGTGAAAGTGATCGCGAGTGCTTAAAAAGTTATATAGAGAAAACTGTCAGAAAATCCACAAGAAGAAGAAGAAGAACTCTGATAGCAACTGCCTCCTACACAAAGTTCAAACGCTGTCAACTTCAGAAAATTACGAAATTTCCTACTACGGGCATTTAGGATAGGATATGAACTTGCTACTTTCGCCATCACAAGTGGCGAGGCCTCTTCCATCTGTGTTACCGCGAGTCATCCATTGCCCGCGATTTTGCTAGTTTATCTTGATGCCAGTAATGCGTGGCACGACAATAGCTACCGGGTTAGTCTTGCAACTAATACCCAGCGATTAATTTATTATTTAGATATTGAATATAGCCTAAGCGAATGAATACCAATTGTAATTTTAAAACACTTGACGTGTTGGGTATACTATATGGGAAACTTGCAAAATTTTCTACCGCGGACAGGATTTGAACCTGCGACTGCGGCGACGCCTCTCGCATCTAGGCTACCGCAGCTTATAAAATTAAATTTAGCAAGTTTTCCAAAATTGTATACCTAACACTGGAAGTGTTTTTGAAAACTTGCAAAATTTTAAAGCGCGGGGAGGATTTGAACCTGCGACTTTTGCATTACTAGTAGCGACGCCTCTTCCATCTGGGCTACCGCAGCTCATTCCTTGCCCGCCACGCGTTACTGGCATTAAAATACACTTGCAAAATTGGCGGGCAAGGAATAAGCTGCGGTAGCCCAGATAGAAGAGTCGTCGCCACTAGTAATGCGAAATTCGCAGGTTCAAATCCTGCCCGCGCTTTAGAATTTTGCAAATTAAAAAAAATATATATACCTAACACGGGAAGTGTTTTAAAATTTGGTATTCAACGGGAAGTGTTTTCAAATAATTTGGTATAGGTCTAACCCATATTCCCATTTCGTCCTATTTAGTAAGGCTATGCACACATCGTAGGAGTAACTAAGTGTGGAACGCTCACTTAACTAGCACTTAGAGGCACTTAGTGGGACGGTTGGGTGCTACCACAAAGTTGCCACGCGCTTTGATCATGGGTTCAATTTTGCAATATACCATATGGTATGGTGCAGGGTCTTTAGTAACTTAGAGTAGGTACCACCGTTATAATAAGTCGTATTTGACAGCTGTCAGATTTGTGATAATACTTGTTCCTTCGTTGACATCTCTTTTAGTATGGAGATGACAGCTGTCAAATACGACTTATTGGAACGGCGGTACTTTACCTAAAGGTGGCCACAGACGAAGCTATACATGTCGTAGTTTGGGGATGGAAACCGGAATTCCAGAATTACGAAAAACCGGAATATCGGAACGATTTTCGCTATTTCAATTCCGGTTTTCAGAGTTACAAAATCTTAAAAAAGTTTTAGAGTAAAAAAAATATATGGCCAAGTCCGAGTCGGACTCGCGCACGAAGGGTTCCGTACCATTATCTATAACAAAAAGACACGTGTTTTGTATGGCAGCCGTAATGAATATTTAATTTATATTCTTTTTAGTATTTGTTGTTATAGCAGCAACAGAAATACAACATCTGTGAAAATTTCAACTATCTAGGTAAACAGTTCAGGAGATACAGCCTCGTAGCCTCCAGCCTGTAGGACGGACGGACGGACGGACAGACAGACAGACAGCCGAGCCTCAGTAATAGGGTTTCCGTTATTACCCTTTGGGTACGTAACCCTAAAAATAGGTGTATTTACGTATTTTCCTTAATTTTTTGGGGTCATAACCATAAATATAATGCAGTCAGTTCAGGAGATACAGCCTCGTAGCCTCCAGCCTGTAGGACGGACGGACGGACGGACAGACAGACAGACAGCCGAGCCTCAGTAATAGGGTTTCCGTTATTACCCTTTGGGTACGGAACCCTAAAAATAGGTGTATTTACGTATTTTCCTTAATTTTTTGGGGTCATAACCATAAATATAATGCAGTCAGTTCAGGAGATACAGCCTCGTAGCCTCCAGCCTGTAGGACGGACGGACGGACGGACAGACAGACAGACAGCCGAGCCTCAGTAATAGGGTTTCCGTTATTACCCTTTGGGTACGGAACCCTAAAAATAGGTGTATTTACGTATTTTCCTTAATTTTTTGGGGTCATAACCATAAATATAATGCAGTTTGCTACTACCTGCCCCTGTTTGCAAGCATTTCGTCACACAAATACCTAAGAACTGTTCACGACTCCCGCGAAATCTTCCTAAAATCGAAAAAATATTGATCCGAAAGACATTTTTACTATGTTTAAATTCTGGAATTGAGCTCTTATATCAAAACTCAAAATCTTCCGAATTTACATGCCCTTGTCGTAGTGTTGTTGCCGTTCGATACTTTATAATCGTTGTTCAAGAAGAGATTACCGATTATCGAGAAGTGAAACTATAACAACACTACTTGATTTATAACTACGTTTGTGGCCACCTTCAAGCGAGAGTCTGGAACTACAAAATATTTGGGGTCAAAACGTATTCTTAACGTTGAATATAGTTGAAAAAGAATTGGTACAAATTACATGTATTAGTTACTTTAATGTTAGCTATATGTTTATTTGTATTAATTTCAGTTTTTTGTATGTAAATATTATATTGTAAATTATATTTTACTTTTATTCATTATTTGTATCTGTTCCCGAGTATTCCCATCTTTCACCCCCACTAGGTTGGCTGGAAAAGATCTCTTAAAGAGATAAGCTCGCCTGTTGTTTTAATTTTAAGTTTCAACTGTATGTTTACTTGTTCGTTTCAATAAAGGATACCTGTAATTACTTTTTGAAGTTTCTTTTATGTTTTAGGCGGTTCTTCTAATTATCGTCCGTCGCTGCGTCTGTCGGACGAAAGGAAATTGAATTGGAATGCGAATTCTGATCTTATTCACATACAACAGACGGCTACGGTCAAACAAAATGAATGATAATGATGTTATGTTGGTAAACTGTTTACCTAAGACACAGGAATTACTATTCTTAGTTTAGGAAATAGTTAAGCCTCATTATTGTTTTGTATAGTTTTACCTATTAGTAATTATGTTGATTAAATAAAGAATTTGAATTTGAACAACTTGACGCTTTTTCTCAGAATGTCCATTTTCCATTCCCAGAAACCCTAATGCCCAAAATTACCGACATACATGCATACATATATCACGCCTGTATCCCTTGCGGGGAAGACAGAGAGATTTAAGCCACGTCTGACAAACATTTAAGAGTCATTTAAAAAATTGTGTATCGCTATACTGACAGGTAGTCAGCAGCCCATCGCATAAGATTGCAAAAGTCGCCTCTTACGGCACCCGCAGTAAATAAATGGGGTGATGCTATTCTAAATCGGCATCACGCGGCATTCTTTTCTTTAATTTTTAAACCTTCGGAAGTTTAGAGTTAAACATGACCGTGAAAAAAACATTTCAAGAAATCTCATTCAAACCTAGATTCTAACCCATCGTTCTCATTCCCACATATTACTACTGAAATGGCATTTCATTTTAATTATTCGTAAAGCTAAGTGTGTGTAGCATTATGCGTCGTAAAACGAAATCTCGCATCGGCCGTGCTTGAGCCGTTAACTTTATTGAGGGGTGCCCTTAGATAGATGGAAAAATATTTAGATATGGCTAGACGCAAAAACCTAGGCACAAGCATTTTTCAGTTTTAAATTATATGCAATTTTCCCTACCTCCAGTCAATAATGTATATGGGATGAGAAACTATAAATACATATTACCAAAATTATTGAATAGCTTACCTTGTGATATACAAAATTGTTACCTCGATAATAACAAATACCAGAACCGTCTCAAAAAACATTACATGTCTTTAGAAAGTGAAGATTACTCATACTTGTATAAGATTTTTTTTTTAATCATAGCATGCAATTTAGTAATTAAGTAGGTAAGTTTTATTATTTTAAGAGAACTCGTCATCTACAGATAAACCTGTGTAGGGCTTCAGAAGATGACCTTGTAATTATTTCTTGAAATTTTTTTTTTATAGTAAATAAATTAATTAAAAAAAAACGGGGCCGTATTCCGCTATTTGAAAAGCGTCTCAATTGAGTTTCAGTTGGATGGTTTTGGTAGTATACCGCTAACAGTTCGACTATAGAAAATCACAACGGCAATAGAATGACAGCAGAGTGTCGTTGGCATTACGATGGCTAAAAATATGAGAATTGGGGATTGGGACCCTGTGTTGCTATTGAAATTTATTAATTTTCTGAATGACCCTCAAAATATAATTATGTCAGAAGTGACGTAAATTTCCGTCTTTACGGCCGTTTACGCTCTGCCTACCCCGCAAGGGATAATAGGCGTGATATGTGTATATATGTGTTCTGTCTATATATTCATAACTCTATAGAATAAGAAAGCTCTCCTGTCTTAAAGAGCATAAAAACAATAACACTATGAATATAATCGTTAAGTCATAAAGTGTGTCGTAAAATAACGCGTTTTACCGCAATATGAGTCATGACGAGTGATTCAAAAACGTAAAATTTACGTTATACGAAAATAAGATGCCAAAGTTAACAAGAGTGCCGTGTGATGTTGGCTTAGAATAGCATCACCCCATTTCCTTCCCGTGGGAGTCGTAAGAGGCGACTACGAGACTCAAGGGTAAGTGTGTATTGCAATTTTAGGCGATGGCATTTATTATCTATTCTTATGGCGATGGGCTAACAACTTGTCACTATGGCGATACACAATTTTCCGAATGACCCTCAAATATTTGTGAGACGTGGTGTAAATGTCCGTATTTTGCGACCGTGTACGCTCTGCCTTAGAAATGGATTATAGGTGTATTATGTAGGTATGTAATTTCCAATAATAAAATAGGACCAGGTAATACTGTGACCAAATGTCACTAAAATAATACCTATTCTACTAATATTATAAATGCGGAAGTTTGTATGTTTGTTTCTTTGTTTGTTACTTATTCACGCAAAAACTACTAAACCGATTGTATCGATATTTGGCACACATATAGAAGGTAAAATGGATGAACACATTGGATAGTTTTTATGAGTACGCGGGCAAAGCCGCGGGTAACAGCTTGTAATAAATATAAACAAATACATTTATTACAACTTGGTGGGCATTTTGAATCACTAATAAAATTGTACGTTCGACTGTCGGTATGTTAATTATGTTTCGCGGAACATATCGATAAGAAAAACAAAACTGTTAATCGATTTACAAGTAATCGAGTTCAATTGATCTTGATTGCGGGAGGGAATTATTGTCGATTGCTGGCGATGGTTTACTGCTAGTGATGGGACGTTACAATGTTAGAAAAATTATCGATAAAAAAATACGTTGAATACCAAATTTTAAAACACTTCCCGTACACTTTACTTAGGTATACATTTTTTGAAAACTTGCAATATTTTTAAGTGCGGACAAGTTTTGAACCTGCGATATGTTTTAAAATTTGGTATTCAATTTATCGCGGGTTTTCATCGCTTATAATACATTCCATCTGTAAAGATAGAATAAGTCGCCGGGTATTAGTTGCAAAACTAACCTGGTAGATGGGGCCGTGCCACGCGTTACTGGCATTAAATACACTTGCAAAATTGGCGAGCAAGGAACGAGTTGCGGTAGCCCAATTGGGAAAGGCGTCGTCACTAGTAATGACGAAAGTCGTAGGTGCAAATCTTGAAAATTTTGCAAGTTTTCACAAAAGATAACGTATTGTGTCTTCAAGCGATGATTAAGATAGTTACTACTAGTGATAGATTTTAGCTCAATTTCCCACTTACATCGAAACGAAACGGTACTACGACGATTTTTATAGCTTAATTATTTAGGTTAGTCACTAGGTATTTTTTTAGTTTGATTAAGTTTAATTTTAATTGCTATTTGTCCCTTTATTCACTTGAATAAAAACACAGTAATTCTATAGATATCGATAAAATGACGATATTTTCGCAACACTATTTTGTTAATCCATTTAATTACATCTTCAATTAGTTATATGTACTTACTTACTAACATGATGTAGGTATTAATGAAGTAAGTTGATTGGTTTTAAACGATTGGAAAAGACATTTAAAACTTAAAATAAGATATAATTTCACTAATAATCTTCTTTAAAGGGCGGGGCACACCGGCTTCGTGTCCGTTCCGTATACAGCTGTCGTCCGTAGTCACGCACGAACTGATGACGTTGTAATGTATAGGACCGTATGAGATACGGCACACCGCTTGCGTTGCGTATCCGTTGCGTGTCCATTCCGTGCTGCACGCAAGCGGTGTGCCGTATCTCATACAGTCTCATACATTACAACGTCATAAGTTCGTGCGTGACTACGGACGAGAGCTGGATACGGAACGCATACGGAGCCGGTCTGCCCCGCCCTTTACTGTGATATACATACATCACGCCCATATCCCCTACGAGGTAGGCAGAGCGTTAACAGCCGTAGACCGGATATTAACATCACGTCTGTCAAAATACTGAGGGTCAATCAGATAACTGTGTATCACTATAGTGATAGGTTGTCTGTCAGCCCATTGCCTAAAATTGCAATACACATTTAACATTAGTCGCCTCTTACGACGCCAATTGGTAAGAAATGGGGTGATGCTATTCTAAGCCGGCATCACACAGCAATATTGTATACATGACATAGATACATTATTTATTTATTCAAAAATACATACACATATCACGCCTACAATCCCTTGCGGGGTAACAAAGCGTAAACGGCCGTAAAAAACGGTCATTTACGCCACGTCTGACTTTGAGGTTCATTCGGACTGTAGGTATCGCCATAGTGAACATTTTTTATATACTCTTTTGTAGGCTTTAGTCCGATTTTTATTTGAAATAAATGATTATGACATAGTAATTTTTACAATGCCGTATGCCGTGTGATGCCGGCTTAAAATAGCATCACCCTATTTCTTTCCTGTGGGAGTCGTAAGAGGCGACGAAGGGACTCGAGGGTGTGTTTAGCAATTTTAGGCGATGGGCTGACAACCGGTCACTATGGCGATACACAATTTTCCGAATGACCCTCAAACGTGTGTCAGACGTGGCGTTAATGACCGTTTTTTGCGGCCGTTTATGCTCTGCCTACCCTGCAAGGGATAAAGGGTGATATGTATGTATGTATGTAATTTTTACAAGTTACAATATGGCTTCGTTACCTCCTACTACGAGACCTAAGACCTAGAGTATGTTTAAGCCCTAGTTAAACCTCAGATAAAACAAACAATAATAAATTTTTTTTGGCCCGGTGGGCGTCTTCCCGCGCGGACGCGTTTTCACTACGCTCCTCGGATTTTAATTTCATTTTTGTGGTAATAGTTGTGAATTGTGCTTGTGTTATACATAATGGGATTGCCTGTGATGTATACTTCACGGTGCTGGTTTTAGAATTCTATAATTTTGGACCTTTCGTGAGTGATAGCGAAAAACATTTTGAAAACGTTAAATAACGGCTAAATTGTTTGTACTTATCCGAAAGTTTTATTTGCAATTTGGCTTCGCCTATATAAACAGTGTATCAAAGAGTACTTTACAGTGGTGGTGTTAGAATTCCTCAGTTTTTAACCGTTTGCGAACAATCCTGAAAAGCATCTGTTACATTTTTGATAACGGTCGGTTAGCTGATTCGGAATTTTGAATGCGCTTGGGGTCAACGCCCGCTGCCGCCGACCGCTATTGCTCCCGCGGCCTCCTTGCGCCTGAAAATTGCCTCTTCTATTAAATAACTAATAACAATTTTGGCTGAGTAAAATGTCTTCAGAAAGCGATAAATGTAAAAAATGTTACAATAGAATACCAAATAAACAGTTTTTGATGTGCACAATCTGCGAACACAAATATCATCTGAACTGTGTTTGTGTGTCTCCCCAACTTTATGCTCTGATCTGCTCAAACCCAGACGGGAAAAAGAAATGGAAATGCAAATTTTGCCTGCAGTCAAAATTACCCCAGCCAAAAAGGACATCTATGCCTAAAGCGATCGCCACACCTAACACAGCTTCAGTCGCTCAACTGATTACCGAAATTGATAGTAGCAATATTACCTTCCGAGAAAAACAAAGTACTAGCCGTTTTAGCCTTCCTGTTGATAACTCTATAGAAATGGCCTCAAATTCTAATCCGCAAAATGAAAATGGCACCGTCGTTAGTGAACTGCGACTTTTTAGGGAACAAGTGATGATTATGAATAACAACTTACTAAGAGTTCTCGATTCGGTTCAGAAGTGCCACGCGAAAATAGACGAATGCTCGATAAAGCTTATGGAGGTTGACGAAAGACTGATTAATCTAGAAACGCAAAATTCTATAATGCTGAAAGAACCTACCACATCAACGGAAAATTCTAGCCTTAAGCGACGCAGAGTTAAAAAGAAGCCCGCAACTATAAAAGAACAGTCATCAACAAACGATTACCCTCCAGTAGCTGGAGACGATGATAAGAGTAACAATGCAGCTGATCCCGAAGCAGGTTCCATTTCACGCGATGCAGGCAGTGTCAAATCGAATGAAGATTGTGATAACTCAGATTTGGACGAATCTCCATGGGTTGAGGTTCGTGACAAGAAAAAGCAACAACGCCACCGTGAGGACGCATTCCAGCAGTCATTCCAGCGTGGAACTGCTGGTCCTGATATTACCTCATTACGTGCAGTAGAGTCTCGGAAGCTCATTCATTTGTGGAATATGGAATCTGGTGCTGAGGAAATTCGCAATTATCTACAACAAGTATCTGGATCATCATTGTGCGACGTTGAGGAGCTTAAGGCCCGGGGTGCTTATAAATCCTTTAAGATATCTGTACCGGAAGCTCTATTTGAGAAATGTGTATCACCATCTATTTGGCCGAATAACGCGAGGATTAAGGAATGGACGCCCTTTCGTCGTCGTTGGCAGCAAAAAAGAAACTCACGCCAATAACTCTACACGTGCTAAAATAATCTCTAGTCCAGTATTAAATGTGACGTATCAAAATGTACGAGGCCTCCGAACGAAATTACGTTATTGGAGGTCTAATCTACTTATGATCGACGCTGACCTTATCGCTGTCACTGAAAGCAATCTAGATTCTTCCATCTTGGACTCTGAGTTAGTTAACGGCAATTGGAGTGTCTTACGACGCGACAGACAATTACGCGATGGTGATGGCTTCGGTGGTGGTGTACTTTTAGCTGCGAAACCCCACTTAAATCTTTGCCGCCGACAAGAATTTGAAACTGAACACTGTGAAGATGTATGGGCATCATTTACTCACAACAACATGAATTTTAGTGTATGTTCTTTTTACATACCTCCAAGTTCTCCTGACAGCATATATATGGACTTTTTCACAAATATTGAATCTAAGTTGAATAATTTAAAAGGTACAGTTTTAATATTAGGAGATCTCAATCTCAACAGTGCTTCAAGTACTATCAATGCATACTTTGCATATTTTTTAGCAGCCTGTGGTTTAGTAGATATAAATGATGTGTTTAACAAACACGGAGGGAAGCTAGATGTGGTGTTAATATCGGAATGTCTTGATAATTCAAAAGTATGTGTGGGAAGTGAGGGGCTGGTTGAGTATGCCGACGCTTATCATCCCCCATTGGATATCACCATTCATCTTCAAAATAGTACTCCAAATAAAAATGATTTTCTTCCTCCAAGTAATATTAATAGTAAAATTGACTGGAATTTCACAAAGGCTGACTTTGCGTTCATGTATGACCTTATTGCTGACGAGTGCTGGAATACAGTTTTGCATGAGACTTGCATCGACGATGCAGTTGCTGCCTTCTACGAGACAATTCATTCAATATTTGAGAAGTGTGTACCCAAGAAAACACGTTCTAAGCAAAACATCAGACGCTATCCTGTGTGGTATACTTACGACCTAATCAAAGACATTGAACATAAGGCATATTTGCATCGTCTATGGAAGGTTACAAACGATGATACTATTTACTCACTTTTCAGCAAGCTTAGAGCAAACATAAAGTTACGTGAGTCACAAGCGTATGATTGTTACGTTGTAAAAATTCAAAATAATATCAAAAGTAATCCTCAAGAATTCTGGCAACATGCAAACAACCTCCGTACAACAGGTGGTTTTGTATCAGAAGTGTCCTACCAAGACACAATTTATAATGGTAGTCAAGCAGCAGAGGCGTTCGGCACCTTCTTTTCAAGCGTTTTTCTTCCTTGTGATCCTTTACTCGATCCATGTAAAGCCAACGTTCATGACACAGCTCGATCAGCCAACCACATTGCCATTAATAACATTTCCGAGATTGACATACAAATAGCATTATTAAAATTGAAGCCTAAAAGTTCTATAGGTCCAGACTGTATACCTCCATATGTCCTCAAGGCATGCAAAGAGCATTTTATCAAACCCCTTTACCATTTGTTTAATCTTTCACTCAGTTCCTGTAAGTACCCTTCTCGCTGGAAGCTCTCGCAAGTTACTCCAATACCTAAAACTAAAGATAAATCTAAAGTAGAAAACTATCGACCCATAGCTATTATGTCAGCAATAGCCAAAGTTTTTGAATCCATACTCCATAAAAAAATTCTGAAACAGGTAGATCCGTACATAAGCGACTCACAGCATGGATTTCGGGCTGGTCGTTCTGTTAACTCTAACTTGCTTTCCCTGGTTGACTTAGTGTCGAGTAACATGGACCAAAGGAGGCAAGTTGATGTTGTTTACTTTGATTTTTCAAAGGCTTTTGATCGGGTGGACAACGACATACTTTTAGAAAAACTTAGCAGCTTTGGTTTTACTCCTGCACTGTTGACCTTTTTTGCTGACTATCTCCGGAATCGCCAACAATACGTACGCCATGGCTGTTTCATTTCAAAATCTTACCATACACGCTCCGGGGTTAGCCAGGGATCAATATTAGGTCCTCTGCTATTTGTTCTAATGATCAATGACCTAGATAGTGTTTTAAGCCACGCCTCTTGCTTGTTATACGCTGACGATTTAAAACTTATCCACGTAGTGCAGCATTTGGAGGATTGTCAACAGCTTCAAGATGATATCAATGCCGTCCATCAATGGAGTTTGCATAATAAACTGTTTTTCAATCCTACCAAATGCTGCACTATGTCGTTTACCCGCGCTATACGGCCTCTCCATGCTTCTTATTACTTAGGAGAGGACAGCATCAGCCGTGTAGAGTCAGTTAAAGATCTCGGAGTTTTGTTTGACCAACAGCTTACATTTAATAATCACATAGGGTCCCTTGCAGTTGAGAGTTTTCGCAGGCTGGGGTTTGTTACTCGTAATTCACGTGATTTCACAGACATATTGGCAGTAAAACTTCTCTATTTTGCTTTAGTACGAAGTAAAATAGAGACAGCGTCAATTGTCTGGGGTCCTCATGAATCCAGCTATAAACTTATTTTAGAGCAGGTACAAAAAGCTTTTCTCCGATCTCTTTACAAAAAGCGATATGGGTATTATCCATTTATGTACCCTACGGCATATTTGCAGGGATCACTAGGCTTTCAATCGCTGGAAACTAGAAGGAACATGCAATTGCTCCTCACTATCTGTCGCATACTCCGTGGGGAATACGGTTGCCCAAAGTTGCTTTCTCAAACCTTGTGCTTGTTTGTCCCTGACAAATATTTACGTGGACGGGGGCATCACCTCCTGGCGCTGCCTCCCGCACGCACTGTGGCTCACCGCCATTCTCCTCTACTGCGAGGACTAGGTTTATGGAGGGATTTACTCCAAACTGTACCACATCTGGATCTCTTCGCGGATAAGTGGTCAGAAGTGAACAAAGAATGTTTATTTTTTTGTGAGAATCTTTAATTTTGTTAATATTTTAATTCTAGTTTAGTCAAACTAAGTAATATTGTAGGATAATATGTTGTTAGTATTTTAAGATGTTTTATGATTTGATCTCATTAGTTTTAAGCATGATCTCATTTACCCTGTATAGTAATTAGGTTTATCCTGTAAAACTATATTATTGTAACTGATTAAATAAATAAATAAATAAAATAAATAAATAAATAAACAATGCACTCGAACCCGCTGTTTACGAGCGACAGCTAGCGAGCCAGGGGTAGTCAACCGTTGACCACTTGTTCATCAACCGTGCACTGCTGAGTACCTACTAAATACGCACGTATTATATACGTAGGTACCTGTAGGAAAAGTTTGTAAATCGTTCCTTTAGTAAGGAACATACATATATCATCCTTAAATAGGAACATACATATGTCATCCCATACCTACATTTTGACATACCTACATTCTTGTAAATATTGTTTTATTTATTTATTTTGTGATCAATTCTTTGAATTTTACTATTTTACTTTTATTTTACTTTAAGTACTACCACCTGTAAAATTATGTAATTAATTATAGGTCTGTGCCTGAAATAAAATATATTTAATTTATTTCAAGTGATATAAAGTGTGGTTGGGACATGACAGTACAAACTCTCACTTGAACACGCTCAAGAAATAAAACTGAATTACTAATACTGGTGCAATTTTTTCGAAATATGATTGATCTTCCCATACATATTCACTCGAGCAGCAACAAAGTCGACCTTATTTCTGTACGACTTAGCAATTTTCTTTCGTCTGACAGACGCATGCCTTACGGTGCGTTAAAATTACGCAGCGACGGACGACAAGTGGGAAAACCGCCTCAGAAAGGCGTACCTCAGTGTATCCTTTGAATTATATAAAAGCATCAATATCTTTGCCGTGCCGTGTAATGCCGGCTTAGAATAGCATCACCCCATTTCTTTCCCGTGGGAGTCGTAAGAGGTGACGATGGGATTCGAGGGTGTGTATAGCAATTTTAGGCGATGGGCTGACATCCTGTAACTATGGCGATACACAATTTTTCGAATGACCCTCAAACGTTTGTCAGACGTGGCGTAAATGTCCGTTTTTTTGGGCCGTTTACGCTCTGCCTACCCCGCAAGTGATAAAGGCGTGATATGTATGTATCAATATCTTTATATCATCAGATGCTTTCTTTCTCCGCTTAACATTATTTTAGTGGCCGAACGGTGGCTTATATGAGTTTTGCTTCTTAAAATATTTGAGTGAAAATGTTAAACACACCTGAAGAAAGCGATACGATACATTCGTAGCCAAAGATTAAGTTGTAAAGTTTATAGACGCGACAGAGCGATGTAAAAACTGTGTGTGTACCTAATAGTTGTGTTTTTATGAGGGTAGGAAGACGTAAGTGGGTTTTTATTGTTAGTAGTCACAGTCATCTGTGTAACAAAGATACAGTCCAGAGATCGTGCCACGACAGGATGGAAAATGAACTAATATGTGCCTTCTGACGAGAGCAAAAGAGTGTTATACGGGGTGTAAGGGACGGTGTCCCGAAAACTTTGCAGGCATGATCAGACCATGAAACTAAACATTTTTTCTATGGAAGCTTAGTTGGTAAACGAGATTTTTTTTTCGACCTCCCATACAAAATTCCCGATCAGCTGACTGACTTTCTATGGAAACTCGAAAAAAAAATCATTTTCCAACATAGGCTCCATAGTAAAAGTTGTTCAGTTTCATGGTCTGATCATGCCTGCAAAGTTTTCGGTTCACCGTCCCTTACACCCTTTATAGTATAGTACCAAAGCCCGGATTCTCCTATATTTAACCCTTGCAATGCCAGTGACACTCGATTGTCATTTTATTGTCACCGTGATATTCTATACTTCAAACTATTAGCAGGATACTAAAAGCCCAAAACCATGCCACTGACACAACTGTAGCGACCTCTGGGAGCTACGACAAGAAGCTCACTCAAAGTGGTTCACGAGCAAGCAAGACGCAACAGAAGTTCCAACATATCTGCAAGATGGCGCCACGTGACAGATTTGCAGAGAAACAAAGAGCCTGAAACGCGGTATCGAAGTGTTTTACCGCGTAACGCATATATACAACTTCCAATTCTATCCAGGTGGACCAGTAGGTCCCCTGGCCACAACACCCGGCCAGGCAGGGTAACTACCCTTTTCCTGACTCCACCTAGAACCCTCTATTCTGCCTATTGGCAATTACTCCTGTCACCCGCCATACGACTAAGATGATTTTCATTTAGCAGACTTCGGGCCAAGATATTATATTTAGTCTGCCATTTTTCGTGGCTTAGACTCTAGGTGGAGACATTTAAAGCATCTTAAAAAGAACTTGCTTAAGACTTTGTAACTGTAGTCAGTTTTTAGAATCTAGAAAACCATGAGTTACTTTGTAGGTATGATCCTTCGAGATTTTTTGTTACTTGCCCTTTATTTATTTATTTAACTTCAAGCACAGAAATGCACACCGGGAAAAATGCACAGCGGACTTAACGCCAAAGGTGTTACCTCGCAGTCTACCTTAGGGCATGTGGAAATTGTGGAAAGGGTCAAGGCAGGTGCATTAAACAAAAAAATTTAATAAAGAATGGCTTGAATATATATAACTCAGTAATATGTATGTACATACGTATAATAACAACAACAATAAATAATAAACCATGTTGCCTCTGCGTAGATACTTTTTTTAGAAAAATATTAAAACGTATTTAAAATGTTCTTTTTTTGTGATTTTTTTATTTATTGCAATCTACAAACTATTTAAAAGTAAAATAGATTTTAAAAAAATCGGGATACAACCTGAATTTGGAATATAAATAGGGCGTTTTCATTATGAGAATTAAAATAGTAAAAAAAATTAAAAGTCCCTATTCTCCTATCTTACCTTAAATTAGTGCTGTCACTGTCGCTGTCATGCTTAAAAATGTCAATGAGTTCTTTGCCATTTCCTGTGCCATTTCTAGTCAATAAAGTCGACTTTGTTTCCATCGCCTTATTTTGTCAGATAACACGTATTTTGCGTCAAATTATAAGACATGACATGACTTGGATATCTCCTAACCTTTTCTTAACATATCTCACGGAAAGTGACATAAATTGAGGCCAATATAATACTACTTGCGTAGCACCTCGGGAAGAACCTCGTAAGGCCCAACGTCCTAATAATAGGACATCAGGTCATTAGTAGTTCAGACCTAAATGAAATTCTGGATTGTCAAATATCGTCCCAGCGTCCTAATAATAGGACATAGATTTTGAAATCAATTTCTTCATTTGATATTTGGCGCAAGTTCGAAACTTATGATGTTTCGTGTTTAAAGTGAACGCATCTTTTAAAAAAATAACAAATTTAGTCATTATATAGAAAAAAAGCTGTCAAGATTCAGAAACTATTTTATCATTCGGGGAACAATTGAAAGTTTAAACTTTAAATCTGTTGGCTCTATGTGAATTGATTTCAGTGCGGAGTTTTGTACAGTCGCATGGAAAAGTGTTTCACAGACTACTTAATTGTGCTGAGTGCATACTACACGGCTGGTCGCAACTTATCGTCAGTCCACGAGGCCGTCCCGCCATTGGTCCATTGTCCCGCATTGAGGTATTCGCAGCTGGCTTTCCAATAATGTGCAACCACGATTACGATTTTTATTCTTTACCTTATTATGTCAAAAATACTTCATTTCGTTTGTTAAAGCGAGTGTAGCCGTGAACGACCTCGACAGTGGCGCCACTTTAAACAAAATAATTTATCTTTATACAAACAATCTATCAAAATGTCCGATGCCCAAGTTTTTTGTTTTATCCGTAAATAAAAAAAGAACCTGCAAACTCAATGAAATATTCGCTGTAATTAAAGTTACGGTCACTAATAGCAAAAGTGGCCGTTTTTAGGCACTTTTTTCCATAACTTTTATTGCAGCGAATATTTCAATAAGTTTGCAGGTTCTAATTTTACTTACAGATAATATTTTAAACTTGGGCAACGGATATTCTGATACATTTTATGAAGTGATTTTTTTTGGAGTGGCTCCGCTGTCGAGGTCGTTGACAGCTACACTCACCTTCTTAACCCTTTAACGGGCAGAGCATATAAAAAAATTTCATGGGATTTGAAATCTATTGCGGGTAGTTAAGGTTCAATTTAAGATGGGAACATTCTTCCCATCGCCTTAAAAAGTTAAAAAAATAACTTAAAATGACTTTAAAGGCTTTTATTCCTGCCTGTACCTTCTACTAGACGTGGATTGCCAGTTTGAAGTTTTAACGAGCTCCCCTGAGAGTCTGCGAGAGTTCATTGGCAACTTGGCCTACAGACCGACAATTATAAAAGTTAACTACAGCATAACACAGTCCACAGGTGGACGTGGGTCTCTCCCTATCGGTGGGTATGGTCAATTCAAATTCAATTTTATGCGTCAATTCTCAATTTCATTTTATATTACACTAGCGGTCGCCCAGCGGTTTGACCCACTGCTAACCATTTTCCCGCGGGAATAAAACATTATAATATAGCCTATGTTCATCAGAGACAATGCAGGATACATACATACATACATACATACATAAATCACGCCTTTATCGCTTACGGGGTAGGCAGAGCGTTAACGGCCGTAAAACTATTAACACCACGTCTGACAAAAGTTTGAGGGTCAATCAGATAACTGTGTATCACTATAGTGACAGGTTGACAGCCCATCTAACCCTCGACTCCTTTAGTCGCCTCTTACGACACCCATGGGTAAGAAATGGGGTGATGCTATTCGAAGCCGGCATCACACGGCAATGCAGGATCCTATTGGTAAAATAAAAAGATTTTAAATCGGACCTATTCAATTCAAACATCTTTCCTCTTTATAATATTAGTGTAGATTGCATTCCACTTATCACGCTCACCACGCTTGCCCGGCGGATTGGCAAGCGCAGTGCAAGATGTTGCTTTCACAGGGAACGCTGCTGCCCATTCCCTTAGGTACTCGCTTATTACGACACCCGCGGGTAGAATTGGGGAGATGCTAACCTAAGCCGGCATCACTCGGCTATGTTAACTACAATACTGTTAAATGTTTCTGACTGCATATACATACATAAACCACGCCTATTTACGTTGCGGAGTAGGCAGAGCGTAAAAAATTAACATTAACGCAAAATTTGAGGTTATTCGGAAAATTGTTTATCACTACAATGACAGATTGTCAGCCCATCGGCTAAAATTGCAATATACATGTAATGTAACCCTCGAATCACTTAGTCGCCCCTTACGTTACTCGGAAAAGAAATGGTAGGATGCTATTTTAAGCCGGCATCACACGGCAAGCAAGTGCAATGATCCAAATCTGCAAATAATAATAATAATGTTTAAAATTAGACCTGAACATCAGTGCACGAGTTGAAGTCGATATTTTGATCAAAAACAGACGGAAATAACAGTCGCGTTACGCAACAGTTGCATTTGGTCATAAGTGGTTTGAATATGATATGATGCCGGCTTCGAATAGCATCACCCCATTTCTTTCCCGTGGGCGTGATAAGAGGCGACTAAGGGACTCGAGGGTGTGTATTGCAATATGAGGCGATGGGCTGACAACCTGTCACTATGGCGATACACGATTTTCCAAATGACCCTCAAATATTTGTCATACGTGGGTTAAATGTCCGTTTTTTGCGGCCGTTTACGCTCTGCCTACCCCGCAAGGAATTATAGGCGTGATATGTGTGTGTGCACTATATTTGATAAATTAATAATTTTCTCTAAAATAACGCCTTATGAAATACGCTAGAAAATTAAACACTTTTTCACAAATTCATACGAGAAACGAAATAAACGAGCAGTTTATCAAAATTCAGCACAAAACGTTGCCGGTTAACTAAAAATTCGTGTCGTTTGCCAACAACGTGAAACTGGGCAATCGGCAATCGCAAACAATTTCCGCACAAAACGGCCAGCCACTGTCTGTGTCTGCAGGACGGGGGAAGTATTCTTGATTCGGTAGATTCTCGATTCACACTCGCAAAACTATTTTCGAATGCGCAATCTCTTACTGAATGAAATTTTACTCGTGACCGTTAGCGAAATCTGAAGACGGGCTCGTGATAAGGAACAGCTTTTCCCAAGGAACATATAGGTTGAAATATGACAAAATAATTGCGTTTCCATTATCGGCAATTGTGTATGGGACGTCGACATTTTCGTATTTCTGCCTGTATTCCTTGGGGAAAGTAGTTTTCTTAAATTTTCTGCTATTGGACACTAGTAAAGTATCCCCCTATATATATTTTTTTTGTGTGATGTTACAGGAGTCGTGAAACGTTTTTAAATGTTCACTAGATTAAGTACCTAATCAAATTTCAATGAGAAGATATTCTTCTTTCTGTTGCAAACTAGGGTACCTACCACCAGATTTTTAAACAATGAATTCTGAAAGAGATGACGGTGGTGGGTTAAAGCTGTCATCTAGGCGGTGGTGTCAATTCGGGAAACGAATTCTGTTAACTTAACTTAAATAGCGCTGTCACTTTACGTTAAATAGTTTTAGAAAATTATAGAAGGCATCGAAGTCATGCATGCCATGTCTTATACATATTCTGCCAAACAAAGGCAACGATTAGAACACTGGCGACTAAGCTGACTAGAAAAAGCGAAGAACCTATCGTCATATTTAAACATGACAGGATCTAGATATCTTCTGTCTTTTTCTAAACCTATCTGATGGAAAGTGACAGCGCTTATTTAAATTAAGTTACGATATGTTTTTTCCGAATCGACCTCACACAACCTCGAGCACATAAAAGGTTAGGTAAGGTTTCTAATTCAATTGTAGTTGTATTGTGAACTGGCATACATAAATGTAATTTATCTGTTTACCCTCTGGTAGGCCGGTAGAGAAAGCTGCATGGCATAAGGCCCGCCTTTTGAACGATGTGCAATAAATAATTTACTTATTTTATGTTCTTTCGATTTCCGTGGATGCAATTTGAATCTATCGGCTAACGAATCAAAAATACAGATAGTAGCGGTATACGCGGTAACTCTGCAACGCGGCGCGGCGGCGATATGGCGGCCACTGCGCAAAATGGCCGTATTGGACCGTTGCCAGTAGCCAGTGACTGCCGCTGCAGGCCATCCCTCATATAGACAGATACCTTTATACGCTTTCACACACACACACACACACACACACACACACACACACACACACACATCACGCTTATTATCCCTTGCGGGGTAGGCAGAGCGAAGACGGCCGCAAAAAACGGTCACTTACGCCACGTCTGACAAATGATTGAGGGTTATTCGGAAAATTGTGTATCGCCATAGTGACAGGTTGTCAGCCGGAAACACGTAATTATTAAAAAGTTGGCTGAACCACTTGATTGTCCATAATAAAGTTGGTTTCGTGCCGGTTGCTGTCTATGGCGATCGTTGTACAATTATATCAGGGGCCTACTAGTAGTAGTAGAATCATGGGGTACACAATTTCGGAATGACCATCAAATGTTCGTTAGACGCGGCGTAAATATCCGTTTTTATGGCCCTCTTTCAACCCCGCAAGGGATATAGGCGTGATATGTGTATGTATGTTGTCCATCTGCACTAATATTATAAATAGGAAAGATTTGGTTGTTTGTTTGAATTGAATAGCCTCAGAAACAACTAGACCGATTTAACAATATATTTTACCATTAGAATCCTACATAATCCTTGATGAACATAGGTTATATTAAAATGTTTTATTCCCGCGGGAAAACGTTTAGCAGCGGGTGAAACCGCTGGGCAGGCCGCTTGTATGAGATAAAGTCGGAATTCCATTGCTATATCAAACGTATTTATTATTTATTTATTAATACATTGACTTCAATAAGTTTATTTCAATGAACGCGGTTCTCTCATTCATCGTCCGTCGTTCCGTTTTTTTAACGCAACGTAACGCACGCGTCTGTCAGATGAAAGGAAATTCGCATTAGGAGTTTTTCTGTTGACAGTTCTGTTGATAGTTCTGAATTACAAACCAGAGGGCGTTGTACTAAACTAAAAATTTGACGTTGCAATATGGCTGGCGGCGGCAGGCATAGTTTTGACACAGGTTCCGTTTCACGTTGTGTTCGTTAGTACCTAATTAATTCTGTTCGTTTGATTTGCTACAAAATAAACTTGTCGTCTTGCTATTATATTAAGTGTCATTCATGTTAGTAAACAAAAAAAAACAATAATCAATTTAGAACAATTCATTAAACACAAAATAAAGAATGATTTATAGAGTGGTACAGATTTCGTGTCAGGAAACGTTATTTTAATTAAGCTCAGCGCCCTCTACATGACACTCGAAAACCCCTAGAAAATTTCCCATTTAGATGCTGTTTCTTGCTGTTTTACATTTGCAGCTGGAAACGGCTCCCGGCAAATAAAGCGCCCTTTACACTAAGCAATTAATTTGCCCAGGAACTGCAGACTAGCTTATCACCCGACTATGTTTGCGCAGTCGTGATAAAAATCTGTCGCGTGATTTATGAATGCGGCTCCCGCATTGCCGTAACGCCGCCGTTCAAACGGCTTTACTGTCTTTTATATATTAAAGCACCGCCGTTTCGATAAGTCGTATTTGACAGTTGTCAGATTCGTGATAACACTATGGCAGAGGGTCCTTTGCTCACATCTATTTTAGAATGGAGATGACAGCTGTCAAATACGACTTATTGGAACGGCGGTACTTTAGTTACGGTACACCTATTTCGAATTAACTGTTGTATGGTACTACGGCTTATTATGCATTCATCGTGTTATATTATTATCATAGGGCCTAAGCCCCAGCTGGCGCCACCTTTTTTTAAATTTCTTATTTTCATTTAATTGTAGTAGAAATTAGCCGTGTGGTGTTGGTTTAGAATAGCAGCACCCCATTTCTTTCCCGCGGGTGTCGTAATGGACTCGAGGGTAACATGTGTATTGCAACTTTAGGCGATGAGCTAAAAAATGTCTCTATAGTGATACACAATTTTCTGAATGACCCTCAAATGTTTGTCAGACGTGGCGTAACTGTCAGTTTTTGACGGATGTTCACGCTCTGCATACCCCGCAAGGGATAAAGACGTGGTATATTTATGTATGTAAATTTGAAATACACCTTATTAGTTCCCGGTCTAATAAAAATGTAAGAACACTTATAATTTAATATTTTACACAACTAACCAGCAATGAGCAAGGTTCCATGGTATAAATTGCTAACTTAGCTATAAGGCCGCCTAGTACATACTTATAAAACCTACTCTTGCATAAATTCTGTCAATTCAGCAATTTCCCTTATCTTAAAATAGCGCTATTACTTTATTTCATAAAGGATGAGAAAAGAATAGTACCTATCCTATGTCATGTTTAAACATGTGCATAGCTTTTTCGCCATTTCTAGTCATTCAGTCGCCACCATTTTAATTGTAGCCTTATTTTGACAGATAAAGCAATATAGTGTCAAATTTTCCGAAGGATCCTCGAATATTTGTCAAACATGGCGTAAATGTCCGTTTTTTGCGGCTGATTGCGCTCTGCCCACTCCGCAAGGGATTATAGGCGTGATTGTGTATGTATAAATAAGTATTCACAGGAAAATCCAGTAATAAACTAGAGAATCAACATAGGTACTATATAAACACAGTGTCTTTACCTATTTTGTAAAATCAAATAATGTTAACGATAATTTTACAGATAAAACTGCAAATTCTTAAATATATCTCAAAAGTCTTTAAGAAAATTCCCCCCTTGTGTTTCAAGTAGAGTCAGCTGAATATATTTTATGAGAACATTTAACGTCAGATATAATCCAGCGCTTATTTTGACAGCGTTTTATGTAAGGAGATTATTATAAAATCAAAATCAAAATCAAATAATTTATTTCTAAGTAGGAATTTACAAGATTCTCTTTTAGAAAGTCATATCTAGGTACTTAACATAATACATAAAAAAAAGAATAGTAAACTTACAGTTATGTAAAAAACAAATACATGTCAAAGTTAAACCTATGTCAATGTTATTAAATCTATGTCAAATTGAAGTTTAAATATGATATGTCTATCTACCTGATACATTGTGTTGGAGCTACAGTTGGTACTGACCAGACGTCTTTATCTGTAAGATAATTTTCTGGCTTGTAATATGCCTTTGAACATAAAATATTCTTGATTTTTGTTTTGAATTGATTATCATTCAACTGTAAAATTTCGTCTGGTATTTTATTATAGTAACGTATACAGTTCCCCATACATGATTTTCTGACCTTACTTAATCTGGTTTGCGGCTGTACAATTTTATTTTTATTTCTTGTGTTTCGACAATGAATATCAGTGTTTCTTAAATATGAATTAGAATTCTTACGCACATACATTATGTTATCAAAAACGTACTGCGAAGGAAGCGTAAGAATGCCTATTTCTTTAAACAATTCTCTTAAGGAATCACGACCTCGCAATTTATATATAGCTCTTATAGCCCTTTTTTGTAACACAAATATAGTTTTAATGTTAGCGGCTTGACCCCATACTAATAATCCATAGGACATTATACTGTGAAAATAACTAAAATACACAAGCCTGGCTGTAGCGATATCGGTCAACTGTCGGATTTTTCGAACAGCGTATGCCGCAGAGCTAAGTTTACCAGCCAATGCTAGTATTTGAGGGTCCCATTGAATATTTGCGTCGAGTGTGATTCCCAAGAAAACTGTTTCAGTTACGTAATCTAGTTTTTCATTATTAAGAACAATATCATGTTTAATACTTTTTACATTAGGAAGAGAGAATTTAATACATTTAGTTTTCTTAGAATTTAATACTAAATTATTAGACGTAAACCATTTATGAATTTGATCAAGTGCAAAATTCACTTCGTTAATATTTTTAGCCTTTCTGTCCACTTTAAATATTAAAGAGGTATCATCTGCAAAAAGAACTATCTTGGCCAGATTCTGTACCATGAAGGGCAAGTCATTTATGTACACCAAAAACAGGAACGGTCCTAAAATTGATCCTTGGGGTACACCAATTTTGACTGTAGATCCCAGTGACTTCGCACCATTTATCTGGACTGTTTGCGTTCTACCTACAAGATAGGATTCAACCAAATCGAGCGCTTTTCCTCTTATCCCGTAATGGTCAAGTTTTAACAATAGTGTCTCATGATCAACGCAGTCAAATGCTTTGGATAAATCGCAGAACACCCCTATCACATCCTGCGATTCCTCCCAAGCATTGTATATATGTTCTAGAAGCTTGACAGCAGCGTCGGTTGTCGAACGCCCTTTGGTGAAGCCGAATTGTTGATCATGTAGTAATTTGTTTAAATTGAAATGTAGGAGCATTTGATTTAGTATAATTTTCTCAAAGACTTTACTCAAAACCGGTAGTACAGACACTGGTCTAAAGTTACTGGGATCCGTTTTATCCCCAGCTTTAAAAAGAGGTATGACTTTACTGTGTTTCATGAGATCAGGAAATATACCATGATCAATACAAGCGTTAAATATACTGGCTAAGTATGGTGCTAATGTATCTATTAAAGAATTACATAGTTTTACTGACATGCCCCATAAATCCTCTGTTGTTTTTGATTTTATATTTTTAAAAGTTTTTATTATTAGATTTGCATTGATGTGCCTAAACTCAAATCCCTTTACACATGTCTGGACATTCGTTTTTAAAAGAGCTGACGCAATGACAGGCGAAGAATTAAGAAACTCAGTAGTTTTAAATGGAATATTACTGAAAAAGGTTTCAAACTCTTTAGCTATCTCGGTGTCTTTAGTAACAATACCCTGAGTAGTCTTTAAAGAATGTGATTTCTCAATTGGTTTAGTTCTACCAGTCTCTGAATTAACAACTTTCCAAACGGTTTTAATAACATTTTCAGCTGAGTATATTTTATTTTTGGTGTAAATAGCTTTAGCTTGTAAACAAACATTTTTGAAAATTTTCGAATATTTTTTAACATGTTCAACAAAAGTTTCACTGTGATTATAAGACTTTTCGTCATACAGCTCGAATAATTTACTCCTACTTGTTCGAATACCTACAGTTGCCCAGTCACTGAATTTAAATTTAGGATTAATTGTTACTTTCTTTACTTTGAATTTGTCTTCAAATTCATCACGTAGCGTTAAAAACAGTTTTGTATAAAAGTTATTTGGATTATTAGTATCATAGTCTAGAACTGGTAGTTTTTCTGATAGTGCGTCATGGAGTTTTTCTACTTGGTTGGAATTTATGATTCTTTTACTAATAACAATCTTTTCATCCTTAGGACGACATGGGAAAAGCACAGATTGTCCATTGTGGTCTGATTTGCAACAATTTACTATTTCTTGGTCTGAATAGCCACAATCACAGTAAATATTGTCTAAACAAGTAGCTGTGGTTGCAGTTATTCGAGTAGGTTCTTTAAATATGTTATTAAGGTTAAATGATTTAAACAAACTGACAAACTGACTTCTGAACGTAACATTTTCTAATATATTTATATTGAAATCTCCACAGACTATATGAAATTTATTCTTTGATTTTAGCAATATCTTTAAAACATCTTCCATGATGCGTTCAAAACTCTCATAGTTACTATTTTTAGGGGGCCTGTATACGCACACTATAATATGTTTCTCCAACTCAACGCACGACAGTTCACACACACATTCACTCGAAAGTCCAACAATATCTTTTCGTTCTTTAGCCTTTATATTTTTGTTCACAAGTATAAGCGTGCCTCCACGAGTAGTGGACTTTCGATTGAAGGCACTGACTATTTCATAGTTTTCGTAATTTATGAGCATTTCATAATCTTTCAGCCAATGCTCTGAAATACATAAAATGTCACATTTTCTTGACTCCAGGAACAACTCAATCTCAAGTTCTTTGCCGGGAAAGCCCTGAATATTCTGATGAATAATACTAAGTGGCATTCCCTCTGTCTTTCGGTTTAGTTTAAATGTTGAGATTCATTATTTCTGGATGCAAGAGGGCTAAGTATAATGTTATCTGGTATACAATGTAAAACCGGGTCAGAAATATTCATAGCTAACAGATTAGCTAAACGTTTGCGGTAAAAAAAAGATAAGTACAAAGTACTGTTGGTCAAAATAAAATTATTGAAAACATTAATGTCGACTGTATATAAGTTGTCACTATGACTACATGTCAGATTATACAACATGGTATTAAATTTATAAATACGACTATTATATTCATCTTGTCCCTTAATGTAAGGTAATGTGCCTATAATACAGTTATGGACATTTAGGGTGGCACATGAATTAATAAAGTTAGTCAACGCCTGCTTATCGACACCACTACTATGACTTAGTAATAAGATGACTGTGGTGTTTTCCGAATAGGTATAGTTTAGCATTCGGTCAGTAATTTGTTTAAATGAAGCCTGAGGTAAACAAACATTTTCAACAACCTGATTAATTTTATTATGTAGTAAGTACCCTACACCTTTTCCTATATTGTCACTAAATATAACCGTCTTAGAAGGATTAGTGTCCACGGGCTTGGGCAGCTGCTGAACCTGATGGCTACGAGCACTGGGCGTAGGCGTGCTAGTATGCAACGCTGCTGTGTTGCTGCCGCGCTGAAGCAGCGACGCGCGTTGGGCTCCTTGCCCGGCGCCGGCGGCGCGCGGCGTGAGCAGATCCGAAGGCGCTCGAGCAGCAGGCGGCGCGCGCAGGGCGCACGGCGGCGGGGCGCGCGGGGTGAACGGTGACGACGCATGTGGGGCGTGCGGTGTTACTAGCGAGCCACGTAGTCCATGCGCGGGGTTACCTAGACCTAGATCTGCTTGTGGCCTGGAAGTACTGGGTTCCTGGTCCATGTAAGGGTCCCGAAGTAGATGAGACCACTGCCGTGTGTTTAGGCCCTGCTGGTACTGCGGCGCTTGCGCAGCCAGAAGGCTCGGCTGGAACTTGGGCCCCTGCGGAGCATGTGGGCTCCACGAAAGAAGTTGTCCCTGCAACGCACCAGTACCCCACTGAGGTCTCGATCTCTGATGTCCGTGTTGCCCTCGTCGCGCATGCTGATCTTGCCAAGTGCCACAGGCCCATTGAGGCTGGGGCTCCAGCAGGTAAGGGGGGCACTGTGTAGTTTGCCCCTGTGGAGCGACAAGGCCGCATCCAGGTTTAAGTTTCTGCAAAGAGCAGCGCGCTTGGGGGTCTTTCTGTGACCTTGGTGTTTTTTTATCTGATTCAGTCTGCTCCCTGTCCTTTTTCTTCTTTGATGAACGACGGCGTTTCCTTCTCTTCGTCATGGGGGACCCACTGTCATTTGAAATTTCAGACAGGTCCTCTGTGTCAGTTAGCAATGCAGCATCTTGTTCATTTATGTTATCTTGCAGCAAAGCCATTATTTCATGACATTTTTTTATTACTAAATTATTATTTCTTGGAGGTGCAGAGGTAGAATATTGTTTGCTCAGCCTATTTCGAGCTTCTTTATGTTGCTCAGATAAAACTGAATAAGCTGCCTTAAGAGAGTTTATCTCCTGATGCAATGCTACCCGTTTAATTAGAATGTTTTGTTTCTTCAATTTCTTTTTGTGCTGTTTCCGTAGTAATCTATTGGCATTCAAAGCTTTTAGTAATTTTGCTTTAACTTGCTGTGGTCTCCTCGGTCTTTCATGGTTTTGCAAATTTTCTGTAGTTGGGTCAGTCCATTGTGCAAACTGTTGGTCACTGGTTACATTTGTAAAAGATAGTTCCTCGTGTAGGGCAAACGACAATTCGTTATGAAGTGAGAATGACTGGATCTTTTCTGTGTAACACTTCTCTTTTTGCAAGCTATTCAAGCTGCTGTGCGCTTCGCGAAGCTGTTCTTCTAAGAGTCCTACACGGTCTGAAGTGGCTTGCAGTTTACAGTTCTCTACACGTAAAGTGTCAATCACTGCTTGTTTGTGGTCATTATCCTCCTTAGATTCTTCAAGTAAGCAGAGGGTGTTCGTCAGTTTTAAGTGAATTGTCTCTTTGCTGGACTTTAACATTCTCATTTCACACTGTAGGTTGTTTCTTTCCTCAACTAGCCGGTCAACCTGAGCTTCAAAGTCCTTGACTTCTATCATAAGTCTCTGTAATTTCTGCTCCCTAGCCATGGAACGGGTTTCAGGCATTTTGGAACTGCTGCCGGAGCTGAAATTACAAATTAAACTTTTTAATATACAATTTACAATTACAAGGAAGTTAGCGAGGAGGTAATCTAATTAATTTAGCAGTTTGGTAAGTGTAGCAAAGTAAATAACTGTTCAAATGTCATCAGCTTCACTTCCCAGATTGTTAAGCGAACTGAGACACTTTAAAATCTAGATTAAAACAAACTATGCAGAAAAGCATGAAATTAATGGTGTGCCTAAAGGTGTGCAGTATTTAATGAATAAGTTGTCTGAGCGGCGGTTGACCTTCCCATCAGATAAACTTCGATTAAAGTAAGCTGAGGCAAGTTCACGGCGCTATTTGTGAGTGTAGGTAGTACTTTCCTATAATAGTGAGCAATGTGCAGTTATGTGCTTGGTTTAGCTGTGATAATGTAAGTAAAGACTGTATATTGTTGGTAATATTAGCATAAAAACAATACTCCCCGGGATTAAGTATCCGTTATTCATTCGAATTGTTCGTTGACAGTTGGCGTATTTCGTATCTTCTTGCACGAAAATGCCACAGTTTTGTCTTTCACTGTTTTCGCACTTATTATCACACTATAAATTTTCACTTTTAACACTTATAACACTCAAATTACAGTAAAATATTAAGCAAAATCTAATAAATACTTTGAGCAGCTGTTTATGACGTCTGCTCACGTTGGGGTTGCCAGAGCAAAAAAAAAAAGTATACACTTAACTGAGTAATTTTAAATAGAGAATATTTTGTATTAAGTAAGACAGTTAAGTTAGTTGAAAGTTTAGATAACTTTTAAGATGTTAATTATAACAGACGTGTGATAAAACCATTTTCTATAAAGTAAATTTATATTTTGAAACTTTATATAAAAAATGCATAAATGGGTGCACTCACCCCCTCTTTCACCCCCGCTAGGTTGGCTGGAAGAGATCTCTAAAAGAGATAAGCTCGCCTGTTGTTTTAATTTTAAGTTTCAACTGTATGTTTATTTGTTTCGTTTTGTATAAAGGATATTATTATATTATTAAGTTTTCTTAAAAAATAAGAAAACGATTGAAAAAGTTTGAAGGTTCTTTTTGTTGTAAGTGAGACTTCCATTTAATAACATTTTACGTTATCTATAAAATAAATACTATTATGTTATTACAATATGCTTTAAATTGACGAAGGGTTAATTATATTAAAATTTAATACATAAGAGAAGAGCATTATTAGTAAGTAAGTAGTATACTTACTTATTCAGTAATTTGACGGCCGATGTGGAGTAGTGGTAGTGCGACTGCCTGCGGCGCAAAGGTTTCGGGTTCGATTCTCGGTGGGCCACTCACGAAATATTTATCACTTTGTGAATTTGTATCCGGCCTGGTTAGGACATTGCAGGCTGAACCACCAGATTGTCCGAAAAGAAAAATGGTTCCGTGCTTCGGAGGGCACGTTAAGCTGTCGGTCCCGGTTGCTGTCTATGATTGATTACTTAGACGGCGGTCGTTACACAACCATGTCAGAGGCCTACTACTGGAAGTAGGCGGTTGAAAACCTCTGACAGCAGGGTTCATCGGGTCATTGGACGACTCGGTGTCCCACACGAAAATAACTATTTTGGACTCAGTGGTAAGTAAAGTTTGGTAAGCAGTGGTACCAAACCACAAGCCAGTAATTGCATGCGTAATAAAAAAAAATGCAGTGTGATGCCGGCTTAGAATAGCATCACCCCATTTCTTACCCATGGGTGTTGTAAGAGGCGACTAAAGGACTCGAGGGTGAGTATTGCAATTTAGGGCGACGGGCTGACAACCTGTCACTATAGTGATACACAGTTATCTGGTTGGCCCTCAAACTTATGTCAGACGTGTGGTATCAGTTGAACGGCCGTTAACGCTCTGCCTACCCCGTTAGGGATATAGGCGTGATTGATGTATGTATGTATGTATGTATGTATAAAATATTTCAATCCAGATTGAATACCAAATTTTTAAACACTTCCCGTGTTAGAATACAATATTGCCACGCGTTACTGGCACTAAAATACACTTGCAAAATTGGCGGGCAAGAAACGAGCTGCGGTAGCCCAGATGGAAGAGGCGTCGCCACTAGTAATGCGAAAGTCGCAGGTTTAAATTCTGTCTGCGCTTGAAAATTGTGCAAGTTTTCAAAAATTCAATCGAGATTATTTTTATTTATACTCCGGAAACGGAACCCGGTTTTCCCGCCAACGTTGAAAAGCCCCCCAATTAATATCAATTAGTATTATCATCTTTTCCGGAAGGGAGCATCGGTACTTTGAACGAAACGTTGGAGGCATTTGGTCATACTTTCATTTGGTCACTGTTGAACAATTGACAAGTTAGCACTCTTGTTAAGTATTCTTTGTCAAAAACTTTGATTGCATCAAAATTATTAGCATGTGATGCCGGCTTGCTGTGTGATGCTGGCTTAGAATAGCATCATCCCATTTCTTTCCCGCTTGTGTTGTAAGAGTTGACTAAGAAACTTGAGGGTTTCATGTGTATTACAATTTTGAGGCAGGCTGACAACTTGTCAAGATGGGTGTACACGATTTTTCCGAAATGGCCCTCAAATATTTGTCAGACATAAAATATAACATCAGACATAAATATTCGTGGCCGTGTTTGTCGGCCGTTAACGACCTGTGTACCCCGCAAGGCGTGAATTTCGAATACTATATTATTTAAAACACTTTTCGTGTTAGGTATACAATTTTTGAAAACTTGGAAAATTTTCACTAAAGCTTTGCCCGCGGTAGTAAATTTTGTAAGTTTATTTATTTACATTATTTTTTAATGAACTTTATGCACAAAACAGTTTACATGGGCGGACTAAATGCCAGTGGCATTATCTACCAGTCAACCCAAGGGCATGTGGAAAGTACAGGCAGGTGCAAAAATAATAATAATACTTAGTCATACAATATTTAAGGTAAATTTGCCAGGTCACGAGAATGATGTAGATCTCAATAGTCCAGTTGATTAAGAGTTGATTGACTCCGTTTATTTTTCACTTTGAGTTATATGAAACGATGATCGAACGCAATTGTGACCAAATGTAACTGTGACCAAATGCAACTAGGCCCAATCGCGACTCCCCCTTTCTTGCGCTATTTGTTTAAAGGGGCGTGCGCGAGGCGCGCTTTAAGTGCTGAGATGGAAATTTTCAAAATTAAGGGTTTTTGTAAATCAACGGAGGGTTAAAAAAACAGCTGCCCCTCCCAACAAGGGTTCCACCTATATCAAAGAAATGTGCCCTTTGCAACATGCAGAAAAACGTGGATTACAGAATTTTTGTATTTTTTGTTAATTACGTAACAGTAGGTACTACGACTTTTATGTACAGTCGGTTGTAGTACATAATGTACCACGGGTACTTTAAAAGAACTAAATTATTTTTATCCCCAGTAAATAATAACAATCTAAACTTATCCTCATATTTATAAGAAGTAATTTTCTACTAATACATACACATGTCAAGCCGTGTGATGCCGGCTTAGAATAGCATCAACCCATTTCTTTCCCGTGGGAGTCGTAGTAGGCGACTACGGGACTCGAGGGTGACGACAACCTGTCACTATGGCGATACACAATTTTCTGAACGACCCTCGAACATTTGTCAGACGTGGCGTATATGTCCGTTTTTTTACGGCCATGTACGCTCTGCCTAACCCGCAAGGGATTATAGGCGTGATATGTGTATGTATGTATGTCAAGAAAAAATAATAGTTGAGGACAAAAATATTTAAGTTCTTTTGGAGTACCCAGTAAAGTTTTTGAATATGTAGCGAGTAGCGACATAGTATTACATTTTATGTAGTCAGCTATATAGGGGGTGTAAGGGACAGCTCTCCGACTACTGATAGGGTACATGCAGACCATGTAACTGAACAACTTTCCCCTAGTAACATATCCCAAATGTACATCCTCCCATACAAAATTACGATCAGCTGACAGGAATTACTATTGGAAGTCCAACAATTTTTTAACGTTTTCTGAAACATTTTTATGGAAAGTTGTTTAGTTTCATGGTCTGTATGCAAACTATCAGTATTTGGAGGGCTATCCCTTACGTCTCGTATTTTCCTGTGTGACGTCATACTATAAACTCTAATTAATGATACCCAAATACTTTTTTTGTAAATAAATATACATTCAACCCTGTTTTAGGCCTCTTTAGTCCAGTAGAAAAAAGAGAGGGCGGCCTTTGCCCTGCAGTGTGACATTACAGGTTAGAAATAAGTAATAATAAATCCGTACTAATATTATAAATCTGAGAGTTTGTGTGTGTGTATGTATGTTTGTAACCTCTTCACGCTCAAACGGCTTGACCGATTTGGATGAAATTTAAAATACAGGTAGAGTATAACCTGGAATAACACATAAGCCACTTTTTACCGCGGGAAAATAAATATTACCACGGGAAAATAAGTGGCAGTGGGTGAAACGGGTGGGCGGAAATCTACCCATACATTTATACACATATCACGCCTATTATCCCTTGCGGGGTAAGCAGAGCGTAAACGACCGCAAAAACGGACATTTACGCCACGTCTGACGAAATCTAGTATATTATAAAAACTCGGCTGGTAGCGACTGGATGGTGAAAACGAGAGATCGTGCCCTATGGCGTACCCTGGGGGAGGCCTACGTCCAGCAGTGGACTGCAATAAACTGACGTATATATATATACATAGGATGACTAACACAAACCTTTAAAGGACTAATAAAATCCCACTCAACAAAAAAAAAACCGTTCTCATTCCGCCAACATGATACGATTTTCGTTTCATCTGAGTTTGTTTCTGCCGAAGATTGTGTTGCCATAGCCCTTCCCACGAAACTAGTCAACATCAACAGCCACAACTGTCCACTGCTGGACATAGGCCTTACTAGGGCCTATTGGGGCCCTTTTGCCGATTGTCACGCGGCGAAACTAGTACAAAACCTACCCTGAATAATGTAGGTACCTTATTTATTACAAGTGATATATGCAATAAAGAAAAAGGGTATAATAAGGAGGCTTGACCTATACTATCATACAACTGAACAACTTTCCCCGTAAAGTATGGCTCGAAATATTTGGTTAATTTTCTATGGGAAATCACATTTTTTTTTAAATATGTCGACCCAAGTTCCATGAAAAGTTCAAGTGTTCAAATTCAGGAAAAGTTGTTCAGTTTCATGAGAACTTTGACTTCTTTTGGTTTGTAATACCCATTTTGTATATGAAAATGAAAAATTTGTTTATTTGCTATAAAGATTTCAAAATACATATATAACCAGAGGTTCACAAACTAGGACGCAGCCTGTATCTTGGGAAACCATAGAAAAAATAAAAAGACAAGAATTGAGCTTAACAAAACAATAGTGTGTATGAATCTGTTTGTGTGTTTGTGTAAATAGGTTTGCGTGTGGATAAACGAATGTGTGTTACAGAAAGGTGTGTTAAATTTTGAAAATTAATAATATATAGAAATTTAATTTGGGATAAGTGACTCAGTCACGTCGTAGCTTAAGCTAGCCAACCACTTCCGTAATTTATTTTTAGCCTCTTTAGTTTTGCAAGACTGTAAGTCACAAAACTTAACTGCTTTATTGTATACGAAAATATCTAAAGTTACACAGAATAATTTACCTTAATTTCAAGTGATATACTCGTAGTGTTGAATGCTGTAATTCCACGTGATGACAGATATTTTTCTGTCGATTCGTTTCGTGGCGCGGCCCCTATTGTGTTTGGTCGCCTGAAGCTAAGTGTCGCTGAACTGACTATTTCGGAATGGAAGATAGACGCCTCAAGCCATCGGGTGTAGGGTGACCATGATTTGCAAAAGATTATGCAACTTACAAAGAAACTACTGAGAAGAAAACAATATTTGAATTTAGGCCACCGTAGTCCATACAAGCTTTTTGATCAGAAAGAAGACATGCATTTTTTTTTTCAATATTATTATATAATTTTTTTTAAAGACTGGACTCTTCGGTTTTAGCCCCGGGGCTTTGAAACCTACACCTGACTGATTATGAAAAATGAGTAATAAATAAATACCCTGGATATTTCACACAGCGCCTAGCCACAAACTAAGCAGGGCAGTGCCTTTATTTTTATTTTTTTATCCCGCCCGAGCCGGTTTTCTATTAGGATAATACAAAATTGTTATAAAAAAAGAAAATTGTGTTATACAATTTATTTTATTTTTTATTTTTAAATGACGGATCATGACGTCAATAAGTAATAATACTATCCTACATTGAATAAAGTAATTTCATATTTTTTCTTTTATATAGCTTGTACTTACTACGGGAACTAAATAGTTGATATTATTACTTATGTATTTTTTTTGTTAATAAACACATATTATTTTATATAGAAAACATCCAGACTAAACACAAATATCTGAAAAAATACTTTACAAATATTTGTGTCTTGTGGGGATCGAACCCACTACCCTTAGCGTAGAAGGCAGGGTTACTTTCTGCTACGCCATCGGGCCAGTCACAAGCTACTTGTACTTAACTCAAGTGCCTACAAAAATGAGACAGCCTTCTCCACACAACTGTTATTACCATAACACAATCAGTTAAGGCGAGTATAGCAGTGAATGGCCTCGACAGTGGCGCCACTTTACAAAAAGAAAGATTTCTCAAGTTTTAGTATTATCCTTAAGTAAAATTAGAACCTCCAAACTCAATGAAATATTCTCTGTCATTAAAGTTAAGCCAATTAATACCAGAAGTTCCCGTTTTGAGGCACTTTTGGCCATAACTATAATCACAGCGAATATTTCATTGAGTTTGTAGGATCTAATTTTTCCTTAGGATAATACTAAAAACTTGAGCAACGGACCTTGTGATAGATTGTTTGTATGAAAAGTTTTTTTTTGTAAAATGGCGCCACGAGTACACACGCATTAAGTAGGTACATTTCCATCACGTACCGCCGCTCGCCGCAAACAGATGCAAATCCAGCCATGCAATATGGATGCAATGCACCCGCACTCAAACGTACACTATTGTAGTAAGTGGCAGTCAGATAGTATGACGAAATACAACAGACCGCTTACCTTAGAGTTGAGAAACGTCGATCTACAAATAAAACTATTACTTACAATGAAATAGATTTAACAAATGAATTTATTTAAACTGTAGAGGTACAATTAAATTCCGTGGAAACAAGAAATAAATAAAAATTGTTCATTATTAGATATACTTACAGTGTGTAAAGGACAGCCTTCCGAATATTCAGACCATGAAACTGAACCAATTATAATTTTTTTTTAAACAGGAAATGTATAAAAGTTTGATTGATCTTGTTGATTGTGATTTTGTATTGGAGGTCGTTCTTTTTTGTCGTTTCCTGCAATGTTTCTATGGGAAAGTTGTTTAGTTTCATGGTCTGAATGCACCAGTATTCGGAGGGCTGTCCCTTACACTCTGTATACCCATATTTATCATATTTACATTGAATAAAGTTAATTTCAATGCAGACAAGAAACTCTTGAAAAAATCCTTTCTTTAAACCCAAATTTTTCCTACTAGGTTTTCCTATAAACTTACAACGCATGGCCACCCTACAACCGCTCTCGGGGTATCTCATAAACGACGCGATTTGGGGACAAGCGTCTCGGAATCATCTCCCGGACGAGGAGACTTGATTAAACCGGGATATCGGGGTTTACCAGACTTTACCCAGTGCTGGTATTTGAATCCACAAAAAAAAGCAGAAAGCGCTTTGCTTCTACATTTTTAATGCGAACTGCTAAAGAGTGGAACTCCCTGCTTGCGTATCTGTTTCCGGAACGTTACAATCTGGGCCTTCTCAAGGCGAGAGTGAATAGGCATTATCTAGGTGAGCATGTTCCAACATCGTCTGCATCGTCACTTAACATCAGGTGAGATGGCAGACAAATGATTATTTATTAAAAAAAAAACACTCCCTCTGAAATGATTTTCTGCACAGCTATCGAAAACACATGAAAAACCATTGAAAATCTTATTTTATGTCTTTTCTATGGCCTCATTTATTAATAATAGAATAATATCCTGGACAATTCACACAGCGCCATCTAGCCCCAAACTAGGCATAGCCTTCATAAATGAAAATAAGAATTTGAAAAAATGTCAGCGCCCGCCGGGACTTGAACCCGGGACCGTGGAGTACCGTTCCACTGCTCTGCCAACTGAGCTACCGGCGCCCCGACGTAAGCCGACGAAATCTTCAAACTCTTGGTACTCGTCTCGAAGCGACGACAAGCGACATCTAGTATAAGTTACTTGAATCTAATACTGTGGTCAGCCCACTTAAGAAATTCAATTCATTTTTTCAATTTCTTATTTTCATTTATGAAAGTAATATAGCACTGTGAGTGCAAAATAAAACCATAGTACATTTAAGCATAGCCTGTACTATGGTAACTAAATAGCTGATATTAATACTTATATACAGGTACTTTAAAAAAATACATATTTGACATAGAAAACACCTGGAACGATGTTCCTTATGACCAGCGTCTTGAGATTTTGCTATCGGTCACAAGTAAAATTTTACCCTTAATAAAAATAAAAAAAATAGTAGCACAACTACCTACAAACAGAAAACACGACTGTCAATCCCCGGGGGCATGTATGTAAATTTGTTTATGTAAATCGGTGTATTGTAAAAGGTATTTTATTTGATTTTGTGTTTGCTTTGAAAAGCACATTTCGAGGGGTGAACGAGTTTATGCCATTTTCAGGGAAAAACATTACGAAAACATACCAATTTGTAGTTTCAATCCCAATGAGCAATATTTTACAGCTGTCACAATCATTTTAATGCTATATAATATATTTGCGTGCCGTGTTATGCCGGCCTAGAATAGCATCACCCCATTTCTTACCTATGGGTGTCGTAAGAGGCGACTAAGGGACTCGAGGGTTAGATGTGTATTGCAATTTGAGGCGATGGGCTGACAACCTGTCACAGTAGTGATACACAGTTATCTGATTGACCCTCAAACTTTTGTCAGACGTGGTGTTAACATCCGTTTTACGGCTGTTAACGCTCTGCCTACCCCGTAAGGGACATAGGTGTGATTTATGTATGTATGTATATATTTTCGTTTGTTGACATTTTTTTTTGTATGGAGATGACAGTTGTCAAATATGGCCTAATGGGAGGCCTTTGCTTGGCCAACAATCTCTTACAGGGCGATCAATTGCGTCAACCAAGATTCGAACCGGGGACCGAATCCTGTGCCTAAACTCACACTACTAGACCACGGAAGCGGCTGCAGTAACATTCCACAAAAGATATAAAAATTAACTTTGTCCTCAAGTCTCGTTGCCAAAGGCGATGCCAAATGCGTATAGACTAAGCGGTAGAGACATGTAAAAAACCATAATAATTTTGTTAAGAAAATGAATATATGACGCCTCTATCCTATATCCTTGCGGAGTAGGCAGAGCTTAAAAGGCCTTAATAAACGAACAACGACACCACATCTGACAAACAATTGAGGTTCATTTAAAAAATTGTGTAGATACCTATCACCATATAGTGACAGGTTGTCAGCGAAACGCCTATGATTGCAATACACATGTTACCCTCGATGCGAACAACAACACCCAAGGGGAAGAAATAGGGTGATGCTATTCTAAGCCGACATCACATGGATAATACTTATGTACAAAATCATTTAAATAAGCTTTATACGGACTACTTAGGCCTTAGTCTGGTAGCCGAGAGTGGTTGCATATAGGAGCAAATAATCGCTTAAGTTGCAAAAATGGTGCCAAATAAGTTTTTTTATATACAAGGAGTAACATGGCCGTGTGATGCTGGCTTAGAATAGCATCACCCCATTACTTTTCCGTGTGTGTCGTAAGAAGCGACTAAGGGACTTGAGGGTATGTATTGCAATAGGCGATCGGCTGACAACCTGTCACTATAGTGGTACACAATATTCCAAATTACCCTCAAATGTTTGTCAGACGTGGCGTAGATGTCCGTTTTTTACGGCCGTTTACGCTCTGCTTTCCCCGTAAGGGATTATAGGCGTGATATATATTTTTTTTATTTATTTATTTATTAAAACACAAGTTCACTATCTTAAAACTAAACATAGTCCCACAAAACTGTTTACACAGTTTGTCTGCAGGATCAGATGAGTCTCATACAATTTATAATAGTGTACTTAGTGAGATTGATTACTCTAATTGTGACATTAAATGGCTTTTAAGCAATCTTTTAAATTTGTTTACATTAGTTTCTCGTCGGATGTTCTCGGGCAAATTGTTTAGCAGGTACGGTAATCGTTTTTTAAGGGTTCTATTCTATCTCCAAAGTAGTTTCTTACCCTTGGTACTTCAAATTTGCCCGCGGACATCGAACGAGTGCCATGATAGCTATTATGACTTATCAATGTAAGATCGATTGACGTTGACGACCGATGTGGCGCAGTGGTAGTGCGACTGCCTGCGACGCAAAGGATCCGGGTTCGATTCTCGGTGGGACACTCACAAAAGTTGATATTTATCTCTTTGTGAATTTGTTCCCGGTCTGGTTAGGACATTGCAGGGTGAACCAACTGATTGTCCGAAAAGAAATGGTTCCGTGCTTCGGAGGGCACGTTAAGCCGTCGGTCCCGGTTGCTGTCTATGATTACTTAGACGGCGGTCGTAACACAACCATGTCAGAGGCCTACTAGTGATAGTAGGCGGTTGAAAAACTCTGACACCAGGGTTCATCGGGTCGTTGGATGACTCGGTGTCCCACACGAAAAGAGAGAGAGAATGTAAGATCACACTCCTGAGAACCATGGTTATTTACTGCCAAAAGGTATTTATGTTTCAATCGAACCGGGAGAATTTTACAAATCCATAAGAAAATTTTATGTATGTATGGAGTAACAAAGAGGGCCGAAAGCCGAGAGGAGGTAAAAGTACTCATAAAAATTTGCCCGATGAAACATAGGTCACAATATTAAAAAGAAACTTGGCATTCCATACATATTTGCCGATCAGCTGTTTCATTTACTAAAAGTGGTATATATTCTTTTCCACGTAGCGAATTACGACCGCTAGTTACCGCCGCTAACGCTCTGTCTAACCCGCAAGGGTAAGAGGCGTGATATGTGTATTTATGTGTATGTATGTCCTAAGGCTAAGGATTCCGGAAGATTATTCTTTTTTTTACCCATTGGGATTTCGAAAGCTCACTGCCGCTTAGTCTAGTAGCGCCCCTGCATTTTTCCGGAAACGTAAAATTTTATTTTTCCCCTAACCGGAAGTTGCCCGTTGGGGAAGAAAAAAATCAAATAATGAGACGGATGTGAAAGTTTTTTGTGACTTTAAATTAGATCTTGAGAGCTAGCGAATTGCTGTACAAATTGGGCCTTAAAAGTATGCTTATTACATTTATTTTTATACAATAAAAGTTGTAAGATGTGCCGTGTGATGCCAGCTTAGAATGCCATCACCCCATTTCTTTCCCGTGGGAGTCGTAAAAGGCGACAAAGGGACTCGAGGGTGTGTATTGCAATTTTAGGCGATGGGCTGACAACCTGTCACTATGGCGATACACAATTTTCCAAATGACCCTCAAATATTTTTCAGACCTGGTGTGTCTGTTTTTTGCGGCGTTTTACGCTCTGCCTACCCCGTAAGGGATTATAGGCGTGATATGTGTTTGTAAAAAAAGTTGTTGCAAAACAAGCATTAGCGTCGTCGACGTCTGGTTGCGTGCTCCGAAGGGCACGTTATACCTTCGCTCCCGGTTGCTGTCTATGTTTACTTAGACGGCGGTCGTTACACAACCATGTCAGAGACCTACTGGTAGTAGTAGGCGGTTGGAAAACTCTGACACCAGGGTTCATCGGGTCGTTCGTCGACTCAGTATCCCATACGAAAAGAAGAAGAAGATATGTCAGGGAACGACAAAAAAAAACCTCTATTTCAAAATCACGATCAGCTGACTGCCTTAGTAAGGAAAATTGACAGGATAGTTGCAGATATCTTCTTTGACAACTATAAGGATAATTTATTCCAAGAAATAATTCCACGTTATCCGTGTGATGTCGGCTTAGAATAGCATCATCCCATTTCTTTCCCGTGGGTGTCGTAAGAGGCGACTAAGGTACACAATTGTTACATGTGTATTGCAATTTGAGCCGACGGGCTGACAACCTGTCGCTGTAGCGATACACAATTCTCTGGATCAAATATTTGTCAGTTTAACGTAAACATTTTTATGGCCGTTTACGCTCTGCCTACCCCGTTAAGGATGACGTGATATAGGCATGTATGTTATACCGCGTTTATTCGTATAATGATCTATCATTTCCCTATCTACATACATGTTTACACTCGACAACACACGTGCTAGTGGTTGTCGAGTGTAAACACGATTGTCAGTCTTGTAATTTGATGCACAATATACCAAGGAGCAGTAGTAAAACTTCATACTAACGCCCGGTTTGCGCACTCACACATGCACACGCTTGACCGACCTATACGTACACGACTACTACATAGAATCTCGTGCCTGCCGCCGCGCGTTTTTGTTTGAGTATCGGGAAACTGGGAAAATAAATACCTAAAAACCTAATTTATCAGAAAAAAAAGTAATTCGTTGTTTTCTTAGTAGTAACTTAGTAATATTGTACCTAGTGTGCAATTCGTCATTGCAAATCACTAGAGCCCTTCAAAACGAAGGTACACCAACCAACATTAATATATATATATTTAATTATATTATTTATTTAATATGTAATTCAGTTCATTATTATTTTATTTTATTTTTATATTAAAATGGTTATGTCTCTTTATCTACTCTAACAGAGTGTACTCTGTTTTCTATCTTTATTTTCTGTACCCAAAGGTTGTCTGTAAGAGCTCTTAGCGCATTTATGCACTTTTATTTTAATAAATTACTTATTCTGTATTGTGCAATAAAGTGTTATTACTTACTTACTGGTGTGTAGTGTGACATTTCTTAAATTCGGTTTCGCAAAACTAATTTGTTGACATCCCTGCTAATGTAGAATCAATCGGTAAGGTGCTCAAATTAAACTACTACTCTTCGGTACATTGTGGTTGATGGAAGGAAGACATATCGAGGCGAGGGTGGCAGCACACAATAAGGGAACTATCAACAGACCAATATCATGCTAATATACCCCCGCCCTTATGTTGCGTACAGGTACAAACACAAGTGTATGTGAAATTATATTAAAATGCCATTAAAAACGACCTGAGGTGTATTCTAAATTGTGTTGAATTTTCGGGGTTTACGAAGATAGTAAAACACTTTTAAAGTTGAATTTTGCTGCTCTATAATAAACATTAGAAAATGAAACCATTGATAGGTATACCGTGTATTTAAAAAAAAGTACTGAAATGATATATAAATATAGGTTAAATATATTTACAGTACTTTTTTTTAATACGCGGATAGCGTTCTCTAGGGCCCCAAATCCGCTAGCTATTTGATAAGCGTTTCAGTTGGGTCTCGATACAGGGTCAGTTGGATGGTTTTGGCCGTTCATATTCCACTAACAGTTTCGTCACGATGTGTCATAGTTACAAAAAAGAACCACATAAAGAACACAAGAAAATAAACTTCGCAAAATCAATTGTTAATTTTAAAGACTTCTGACAGCGACTGTCCACAAACTACTTACTCACAATAAGTTTTCTACACGAATGTACCGTGATATTACATATTGATATTAAAGTAGCAATACCAACCCCTAAGTAAACGCTTGGGGTTGCATAGAGTAATAATTAACTTACAGACCTACCTGACAACTACCGATGTGACAGAAAAATCAAACTTTCAGATCTTAAAATAGATGAGCTGTCTTTAAAGGAAAATAAACCTGAAATCCCAAATTTTTAAAGTTAGTTATAAATATTATAGAAACTTTTCAATAACGGGCAATATTTGAACCTGCGACTTTCGAACCTAAACTAACCCGGTAGATGGAGCATATACGGCCGCAAAAAACTGACATTTACGCCACGTCTGACAAACATTTGAGGATCATTCGGATAATTGTGTATCGTCATAGTAACAGGTTGTCAGCCCATCACCCAAAATTGCAATACACACCCTCAAGTGGTCGCCTCTTACGACTCCCACGGGAAAGAAATGGAATGATGCTATTCTAAGCCGGCATCACACGGCTTATACCTTACACGGAAAGTGTTTTTAAACTGATATTCAGAAAGGTTTTTAAAACTATTATGTTATCTTACTATTCTTTGGAAACGTTGACTCATGCCGTGTGATGCCGGCTTAGAATAGCATCACCCCATTCCTTACCCATGGGTGTCGTAAGAGGCGACTAAGGGACTCGAGGGTTAGATGTGTATTGCAATTTTAGGCGATGTGCTGACAACCTGTCACTATAGTGATACACAGTTATCTGATTAACCCTCAAACTTTTGTCAGACGTGGTGTTAATATGTGTTTTACGGCCGTTGACGCTCTGCCTACCCCGGAAGGGATATAGGCGTGATTAATGTAGGTATGTATTTATGTTGACTCACGCTTAACAACATGTTCAACACAATAAGGGAACGAAACGTCAACATAATCGCCACACAATGGTAAATTAAGATGTTTAGGTAAAGTCAAACCAATGTGCATTTGTGTGCGTGTATCATTACATACAGGGTGTAAGGGACAGACCTGTGAATACTGATAGGGTGTTTGTAGACTATGAAACTGAACAACTTTCCTTATTTTCCTAACTAAATTTTAAGCAATAACGTGAAATCAAGACTAATACTATTCTTACCCAGCAACCTATTAATCTTTAGAAAGTGAACAACTACTAAAACTCTCCACTTTTCTTCTTTTTGTGTGTGAAAATCGAAACCGGAATCTTTGCGTCGCAGGTAGTCGCACTACGGTGCCACACCGGCTGCAGGCCAAACTCTCCTCGGCCTTCAATCTTTAATCTACAAGTCAACAAGCATAATAAATTATAGAAATTAAAAACACGACTGCTTCCTATGAAAAAAGCCTAGCCTAGGACACAGGGATAATGTAAGGATTCTTCCGATACAATTCGCATTCGAATCTGTTCAGTAGATAACGAGTTGCAGCATTTTAGAGAATCGCACATATATACATACATACGTCATGAACTCTAAAAACATTACACTCCTTTTTTTTGTTAGACAGTCGTGTAAATAGACAGCCAAAAGACGTTGCATCAGGGGAACAAATGTCATAATTTCCTGAATGTGACGTCGAAATATCTGTCTTGTGAACTACTCTGTCACTGTACATTTTGTTTAGGTAGTGTATCCGAATAGCTTCGCTAGTGTAGTGAGTAGGTAATTTTAAAAGAAAATGGAATTTATAGAACGGAAATACTGGGGAGTTTTGCGCGGGAAACAAAGAGGTTACAGACGTAACTTTAGTAGTTATTTTACTAAATTGTTTTTTTGCCGATATTTTTGTGTTATTGTGTTGTGAGAATAACTTAATAATGTGGCGTCAGTAAAGACTAAAGAACAATTTAGTAAAAGTGAGGAATTAAGGGAAATTGTTAGATTCGCCTTGATATACCCGTGTAAGTTCTGTGAGCATTTTAATGCGACAATTTTGCGTTCCTATGAGTAGGTTAGGTTTTAGGTAAAGACTAAAGAAAAGTATTCACTTCAGTACCTATATCTCCAAATTAGTACTAACAATAAATACTGGCAACCCTATAATGTCGCTGGCAACCCTATGACACTATAGATAAACGCACCTTTTCCAGAAAATAGACGATTTCTCGATATCAATATTTGTGGGTTTCCACACTTTATTTTATACGCTTCGGTCCTTTAGAAACCGTCCGGGGACATTCTTGGTAAGAAATATGTTCAAGGGGTGGAAATAGAAAGATAGGGGCTGTTTGGAAACGTGTGAATAAAGGCAAATTGTTCACGGTAATATGCTACGCGAAGCAAAAACTACGATAGGTTTGTGGCTAAAAGGTTTACCGGTGTAAAATCAATGATGATGTAGGTATGTGATGGATGACAACGGGCTCAATTCAACAAAGCTATACGTGTACTGATTAGTTCGGTACGGCTGGCATTATTTGAGGGCATACATTTTTTGTGCGATTGCGTAATGCGTGTCCGTAAAGTACATATTAATTTTGTGTAATTTTTGACGCTTGCGTAAATTTTCATGCTCGCAATTAGGGCATCCAATCAGGTTATTTATTCCCAATCTCGGTATTTGCGGGATCCCGCAAGTGCAAATCGCCAAACTAAGCCCTAAATTCTGAGCTGCTTCTTCTTTCTTGTGGGAAACCGAGTCGCCTAGTGTCCTTCGAGCAACGTGGTATTCCGTCTCGTTCGGGGTACGGACGGCCGCGTTTATCGAAGCTAGTGTCAGATCTTTTGTTTTGAACCGCCTACTAGTACATACTAGTATGACTGACATGGTTTGTGTCTTTCTTTCTTTTCGTGTGGGACACCGAGTCATCCAACGTTTGTGTAACTGAGCTCCTTAAAAATATTAAGTAAACGTAAAGGGATAGTTTTACGGTACAAATAAAAATACGTATATTTTTTAAAAGAAATTATCTACGTATTAATGTAAGAAAAATAAATATTATAAGTAAATTCGTTGAGTTGGCTTGGCCGCCACTCCATTACCGCCTTCGTCCACCGTCCGCCATCCCTTCTAGCCAAGTATGGACGTATCTATGCTGCTTGCTAGTCCCGCAAATTTCGCGAATCCCGCACTCGTAATACCGCACTATGCGGGATCACGAAATGATGCAGGATCTTGTTATTTCGAGATCTCGGTATACCGGGATTGGATTCCCTACTCGCAATGTATTGAAGCAGTTTAGCGTTTCCAGGTCGGGTCGGTCGGGTCGGTCGGGTCGGTCGGGTCGGTCGGGTCGGTCGGGTCGGTCGGGTCGGTCGGGTCGGTCGGGTCGGTCGGGTCGGTCGGGTCGGTCGGGTCGGTCGGGTCGGTCGGGGTACTCACAGCGTGGTAGTGTCTGCAGGGACCCGCTTGGGCGCGTGCAGCAGTGCTCGGTGCGCGCAGTCTGCGACTCCTGGTCTGCACGTGCACAGGAGCAGGGGTACTCACAGCGTGGTAGTGTCTGCAGGGACCCGCTTGGGCGCGTGCAGCAGTGCTCGGTGCGCGCAGTCTGCGACTCCTGGTCTGCACGTGCACAGGAGCAGGGGTACTCACAGCGTGGTAGTGTCTGCAGGGACCCGCTTGGGCGCGTGCAGCAGCGCTCGGTGCGCGCAGTCTGCGACTCCTGGTCTGCACGTGCACAGGAGCAGGGGTACTCACAGCGTGGTAGTGTCTGCAGGGACCCGCTTGGGCGCGTGCAGCAGTGCTCGGTGCGCGCAGTCTGCGACTCCTGGTCTGCACGTGCACAGGAGCAGGGGTACTCACAGCGTGGTAGTGTCTGCAGGGACCCGCTTGGGCGCGTGCAGCAGTGCTCGGTGCGCGCAGTCTGCGACTCCTGGTCTGCACGTGCACAGGAGCAGGGGTACTCACAGCGTGGTAGTGTCTGCAGGGACCCGCTTGGGCGCGTGCAGCAGCGCTCGGTGCGCGCAGTCTGCGACTCCTGGTCTGCACGTGCACAGGAGCAGGGGTACTCACAGCGTGGTAGTGTCTGCAGGGACCCGCTTGGGCGCGTGCAGTAGCGCTCGGTGCGCGCAGTCGGCGACTCCTGGTCTGCACGTGCACAGGAGCAGGGGTACTCACAGCGTGGTAGTGTCTGCAGGGACCCGCTTGGGCGCGTGCAGTAGCGCTCGGTGCGCGCAGTCGGCGACTCCTGGTCTGCACGTGCACGCCCAGGGACAGCCGCGCGCGAGGCTCAGCGTGCACAGCGCCGCCGTCAGGAGGAGCAGCGTGCGGACCATCCTCGACGTGGTTAGGTCATCTTTGATGGCTGCAACAAAAAGAAAGGGCGAATTGAATCACAGAACTATAGCTATAGGTAGAAAGGAACGGCATTATATCCCAAAGATTAAATCGCAGAACTATAACTAAAGGTAGAAAGGAACGGCATTATATCCCAAAGATTAAATCGTAGAACTATAACTAAAGGTAGAAAGGAACGGCATTATATCCCAAAGATTAAATCGCAGATAACTATATAGATAGAGACGGCATTATATCCCAAAGATTAAATCACAGAGCTATAACTAAAGGTAGAAAGAGACGGCATTATATCCCAAAGATTAAATCAGAGAACTATAACTAAAGGTAGAAAGGAACGGCATTATATCCCAAAGATGCATGGATTCTATGTTATAGAAATTAAACTCGACCTCCCATACAAATTGACCCGGTCGGGAGAAACATTTTGTATGGGAGGTCGAAACGTTTTATTCATATTTCGACATAATTGTTCCAAAGGGAAATTTATTTAGTTTCATGAGCTGGTTCAGCCCTAGAAATATATACACATATCACGCATATTATCCCTTGCGGGGTAGGCAGAATGTAAACGGCCGCAAAAAACTACCATTTACGCCACGTCTGACATAGAAATATATGCAGTAATTTTTTGCCGTGGGTGTCGTTAGAGGGGACCCTTAGTCTCGAAGGTGTGTATTGCAATTTTAGGCGATGGGCTGACAACCTGTCACTATGGCGATACACAATTTTGCGGCCGTTTGCGCTCTGCCTACACCGAAAGGGTATATAGGCGTGATGTGTGTATGTATATAAGTATGCATGTAATATTTTTCACACCGCATATCATTAGATACTCGAATAGTTAAGTATATAACTATTGCAGTCTCTTTTCGTGTGGGACACCGAGTCGTCCAACGACCCTGGTGTCAGAGTTTTTCAACCGCCTACTACTAGTAGTAGGCCTCTGACATGGTGGTGTAACGACTGCCGTCTAAGTAATCATAGACAGCAACCGGTACCGACGGCTTAACGTGCCCTCCGAAGCACGGAACCATTTCTTTTTTCAGACAATCAGGTGGTTCACCCTGCAATGTTCTAACCAGACCGGGAACAAATTCATAAAGTGATAAATAGGTAACAACTTTGTGAGTGTCCCACCGAGAATCGAACCCGGAACCTTTGCGTCGCAGGCAGTCGCACTACCACTGCGCCACTCCGGCCGTGAGAGGGATCCAATGATAGGTATCTATGCTTCGCATGTCAATAATATTCATAGGCTATTTAAAGTAGTGAACGTAAATTGAAGTCATCTGCAAAATCAGAAACGGTCACATGCATTAATATAAGATGGGGCCACGAAAACAGCGGGAAGCCATAATAATAAAAAAATATAAAATAGGCCCGCATTCGTCTGCTATCTCACCTGATGGTAAGTGACGATGCAGACGATGATGGTACATGCTTGCCTAGATAATGTCTATTCACTCTTGCCTTGAAAAGGCCCAAGTTATAATGTTCGGGAATTGACAGAGAAACAAAGAGCCTGAAACGTATCGAAGTGTTTCACCGCGCAATGAATATATACAAATTCCAATTCTTTCCAGAGGACCAGTCGGTCCCCGGGCCACAACACCCGGCCAGGCAGGGTAGCTACCCTTTTCCCGACTCCACCTGGAACCCGCCATTCTGCCTAATGGCATCACTCCTGTCACCCGCCATAGCTACGAAATACGAAAACAAGAATGAGTGATAATCGGGAGACCACACCGCCGATAATTATGGATCACGATTGTCATTTATTATTATAAATAACGAGCTGGGAAGCCTGATGTTAAGACAAAACTTTTCGGGTTTAGTGACGTCATGTAATGTTTTTATTTGTATTCATTTTTAAGAACAAAATAAACGAAAAAGAACATCAAAACAGTTTCACATACCGAACACAATTTGAAGACATCTACTTATTATTTGTACGACAGTGGCCTCAATTTCGGTGAAAATTTATCTTAACTTACCTTATTTTAATGCTATAACTTTCCTTCAAATAGGTTTAGAAATGATATGAACCATCTAAGTCATGTTATGTCTTCTAGTTTGACGCAAAACACCCTTTATCTGTCAAAATAAGGCGACGATGAAAACAATGGCGACTAAATTGACAAGAAATGGCGAAGCACCCATTGACGTTTTTAAACTTGACAGGAATTTGAAATCTCCTATCCCTTTCTAAACCTCTTTGAAGGAAATAGACAGCGCTAATTTGAGGTATGTTAGAGAATTTATATATGTATTAATAACAAATGTATTAATGTGTAAAATTGTTTAAGTAGTATATTTTGTGTATTTTAGTGCTAGTAGGTAATATTTGCACTATCCCGCTTCCTTTGTCGCACTCTCTTTTTCACCCTAAGGTTGCCTGGTAGAGAATGCTACCTAGCAAGAAGGCCGCCTGTTTCTTTTATCCGTGTTTATCTATTGTTGTATTATTTATTTAATGTGCAATAAATAATTGTGTTATGTTATGTTATGTTAATTTATTTAAAAATAATTTAGAACTTTTATTATAATTCAATTTTATTATGCTCTAAATGAAATGTATTGCAAGCTGTGGTAGCCTGTAAGTGTAATGCATACCAGCAAGTGTGAATTAGATGTAATAATTAATGTTTTAACATGTATGTATTATGTTGGCTATTCATATTTAAATAAATAAATATTGCCCGAAATGAGGCCAGTGCTGCTTCAACGGCCTGTGGGATCTTTTTCGCGTCGCGGTCTCTCCGTTTTCGTGGCCACACATGCAGCAGGCAGCAGATAAGCTAAGTGCGGGTTCGAATCCCGCCCAATCTCGAGTGCACTTATGGCTAACTACTGTTTATCGTCTAAGGCGGTTCTCACACGCGCCGCCCCGTTATGCGGTATTTTAGCCGGTACGGTTTTATTGACGTAAGTAAAAAAAAAGACAAAATCGCATAACAGCACATTACACCGCATCGTCGTGCGGCTGTCATTGGCTGTAAGGCGTTTCTCACTCGCACTGCTTGATTTTCCTGAGTATGGTCGAATCCTGTTTTTCACGAAAAGAGTTTACGAAGTCCCATACAAGAACTGCAAACCAATACAAAATGTGGTTTGTCACAGGTTGTATTTTTATAGATTCTATCCTAAAAAGCTTGACTATCAATGTACGATTTGGTATCCCACACGAAAAGAAAGAATGATTATTAAAAAGTAATACGTTTACAAAAAATTCAAACAACAATTTCAATAGAATAAAAACCTGTCTGATATCAAAAACCGAATAACATTCGGCGCGTGTGCAATCCTCCTCATCGTTACATGTCTATGATATTATGATGTTTCGGACATGTGTTTCGAATCTGGGTATTTAGAGCTATTAGAGATTATGGGTGGTTACACTTCCGGAGTTTGACCACCAAAGCGATTTTATATAAACTTTTCTCAAAATGTTCGAATAACAAACTTGAAAACAATTGTATAGAGACCTGCCTATAGAAAATACAGTTTCTTCGCAAACTCTAAAGCGTTACATCTGATGAGAATGTACACCTTTCGATAAAATAGAGAAATGAAACGAAGTGTTCTGTGCCTATACTCAAGTAGTATATTCTGTGCCTATAATGTAGTAGTCTAACCAACAAAAATGTAATTTTTTGTTAAAAATTTTACTTGTGACCGATACTGAAAACTGAGGACGGTCTGGTGATAAGGAACCACTTTCTCCAAGGTCGAAATATGACAAAAAAAGGAATTTCTATAGTAAGTTTAGTACGGGAGGCCCAAAGTTCATTTTTATATTTCGTCCTATGTTCCTTGGGGAAAGTTGTTCCTTATCACCAGCTTGTCTCGAGTTTTCGCTATCAGTCGCTAGGAAAATTTCACGATGTGCAGCATGATTCTGCTAAATATACATATTATTATGTCACATCACGTCATGGATAGTTTTGCCCTCAATTCGGGATAAAAAGTATCATTACATACCTTAAGGCGAGTGTAGCCGTCAACGACTTCTACAGTGGCGCCACTTCACAAAAAAAAAGTCTCTCTTTAAACAAACAATCTATCAGAATATCCGTTGCCCAAGTTTTTCGTATTAGAACCCGCAAACTCAATGAAATAATTGCTGCAATTAAAGTTTTGGAAAAAAGTACCTAAAACCGGCCACTTTGGTATTAATTGCCATAGTGCCATAACTTTAATTACAGCGAGTATTTCATTGAGTTTGCAGATTCTAATTTTACTTATGGATACTAAAAACTTGGGCAACGGATATTCTGATAGATTGCGAGACGTTTTTTGTGAAGTGGCGCCACTGTCGAGGTCGTTCACGGGTACACTCGCCTTAAATTAGTGCTGTCACTTTCCGTCAAATAGGTTTAGACAAGAATTCATAGGAGATATTTAAGTCATGTCATACATTTAAAAAATGACGATGGGTTCTTCGCAATTTATAGTGAATTACATCGCCAATTGTTTTCATCGTCGCCTTATTTTGACAGATAACACGTATCTTGTGCAAATTATAAGATATGCTATGACTAAGATTATGTCCTATCCTTTTCTCAACCTATTTGACGAAAAGTCACAGCACTTTACCCCGAATTGAGACCTTTGTCTGATAATGATTTTGTGAACGTTTATTTATTTATTTAACCGTTTTTTTATTAATGATGGGTTTGCTCCTGACTCTAGTCTAGGTCATAGGACAGAGACAGAGTCTAAGATGGAGCGAGCTCACCCAGAAGAAGCCTGTTAAGGCACTGGCACTCCCACACACTGACGGAACGCAGCAAGCCGTTTATTGTACAAACAATATAACACAAAGGACATAACATATATAGAAAAATACACTATAGGTCAGCTTATTTCTAAAAATAAATCCAACGTTCGTAAATGTTGTGCATGAATGCCATTTTTTTCTCTAATCCACTAACATAAACTTACATATTGATCTCATCAACAGCTTTAGCTATGAATTGTTCAATTATCAACGCTGTAATATAAACATCGCTTGATTGATCGGATCGATCACTGGCATCAGGGTCGGGTGTCCCAGGTTCGATGCCCGGCGGGGCCAATTGATTTGACCCACAGAACGAACGGGTGTTATAATTTTACTGCCTTTTATTGAATGCGGTCTGAGTGCATCGTAAAAACATACATATCACTAGGCAGAGCGCAAACGTTCGCAAAAAGCGGACATTTACGCCACGTCCATTTGAAGGTCATTTGCATAATAGTGTATAGCCGTAGAAAGTGATAGGTTGTCAAACGATCGCCTAAAATTGCAATACACACCCTCGAGTTCATTAGAAAAGCAGTCAGCTGATTGTGATTTTGTATGGAAGGTCGAATATTTTTTGTCGTTTTCTGACATATGTTTCTAGGGGACAGTTGTTCAGTTTCATGGTATCAGTATTCGGAGGGCTGTCCCTTACAACTTGTATGGAGGTCAGTGATTTCATTTCTAACACTTATTTTTTTATGTAGGTGTCTGTGCTGACATTTAAGCTTGTGAGAAAAGAGATTTTCGTTCAGAATATAGGGTACTTGTATGCACCACACTTATACACAACTATTTTAATTGTATAGAACTTCAGCATAATAGAGTTATTACATACATACATATATCACGCCTTTATCCCTTGCGGGGTAGGCAGAGCGTAAATTTCCGCAAAAAACGGACATTTACGCCACGTCTGACAAACATTTGAGGGTCATTCGGAAAATTGTGTATCGCCATAGTGACAGGTTGTCAGCCCATCGCCTAAAATTGCAATACACACCCTCGAGTCCCTTTGTCGCCTTTTATAACTCCCACGGGAAAGAAATGGAGTGATACTATTCTAAGCCGGCATCACACGGCTAGAGATAGAGTTATTAATTGTGCTTAAAACTTTCACACCACCAAATATAGGCCCTCATACTTACTTTAAAAAATCAATACCACTCCGAAGTCCAAACGTGATTTAATTTCAAAATGTCGGCTGTATAGTTTAGCCCCTTTGCCAGTCTGTGGCTCATTCTGAAAGGATCCCAATCCTTTGCCAGCTCAAGTGGTTAAAAATAAAAAAGTTAAAAGCCGTGCACTACTTTGTTCGCTTTTTAAATTATTTAAAAAATAATCTTTTGAGCGTATTAATAAGAAGGGTTACGTATACTTATTTTAAAAGGGTTCTGTATATTTTATGCTATAAATTTATTTGTTAAAATAAAAAAAATATTAATAAAAAAAATATCATAGCTATTTAAGGTGTAGTGTAAGGCTGAGCATTTAGAGATCAATTCAAATTGGTCCTGAAACCCACAGGGAATGTCTGCAAACTCAGCAACCCTAAGTTATACTTATCTCAGCACTATTTAACAAGAAAAAGGAAGGAATTGGTTGACATAAAATTATCCAAATACTTAACCTTGTCGCCTTTTCGCATGTGAGCTATGAATTTTTCTGATATTTTATTTGTTATTTTGTGCAATAAAATGTTTTTACTTACTTACTAACCTACTACTATAGCTGCTTGGGTAGACACGTGCTGCAAGCAGCGTGTTAAATTGTGTGCAAAATTTCGTCGAAATCGGTTCGGCGGTTTAAGCGTGGAAGCGTAGCCGACAGACAACATACATACATACATACATAAATCACGCCTATATCCCTTACGGGGTAGGCAGAGTGTTAACGGCCGTTCAACGGATATTAACACCACGTCTGACAAAAGTTTGAGGGTCAATCAGATAACTGTGTATCACTATAGTGACAGGTTGTCAGCCCGTCGCCTAAAATTGCAATACACACCCTCGAGTCCCTTAGTCGCCTCTTACGACACCCATGGGTAAGAAATGGAGTGATGCTATTCTAAGCCGGCATCACACGGTAACAAACATAGCCGACAGACAAACACAGAGAATTACTTTCGAATTTATAATAGGTAGGTCCTAGGCTCGCCCAGCGATTTCACCCGCTGCTAACCGTTTTACCGCGGGAAAAAGATCTTTTCCGGCATGAATTATACATAAAAACCTTCCTCTTGAATCACTCTGTCTAATAAAGAAATCCACATCAATATCCGTTGCGTACTTTTATAGATCTAAGCATACATAGGGACACGGGAAGCGGCTTCATTTTTGAAAAATACTAATTTGTTTTGAAGTTCAACGTGGTTCACCCCTTCGGCCATTGACGACATTGTACCCGAAATCTACCGTATAATAGCCACATTGTATCTTTTTGCACACATCGGTAGCTTTCACCATACAAAAATAACAAACGCACAATGCGTTCCATACAAAAAATCAACAATCCAATTGTTGACTTTGTCACTGGCCAGCAACATTGGATTGAAACGTCACTTTCGAAACAAAAAAGCTTTACAACCATACAAATTTTTGAACCCAACATTCTGTATTGTAGGACAAACAAACAGAATCTCGGAAAATCACTTGTCGTCGTTTTTAATTGAACTGTCAATTTTGGCTTTTTCATTTCGGTCAAAGGAATCCTGCCGAGACGCTCGCTGGTTAACAGTTGCGCAAGTGCGTGTCGTGAAAACCTTGAATGGTTCTGTAGGCATTTGTACTCGGTAGTAAAATAAAAATGATTTTTGATCATTCGTGAAATGATTGAATGGTTTTTCATGAGGTTTGAGTTCTTCAGATTTTTTAAATTATATTTCTAAAATTGATAGACAAAACCGCTTTATATTTCATTTTAAACCTGCTACAGAAAAAATATTACACATCCAACTTTGTAGCGAATATTATAGCGATAAGGCAGACCATAATTTGAACTCCTAACGACCCACTTAGCCGGTTGAACCCTAAAACAAAAATAAAAACACAAAAGCGCACGAGGTGTGAATTCAAGTTTGAATTTCGAACAATGGCGTTTGACAGCTCAATGCTTTTTTCTTTCGAAAGCGGGTTAGGAAGCTGACTGGAAGCACTCTTTTTTTAATTTGAAGGCAAATGCAATGATTTACGATCTGCCACGGTGGGTTTGAGGAATCATTTGTTGATCACTAATTAGAGAGGGTTGTGATTATGATTTTTTATGGTGTAGGTACCTAATTAACGTGGGAACGTTATTTTTTTTCATCTCATTTAGGTACTACAAGTTAGCTATTTACACAGTTTTGAGTTTGGTTGACATCTTGGAGCAAGACAGATCCCAAAATAAAGAAATTCCCTGACATCTTGCAAATTAAAATTGTCTAATTCCAAGCTAAACTCCCGCAGTGGAAGCGATTTACACAGGTAAATTTCTAGTAAAATACCAGGAGTTCAACTGAAGGTAGACAATGGCCGCGTTACGCAGCGCTAAATAGCATACGCTGCACAATATAGCAGCGCATACTATGAATTAAACGTGAACCTAAATCTATTTAACTTAATTAACTAAGTTGAGTGAAATTGGCAAATGATGTGTTCTGACCTTTACATAACTCAAGTCGGCAGTAAATACCGTCTGCCGATCTGGCGTTACGTCACACGTATTAGCACTAGATTATAAGTAAGTACCTCCAAATTATATCACCCCACGAATTCCGCAATTCGTACTAAGGAGTCACAATGATATGGTACAACAAATATGACTAAAGGGAACACACCATTAACACGAATAAACAGTTTTATCACTTACAGTCACGTGCCGGCGCAAATGCATAAATACCCAACGGAGAAAGGAAGTTTAGGGAATGGATCAAATAGGAATTCCGTTGGTACTTACAGGGCTGGGTGGAAAAGATATCGACACCCAGCATTCCACTACAGCCTTGGCGCGTTATTCACGTCAAACCACTCACAGCTTCTGTTCGTATTCCACTTTGATATTATTCATTACGCGTGACCCAACCCGAATTTGGGCCGTACAAACGCGGGCCAAAATGGCCACCTGATGCCTATTCAACGCGACGCTCACGTGGAAGACGTCGAGACATCCAACAATCACTGAGCCTGGTATTCTAGTATAACCCAGGAGGACCGCAATAATACGATGCATCAACACGCGCGATCTCAAATTGAATCGTCCATTACACGCGGCATCACAAAACGCGTGGCGGGAAATCCGCACAATACGATACCCTCCCGTCCGAAAGGTTTTGAGTGACTGACTGCGGTGCAGAAATCACCGCCTGGCGCCTACAGGCGGCCCGCGCGCACGCCGCCACCCGCGAGCGAGAAAGGGACAACATATGCCCAGAGCGATGCGTGCGGGCGAGCATCGCGGCGTATTCACAGACCGTCACCAATACCTAACCTACCCCAGCATAGCAACGCTAAATTAAACATTCACCCGCCCTAGGCCGAATCCCTTAGGCCTATTCACTACTGGGGAGACGAGATAGCGTTGCTATTGCTCGCTTAAGAACTGAATCCCCTACCTGAACTGTCGCGACTCGAGGAGTGCCATCACTACCTGGGAACAAGTTGAGAATGCGCCCTCTGCGCCATCGCAGTGGCGGCAGGTTGGCATCCTTAACCAGAACGAGATCTCCGATGCGAGGGGGTTCAGTTCTGTCCGTCCACTTAAGACGTTGCTGCAGAATGTGCAAATACTCAAGCGACCATCGCTTCCAAAAATTCTGAGACATTTGCTGCAGCAACTCATAACGCGTCAAACGATTGCTACTGACCTCTGTGTAGGGGTACTCTGGCAAGGCGTTAAGTGGTCGGCCAATTAAGAAATGCCCTGGTGTCAGGGCCTCCAGATCATTTGGATCTGAGCTAAGCGGACACAAAGGACGTGAATTGAGGACGGCCTCAATTTTACAAAACACGGTCGCTAGCTCCTCAAAGGTTAATATCGTTAAACCTATAACGCGCATCAAATGCGTCTTAGCGGACTTTACAACCGCTTCAAATATACCACCCCAGTGGGGGCATCCTGGTGGATCGAACACCCAGTTAATGCCCTGACGGGAGAGGCTCGTGCCGATAGCTTCCTCGTTTTCCGATAAAAACGTTATAATTTCTTTCATACATCGATCAGCGCCCTTAAAGTTGGTACCACAGTCCGACCTGATCAGCGCTGGTCGCCCTCTTCGCGACACAAATCTATCTAAAGCTGCTAAGAAAGCCTCCGTAGTGAGGTCGGCCACGAGTTCCAAGTGGACGGCCTTGGTTGCTAGGCACACAAACACGCACAAATACGCCTTGATTGACTTCGCGTTGCGAAGGCGTGATGCCTTTACCATAAAAGGCCCCGCAAAGTCCGTTCCCACACCCGCAAACGTCCAGGCTTCCGTCACCCGGTCCGGTGGGAGTTCTCCCATCTGAGGTTGCATTGTGGCTGCCTTCAACCGATAGCAAGGCAAGCACCGAAACACAATGCTCCGTACCGTACGTCGTCCAGACAAGATCCAAAACTCGCGCTGCAGAATAGCCAAAAGTGCATTGCAGCCCGCATGCGAGTTTTTCTGGTGACGATCCCTAACTATAAGTTCTACCAAAGGTCCCTTCTTTGGGAGTAACAGCGGATGCCGTGCTGAAAAGGGCAGGTTAGCGTTCCGAAGTCTACCTCCAACCCGGAGCATTCCATGCTCGTCCACGAACGGGTTGAGGCGCACAAGACCTCCCTTCAGCTTTCCACGGCCATCCCTGAGCAGCCTGACCTCTTCCTCAAAATGTTCCGCCTGGACGACCCTAACCAATAAACTTAGAGCCGCATTCCGCTCCGCAGGCGAGAGGACAGGTGCCAAGTTCCGTTCTGCTTGAGGTTTTCTACAGTTGTTCACGAACCGTTTGATCCAACCTGTCACCCCTAGAAGTTTGTCGAGGGAGCTGTATCGTTCCAGCAAGAAAGCCGCACTAGGCTTAGGTACGATCTGCCCTACGTTCACTCGCAAACCTCGATCAGGTGGCCCAAGCGGCGACCCGCACTCATTGTATGGCCATCTCTCAGGTGACTCAGTCAGCCACTGAGGTCCCCACCACAGTGAGTGACCTACCAAATCAGGGGCCCTACATCCCCGTGAGGCGCAGTCCGCTGGGTTCTGTTCTCCCGGTACGTGTCTCCATACCAACGGAGTTTCCGATCCTTTAATCTGTGACACCCGATTTGCCACGAAAACCTCAAGAGTATGTACCGACGTCTGTAGCCAGCACAGAACTATCCTACTGTCGGTCCATGCGTACACCGTTTCATCCAAAGTGATGGTACCGCGTAGATTACTAGCGACATGATGTAGCAAGCGCGTGAGAAGCGCTGCTCCCGCCAATTCCAACTTTGGAATGGTCCATCTTGTCCTAACCGGAGCCACCTTACTCTTGGCCATAACTAGACGCACGTCTACAGTTCCCGTTGAACTGACTGTCCGCAAATAGACAGCTGCCGCGTACCCTCGCTCCGAGGCATCACAAAACCCATGTAGGGTAGCCTTACATCCCACCGATGGGAGCAATTTGCGAGGTATGGCGATGCGTACGATCCCTGGTAAGGTGGTCACAAACTTGGTCCAATCATTCAACAGCTCTCCGGAGAGCTGGTCGTCCCAACCCAAGTTTGCTATCCACAACCTTTGCAAGAAGCACTTCGCCATGAACGTCACCGGTGCGATCCACCCGTTAGGATCGAAAGTTCTGGCGATCGTCGATAATACCGAACGCTTCGTCCAAGTCTTCTGCATAAGGTCTGGCTCGATCTGATACGTAAAGACATCATGCGTTGGCCTATATTGCACCCCTAGGATGCTCAACGTATTTGAATTGTCCGGGTTCTCGAAAAGGTGCGGGTCCTGCTGGAACTCACCTGGCAACCCGGCCAGGAGCTCTGGACAGCTGGACAGCCATTTCCGCAACTCATAACCTCCTGATTCCATGATCGCGATCAGCTCGTCTCGTAGTAGCAGTGCTTGTTGCACGCTATCTGCACCCGTGCAGATGTCATCCACGTAGACGTCGCGATCCAGTACTGCTGCGGCTCGAGGGAATCTTACCCTTTCCTGTGCGGCCAACTCTCGCAGCGTGCGTACTGCCAAAAACGGACTTGGCTTCAGACCATACGTTACCGTGTTAAGCTCATAAGTGACCATCGGCTCGTCAGGGCTCTCACGCCACAAAATCAGCTGGTACCGACGGTCATCTGGGTGTATAATTGTTTGGCGAAACATCATTTTGACGTCTGCGACGAACGCTACTTGGTGCAACCGAAAATCTGTGAGGATGTCCACAATGTCCCGGTTCAACTTGGGACCCGCGTGCAGACACTGGTTCACAGACACACCATTCGATGTAGGAGCAGAACCGTCAAACACTACCCGTATCTTCGCCTCCGGTGACTTCAAAACAGCCAGGTGTGGTATGTAGTAATGCTCGACACACCTCCAATCTATGCTGGACACCGACATGTGGCCTAACTCTAGGTACTCCCTCATGAATTCGATATACTTCTGCCGAAGTGCTGCATCTCGCTTCATCTTTCTCTCCATAGCCAGTAGTCTCCGTTCCGCGATCTGTCGCGAACTACCTAAGGAGGGGCGGTTTGGGAGAAATGGCAGCCTGGTAACAAACCTACCTGACGAACTTCGTGCAGTGTTGTACTGATAGAACAGCTCGCACTCGTCATCCTCTGGCTTCCGTCTATCCGCTGTGGGTGGCTCCTCAGACTCCCAAAACCTCTGCAGCACCTCCGACAACACACTACCATAGAGAACCGTATCGCCCTCTGGTAGGTCCTGAGGTCTCCAAACTGGGCCAAAAATAACATACCCCCCTGTGGTATCAACGGCCACTAAACCAGTTTGCTGAAGTACCCGTTTTCTGCCACACCAGAATCTCCCGAGGACGTCTGACCCGAGGAGAACGTCCACCGTACCAGGAGTATCAAATTCAGGATCAGCTAACTCTAAGCCTGTGGTTAACCCTCGTACCGTTGACGGTAACCGAACCTGAGGAAGTTTCCCTACCACTTCATCCAGCACCACTGCTGAGGCATGATAGCTGACCCCTGTACCTGTATTACCTAATGTGAACTCGAAGTTCACCTGACCCCGAACGTCAGGCACATCTACACCTCCAATACCTACAGCCCCATCCGTTGTGGGCCTTATATTTAAGCGTAGCCTACTCACCAGCTTACTAGACACAATACAACCATGAGCTCCTGTATCTAACAAGGCTCTTACCTGTATGCTGCGGCCACCGTATCCCCATACCCAAATCATTGCCGTAGGCAACAATACCGTAATTGGCCGGGGGGCCGAAGCTGGCGTGTAGGCGGCGATTACCTAGCAGGAATCTAAGCGCGGAGTGTCCGCGTCCTGCGGGGGGGTCCCCCCTCTCCGTACACCATCGAGTGGGTCCCACTCCTGCTGATAGGGACCTCTGGTCCTGTACGCCATGGCTGGCAGCCTATAGTAACCCTGCGGCAGGCGCGCGTACCGTGGATGCGCCTGTAGCCGCGGGTGCTCAGCCAAGGGGAGAGGCATGCGTGGGTCATGAGACCTCACCATGTTGTTCAGTCCCGCCGAGTACTGCATGTACTGGCCCTGGTATTGGCACCCGCCCGTAGCATCACGTATCTGTGATGGGTGCCCCTGACCTTGGACCTGTGACCACCTACCCTGTCCCGGCACCTGCTGCCGAGGTGGTGACTGTCTCGCGCGTGGTGAAGGGGGCATCACCTGCTGATGTCCCTGGCCTCGTCCCTGAAACCCTGGTGGAAGAGGACTCCTCCTTGGAGGGGGTGGGGAGCGTTGCTCCCGTCTAGGTAGGGCAGACTCCGTCCGCTGACCCGCGTCAGCTCTGCCTCCGTAATCTCCGCTGCGGTTCATGCATAGGAGCTGATGGTGGGCACCCTGGCAGTACCTGCAGTTGGTGCTTGATGGGCACTCTCGCACCTGATGCGGCCCCATACACCTAAAGCACCAACGCCGTTGCTGCACCACACCACGACGTTTCTGCACCCGCTGTGCAGCGAACTCCTCACACGCAGTCACCTGATGCCCCGCCTCTCTGCAGTAGGCACACCTCGATTCCAAATTAGCGACATTGTATCGCCTGGGTGGCCTACTCTTACCGTCTCGCGCCTGTGCACCCGGCCGTTCCGGGCGGCGAGCGGCCGCAGACTCCGCGTGAGGCGACTCTCCAAATTGGGCATCTACCCGCCTGCACTCGGCCTCGAGGAAGGACTTGAGCTCCTCGAAGGTCGGGAGGTAATCAGATGTCTTACCTCCGTGCGAATGTTCAAAACGAGCGGCCATGTCGCTCGGCAGGCGGCGCAACAACGTGTGGACCAGGATATAATCATAGCCTGACACCGGCATCCCCTGTCTCTCAAGAGCGTTCACTGCAACGCAGACAGGGTTGAGGACCTTGGCCCTGAGGTCCGTCCCTCTTGTGATGGTCGGCACGGTGAGCCACTGTTCCAGGAGTTGGTCAATCATGAGACGTTTGTTGCTGTATCTCTCGATCAGCAAACCGCGAGCCGTCTCGTAACTTGCATCATCGACTGGTAGATGCTTTACCAGCTCATGGGGCTCACCTTGCAGCTTGGCCATCAATTGTGCCATTTTATATGCCGGCTGCAAGTCAGTGCGGTTATGAATCACACTGTCAAACAGATCCTGGAATCGGGTCCAATCCGTGTAGTCCCCGTGGAAGACCGGAATCGCCACAGCCGGCAGGGGCACTTGCACCCCCGGTCCCCGCGGACCATGGGGTGGGTCCGGCTCCCCAGCCCTACGCCTGGTGATCACAGCAGCCGCCTGCTGGATCTCCTGCCCTATCTCCAGGCACTGGGTCACATTCGCCCGGACCGTAAGTTTGACCTCCTCATCAGGCGTCCCATCAAATAACTCCTCGCATCCAGTGAGGCAATCCAACACCTCCGCGACCCGTTCGTCAATCCGTTGCGCACAAGCGATGAGTGCGTCCTCTCGGTCCCCGCGACCGACCATCGCCTGCTTAGTCGCGAAACAAATTAGGAGCGTTCTAATTTTTGCCTGAAGCTGTGTAATTGTGGGAGCCATGGTACCAACTCAAAGTAACACCGAACCTTACAATAAAAAAAAACAATAATAAACAATCGGCCCTGATCCTACCGCTAGGATATCCGCACAGGGTAAACACAACGATAATAAAGCAATTCACTAATTGATTGGCCCTGATCCTACCGATAGGATATACTACACAGGGCACACACTACAATCACAATAAATATATTATTTTTTTTTATGTAGGTAGATTTAAAATCTTATACTAAATAATCTTAAATCTAGTGGTTTTCTGAACCACGCTCTGCTACCAAAAATTGTCTAATTCCAAGCTAAACTCCCGCAGTGGAAGCGATTTACACAGGTAAATTTCTAGTAAAATACCAGGAGTTCAACTGAAGGTAGACAATGGCCGCGTTACGCAGCGCTAAATAGCATACGCTGCACAATATAGCAGCGCATACTATGAATTAAACGTGAACCTAAATCTATTTAACTTAATTAACTAAGTTGAGTGAAATTGGCAAATGATGTGTTCTGACCTTTACATAACTCAAGTCGGCAGTAAATACCGTCTGCCGATCTGGCGTTACGTCACACGTATTAGCACTAGATTATAAGTAAGTACCTCCAAATTATATCACCCCACGAATTCCGCAATTCGTACTAAGGAGTCACAATGATATGGTACAACAAATATGACTAAAGGGAACACACCATTAACACGAATAAACAGTTTTATCACTTACAGTCACGTGCCGGCGCAAATGCATAAATACCCAACGGAGAAAGGAAGTTTAGGGAATGGATCAAATAGGAATTCCGTTGGTACTTACAGGGCTGGGTGGAAAAGATATCGACACCCAGCATTCCACTACAGCCTTGGCGCGTTATTCACGTCAAACCACTCACAGCTTCTGTTCGTATTCCACTTTGATATTATTCATTACGCGTGACCCAACCCGAATTTGGGCCGTACAAACGCGGGCCAAAATGGCCACCTGATGCCTATTCAACGCGACGCTCACGTGGAAGACGTCGAGACATCCAACAATCACTGAGCCTGGTATTCTAGTATAACCCAGGAGGACCGCAATAATACGATGCATCAACACGCGCGATCTCAAATTGAATCGTCCATTACACGCGGCATCACAAAACGCGTGGCGGGAAATCCGCACAATACGATACCCTCCCGTCCGAAAGGTTTTGAGTGACTGACTGCGGTGCAGAAATCACCGCCCGGCGCCTACAGGCGGCCCGCGCGCACGCCGCCACCCGCGAGCGAGAAAGGGACAACATATGCCCAGAGCGATGCGTGCGGGCGAGCATCGCGGCGTATTCACAGACCGTCACCAATACCTAACCTACCCCAGCATAGCAACGCTAAATTAAACAATAAGAGAGCAATGTGGACAGCCCTCCGAATACTGAAAGGGTGCATGCAGACCATGAAAGTGAACAACATTCCCCCAGGAACAATTACTTAGAACGGACCACCGCCATTGAAAAGATTAGTTGTGATAAAATGAGAAGTTCTAAATTAAAATCACTTTGCTCCATCCAGTGGAACACAAAGGTTGTTAAATTTAAAACACGACTGCTTTCTGAGATAAAGCCTAGCCTATAACACTCGGGATAATGTAAGGATTCTTCCGATACAATTCCTATACGAATCTGTTCAGTGGTTAACGAGTTTCAGCCTTATAAAGAATCGCACATATATAAACACATGAAGTCTTAAAACATTACACTCCTTTTTTTGTTGGGCAGTCGTGTAAAAAACAACTTTTGCTCTCTGGACTTACGCGAAACGTACCAGAAACCTCTGAATCCTGAAACCGCTTTGACTACTACATACATACATAAATCGCGCCTATATCCCTTACGGGGTAGGCAGAGCGTTAACGGCCGTAAAACAGATATTAACACCACGTCTGACAAATATTTGAGGGTCATTCGAAAAATGGTGTATTGCCATAGTGGCAGGTTGACAACCCATCGCCTAAAATTGAAATATACATCTAACCCTCGAGTCCGTTAGTCACCTCTTACGACACCCATGGGTAAGAAATGGGGTGATCCTATTCGAAGCCGGCATCACACGGACTTACGCGAAACGTACTAGAAAACTCTGAATCCTGAAACCGCTCTGTCCTATTTACTATCAAATTGACAGCTAGTAAAGTAAGACATACGTATGTCTATATAGCTTCAATGACGGTATTATCCGCACAGAAGAGGGATACAATCAGTGTCCGTCATTCATTGTATAAGCTGATGTACACTCGCGTGCAAAAGTTTTGGGTGTCAAGGTTATGCTACGTTCACACTATGCTCCCGCTCCTGTCTCAAGTCGCAACTACCGTGACTATTGTTCGAAAATACTCGAAATACTTCCGCGGAAGTATGAACGCGAGAGACTGTTCACACACTGCTGGTCTGCTGTCATACTCTTCTCGCAGCGAGTGAGCGAGATAGCGATACGTTCCTCCCGCTCGTGCTGTCGTTCCTTTGACTCGCTCACGAAAAGCCGACACCTGCGGGAGCACGCGAAGTGGCAGCGGCATGACGAGTAGCTGCGCGAGTAACATGCTCGCGCTGCCCACTTTCTTCACTATTTCCCTGCCCATATAGGCATAGCGTGAACGAGCTTATCCAAGGTTACGCGTGTCTCCCTGTGTCAAAAGAATAAGGCGCTAAGTAGGGTGAAGTGACTGTCTCTATCATTGCAGCGTCAGAGAGAAACACACAATCATAATTCTTGTAAATTTTCGAGCGTTTTTTGGGGATATTTAATACTTTTAACGTGCAATATAATATGCGAGATAAAATAAAATTTTCCACACAAAATATTGAGTAAAAGTAGGAAAGTGGTTCAGTTCAGTTAACCTCCTATCGGCTTGTTGTACCGTTTTTGTTACTCCTTGTATAAGCATTTGCCGTGTGGTGCCGGATTAGAATAGCATCACCCCACTTCTACCCGTGGGTGTTGTAACAGGCGAGTAAGAAATGAATCCAGGGAATTCAGCAGCATACTCACCACGCTCGCCAATCTGTGGCAAGCGAGGTGAGTATGGCAAGTCCAGCAGTGGTGGACTTTTGATGAAGTTGTATAATCTTTTGCACGTGAGTGTACGCGGCGCGTGTCTGCCGTCCGTCCAAGTTAGCGCCCTCCGCTTTCAATTACCGGCCAATTTGTGACTTGGCGTACCGCACACCCTGACACAATCATCGTGGACTTTGATAGATATATCAATGAAATGGAAGGTGCCGCGTGATGCCGGCTTAGAGTAGCATCACCCCATTTCATTTGCCTAGGTGACGTGACGAGGCGACTAAAGAACTCGAGGGTTAAATTAAATATGGCTTACTGGGATGGCCTTACTGTAGCTTTCACTTTTTTTTTCTTGTGGGTCACCGAGCCATTCAACGACCCGATGAACCCTGATGTCAGAGTTTTTCAACCATCTGCTACTAGTAGTAGGCACCTGACATGGTTGTGTTACGTTACGACCGCCGTCTAAGTAATCATAGACAGCAACCGGGACCGACGGCTTAACGTGCCCTCCCAAGCACGGAACCATCTTTATTTTCAGACAATTAGGCGGTTCAGCCTGCAATGTCCTAACCAGACTGGGAATTAATTCACAAAGTAATAAATATCAACTTTGTGAGTGACCCACCGAGAATCGAACCCGGAACCTTTGCGTTTTAGTATGACAGCTTAAAGTATTATAATCTACGATCCGTATTGCACAAGGAGCTTTATCCTCTCGGTGATCCGTCTTCATCATGTCACAACTTATCACAAGCTTTGATGATACGAGGCCAGATAATATATGGCAGCGGCAGATAATATATGACAGTACAAATAAGCTGAGAGGAAGGGAGAGGTTCAGAAAGAACATTGTGAGCAGAATGAAGCTAGGTAGAATGTGGTCACAGTCAGATTTGATACGCGGTAAAATACAAAAGTGCCGTGTGATGCCGGCTTAGAATAGCATCTCCCCATTTCTTTCCCGTGGGAGTCGTAAGAAGCGACTGAGGGACTCGAGGGTGTGTATTGCAATTTTACGCGATGGGCTGATAACCTGTCACTATGGCGATACACAATTTTTCGAATGACTCTCAAATGTTTGTCAGACGTGGTGTAAATGGCCGTTTTTTGCGGCCGTTTACAGCCTAACCCGCAAGGGATACTAGGCATGATATGTTTGTGTGTGTGTGTAAAACACAAAATATTACACACCCGTTTTTGCTTATACTGTGTTATTTGTTACTGTTTTTGGATAAGTTATAATTATTAATGTGAGGCTTAGAATAGCATCACCCCATTTGTTACCCATGGGAGTCGTAAGAGGCGACTAAGGGACACCAGGTAGTGTATTGCAATTTTAGGCGATGGGCTGACAACCTATTACTATGGCTATTACTACAGCTATTGGCTGGAAGAGATCTCTTTATGCTCACTTTCGTGAACTACTTTTGAAACAATAACTATTGTATTGTTAACGCACAATAAATAATATATATATTCTCTTTCCGCACAGACTCTACAGACTACTTATAGTGTGTTTATGTGTATTACTTGTGTTATATATAGCGTGCGCTAAGTAAGATCGCGACGAGTTTTCTATGGCTTTATTCTGATTGATTGTAGAGTTCTCTCTGCAACATTTACTTAGTTGCTCGGAGTCTTATAAGCTTGTGTAAAGAGGGTCACTGCAATGAGTATGAGTACGTGTGGTACTGAGTAACTGCCTGGGTCCGGAGGTCCCTAGTTCGATTCTCGGAGGCGTAAAGTTTATACATACATTACGGTGTCGGCAGTGCGTTAACAGCCGTAAAACGGATAACACCACGTCTGACAAAAGTTTGAGGATCAATCAGATAACTGTGTATCACTATAGTGACAGGTTGTCAGCCCATCGCCTAAAATTGCAAAACACATCTAACCCTCGAGTCCCTTAGTCTTCTCTTACGACACCCATGGGTAAGAAATGGGGTGATGCCATTCTAAGCCGGCATCACACGATTTATTTATGGCTATAATCCCTTGCGGGGTAGGCAGAGCGCAAAAACACGGACATCTACGCCACGTCTGACAAATATTTGAGAGTCATTTGGAAAATTGACAATGAATCGAATGTCAATTGTCATTATAATGCCACTGTGATTTTATATACTTCAAACAATAGTTAATTAACAAAACTGTCCCACTGACAGGCCATTGACACACAACTGAAACGATTTTCATTTAGCCTGATAGGTGCCAAAAGTTGTGAATTGTAGGTTTATTTTCAACGCGTGGTGTTAACATTACATAACATTAGCAACCACAAAAGTCCACTGCTGGACATGGGCCTCCCCCTACTTAGCAGGCGGATTGGCGAGCGCAGTGCAAGATGTTGCATTCACAGGGCACGCTACTGCCCATTCCCTTAGTCGCTTTTTATGACACCCACGAGTAAATTGAGGTGATGCTATTCTAAGCCGGCACCACACGGCAATGCGTGTGGTACTTATTACAAAATTAATTAATTAATTATCAGTATCAACAGTTGCTCTTTCCCCACGAAGAATCAGGTGGATCGCACACGCGCCGGTAGATATGCGGTATTTGCTAGACGTGGCGATATCAACTGCACTTTTACGGCCATTGACGCTCTGCCAACCCCGCAAGGGATATAGGCGTGATATGTGTATATGTATGTATGGCCATAGCATCCATTGATCTACAACAACTCTGGATTACGCGCGTACGCTCAAAAGGTGGGCCGGTAAAGAGGTGCACAATTTGCAAGCGAGCACTTCTTTTCCACAGTGCGTGGCTGGCCGCGAAACCGTTAACATGACCCAGTGCGCGCTAAAAACTGCAAAAATGTCAGTACAAATCAGAAAAAACAGGACGGTGTGTCGTATTTCAAGTAAGTATATACATTATTCATCTTATTGTAGTATAATTATTGCAATTTATGCGGTAGTAGTCTTAGCGTAATTTTGTATGAGGCGCTAAATCTAGGGTTGTTGTAGATCAATGATAGCATCACCCTATTTATTTTGCGCGGGTGTGGTAAGAGGCGACTAAGGGATTCGAGGGTTACATTTGTATTGCAATTTCATGCGTCGGGCTGACAATCTGTTACTACATCAACACTCAGTACTCAGTTTTCTGTAGGACCCTCAAATGTTTAGTCAGATGTAGCGTAAATTATTTTACAGATGTTTAAACTCTACCTAATCCTTAATGTATGTATGTATCATGTCAATAAACCGTATCCGGAAAAGCGCTGGAATATCCTGCGGCGTGTGTGAGAACCGCCTCATCTGCAAAAGTCGCAGTGATGTTGCTGACGGCTAATTAATCGGGCGGAAACGGAAGCGGAACTTAAATTGAATCTGTGCGCGACTGTACTTTGTTATTCTTGCGGGAGATGTTTTTATTCAATTTGGAAATTTCGAAACAGATAATTAGAGATTTACCGACTGCCGACTAAAAAATGGCCGACCTGTCGCAGCCGACATTTCATTACTTTGGTGACCTATGTCCTAACTAGACAGGGAACTAATTCAAAAAATTATAATTAAATGTTTATAAATCAATGAAAAAAAGAATTATCCAAACAAGTTCAGCAGTTTTGACTTCGAGACCAAAACCATTCGCATGCAAACACACAATTTCCTCATCCTTCTTTTTTGAAGTCTAAATAGAAGAAGAATAAATAAGCTATCTTTCAAACTCCTAACTAAACGAGGAGAAACTCCCATTATTAAATATCTCCGATCTACAGTAGTCTATTTACTCTGAGTTATCAACACAGCGACTTACAAAAACAAACATACCACTCTTTAATAGTGAATAATAAAATAAAAGCTAAAAATCTTAAATCTCTGAGATGGTATCACTGGAGGTCGGGTTACCGGGCAGGGGCGCATAACATTGTTGTTTTAGTAGCAAAATTTATTAAGTATTCCTGGCCGCTTTTATTACTACATCCATACATAGGTACATATATCACGCCTATATCCCTTGCGGGATAGGCAGAGCTTAAATGGCCGTAAAACGGACATTTACGCCACTTTTATTACTGAAGTTCTTGTGATATAAAATATCTTCATCTTCTGGGTGAGCTCGCTCCATCTTAGACTCTGTCTATGTCCTATGACCTAGACTAGAGTCAAGAGCAAACCCATCATTAATAAAAAAGTATATATTTTTGCTTAAATTTGCTTAAACTTCTATTAAACGCCTTGTCTTCAAACAGCTTACTGTGTTCCATCGATTTTTACTAATATCAGATCCCATCTTGTATTATGGTTTTATTATGCACTCACAGTGCTATATTATTTTCAAAAATGGCGCCGGTTCCTCAGTTGGCAGAGCAGTGAGGCGGTATTCCACGGTCCCGGGTTCAAGTCCCGGCGGGCGCAAATATATTTTTTCAATATCTTATTTTCATTTAATGATCCCAGCTTGTGCATATCTGGCCCTCAGATAGCTCTGCAGTATAATATGGAGTGAAGAGAAAACCCATCATCGATTAAAAAAAAAAACCTTTAACATACAAATCAAAAATGCATGTCCTCTTTGGTATTTTTTGATTTGGTTTCACATTCTTCATTACTATATAAGCTAGAAGCAATTGGAATAAGGGGCCTTCCTTTGAATTGGTTTGCATCTTACCTCTATGGTCGCAAACAATCCGTGGTTATTCATAGTATAAACACTAAAAGTGAAATATCTGCTCATTACTCGGAAACTAAAATAAATAAATATGGAGTCCCACAGGGAAGCGTTCTCGGCCCACTATTGTTTCTACTTTATGTGAACGATATCCCTCATGTCGTAAACCATAAGTGCGTCATGTTTGCGGACGATATATCAGTCGTAGTAACGTCAGATAAGAAAAATAGTACTATTTTAGAACATCAATGTGAGATAAACAGTACCATTAATTCAATAGTTACATGGCTTGATAATAATAATCTTAAAATAAATTTCACAAAAACTAAATATATGCAATTAAATAATTTCAAAAATGTTGACTTGAGTTTTGATATATTTTATACTGATATAAAAATTGAAAATGTACAAAATGCAAAATTTCTAGGTATTACGTTAGATAAACAAATAAAATGGACAAATCAGGTTGACGAAATATGTAGCAGAGTAAATAGGTTTGTATACGCTCTTAAACGCCTAAGAAATGTTACTAATAAGAAGACAGCTGTTACTGCATATCATGCGTATGTGCAATCGGTTTTAAGATATGGATTGATTTTTTGGGGCAGTAGTTCTTGTATTGGTAGAGTCTTTGTCTCCCAGAAGAAGTGCATTAGAGCTATTTGTGGTATACCACCCATGGAATCATGCAAACCGTTTTTTAAAGATCTTTCGATATTGCCTTTGACCTCATTATACATATACGAGGTTTCTGTTTTTGTGAATAATAACATACATATGTTTACTGACGCTGGTAGTATTAATTCACGAAATAGAAGGGATCTACGCAGACTTGTTTATAGCCAAAACCCTAGGACACACCAATATTCTAAAAATTGTTCTGTAATGTTTATTCGTATATACAATAGGATTCCAAAAGACATTATTATTAAATTATTAAATTATTGTGTAATAAACCATTTAAGAAAGCATTGTATTCATGGATTAGTAGTCATAATTTTTATAGTATTAAGGAATTTCTAGAAAATGACAAATTTTAAAACAAAAAAACCTATTATGTGCTTTGCATGCCCATTCAATTGAGGCAAAACATGTGATTCTGTAATAATGATTTATTGTACCACCATTTTATACCATGTTTTAAGCAAATAAAGATATTCTATTCTATTCTATTCAAACCTGTAATTATTCAACCGAATGGCCGAGCTTAATAATATCGTAAATACTTATTTGCAAAATGGAGAGTAATGTTACACAATATTATGGTATTTACTGTTCATGCACCATTAATTAGTGAAACAATAGCACAAGTTTAATGATTTGTGCTCGTATATTATTACTACTATAACGTGTTTATGCGTAGCCATCATTTCGAGTCGTTATTGAAATGCTTTCGCTCCTATCGTTTCACAATTATGTTCTTGGTATACACTAGAAGTCTCTTGACAGCAATCTTAATAACTTATTAATGAAATTCAAAGATTTGTCAGATGTGGCATTAACGATCGTTTTAACGCCCATTTGTACGCTATGTTTACACCGCAAGAAATATGTATGTGTGATAAGTATGTTTGTATAAGTATTTTATAAGAGCTTTTGTAGCTTGTGCTACTCAATTATTCAGCCATTTAGTCACTAATGTACAGAAAATGTTTAGTGTGAAAAAGATAGGTGTATTTTGAAAACTACTTAATATGAAGAAGTGACATTTTAAGGTAAAATATTATCTCATTGGAATGAAACGGTTTGTGCATGCATTTATTTATTTATTTATTTACAGTTTATTGCACACAAAAACATTACAGGAAAGACACAAAACATAAAAAAATATGACACAACAGGTACAGCTTATTTCTAAGTAGAAATTTCTTCCAGCCGACTCTCGGAAGTAAGACATTACAAAGCAAGGCAGAAAAAACGTCTACAACAGCACAGTTATGAATTTAAGAAACAAAATGCTCTTTAATTTAAATCTTGTTAGGTTAACAAAATTTTACTTGTAAAATGTTTCGTACCCCTGCCCTTAAGATCCGACGTCGGTTCGTTAGCTGCGCGAGTCTGACCGCTGCTGGGTGAAGCTTTTCAATTCTCAACAAACTATCCAGTAGTTTGTAGAACAATGTACAGATTGTACTTTGAAAAGGAGAGATTTTTTTTATTTTGTTACAATTTTATTATCCTTTTTTTAGGAAGTGATATTTCTGTGGTGAATTGAGCTTTCATAGAAATATAAGAAGAAATACTAAATATTGTAATTATTTCCCGTGGGTGTCGTAAGAGGCGACTAAGGGATACGAGGGTTACATGTGTATTGCAATTTTAGGCAGTGGGTTGACAACCTGTCACTTTCGTAATAGTTAATAAAAAAAACTGAATAACTCACAAATATTTTCCAGGTTCGATTCTCGGTGTGTCACACACAAAGTTGATTTTTTTCACTTTGTGAATTTGTTCCCAGTCTGGTTAGGACATTGCAAGCTGAACCACCTGGTGCCTATGTTATGAACTTATGAAACTACAGGCTACAAGTCTACAGGTGAAATTCTTAGTACATTGCGTAGCCGGTTCATAATCCTGATATATATCACAATGGCTAAACGACTACACAATGAACATCGAATTTCACCTGTAAAATTGTAGCCTGTAGTTTGATAATATCGGGTACTGATTGTCCGAAAAGAAAGTTGGTTCCGTGCTTCGGAGAGCACGTTAAGCCGTCGGTATCGGTGCTGTCTGTGATTACTTAGATGGCGATCGTTACACAACCATGTCAGAGGCCTAATACTAGTAGTAGGCCGTTGAAAAACTCTGTCACCAAGGTTCATCGGGTCGTTGGATCACTCGGTGTCCCACAGGAAATGAAGAAACTCTGACGTCGGTTCGGTAGCTGCGCGCGTCTGACAACCGCTAGCTGGAGTTTCCCAACAAACTATCCAACCGTTTGTAGAACGATGTACTTACAGATTGTACGATAGGAGAAAGGAAGTAGCATTCTATTTTTCTAAAGTAGCATTTTGTAACAATTTTAGGCGACATGCTGACAACCTGTCACTATGGTGATACACAATTTCTGAATGACCATCAAATGTTTGTCAGACCTGGCGTAAATATCCGTTTATTACAGTCGTGTCCGCTATCCCTCGCAAGGGATATAGGCGTTATATATGTATGTATGTATCTTATCCACACTTCCACACTAATATTATAAATGCGAAAGTTACTCTGTCTGTCTGTCTGTCTGCTACGCTTTCACGGCCAAACCACTGAACCGATCTTCATGAAACTTGACACAGAGATTGCTAGCATACCGAGAACGGACATAGACTACTTTTTATCACCTTTCGAGGGTCTGGAGTATAGATGTAGACCACCAGGTGTACCACCAGGAGCCCAGCTAAACTATTAGAGATACAGGCATGGTTCCAAAACAAAAGTTGTTCAGTATGATGGGACGCTTCTTTTCACAAGGACATTGAGGATCTGGAGTACCTTATGTAGACCACCAGGTGTACCACCAGGAGCCCAGCTAAACTATTAGAGATACAGGCATGGTTCCGAAACAAAAGTTGTTCAGTATGATGGGCCGCTTCTTTTCACAAGGACATTGAGGATCTGGAGTACCTTATGTCACCAGGTGTACCATCAGGAGACCACGTAAACTATTAGAGCTACAGGTATGGTTCCAAAACAGAAGTTGTTCAGTATGATGGGCCGCTTCTTTTCACAAGGACGTTGAGGATCTGGAGTACCTGATGTAGACCACCAGGTGTACCATCAGGAGCCCAGCTAAACTATTAGAGATACAGGCATGGTTCCAAAACAAAAATTGTTCAGTATGATGGGCCGCTTCTTTTCAAAAGGACACTAAGGATCTGGAGTACATTATGTAGACCACCAGGTGTACCATCATGAACCCACGTGAACTATTAGAGATACAGGCATGGTTCTAAAACAAAAGTTGTTCGGTATGATGGGCCGCTTCTTTTCACAAGGACGGCCGATGTGGCGCAGTGGTAGTGTGACTGCCTGCGACGCAAAGGTTCCGGGTTCGATTCTCGGTGGGACACTCACAAAATTTGATATTTATCTCTTTGTGAATTTGTTCCCGGTCTGGTTAGGACATTGCAGGGTGAACCAACTGATTGTCCGAAAAGAAATGGTTCCGTGCTTCGGAGGGCACGTTAAGCCGTCGGTCCCGGTTGCTGTCTATGATTACTTAGACGGCGGTCGTAACACATCCATGTCAGAGGCCTACTAGTGGTAGTAGGCGGTTGAAAAACTCTGACACCAGGGTTCATCGGGTCGTTGAACGACTCGGTGTCCCACACGAAATGAGATGAGACAAGGACATTGAGGATCTGGAGTACCTTATGTAGACCACCAGGTGTACCATCAGGAGCCCAGATAAACTATTAGAGATACAGGTATGGTTCCAAAACAGAAGTTGTTCAGTATGATGGGCCGCTTCTTTTCACAAGGACATTGAGGATCTGGAGTACCTTATGTAGACCACCAGGTGTACCATCAGGAGCCCAGCTAAACTATTAGAGATACAGGCATGGTTCCAAAACAAAAGTTGTTCAGTATGATGGGCCGCTTCTTTTCACAAGGACATTAAGGATCTGCAGTACATTATGTAGACCACCAGGTGTACCATCAGGAACCCACGTGAACTATTAGAGATACAGAAATGGTTCCAAAACAAAAGTGGTTCAGTATGATGGGCCGCTTCGTTTCACAAGGACATTGAGGATCTGGAGTACCTTATGTAGACCACCAGGTGTACCACCAGGAGCCCACGTAAACTATTAGAGATACAGAAATGGTTCCAAAAAAAAGTTGTTCAGTATGATGGGCCGCTTCTTTTCACAAGGACATTGAGGATCTGGAGTACCGTATGTAGACCATCAGGTCTACCATCAGGAGCCCACCTTATTGGAGATACAGAAATGGTTTCAGAACAAAAGTTGTTCAGTATGATGGGAATAAGTTGAGAAAGGACATTGCCTTCTTTACCGAGGACAGAAAAACAAAATATGTGGTATAGAGGTATAAAAATGTATAACAGTAACTTATATTACCTTTTTATCTGTCTTATCTACTTATGCTAACTATTTTAGTGTGCTCAAATCGGCACCTCTGGAGTAAGTACTCTGTTATCTACTGACTTTTGTATTCATTGGTTATAAATATTGATCTCTCAGGCCGGATAGCAGATTTTGAATTGTCCCTTTGACAACAGAAGCAAGCAAGTCATCGATAAACAGTAGAGATAAGAACTGTTCTAATATCACTGTCACACTTACTATGTATACACATACCTACTTTAGAACTTCTGCCTAAAATAAACTATCTAACGCGGACGAAGTCGCGGGTAAAAGCTAGTGGACGTATAAGAGAAAATCGTGATTAGATATTGGCCACAATTCGGGATGTACATTCTCCTTACTTGCCTTAAATTAGTGCTGTCATTTTCCGTTAAATAGGATTAGAAAAGGATAGGTGTCATGTCTTATAATTTCATGCAAAATACGTGTTATCTGTCAAAATAAGGCGACGATCAAAACAATGGCGACAAAATTGACTAGGAAAGGCGAAGAAACCCTTGACGTTTTTAAAAATGACAGGACTTAGATATCTTCTATCCTTTTCTAAACCTATTTGACGGAAAGTGACAGCACTAATTTAAGGCAAGTAAGGAAAATTTAAATCCCGAATTGACCTCATTGAGTGCTCAAAACAAAAACAAAATGCTCTATTTAAAAAAAAAGGGGCTTTGTGTGTAAAAACATGACGTATTCAGCAGTAGGGTATAGTATTTTACAAAATGTTTGTTACCACTGCCCCTTATTTTTAACTAGTCTAACACCTGCTTCCCAATATGCAGATGGTACTGTGAAAGAGATGTTTATGCTTGGCAGGCGGATTGGCAAGCGCAGTGCAAGGTGTTGCACAAGGAACGTTGCCGCCCATTCCTTATGCTACGTTCACACCATGCTCCTGCTATGAACGCGAGTGAGTGTTCACACATTGCTGTCATAATCTTCTCGTTGACTAGCCTAAAAGTATTTGATTAAGCAAGCGGCGGGCGCGCGGGGAGTTTTTAGACATTATTTATCTAATTATTAATCTATTTTGTGTATTGTGGTTGGAAAGGAACAAGTTTTTAGGTAGTTGTCAGGAGTAAAACCTAATACTCCTGGGCTATACATGCGTGCCGTGTGATGCCGGCTTAGAATAGCATCACCCCATTTATTTCCCTTGGGAGTCGTAAGAGGAGACTAAGGGACTCGAGGGTGTGTTTTGAAATTTCAGGCGATGGTCTGACAACCTGTCACTATGGCGATACACAATTTTCCGAATGACTTTCGAATGTTTGTCAGACGTGGCGTAAATGTCTGTTTTTGCGGCCGTGTACGCTCTGCCTACACCACAAGGGATAATAGACGTGATATGTGTATGTATGTATGTATGTATACATGCTGGCGCTACCCACATCCCTTACTATTTTCCTGCCTTTAAAGGCATTGTGTAAACGTGGCATTAGATTGGAATAATGCCAACCGTACGCTAAAAGGACGCGAGCATAAAGTTTTTATGATTATTTGCGATTAAAAAGTAAATATGACTTTTGTATTTTATTTTTTAGTTTATGGCTCCAGCCAGTTTGTGCCCTTGCTACAAAGCCTACAGAAAAAAGATTTACATAAAAAAATCAGTTCAGTACTGGTCGAAACTGCCCAAGAAAATTGTTGTAAAAGCCATATGCAATGGAAAAATAAATGTGACAGTACTGACTGACAGATAGTTTACTTTTCTATATTTTATGACATCAGACAGTTTCATTACAGAATATTTTAAAGATCAAAATCAAAACTTTGGCGACTTTGTTGATAGGAAAAAAGAAGAAACATTTTTTTTGCTATATTTCTAAGAAATATGATCAATGCTTTTTATGAAACCCTTAAATAAGTTAATGGGATCAACTTACACTGAATATTCTTAGTGATATTATGCAAAACCGAGTATAGGTCGATCCCTTAAATATACCCCTGATACCTCAGGATTCGGATTCTCACAACAATGACACTTGTCACTATTTCGTCATCGACAAACCTCAAATAACCCGGTCCCTCCCTTGATCGCGTTAAGTGATTTATGTTAAACGTCGGCATTAGTGCGTACGCGCATGGAACGCGTCGTGACATTCCAAATTCAAATCCTTTGGGGCTTGGACACACCGGGTGAGGTCCTTTGTGATGTCCTTAATTTGAACCACTACCTAATTTGTGCCGTGTGATGCCGGCTTAGAATAGCATCACCCCATTTCTTGCCCGTGGGAGTCGTAAGAGGCGACTCAGGGACTCGAGGGTGTGTATAGCAGTTTTAGGCGATGGGCTGATAACCTGTCGCTATGGCGATACACAATTTTCCGGGTGACCCTCAAATGTTTGTCAGACGTGGCGTAAATGTCCGTTTTATGCGGCCATTTATGCTCTGCCTACCCCGCAAGGGATTATAGGCGTGATATGTGAATGTGAATTAATGTGAGCAATAAAGTGTTTCTGTCTGTCTGTCTGTCTGATTGTTGCACCCAGTGTGTACCTGGCCTTCAGTGCAACGGTCGGTTTACAGCGGCAGTTGGGTTGGGCGCTTACGACTCACGAGTTTTGAATTTGAGATTGACTCAGAATGTTCTGATAATTACCTGAAACAAGAAAAATGTGTTGTTAGATTGATATAAAATTTTGGGTAAGAACAATAAAAAAAATATATAATCCCTTAGAAAATTTGCCTCATAAAGGACAGCAAACATTTATGTGTCACGAATTAAAAATATCGATTTATTTTATATCTTCACGAGCAATTATCTTAGGCAATTATTGACCGTGTGATGCCGGCTTAGAATAGCATCACCCCATATCTTTCCCGTGGGAGTCGTAAGAGGCGACTAAGGGACTCGAGGGTGTGTATTGCAATTTTAGGCGATGGGCTGACAACCTGTCACTATAGCGATACACAATATTCCAAATTACCCTCAAACATTTGTCGGACGTGGTGTAAATGGCCGTTTTTTGCGGCTGTTTACGCTCTGCTTACCCCGCAAGGGATTAAAGGCGTGATGTGTGTGTGTATGTGTATGTATTATTGACGGATTTAAAATTAAATAGGATACATGTCAACATTATTCTAGTCCGAATAAAATTAAATAAGCATGTCACTCTATATATTTTACATTGTTACGCTGTTGGCCGACTTGACAAAACAGCGATTGAAAATAAGTTTCATCCTAACTAACATTAACCCACGTTGAAACGAATTTTCTCTATAATAATGCATCCAAATTGTCGTCAACACGGAATTCCACCGGCTCAAAGGTATTTCTTAAGGCGGCACCGACCGTCCAGTGGCGCCCTCACCTGTTTTTTAATCATTTCATAAAATATAGAACAAGCATTCAAAATCTAAGACGGACAAATGGTTGTCCTATACGACAAGTTTATTTTAAGGTACAACAATAAGCTTTAAATTGTTATGCGTCTTTGAAATCACGAACGGAAAACGGTGGCAACCATTTTCCGTTTTAGTGATTTAAAATTTAGAACACAATAAAAAGCTCATTGTTGATTTTCGACATAAACTTATCGTTTCGGACAACGATTTGTCTGTTTTAGATTTTTGATATTTGTTATAGATTTAGAGAAATTTGTATTTCTAAAAGCATGAGAGGGCGCCACTGGACGGTCGGATTTCTCTCAGCGCAGGCTTAAATAATTACACGGTATGTTAGTGAGTCTTTCTTTGGGGGACATAAAAAATTATCACCTCGATAGTATAAGAGGCTTACGGAACAAAATCGTATTGAATTTCTATCATGCGTAAGTTCTATAGTCTGTAAGTTTAGGTTCATCTTTTTGTAAACAAATGAAAGCAGATGTTACATTTTCCAAATTTCTACGTACTATATATTATACAGGGTGTAAGGAAAAGTACTGCGTTCCTTTCAAGGAATATACTAGCCCATGAAACTGAGAAATTTTCCCCGAGAAACATACAATACAATACAATACAATACAATATGCTTTTATTGTACACCAAAAGAACAAAATAACATTAATAGCTTAAAACTAAATACATTAGTGCACAGTTAGGCGGCCTTATTGCCATTAGGCAATATCTTCCAGGAAACCTAGGAAAAGGAAAATATTTTAGAAACATACGTTGAAATAAGAAAAAAAAACTGTTCGGTTTTCCGGATCTGAGCCGTCATTGTCTGTTTCTTTCTAACGCAGCGAAAAGAAAAGGGACTTACTTCTTGGAACTGATCCCGCTTTATTTTATCGTTTTTTTTTTTTTTTTAGTTGTGGACCCTACGATTTTTAGCCCCGGGGCTGTAAATAGCGTCATTACACTATTTTATTTGATATAATGGAGAGCGACGGCACACCTCGGACACTGGCGCTCAAATGTATGAAACAAACGCGTTGCTACGCATACAGTCTAAGCTCGCGTAGGTGAACACGGACCATGCTTGTGTGTGTGAGACAACATGTCAGGGTTGCCGCCATTTTGCGTTCGCGAATCGATAATGCAATGTGCGGCAGTCTGAAATGACCTTCGTTCGCGCATCGTTGCTAGCCGGTGTCTGAGCGTCCTCCGAGCGCGGGTGGGCGGCGCTTGTAGGGGGAGGCAGGGAGTGACCATACTGTACGCTAGTACTATTAATTATACTGTGGCGACGGCGCGTGCGAGAGACACAACAGATTCTAATTTCAAAATGATTTATTTATATTTTTAGTTTAGTTTATCGAACCAGCCAGGATCTGTGATTGAAATTCTTCGGTCGATGGAATAGGATTTGATTTCGAAATTGGAATGATTTTCTACGTTCAGTGGCCGATTCAAACTACAGGCTACATATTATAGTTGAAATTCGTTATTCATTGCGTAGTCGGTTTACCATTATGATACCAGGAATATTAACCGGTCACGCAATGTACTAAGCATTTCATTTGACAGACTTGTAGCTTGTAGTTTCATAACTGCAAGAATATTTTTTTAATATAATTTGATGGCATGCCATTGCTTGGCAAATTAACATAAATTTTCATCTTAGAGTACCCATTTTAGGGACCAACCCATACTGGTTATATTGAATAATTCCATGGAAATCTATTATTTATGATGATCCCCGAGGAAAAACTGATTGACTTTGACTCCTACAATAAAATAAAAACTAGCCCTCGACCCCGATCACATTTAACCCTCGTGTCCCTTAAACGCCTCTTATGACATCCACGGGTAAGAAATGGGGTGATGCTATTCGAACCCGACATCACACGGGAAACTAAACCATGGAGACAGTTCATACATTCAACTTTGACTTACTTTCTTTTTCGTGTGGAACACCGAGTCGTCCAACGACCCGATGAACCCTAGTGTCAGAGTTTTTCAACCGCCTACTACTAGTAGTAGGGCTCTGACATAGTCGTGTAACGACCGCCGTCTAAGTAATCATAGACAGCAACCGGGACCGACAGCTCAACGTACCCTCCAAAGCACGGAACCATCTTTCTTTTCAGACTTCATTCAATAAGTTCAATCGCTTCTACAAATAATTCTCGTATAGAGAATAAGACGTAGAATAGAAGAGGGGATCCGGTTAAGTAAGTTGAGAATTACACACAGCGGCAAAATAAAGGGGACATATTATAATGATTTATTAAAAAATATATGTTTTTTTCTGTATAATTCGTTGTAAGGAAATATTAATAATACTAATTTAGTACTATTGTATAGTATTAATACAGTACTATTGTATTAAACTAATACTAGAAATAAAAGATGAAATTTAATGTTTAATGTATAATTAATTACTTTTCTTTTCTTAGAGTATCATTTTGTTTGCATGTACTATTACAATTTTTTTCTGTTTAATACTTGAGTAACGCCGTTGGCTGTGCACTAACATATTATAATTTATTGAAAACTAACAACCTACATTTGTACACAACACTGTTTGTTGTTCCAAATATATAAAACTAAATTTTCGCCCAGCGATTTCACCCGCTGCCACACATTTTACCGTGGTTATAATTGTTTTCCTGCGGTAAAAAGTGGCCTATACGTTACACTCTACCTGTGTTCCAAATTTCATCCATATCGGTCAAGCCGTTTGAGCGTGAAGAGGTAACAAACATACATACATACACACACACACACAAACTCTCAGATTTATAATATTAGTACGGATTGAGGATGCTTTTAGATATAAATTAAAAAATGAGTACCCTAAAGTCTACCTACGTGTGTAACAGTATAAATAAATACAATGTACCTTAGGGTCATTGAACCTATTCTAATAAATGTAATAAGCGCAACCGAACAGAGGGTCACAACGTCACAACACTCACAATATCTAACCTCCTGAGGGATGGGCTGCTCCACAGCGCTCTAAAATAAATAAAGTTTGTTACTGGTTCCAAAATAGGCACTTTTAGCTAACTTATTTCGCTTCGAATAAATTCATGTCAGGGTTTGCCCCAATATTTATCAATTTATTTGTTTAGCAATAGAGGTATAGGGTGAAATTTTTACTCGTAACGGATAGCGAAAACTCAGATCGGGATGGTGATAAGGAACAACTTTCCGAAAGGAAAATAGCTCGAAAAATGAACAAATAAAATGGACCTCTCACACAAAATTGTAAATTGTTAAAATTTCTGTTTAACTCTTGGTTGGTAGAGACTGCCGCGTGGCCCTTTGTTTTTTCTGTGCAATAAAGTTTAATAAATAAAATTGATCAGCTGATTTGAGTGACTATGAAAGCTCAAAATATTTTTATCTTATTTCGACCTATGTTCCTTGGGGAAAGTTGTTTCTTAACACCAGCCCGTACTCTGTTTTCAGTATCGGTCACTATTAAAAATTCATTATTTACCACGATTTCATTAATCGATTGAAAACATTTTGCCATTATAAGATTTTAAGTATTACAAAAATTTCGTATTGGAATAAACAAGGCCTGGATTCCCATTATTTGATAAACGGCTCAGTTGTGTGTCAGTAAAGTGTCAGTTAGAATAGAATAGAAACTGTTTATTTCAGTGCTACAATGAAAGGTAATACAATGCTTACATACTAGCTTAGGTACACTGAAAAGGGTAACCACTCAGCATAATGCTTAAGCACTTATTTAAAGCACTTCAGCGCTGGTCTTCCGTGGTTCCCATGTGATTGTTGCATCAGTCGAGACAACAAACAATACAAATTATATTAGATAACTAATAATAAAAGATGCTCTTTTCTCTATAAAATTATTAAACAATACAATTATATAATATAAAAATAGTATTAATGATAGTATTTATGCAATTTTAGCCATACAGGTAGAACATACAAACAAAAGATAGGAAACAAGAATTAAAATTAAATTTAAAACCTCTTAATATAATAATATAACTATGTGTTACTAAGTAGTGGTAAAGCTAAAGAACGACTGTTTTTATGGATTTTCTTTTTGTTGTTCTAGAAGATATATTTTGAATTGTTTTTTAAATGTAAATAATGACGTAAATAATGATGTAAATAATGAGTTAGATAGTCTTAGCTGTTTTCTATTCCGCTAAAAGCTTGAGTCAGTGTGGCAATTGGATTCATAAAAAATCATTAAAGAATAAACTTCAAATATAAACGAGTAGCAAAATGACAGTTGTGTGTCGCTGGAATAGATACTTTTTTATGACAGCTCTCGAGCTTTTTTTATAATATCATAGGTGGGTCATTCTTCAAAATTCGATTCTCCGCGTAATCGGCATGGCAAATTTTAATTTCGACAATTTTAATAATATAACATAAAAATATGATTTTGTGTACTTTCCTGATTATAAAACCGTTTGGTGCTCCATGCTAGCACATTTACTTTTTGAGAAATTTTATTTTGAAATTTCATATGCCACGCCGATTACAAAACGAGCCACGCTTATTACATAGTTAATTTTATCTGTTTTTTTTATGCATTTTGAGTAATGCATACTTTTCACCTATTATTGATAGGAATTATTGAGCTTTATGACCTTATAATTCACCCCAAATAACTTTTTTCATTACCAAATCATATAAATATACCTATATTAAATGAATACCTAACAGCGAACACCAGTCTTTACAAGTAAGGGGAAAGTAAAAAAAAGCAGTGGTATTTGTTTGATCAGGTATATTAATTAGTAGAACCTTGTCGACAAAGGAAATTACAAAATTATCCTAATTAAAATGTGCCTCAAAAATCAACAGCTCACTCAGCGAAGGGCTCGAATCAAAACTTTTTTGACTTATTAACTTTAAAAATCAAAAATTATAACAATCAAAATCTATCACATTAGTGTTCGATCAGTTGTGTTAATTAAGATTACGATTACATAAAGTTAAATCTAATTTAATCAGAATTCTGAATAGCTAAACCTAAAATAACTAGTATCGTAGACAGCAACCGAGACTGACAGACCTTCAGAAGCAAGAAACCAGCTTTTTGCAGACAATATTGTGGTTTGTCTCGCAGGTTTAACCAAATTCTGAATAATTTTATAAATTGGCGAATGTAAACTTTGTATAATCCTCCCCAAGAATCGAATCTGGGACCTCTGGATCTTCTCCCCAAGTCTAAAGACTAAGTCTAAATGACAGAAACAGTTCATATTAAACTATGGAACAATATATAACTAAAAAACTTAATATATATGTAATTTAATTATTTTTATGTAATGATTACCACTATTTATATTAATGACATATTATTTATATTAATTTACAAAAATATTTTGATATATTCAATCTTTTCTTAACTAAAATAAGTTCAGTGTAATCGGCGTGGGACGAATTGTAAGCGGCGTGGCTATTTTACCACGCCGATTACGCCACGCCGATTACTAAAATAACACTTTTTTTTTAATTACTTGCTAACCTATTCAACAAGTCTTATTTAAATTATTGCTTCATAAAGTCGACAATATCATGAATGAACCCTGTGAATAATATATCTCTGGATGATTCGATTCAGGATGAAATTTGATCCACGCCGATTACATGCACGGCTTAGAGAAATGTGTGACGACTCGTACTTACCCGAATATTTTTGTCTCCCAGCAACGAATCGCCCGTCCACACTGGTTGACTGCCGCGGCGCAACTGGCGGTTTGCGGTGCAAAAACTTCGCTGGTTTTCGTTCATGATCGTTCAATTTACGACGGGTTTTATCACGCTCAGGCAAAGCGCGCGAAAACGTGTGACTGAGACATTTTGAGGCCTATTTTATAAATTAAATGAAAATCAAATATTTTTTGTATTTTACCCAATACACCAATTCAAGGTGGTTATTTTGATATATAGTTTATACCTACAAAACAGTACTTCTTCTTCTAATTTAAGAGTCAAACTCTTGTCGGTGGAGTAACTTCCAATCTTCTCTCCTCTCCGCCAGTGACTTGACCTCTTGAAGTACAGTACAAAAGTAGTAAAATCATGATTTGTAAAATCCAAGTACGCGGTGTGACACGCGGAGAACACCCAAAATCCTCCCGTTTTCAACTTTCAGATTCAGTTTTGAAATACTAAATGACCTTTAAACATGGCTTTCTGATAGTTTCCAGATAGGTATTGAAATGAAAAATCATCTCCAATTAATCGTTTTGTTCAAACTTTTATAATTTAGGATTTACAACCCTGTGACCACAATTATTGACCTCCTGAAGAACGACCCAGGTACAAGATGGCATTGTGCTAAGTTGAAATTTTGGCATTTCAGATAAAATACTTTTCATCTATTATTTACAGACGTTTCTACAGAAATAATATTTCTCACTTTTGCTTAGCGCCTATACTTGAAGATAGGCTAGACAATTTCCCATTACTGATCTACGGCTACTGTCACTTAACTTTCTTGCTTGTTCAATGCTTTCATTTAAGTTTTTAGCAAAGCAGTAAGGTGTTTAACACTAGTCGAGCTATGGTCGTTTTATAGGCGGAACCTTATTAATGGCTTAGTACTGTACTAAAACAAATAGTTTTTTTTCGTTAATATAGCTGTAAGATTCTCTAAAATAAATAAAATAAAATAAATTACAATGGCCAAAATAAGAGAATCGGAGCCCTGGTATGGTACTTACTCAACAGTACGGCTATCCCAATAAGTCATATTTTACAGCTGTCGGATTCATGCTAATGCCGAGGGTCCATTTTCCTTTATTGACATCACTTTTAGTATGGAGATGACAGCTATCAAGTATAGCTTATTGGGATAGCCGCAATTTTTTTCAGATGTTTAGTTTTTACGTAAGGTTTACAATCAATTGTCAGTTTCGATCTTTTTCTCTTTTTTAAGTTGTAATGTGTAGGTATCCCACAACTCAGACACTGGCAGAATTGTCCTATATTGACAGAGGCATACATACGTACATAATACATAAATCACGCATATATCCCTTTCGGGGTAGGCAGAGCGTTAACGGCGTGAAACGGATATTAAAACGTCTGTCAAAAGTTTGAGGGTCAATCAGTATATCACCATAGTGACAGGTTATCAGCCCATCGCCTAAAATTGCAATACACATCTAACCGTCGAGTCCCTTAGTCGCCTCTTACGACGCCCATGGTTAAGAAATGGGGTGATGCTATTCTAGGCCGGCATCAACGGCCTAAAATATAAATTATGTCTATGGAGAAGACAGCTGTCAAATATAGTCTATTGGGAAGACCGCAAATTTTTAAGATGTTAAGTTTTTACGTAAGGTCTACAACTGATCAATTGTCATCAACAGTCAAGTTTTCTCTTTTAAAAGTTGTAATGGGTATGTGACACTGGAAAAAAAATATTCTGAAAGAGGCCATTTAATCAAAAAAAAGTTGCTTTTAAATTTATCCATCAGGATAGGCAAGGGTACTAGCCATACAGCCTAATCTTTTATAAGAATTGAACTACTTTAGGAACTCAGAGGAACAACCGACCTCCTCAGTCCTCAGGGACGTCAGCAATCCATTGTGAAGCTGTAATTAGGAAACTGGAGGTAGTTTCAAATATTCATGACGTCGAATTAAATTATGAACAATAAAACGTCATGAATAATGAATGAGGATGATTACAGAAAGAGCTCTTCATGTGCTTTTGTTTGAATTACGTCAATTATTGCGTTAAGGAGAGAATGTAATGAAGTTTCTAGATACAAAAGTAAAATACATAGTAAATATAAAGGGTGTAAACGGGTTCTCGAGTGGAGGCCACGCCTCGGCAAGCGTAGCGTTGGACGACCTCCGGCCAGATGGACCGATGACTTAAAGAAAGCGGCTGGTAGCGACTGGATGGCGAAAACGAGAGATCGTGCCCTATGGCGTACCCTGGGGGAGGCCTACGTCCAGCAGTGGACTGCTATAGGCTGATGTATGTATGTATAAAGGGTGTAAGGGACAGCCCTCCGAGTACTTATAGGATGCATACAGACAATGGAACTGAACAACTTCCCATGAGAAAATATTTCAGTAAACATTTTAAAAAAATACTTTCCATAGCAAAGGAAGCTGATCGTGATTTTGTATGGGAGATCGAATTTTTTGTCGTTTCCTGACATATGTTCCTAGTGGAAAGTTGTTCAGTTTTGTGGTCGGCATGCACCCTACCAGTATTCGGCGGGCTGTCCCTTACATCCCGTATAATTCTAAATATTCCGATGATTACACAGTTCATATTTTTTATCTTTTACAACGGAAAAACAAACAGGATTTATATGTTTTTAAGCATTAAGTTCAGTAAAAACATGAAAAAGAAACTTAAAGATACAAAAGTATACGGAATAGTATTTTAAAGCTGTTTTCAATATTTAACCGCTAGATGAAGGTAAAGCTTTCACGCAAAAAATGCCATGTTAAATTGAACTGAAAAAACCAATAAAATTCACGGTATATTAAACTAGAATTTTAATTACAACTTCTAATATCTCCCTATCAAACTCAGACCCCTGTCAAAATTTATCAAAAACACGGCCATCCAATTTAGATAAAAAAACGCTAAAACACAAGTTCCGAGATATCGGGAATCTCTGATAATATCACGTGTCGTCCATCATTGCACGCTAGGGGGTAGTAATATGATATCCGTCCGTCTCCCTCTGATGCACGTGAGGAGGTGGTGTAGGAAAGAGATGGGTATAGCTTGGCCGGTGGTTGAAATGGTTTTTGTAAAAGACATGCGGTTTTAAAATTTGTAGTAACTTGATGAGTTTGGTCGGTTTTTGTGGTGTCATGTTGAAATTTATTAAAAATATTCAATGTTATATAAAAAGGAATATGAAAATATAAATTAATTTTATAAACTGAAGCAGTTTTCATTGATTGTTATAAATAAGTAGATAGCTGCCACGTACAAAGTTGACACAACTTTTGCGGGTAAAATTCAACAACCATCAAACGGTGTAGATATTTTAAAATGTAATCTTCTTCTTCAAATTTAAGAGTCAAACTCTTGTCGGTGGAGTAACTTCGTAAAATGTAATCAATCAATGTAAAATAATATGATACTTAATACATTGTATAATAATAGCCCGCCCAGCGATTTCAGCCGCTGCTAACCGTTTTCCCGCAGGAAAAAGACCTATTTCCAGCAGGAATTATAAATCAAAACCTTACTCTTGAATCACTCTGTCTACTAAAGAAAACCGCATCAGAATCCGTATACTTAAAGATCTAAGCATATATAGTGTCCCTAAGCATATAGGGACACGGGAAGCGAATAATTTTTTACACGACTGCCCAAAAAAAAAGAAGTGTAATTGTTCTTAGGCGATTTTTTAAAGTGATGTAACTCGTTAACCACTGAACGGATTCGAATGGGAATTGTATCGGAAGAATTCTTACATTATCCCGAGTGTCATAGGCTAGGCTTTATCTTAGAAAGCAGTCGTGTTTTTAATTTTTATTTATTATGCTTGTATACTATTTAGTAAAGTTATAAATAATAATCAGTCATACATTACATTTACATACATACATACATATATCACGCCTTTATACCTTGCGGGGTAGGCAGAGCGTAAACGGCCGCTAAAAACGGACATTTACGCCACGTCTGACAAACATTCGAGGGGCATTCGGAAAACTGTGTATCGCCATAGTGACAGGTTGTCAGCCCATCGCCTTAAATTGCAATACACACCCTCTAGTCCCTTCGTCGCCTTTTACGACACCCACGGGAAAGAAATGGGGTGATGCCATTCTAAGCCAGCATCACACGGCATTACATTTTATGGTCATAAAATTTTGTAATATGTCGCCGATTATATACGGTGGCGTGAATTCATAATCTTTGACCCTTCAATGATCGCCCTTAGGCTGCATTTAGCGCCCCTGTCAAACAAACTGACGCCACTGGCGCCCTCTGTGAGTAGAAGCACATGCGAGACGGGACGACAGGGAAGGAACATTAGTAGGGCCATTCGCACACGTCACGCGATAAATTACGATTTTTGACAGCAAGTCAGTAATAGAGAGTTTTACAAACACACATCACGCCTGTAGAAAGACGGACATTTACACCCCGTTTAACAAGTATTTGAAGGTCATACGGAAAATTGTGTATCGCCATAGTGACAGGTTGTCAGCCCATCGCCATCCCCATAAAATTAGGATACACACCCTCGAGTCCCTTAGTCGTCTCTTACTACTGTCGGGAAAGAAATGGGGCGATGCTATTCTAAGCCAGCATCGGAACGTCACATCACTTTTAGATTTTTTAACTTGAATGTATGAGATCGCAAAACGAAACGTAACTTATCCATGTTACATCACTCGCATCACAAAAATATTTACTTTCACGGATTCCCTGCATATTAAAGCAAACCAAAACGAAAACAACGTACAAACAAAAAAGAGTATTAATTAATAACATAACGCGAAAAATATGGATAGATTCGCAAAGAACAATAACTTTTTCTTTCGTACCTTTTGGCTTTGGCATCTAGTAACGTAGTCAGTTCAACGCTATCTACAAAGTGCTTCGAAAGTTACACATTTTTTAAATTAAAAAAAAATTGTCTCCCTATTCACAACCTATAACTCCTTTCGCCAGTAACACCGGGCCGGCAAACTACCGGAAAATCGTGAGGCACGTATGAAAACCACGTTTCTATCGGAATTTCAAGGGTGTTAATATTTCGCGGACACTTTCGACCCCTCTTAAGGCGAGTGTAGTCTCGTGAACGGCCTCGACAGCGGCGCCACCACACAAAAAAAAAAAATTCTCTTTATACATACAATCTATCACAATGTCCGTTGCTCAAGTTTTAAGATTGATCCATAAGTAAAATTAAAACCTACAAACTCAATGAAATATCCTTGTAATTAAAATTATGGATGAAAGTGCCAAAAACGGCCACTTTTAGTATTAATTTTTATAACTTTAATTACCGCGACTGTTTCATCGAGTTTGAAGGATCAAATTTTGCTTTAAGATAACACCAATAACTTGGGCAAAGGACAATCTGATATAATACTCTGACAAGTTAGGACAAAAAGTGCCTAAAATGGCCACCTTTAGTATTAATTGCCATAACTTTAATTACAGCGAATATTTCATTAAGTTTGTAAGTTCTAATTTTAAATAAGGATAATACTGCAACGGACACTTGATAGATTGTGTGTCTGATTGTTAAAGAGATAAATATTTGTTTTTGTTAAATGGCGCTACTGTCGAGGCCGTTCATGACTACACTCGCTTTAACAAAAAAGTGGCATTGGCATCACTTGATCAGACATGCATGGTACAATGATGAATTGAGATAGGGTAGATATATACATACACATATCACGCCTATTATCTCTTGTGGGGTAGACAGAGCGTAAATAGCCGCAAAAAGCGGACATTTACGCCACGTCTGACAAATATATGGGGGTCATTCGGAAAATTGTGTATTGATATAGTGACAGGTTGTCAGTCAATCGCCTAAAATTGCAATACACACCCTCAAGTCCCTTAGTCGCCTTTTACGATTCCCACGGGAAAGAAATGGGGTGATGCTATTCTAAGCCGGCATCACACAGCAAAGGTAGATAGATCTTGAAAGATTGCGTTCGTGCTTCTTGATAAATTATAATTCAAACATAAATTGCATAAGCAATGATGCTGTGCAAAATCAAGAGAATTTGTTAGTTAACATTTAATGAATTAAACAGTTTAATTTTATTTTAGTAAGATGAAATAATAATGCCGTGTGATGTCAGCTTAGAATAGCATCATCCTATTTCTTTTCCGGCGGATGTCGCAAGAGGCGACTAAAGGACTTGAGGGATACATGTGTATTGCAATTTCGGGCGATGGGCTGACAACCTGACAATTTCCATAATGACCCTCAAATGTTTGTCAGACGTGGCGTAAACATCCGTTTTTGCGAGATTTTGCTCTCTGCCTACCCCGCAAGGGGCAAGATCCCTGACAAAACAGCACAAGGCCGACCCAAGAGGAAGTGGATAGATGACATCCGAGATTGTACCGAACTTCGATACTACCAGTTGAAAAGGGCGGCGCAAGACCGCGAGGGTTACTACATGCTGACCTCAGAACTTCAATTTGAAGATGGCACCCCATGATGATGATGAAGTATATTATGTATGAAACACAAAGTTTGATAGTTTTATAGTCATCATCATTGGCCTCACACGTCTGTGATAGACGATTTAATCAGTGTCTGAGGCAAGACTGTTCAGGGCTGTATAAGCCGATACGGGAGCGGCATAATTTTCCGCACGCTCTACAAGTGAAGGTATTATTATACTAGTAACCCAGTCAAAACGTATTATCGATTCATTTACATTATAAGTCGCTTACTGATCCACCAGAAATTTCTTCGCACCATTTCAAATAAACAGTTCTCAATATGTGCGCAAAACTACCATCAAAAACCGTGAGTCGTACCAAAAATACACCTGTCCCTTTCAACCCTTGTCCCTAGGGCCCCCATGCAAATACGTCAGAAAGGGGAAGGGTCCATAGGACACCATGTGATGGCATGCTCGGATAAGAGAACCCATCACAATTAGAATATACACGTGTTCAGCCGTATTTGAGCAATATGAGATTTTCTGTTGATAGTTCTCAATGTCAAACCAGAGGGCGCTGTACTAAACTGAAATTTTGACGTTCCAATATGGCTGGCGGCAGACATAGTTTTGTCACAGGTTCCGTTTCACGTTTGTGTTCGTTACTAATTTATTTCTTACATTTTTCAATTGATTTGCTACAATATAAATTTAACGCCTTGCTTATTGAGTGTCATACGTGTAAGTAACCAAATAACCAATAATAAATTTATAACAATTCAATAAACACAAAATAAAGAATTTTTAAAGTGGTACAGTTTTTGTGTAAAGAAACGTTATTTCAATTAAGTTCAGCGCCCTCTACATGACACTCCAGAATCTCTAGAAAAATTCCCATTATGGGGTTTAAAAATTTAAGAGTCCGCTCGAAGCGTTCGGACTATCATGTCAAATTAATGGTAATCGAGAGCAATTGAAAAACAATTTTGTTTGTGTTTATAATGAAAGAAACATGAAAAATTTGGTCTTGTCCATTCCATTTCATGTCCATTTGGTGCTAGGTTAAAGTAAAAATAAAATGTTTTTTTAAAGTGGTTTTTGTTTTTACTTATTTTTTATTGTAACTTTTGGAGGCATTATTTAGTTTTAAATTCTATTTGCATTTTTCAAGTTTTCAGTCCGGTGGCTTTATTTGAGGGACTTACTAAAATTCTAAGGTCGCTTGTACGATTGCGTTATGTTATGTGTGTAAGTATGTAAAGAAAAAGAATATATAACATTCTGTGTAATATTTTACACTTGCGTAAATTTTCCATGAGTGCACAAGAAAAACAGCCATCAGGGAGGAATGGCGCCTGGTGAAGTGTGCCACCAATAACGACCACTCTGCTAAGAATGCACCGACTTAGAAGAAGAAGAAATTTTCCTTACTATGTATGGTACCTTTTTTATTAAACTTAAATTTTAAGTATTTATAATTTAAATTAATATTATAAAATACATCAGTATTGTGACAGGTTTCACAGTGTAAAAACCCAGTTTGAGTGGATTTTATCCTCTGCAAACGAAAGTATGTTAGCATGTACCTAAAATGACACAAAATTATAAATTGAGTTCGGCCAATGGTCCAGATACTATAAGTCACAAATAAACGACTTTAAATCTTGATACATGAAAAACTAGCCATACTGGGCTAATTCGAGCCAATATCCACCAATCACAATTTACATTGATGAATCTACTAACTTGGTTATCGTTGTGTACTTCGCTTTAGCGTGTAAAAAAAATAACCATAACCACAAATAATAAGAATGACGGCAGATGTAGCGCAGTGGTAATGCGACTGCCTGCGACGCAAAGGTTCCGGGTTCGATTCTCGACTCACAAAGTTGATCTTTATCACTTTGTGAATTTGTTACCAGTCTGGTTAGGACATTGCAGAGTGAACCACCAGATTATCCGAAAAGAAAGATGGTTCCTATTGCTGTCTATGATTAGGTACTTGGACTACGGTCGTTACACAACCATGTCAAGAGGCCTACTTGTAGTAGTAAGGGGTTGAAAAACTATGACACCCGGGTTCATCAGGTCGTTGGACGACTCGGTGTCCTACAAAAAAAGAAGATATGCATAACCTGCCCACTTTCAATACCGGAGGCGTCACTATCACTTTAAAATAATAACTACAAAAACAAATATTTCGGTTAAAAGCTTTCCATGTTATCACCTGTCTCGTCAAAGCTGTCAGGATGACAAGATAACGAATGCGCTAGCGGGTAACTGTCAAAACTGTCAAAAACAATATTTATTAAGATCTCATACGATATTGACAGGGGTTAATTTTGATTTAATTTTTATATTATTGTTTGGTGAAACTACACTATCATAGTTTGGATCTCGATAATTATTGGTTATCTTATTTTATAACTAATACTTGTTCAAATTATGATTTATAATGTGCACGCTGGTTTGTAAAGAGGTTACCTTTAGTACCTTATTCCTTGAAAAATTAAAGTCATTTATAGAAATCAAATAAATTCGATAATAAACATACCTAAGTGATTATGCATTTGATTTAAATTTGATTTTGAAGAATGAATCTTTTCACAAGACAATCCAAAAACAGTATAATAGTAAATTTGCCCCTAAAAATTCCCGCCGTGTGTAAAACTGAAAAAAATATGTAGGTTTACGCGACTTACTTGTTTTAATTTGGTAGAGAGTTGGCCTCTACGTTTCGGCTGCTTACAACAGCCTTCTTCACCTAACCTAACCCAACCTACATCATTAGTAAAACTTGTTCGTTTAATAATAATACTGTCAAAATATCTTCTCATAATTTTCTATCACTTTAAGTTCTTCCAAGACTTCAAAACCATTTATACCATCGATATTTTTAGCTCGCATTGCGTTGCCAAGAAAAACACTGGTTTCCCCAGTAATGTTTGAGGAGTATCTTATCTGTCAGCACTCGACTTTGAGCCACAGAATATAAGTTGATGAGACCAGTTAGTGTCAACCGGGAACAGACCACGAAAAGACCGTGTTGACAGAATGGATCCGGTGGAAACGAAAATATGGACGTTTTTAACTGATATTTGTCTCAATTCCACGACCAAAACGGATAATTAAAAATAGCATATTAACACCACGTCTGACAAAAGTTTGGGGGTCAATCAGATAACGTTGTATCACCAAAGTGACAGGTTGTCAGCCCATCGCCTAAAATTGCAATTCACATCTAACCCTCGAGACCCGTAGTCGCCTCTTACGACACCCATGGGTAAGAAATGGGGTGATGCTATTCTTAGCCGGCATCACACGGCCGACCCTTCTTATGCCACACGCATAAGACTTACTTTGGCTGATTTTGTGCCTAACCGCACATTAACCAGTTAAAATTGGTAACCTAAATAAAAAGGTTGATATAACGCTGCTGATGCTAGTTGCATTCACAGGGTACGCTAGTCCCCGTTCCCTGAAAAAGGGATGCTATTCTAAGCCGACATCACACAAATACCAGCCAATATTATAGGGCAGTAACAAGTCATTGAAATAATAAAGGCGATGTACACTAATAAGATTCCCACCGCGAGTGAAGACGTCTTAAACGCGGCGATAATCAAATTCGCTCCCGTGCTCATTCATTTAGTCACTAGATTTTCGCCCAGCGGTTTCACCCGCTGCCACTCATTTTCCCTTGGTAATAGTTATTTTACCGCGTAAAAAGTAGCCTATGTGTTATTCCGGTTTATACTATACCTGTGTTCCAAACATCCAAATCAGTCAAGCCGTTTGAGCGTGAAGATGTAACAAATATATACACACAATCTCTCAGATTTGTAATATTAGTACGGATTCTCATGCTATACTGCCGTGTGATATCGGCTAAGAATAGCATCACCCCATTTCATTGCCGTGTTATATGTGTATTGCAGTTTTAGGCGATGGGCTGCCAACCTGTCACTATGGCGATGCAAAATTCTCTGAACGACCCTCAAATGTTTTATCAGACGTTGCGTAAATGTTCGCTTATTACGGTCGCTTACGTTCTGCCTACCCTACAAGGGATATAATTATATGTAATACTGGCTGTTTTTTTTTATTAATGATGGGTTTGCTCTTGACTCTAGTCTAGGTCATAGGACAGAGACAGGGTCTAAAATGGAGCGAGCTCACCTAGAAGAAGCCTGTTCACTCTTACTTTGAAGAGATTAGGGTTGTAGGCGTTTGGAAACACAGACGCAGGTAGTGAGTTCCACTCTTTAGCAGTGCGCATTATAAATGATGTCTGAAAGCGCTAAGTCTGAATTGGTGGAATGGCAATTTCTATAATAAAACAAAATTAGAGCTTATAGTCTTAGGACGTTGAGTCTACGAACGACACCATACTCTATGAACCCTGGTTATACTAACGAGGTTCCCACCAAAATGAAGACGTATTACCGCAGCGATAATCAAATTAGCACCCTCATACTCAGGCTGAGCAACAGCTGAGTAACAAAGGAAATTGAAATCGAAAAGACTGCCATAGCATTAGCACGAATCTGACAGCAGTCAAATATGGCCTATTGGTTGACACTGCGTATAATTCAGTCGCGGGATTTTGAATCAATGGACTTTTCTATCTGACAGTTAATTCTCGACCTTTTTTATAATTTCCAACCGAATGGCCTTGCTATGCTTATATTTTAACATTAAGGTCACTAATACACGCAAATATACTAAATCTATTTATTTTCTTTAGAAATAAACTTCATCTATTATGTACGTACATTGAGTATTGGCTAGAAAATTTATCATGAATATGCCTTCTTGCCTGTAGTTTCATAACATAAGGCAGAAATTATTTCTGTGAAATTTGACAATAATTTAAAATTATATATAACAATTAATAAACTATACCTACGCAAATGAGTTTTGTTATAATTGTAACAGAATAAATGTGTACAGTCGGTTGTAGCACATAAGGTACCAGGGGTACACCAAAAGAACTGAATTATATTCATCCCCAGCAATATTTAATCTTGGCAGGAATATGTATTAGTAGAAAATTACTTCTTTTATGAGTATAAGTTTTAATTTTTAAAATGTAATAACTGGGAAAAAACAATTCAGTTCTTTTGGAGTACCCCTGCCTGGTACCATAAGTGCTACAACCGACTGTACTATTCTAATACCTGCTGCAGACCGACTCGCACTTGACCGTGTCATTTTATGGTTCCGTACCCAAAGGGTAATAACGGAAACCCTATTACTGAGGCTCGGCTTTCTGTCTGTCTGTCTGTCCGTCGTCCGTCCGTCCTACAGTTACGAGGCTGTATCTCCTGAACCGTTATACCTAACAGTTGAAATTTTCACAGATGATGTATTTCTGTTGCCGCTATAACAACAAATACTAAAAATTAGAATAAAGTAAATATTAAAAAACTTGTTTTTTTGTATGGAGGCTGTATCTCATGAACCGCGAAAGTTAGACAGTTGAAATTTTTGCAGATGTTGTATTTCTGCTGGTATACAAAAACTAAAAATAAAATGTGGGCTGCCGTACAAAACACATGTTTTTTTTTGCAAGTAAATAATAGTCCGTCTCGCACTTGACCGGGTTTTTTTTACACCTCTCGCGCCGGCGGAGGGTAATGATGTCCTAATGACTCATAAATCTTCGCGGCTGCCATTTGTGGCATTTGAGGTGTCAAGTCTGGTTCCTGTTGGGTTTTTCTTTACTTTTTTTATCAAATATTTTGATTTGGATGTTTGCTTCTGCAGATGTCTTTGAGTTTTGTAACAGCTTGAAGGATACACTGTTAATTTGAAGTAAGTAGGTAAAAAATATATAGCTACTACTATACTGGGCCCAGTATAGTAGTAGGTGTTGCTTACACCCTTTATATTTTGCCAATGCTATCCAAATATGCAAAATTAAGAATTATTATAACTTTTTAAGCACTCGCGATCACTTTCACTCATTTTAAGTATTACGGTTAGGTATATGTCAACCCGCGACCACAATACATGAAACTGTGTTGAAACGTCGGGACACAGGTAAATTACTAATATTTACCTAAATACTATCGCGATAGACCCGGTCTAATACTTAAAATATGAAAACCTTTTTGAAATTTTGCTATTTTGATGCCATTATTTTTAATTATAGTGACGTCATTATAATGGTAGATCCATAGATTGTATCGTTTTTAAAAGTCGCTCATTTGACTAGTATGCAAGTAGCGAACTCTAAGGACACACACACACACATATCACGCCTTTAATCCCTTTCGGGCTAAAGCGGATATTTACGCCATGTCTGACAAATATTTGAGGGTCATTCGGAAAATTATGTATTGCTATAGTGACAAATTGTCAGCCGATCGCCTGAAATTGCAATACACACCCCTCGTGTCTCTTAGTCGCCTCTTACGACTCCCACGGGAAAGAAATGGGTTGATTCTATTCTAAGCCGGCATCACACGGCAACTCTAAGGATGTATTATTAATACAGGGTGTAAGGGACAGCCCTCCTAATGCTGAAAGAGTGTATTAGACCATGTAACTCAGCTATACTCAACCTGCGGCCCACGGGCCGCATGCGGCCCGCCGGGCCTTTTTGATTGGCCCACTTGGTGTTACTATGCTCCATTCTATTTTAAATTTCGCGCCTTTCAGAGAACGAGTGATTCGAAACATAAATTGAAAAATTGAACAGTCAACCAGAACAAACAGCTGCACAATTTTCCAACTGTTATTAAAACCACAGAAGATGGTATCAACATTTCGGAAGAAAACTGCGCTATAATTTCAAGTTTTATAACTACAGCTCTAATAAACGAATTTCAAAAAAGGTTCCAAGATCTAAGAAAAATAAAAAATAAATTGTTGCTTATAGAAAATCCATGGCATTCAGAAACAACTACTATCGCAGAGTTGGCTTGGTTTTATGTTGTAATTACGCAGAGTTGTTTGATGAATTTATTGATTTTCAAACCTAGAAGTCGTGTTTAAAGAAAAAAGGGAGAGCAGAGAATATATGTCGAGTTTTGGAGCATTGTTCCCCAAAAATATAAAAACGTACAAAGATGCGCTCAAATCTTACTAACATTCTTTGGGTCTACGTATGTGTGCGAATCTTTTTTTCTAAAATGAAATATACAAAGAATGTATACAAAAATAAACTCACAGATTCTCATCTGGATGATGTAATAAGAGTAGCATGTAGCAAGAAGCCAGATCTTGAAAAAATTGTGAAAAAGTGTTCACAGTTTCAAGTATTGCATTAAAATATAGTAATTTCAATTTTCTTCTCATCAATAAAAAAATACATCGTTACCTTTGATTTATGTTTTATTTATGACCTAATAATTTCTCGCTTGCGGCCCGGGATCCCATGACCGAATTTTTCATTGGCCCTAGTAAAAAAAAGGTTGAGTAAGGCTGATGTAACTGAACAACTTCCTATACGAAATTATTTCAGGAGATGTAAATTTATTTTTGACTTGCCATAGTAAATGCAGTCAGCTGATCTTTATTTTGTATGAGAGGTCGAATTTTTGTTGTCATTTCCTGGCATATGTTTTTAGGGGAAAGTTGTTCAGTTCCATGGTCTGAATGCATCCTAAATGTATTCGGAGGGCTGTCCCCTTACACCCTGTATATCTGAATTAAACGGATTGGACAGAATTTTCAATCAATTTCACAGAATAATAGGCAACATCGTATTTTTACACGCTATAACATATTCATTCGCATTTAATGCCTGCGTCTGCGAGAAATCTTTCGTGGCACGACCTCTATGACAATTTCGTAACTATTCTTACTTAAATGCAACTTATTTAACCATAACTTAACCCTTTTAACCTTCAACAAACGCGTATCAAAAATCTACTTAAGTAGCCATAAAAATGAAGATACATTTCGAAAAGCTCAACAAAAAACCACTATTAATTATCAGGCAAAGGCTACGTTTTGACACTGCCACTAATAAACGAGCTACTAAACAGCTTGAAGCGCTATAAAAGCGTTATAAAAGCTGTATAAAAGCTAATGATGTTCTCAAATATCTACACACGCGGGATACTTTAGTCAATAGTATGTTTGTCATGTTACGATGTCTATTTGAGTTTGGTTTACATTGCTGTGTGTTGCCGGCATCAGCCCAAAAATTTAAAATAACATCACCCCAAAAAACAGGGAATGTGCGGTAACGTTCCTTTTGAAAATAATACCATGCACTGCGTTCGCCAATTCTTCTACCAAGTACCCTTAATAGTCTGAGGGAGGCCTAAGTCCAGCAGTGGACTATTGTGGCTGTTAAAGTTCCATTTCTGAAGAAGACCCCAAAAAGATGACATTTAGTGAGTTTTTTCCCAGTTTGGTTAGGACATTTAGAATTAACACCTGATTGTCAGTAAGATTGCTAGTTCTGTGCTTCTTAAGGCATGTTTAGTCGGATTTGTCTGTGACAAGATAACATAAACATATTCGTTACACGAACATATCTGAGGCCTACCAGTAGTAGTAGGCGGTTGAAAAACTCTGACACCAGGGTTCATCGGATTGTTGGACGACTCAGTGTCTCAGACGAAAACAAGAATAAGAAACAAACCGCAATGTAAGCTGCATCGCTAGCGACACGAGTACGAGTAATGGCCGCGAAACGCGAGTTTCATTTGTTATGCGTGGCAATGGGGTGATGCTATCCAAGCCGGCATCACTAAGCCCGCAATGTAAGCTACATCGCTTGACACGACTTCATTTGTTTATAAGCGGGGCAATGGGGTGATGCTATTCCAAGCCAGCATCACTAAAACCGCAATGTAAGCTACATCGCTTGACACGACTTCATTTGTTTATAAGCGGGGCAATGGGGTGATGCTATTCCAAGCCGGCATCACTAAAACCGCAATGTAACCTGCATCGCTAGCGACACGAGTACGAGCAATGGCCGCGAAACGCGAGCTTCATTTGTTTATATGCGTGGGCACATGTGACATGCTCAGCATTAAGGGGAAGTTGTTAATGGAATCCAGTTTTAGGAATGAAAAATTTTTTTTTTTTTGCCGCAGTCGGTAATTGAACCCGGAACCTGTGGACTATCGCCACTGAGCAGGCCCCGAAAGAAAACTTCAAATTTTCAACCTCTTCATACTCGTCTGGAAGCGACGTACAAGCGACATCCAGTGTAAGTTATTTAAACTAATACTATGGTTAATAAATAAATTTAAACCAAACGATAAAGCTTGCTTATTTTTAAACAAAATAAACCTACACTTGTTTATGGATATTTAATTCGTTAACATTACAAACATAATATTAACCGCTCAGTGGGGTTAACTGGAAGAAATTTCTACATGGAAATAAGCGATAAGTAATAGTTTGATACGAACATTTAAATGCCTAATGCAGTCAGCTGATTGTGATTTCGTATAGGAGGTCGAATATTTTTTGTCGTTTCTTTGCTATATGTTTCTAGGGGAAAGTTGTTCAGTTTCATGGTCTGCATGCACCTTATCAGTATTCGGAGGGCTGTCCCTTACACCCCGTATATAAAAAAAAATGTGGCATAAACACATTATGTCTATTTACATACGGTTATATTTGCCGTCTGATGCCGGCTTAGAATAGCATCACCCCATCTCTTTTCTGTGGGAGTCAAAGGGACTCGAGGGATGTGTATTGCAATTTTAGGCGATTTTAATCTGTTACTATAGGGATACACAGTTATCTGATTGACCCTCAAGCTTTTATCAGACGTGGTGTTAATATCCGTTTTACGGCCGTTAACGCTCTGCCTACCCAGTAAGGGATATAGGCGTGATTTATGTATGTATGTATGTTTCTATAAAAAAATCTTTTACAGTTTACCTCAGCGCCATCTGAGTACAATCCAAGATTGACTAGAAAAATTCCTATTCGCTTCCCCTTAACAAGCAATGCAGGCAAACGCTCAGATTTGTTTATGACTTTATAAAGCGTGCTACACTTTACAGGGCGCAGTTTTTACAAATAACAACAATAAAACGGGAACATACTGTACAATGGCCACACAAGGGCTGTGATATAACCTCGATTGTGTGTCGAATAAAAATGCAATTTGATTTTAATATGTATTTGGTTGGGTGGGTTACACAATTTCACAAGTTTTACAAATCTGTGATCTCGACGAACTACAACAAAAACGTTCATTTGACAGCCTCTGAGACCTTCCCGACATACATAAATCACGCCTATATCCCTTACGGGGTAGGCAGAGCGTTAATGGCTGTAAAACGCATATTAACACTACGTCTGACAAAAGTTTGGGGTCAATCAGATAACTGTGTATCACTATAGTGACAGGTTGTCAGCCCATCGCCTAAAATTGCAATACACATCTAACCCTCGAGTCCCTAAGTCGCCTCTTACGACACCCATTAATGACGTAACGTTGTGTTAATGAGTTACGACGTAACGTTAATGGTTTAATACGCTGTCAAAAAATTATTGCGATACCACATGCATACTAAAAGTTCGAACGTTGGCCGCACCAGCGCAACTTCTAAACAAAAGCCGAAACGTTTTCGTTCAACCGGTTAGCGCGATACTAACTTAACGTTTGTGGTTTGGTTTTGTTTTGGTATTAACGTTAAAAATTACCGCAATTGGCCCCCTGATCAATAAATGCGAAAGTTGTTTGAGTAGTATGTTTGATTGCGGACAAATGTTATTAGAAAATTAAAAGAGAAATACATGACATTTGAGGGCCTGTTAATGAGAAATGTCAAAGCAACTTCTTTGTCTGTGTTATAAGTAAAGAGGTAAGTTATAACAAAAAAGGTAGACATGAGAGCTATGGAAAGGTCTATGCTCGGTATCTCTATAATGGATACAATCCGGAATGAGACTAACCGGAAAAAGACCAAAGTAACGGACATAGTCTGGAAGTGTTGCAAACTGAAGTGGCAGTGGGCTGGGCACATTTGTCGTAGAACCGAAGGACGGTGGAGTAAGCGGGTTCTCGAGTGGAGGCCACGTCTCGGCAAGCGTAGCGTTGGACGACTTCCGGCCAGGAGGACCGATGACTTAAAAAAGGCGGCAGGTAGCGACTGGATGGCAAAAACGAGAGGTCGTGCCGTATGGCTTACCTTGGGGGAGGCCTACGCCCAGCAGTGGACTGCAATAGGCTGATGTATGTATGTAGAGATGGTTTAAGCGGTTATGACAACGCATCATCATCATCATATCAGCCATAGGACATCCACTGCTGAACATAGGCCTCCCCTAAATATTTCCACCTCGTCCGGTTAGAAGCGGCCTGCATCCAGCATTTCCCCGCGGACTTGACCAGATCGTCTGTCCATCTCGCGGGGGGTCGTCCTACGCTGCGTCTGCCGGTACGTGGTCTCCACTCAAGAACTCTTCTGCTCCACCGGTTATCAGTCCTTCGAGCTATGTGGCCTGCCCATTGCCACTTCAGCTTACTGACTCTCTTAGCTATGTCGGTGACCTTGGTTCGTCTACGGATCTCTTCGTTTCTGATTCGATCACGTAGAGATACACCGAGCATAGCTCTCTCCATAGCTCGCTGAGTGACTCCGAGTCTATTTAGGAGGCCGACAGTTAGAGACCACGGTCTCGGCACCGTAGGTCATCACTGGCATCACACACTGTTCAAATACTTTCATCTTGAGACACTGAGGGATTTTGGACGTGAAGACGCTGCGCAACTTCCCGAATGCTGCCCAGCCGAGTTGGATTCGCCGAGTGACCTCTTTCTCAAAGTTAGATCTTCCTAGTTGGACTGTTTGTCCTAGATAGACGTATTTGTCCACCACTTCGAGTATCGAGTTTCCTACTGATATTAGGGTGGGCGCTTTAAGAGAGTTGGCCATGACTTTCGTCTTGTCCATATTCATCTTGAGGCCCACTTGTTGGGAAACCCGATTGAGGTCTTGTAGCATTTTGCTGAGGTCTTCAAACGACTCTGCCATGACTACGATATCGTCGGCAAACCGAAGATGAATGATATATTCGCCATTGATATTGATGCCAAGTTCTTCCCACTCCAGGAGCTTGAAGGCATCTTCCATCGCATTGGCGAAGAGCTTTGGAGACAGTACATCTCCTGTCTTACACCCCTCTGCAATGGAATTGCCGCCGTGGTCTGATCTTGTATTCGAACTGACATTGTGGCGTTTCTATATAAACACTTCAACACTTCGACATACCTGTAGTCAATGTGGCACCGCTGTAGAGCAATTGATGACAACGCAATCCTATGGAAATATAATTTAAACACTGTCTAAAAGCTCGTCTTACTTTCTTGTAATAACACCGTTTATGACACAGACTCTACCTACTTATAGTAAATTTTGCCGGAACGGAACTAATCTGGGAGACGAAATTATTGTTAACACAGAGCAAAAAACTTGCGCCAGCGCATGAAGCTCGGTACTCTGTGATATTTCATATGACAATTTATTGCGCGAAAAAACATTAATATTGTTATTTTAAAAACCATTGGCCGTGTGATGCCGTCTTAGAATAACATCACCCCATTTCTTTCCCGTGGGAGTCGCAAGAGGCGACTAAGGGACTCGAGGGTGTGTATTACAATTTTAGGCGATGGGCTGACAACCTGTCACTATGGCGATACACAATTTTTCGAATGACCCTCAAATATTTGTCAGACGTGGCGTAAATGTCCGTTTTAAGCGGCCGCCTACGCTCTGCCTATCTCGCAAGGGTAATAGGCGTGTATGTATTTTAAAAACATGGCGTCTGTCTACATGGAAGGGACAATTCTGCCAAAGTCAAATTTGGAGAAACCGGAAACCTTTATAACAATGTCATTCAAAATTCCGCGACTGAGCTAAATGCCGCTGTGTTTTGACTTTTGACATCCAATTTAAACGTTTGCATAACACTTTTGACATTGTTATTAAGTAGAATCTTACATACATACATACATACATAAATCACGCCTCTTTCCCGGAGGGGTAGGCAGAGACTACTTCCTTCCACTTACTACGATCCTGGCATACTTCTTTCGCCTCCTCCACATTCATCAATCTCTTCATGCATGCTCGTCGGTTTAGGGTACTCTTGACCTGACCTTTCTTTAGCACGTCCCCGATTTGATCGAGGTATCGTAAGTATCGAGGTAAGTAGAATCTTCTTGACATTTAAGCACAAGATCATTTATATTGCATGTTTGAACTATTAGCACTATTAGTAAACATTGATTAAGTAGGTACCTATAGCAAATTTAACAGTGGATAAGTATGAAACTGTTTAGTGTCGGTGCACAGCTGGCGATGTTTGACGCGAGCCGTATTTAGTAGCAAATGGTAAATAAATTCTTTCGCACACACATATCACGCCCATAATCCCTTGCGGGTTAGGCAAAACAAAACGGTAATTTATGTCGGAAAACTGTGCATCGCTACAGTGACAGGTCGTCAGCCCATCGCCTAATATTACAATACACTACACGGCAAATTCTAAGCCGGCATTACACGGCAATGGTGTCAAAATAAAAACTATTAAAATAATATTATTTTTAAAGATTTTCACTTCCGGATAACATTGAATGTGTATAATAACTGCGTCTGTGTTTCCAAACGCATACAACCCTAATCTCTTCAAAGTAAGAGTGAACAGGCTTCTTCTGGGTGAGCTCGCTCCATCTTAGACTCTGTCTCCGTCCTATGACCTAGAGTAGAGTCAAGAGCAAACCCATACATTAAAAAAATATATATTTGGACAATCATATTAAACAAACATTTTATTAACTACCTATGCAAGTACCGAACTAAGATCTGATGATTTTCAATTAGTATCTCAGCCGAGGGTCGTAGGTTCGATCCCTATTGGACACAAATATTTTAATAATAATAATAATAATAATTTTTTATTGGACCACCAACAGTTTACACAGTTTGAGAACTTATACATAAGATAATACTAATAAACCAATTATAGGTGTTCACTATATATTTGATAAGTCAACTGTCAAGTTTGGTTGTTTTTATATGTATCGTGTATGTATTTATGTCAGTTATCTAGTTCCCTTAGCCATATTTGCTTGGTTTGGGACTAGATGGCGCTGTTGTCCAGGTTTTTTTTATAAAAATGGGCTATTAAAAGGGCTCGCGTCAAATAGCGCTAGGTCTGCGCAGGCCCTTAGTAAACATTCAACAACTAGCTAGCTACTAAATATAGTAAACTGTTAGTTTAGTTGTTATTATTAACTCGTGCATTCCTCGAAATCCTAGCTTGGCGTACTAAATTAACTTACAAATATAGACTTTGAGAATATAAGCTTGGCATAACTTGGGTTTAACATGTTAGAAAGCGAAGTGAGTAGTACTAAGGTATAACATTTTTAGCTGAAAATTGTCTGAAAATGGGTAAAGCAGTTAATGAAACTGAACAACTTTTCCCAAGGGTTAATGATGCCGACAAGTAAAAAAACGCATTTAAGCTATATATCTTTTTCTATCTGAAAAAGTATTAAAACTGGCTGATGTCGTAAAATCCTAAATAGTAAACAAACTGTCATCATTTGTTTTTCTATAGCAAAAGGCGTTTCCGATTTTCTTGGGCAGTTTCAACCAGCACTGAACTGTTTTTATGCAAATTTTTTTTGCTGAAAACTTCGTCTAGAAATTTAATGATTTGACTGGCTGCCGTTTGACTGGCTAAAGTTTAAAAGAAATTTGCTTCCTTTTGCGATCCCACCCAAGTAAGAATAAGTTAGGCTTGTTCTGACCCCTTCCTCCCATTAATCATCTTAAGAAATAAATGAACGGACCCTAGGTCCTACAGTACGACTATTAGACAGCTGTCAGATTTGTGCTTATGCTATAATAGAATGATGTAATTTCTTTAGATGTTTAAATTTTACTAATGGTCTACAACCGATCAATTGTCAGTATTATATATTTTTCTCTTTTTTTACTGCTGAAACGTGTATCCTCCAACTTAGACATTGGCAGAATTGTCCTATGTTGACGGAGGCCATTGAAAAAAAGAATTGAGTTTGGTCGATTTTCCTTTCTTGACGTCTCTTTTAGTTAGGATATGACAGCTGTCAAATATGGCTTATCCGGATGGCTTTACTTTAGGTCTTGAAGTCGCGTTATTCTAAGTGTATGTAAAGTCGAGTCTAGAGTATCAAATGTCTGCTAACATTCCGAACATTCAAAATGTTATGAATCACGACAGCCGGGGCACGTTCATACTCTGTGCCCGCTGTAACTGTCTATATTACGTCACTAGGACATTATGACGTCACCTCGTCTCGAGTTACTTGAGATTGCATTTGTGCATTCTTGTGTTGCCTTTTTGAACGAAGCCTATTAGGACTAGGAGAAAATTTTGCATTCCCTGTAAATGCAACATCTAACACTGATAAAACTCTTCCATTGCTTTATATATTATAAGGTTATCATATGAGTATATATTCGTTTTTTTTCTTAAATAATGTACTTATGCATTAGTATGTAAAATAGTTTATTAGTATATGTAGATGTTTCAAGTTTCAAGTTTTTATTTGCATTACCACATGGTTTCACTACATAGATCTTAAAATATTACAAGTCCAGCATGTAGCACCTCGCAGAGGCACAGCAAATTGTTTTGGTAGCAACAATCATATTATTTAACAAAGATTTGAAAGATATTTGTAACATTGAACATTATCATAATACATGTTACTCTTTTTCTTTATAGTAAAAATAATTTTTATATTCATAAAAGAAACTACACAATATAATGTACCTATGCACTATCCCGCTTAACCATACATACTTTCTTTTTTCACCCAAAGGTTGATTGGTAGAAATTGCTACCTCAGCAATAAGCCGCCTAAATTGTACCGATGTTTTCTTTTACTGTATCTGTTTGTTTTGTTGTGTTTTGCACAAATAAAACATATTGTATTGTATAAATTTTATCCCTTTGTCACTTTTAACGACACCCACAGGTAGAATTGGGGTGATGCTATTCTGAGCTGGCATCACACGGCACCATCACAGCGTCTATTATTAGGCTTCGTTCAAAAAGGCAACATAAAAAATGCACAAAGTCATTAGTGTAAGATGTTGCATTCCCTTTAAATGCAACATCTTACACTGCGCTCGCCATTCCGCCTGCCAAGCGTGGTGAGTATGGCAATACCTAGGGTAAGGTCTATGTCCAGCAGTGGACTGTTGTGGCTGTTGATGTATCCGTACTAATATTATAAATCTGAGAGTTTGTGTGTATGTATGTATCTATGTTTGTTACCTCTTCACGCTCAAACGGCTAGACCGGTTTGGATGAAATTTGGAACACAGGTAGAGTATAACCCGGAATAACACATAGGCTATCATTTACCGCGGGAAAATAACTATTACCACAGGAAAATGAGTGGCAGCGGGTAAATCGCTGGGAGGAAATCTAGTGTATTTATATAAACGGTCAACCATATAGTACTTCGTGGAACACATATGTATAATACCTAGGTACTTAGAATCATACGAGATACCACTTTTACTACTTTGAAAGGGTAGTAGGCATGAAATCTTAATAATATATAAACGCTCGTCTTTTTAATGTCTTTTACATTTTCTATAATGTTTTTTATGTGCAATAAACTATAAATAATCAAAAATAAATACGATAGAAAACGAACACACGCCTATTTGCGCCAAAAAATACCTTATTATGGATTCATAACCTGGAAATGTTGGTTTAATATTTTTTTAATACAGTTGATCAAAGAACAGGCTAACAAATCTTCGGCTACATATTGTATGTTTCCTACATCATAATTACTATCATTTCCAAAACCTCTCTGACCTTTAGAAAGCTTTCGACGATCTCGATCACGATATTTTATCAAAAATATTAATCTCAATAAACTGTTCGAGCCACAACTGTTAACTATTTAGTTGGAAATTTACGATCCGCCTTTTATCTTACAGTCACATAAATTAATAAGGTATTTTTCGAAGATTTATAAAGGGGTGTGCCGCAAGGTTACGGTTTGGGAATGACTCTTTTAATAGTTTACAATACTTAAGCAATTTGATGAATGTAATAAGTGAACTACAATAGATGAGGTTAATCCTTTTTTTTTATTATGTTTTATTTTGAATCTGGTGCGAAAAAGATACTACATTTTTTTGTAAAAAAAAAGCAATTGATTTGTCTAAGGTTTTGCACAAATTTAAAGAACCAGGGCTCCAATTCTCTTATTTTTTGCCACTGTCATGCCATCAACACTCAACTGTCATTCAATTGTCCATGCGATTTTCTATACTTCAAACTGTTATCTTACCAGAATAAGACACGACATAAACCATCCAACTGAAACACAACTGAGCCCTTTTTTAGATAGCGGAATACGGCCTCTGAATTAGCCTTAGACCTGCAAAACAACGAAAAACTTGGAAATCGCTTTTCTTGTTATGAGAATCGGGCGCCTCCATTTCATTTTATTCTAATTATACACTTACGGGCTATTTATAATCTGAGCTTTATTTTTATTCTGTTTAAATTATAACTCATCTTAATAGGTTGAGTTATAGCCGTGACATTTTAATTTATGCGTGAATTCTTGTTGTTTCTTACAACTTCTAACCTGAACAGATTGGAAAGATTGAACTACAGCCATAACGATTATTGATAACGGATTTATTATAATGTGGGTTTACACGACTTACTTGTTAAAATTTTTGTAGAGAGTTTTATCCCTCTACGTTTCGGCTGCTTACGGCAGCCTTCTTCACGGAGGTCGACAGATCACATACGCCCGCCCGTCAGCTGTGATTGCCGAACACTGCGGGCCGCGGCTCGCTGCGCTCGCGCCGAGATGGCGGGTGGCGCTGCAGTGGCCGCAGTTAGTGGTTCTTGCGGTGGTTGCGGTTGACTTGCAGAGTCCATAATCGAAAAGTCCGAACAAAATACACTAACCACATCATCACTTTTCACTTGGTTTACTGCCGCCGGTGATACTGTTTTTAGCACTGGCTTCCATGACGGCGATAACGACCAACCACTATCTCTGTTAAAATTCGGACGACGGCTTATTTCTATAGCTTCCCGAACTTTGCGTGGTACAAAGAATTTTTCCCTAGCCAGAATAGCTGTCTTGTCGAAACGAATATAGTGGTTGGTGTCCGGATTCAGCGAGTGTTCTGCTACCGCCGACGTCAAAGTGTTGCAGTTCTTTACGCTCCGTATGTGCTCTGCAATTCTTGTAGAAACATGTAAGTAAGTCGTGTAAACCCACATCATGAGTGATACTTGTTCGTTTAAGGATTTATTATAATACCATCACGTAACCTTCGTCCACAAATTACGAAACGCATTTTTTCTTTTTATGATAGTATGGACGTAACGGCGATATAGTATGAAAAATAACATGTCCTTAATTTCTCCCTGTTGGGGAGTAAGTTTGTTAATCATTTTATTCGGCAGAATACAAGTCTATAGGTTAGGTTTTTCACTAGTGCAGTATTCTGCTCATGTACTGCTTGTGCACTGGTATTACTTTAATACTCATCAGTGAGTTGGCGAGCGCAGAACAAAGTTTTGTAGTTCATATGAAACGCAACAGCTATGGCGGCGCCATGCCGCTAGCCGTGTGGTGCCGGCAGAGTAGAATAGCACCACCCCATCTCTTCCCGTGGGGGTCGTAAGAAGCGACCGAGGGATAAATCCGACCCAACACAACGGTCCTGGAGAGGCCAACTCCACAATTAAACCCGGAACGGGGTCTCCTGGGGGCGCGTGTGATAGAGATCTACCGCGCGGCAGACTCCTGCAGCCGACCTGGCTCCGCACGTATCGACTTAGTCGTTCCTGCGGATCCAGCCAGGAAGGCCGAGAGGGTGGCGCAGGTCCTGGACAGCACTGCGTTTTCCATAATTGCGTCCCAGGCAACGCAGTGTCTGCCTCAGACACTGTTTAAATCGTCGTCTGTCACAGACGTGTGAGGCCAATCATGATGGCGGCTCCAATTTAGACGGGGGAGGGTCTGACCAGGCAATATCTTTCGTACTAACAGGCGCCTATGTTATGAAACTACAGGCTACAACTCTACAGGAGAAATTCTTAGTACATTGCGTAGCCGGTTCATATTCTTGGTATCATAATGGCTAACCGACTACGCAATGAACATCGAATTTCACTAGTAAATTTGTAGCCTGTAGTTTGATAATATCGGGTACAGGGCGTCTCTACTATGAAGGAATTTTGAATTGTAAGTTTATTTAGGTATATTTAATGTATTCGTGTGTAGGTTTATTTTTATCTTATTATAATTCTATTGTGCACGCCTAATCCGCTTGACTAATAAAGTCTCACTTTACGTAGGTCAGCTGGAAGAAATTTCTTAGTAGAAACCCGATAGACCCTGGTGTCGAGAATTTTTCACATGAGATGGTTGTTTAACGACCGCCATCTAAGTAATCATAGACAGCAACCGGTACCAACGGCTTAACGTGCCCTCCGTAGCACCACAGTATAATTAATAGTACTAGCGTACAGTATGGTCACTCCCTGCCTCCCCCTACAAGCGCCGCCCACCCGCGCTCGGAGGACGCTCAGACACCGGCTAGCAAGGACGCGACGACGAAGGTCATTTCATACTGCCGCACATTGCATTCCCGATTCGCGAACGCAAAATGGCGGCAACCCTGACATGTTGTCTCACACACACAAGCATGGTCCGCGTTCACCTACGCGAGCTTAGACTGTGTGCGTAGCAACGCGTTTGTTTCATACATTTGAGCGCCAGTGTCCGAGGTGTGGTAGCACGGAACACAGGAAGAGTATAACCTGGAATAACACATAGGCCACTTTTTACCGCGGGAAAACAACTAGTACTACGGGAAAATTAATGGCAGCGGGTGAAATCTCTGGGCAGAAATCAAGTTAGTAATAATAACAAAAACAGGTAATATTTGCACAAAATGTCGTCCATATCCCGCCATTTTAGCTTTGTTGTCACACTCATACTAGTCTAGTCTGTCTAGTTGTGCTGTGTTTACACGCGACCTACATTGTTGAGCGCAGTTAAGCCTCGTTGAGGTCACCTCTTAAGCCATGTACAGAGTACACGTAATGACACAAAGGTGTCATTTTCAGAAAGTTTAGTCACATATTTTATGGTTTATGAAATTTTAAATTCGTTCGAAAAATCTTTGTAGGTAAGTACTAGAGCAATCCTAATACGTTGCTTCATTTTGTATGGAAAAACGTAAATTTTCTGAAATCAGTTATAATTTCTGGTTTATACTTAGATGATTTGATGTTTATTTAAAATAAAAGAGTAAAAATAAAAATAAAGAAGTCTTTTGAATTCACTCTAAAATATAGCAATACTAAATTTCCGCCCAGTGGTTTTACCCGCTGCCTCTCATTTTCCCGTGTTAATAGTTGTTTTCCCGCGGTAAAAGTGGCCTATGTTTTATTCCGGGTTATACTCTACCTGTGTTCCAAATGTCATCCAAATCGGTCAAGCCGTTTGAGTGTGAAGAGGTAACAAACATACACACACAAACAAACTCTCAGATTTATAATATTACGGATCAACGTGTGTCCATGACATGACCCAACGTAGAATTAATTCAACAATATCCCACACAATTGTGGCGCGAGTTGTTTCCGGTTGTAACATATAACCGGAAGTTCATTTACACTGTCTCTTATTTCATACGACGCCATTTTGTTTGACTAATTGTTTCAGTTTCCTGATGTTTTTCATATTGTTCGTAATTTGCAGATTCATATCAAAATTGTTAAAAGATAATCTAGCTTAGGTAGGTAGGTAAAAATGTAAAAGTAACATACATAAATATCATGCCTTTATCCCTTGCGGGGTAGGCTTCCGTAAAAACGGACATTTACACCACGTCTGACAAATATTTCAGTTTCGTTTAAAAAAACGTGTATTACTATTGTGACAGGTCGTCAGAAATTCAATAGACATGTATGTAACCCTCGTGTTCCTCGGGTCTCTAGAACACACGCGGAAACTGAAATGTTTTGGATTTAATGTAGGATCCAAGGGTTTAAACCGCACAATTTTAGGCGACAACCTGACACATATTTTGATACCTAGAAGATTTTTCTTTAATAGCCATTAAAATGTTTTGTTAGACGTGGCTATATAGCGACCGTACGTTGTCGGCCGTGAAAGTTCTGCCGCAAGGAATAAAGGCGTGATATGTGTATGTAGCGTAGCGTTGGACGCCCTCCGGCCAGATGATCCGATGACTTAATAAACACACCGTTTTTTTGTTTTTTTTTAAACAAGCTTTTATTTATTTGAGTGCACTATTTGAAGAGTGGTTGGCAAGACGATTCCAACGAGCCCAAACTCTAATATGGGTACATAGTTTCATCTCTGAGATGCTATGACCACCTTCCGGCTCCATCATCATATCAGCTTTTTGACATAATAATATTGCATTGTCACCACGGATTGTCACCCAATTTACATGACTATGCAAAATTTTAGATCAATCGGAAGTCGTTAAGTGGCGCAAATTTTGCTTCCAAGATTTGACCCGTACAAACGAACACGGCAAGTCAAATAAAAGCTTGTAAAAAAGGCGGCTGGTAGCGACTGGATGGCGAAAACGAGAGATCGTGTCCTATGGCGTACCCTGAGGGAGGCTTACGTCTAGCAGAAGACTACAATAGACTGATGTATGTATGTGTAATGTGTATGTATGATACAAGCCAATGACCATGACTCGAAGCCGTGTAAGCTAATACATTAACAAATATCGAAAACTAATGTAAACCATAATTTCCGTTACACACCGACCACCTGCCGTAACTCTATCAAATTTGTTGACTAATGCAAACAAAATATCGACAAGCTATCGACATGTGTCACTGCACTATTCCAATATTGACAACAATTCACGCCACGAAAGGAATCGATTTAATTTCTTCTTTTTATTCTGGCGTTTTCATTGTGATTTTGCTAGTGTCAAGTTTGGATGATGACGACTTTAAAAAAATATCTGTCATCGAGTGGACTGGGCAGTTTTCTATCCGACAGGAATCGAGCTTATTTTGTAATGTCATACAAGATGGCGTTGTACTTACTTGGTATTTTGACATTAGAGTCATAAATACATTTCATGCGCAGCTGCCTAGTTTTACCGCCCTGCTTAAGCAGAGACGATTGCGGTGGCTAGGGCATGTGCACCGGATGGAACCTTCGCGTCTACCACCCACGGCGTGTTCTGCTTGGCGCTGCAGCAAACGCTAAAAGAGGGGTTGGAAGACCTATGCTGCGTTTCAAAGATTGCGCCAAGCGGGACATGGCTGCGTTTAACATTGACCATCAAAGCTGGGAGAAGCTTGCTGAGGATAGGGACGAATGGCGTAAGAGTGTGTTTGATGGGCGTAAAACACACGATAATGCCTGGTTTTCTGGTCTCGCTAACAAAAGGCAAAAACGTCATCTAAACATGCATGTGCCAGTCTGAAATTCCACCTTCAAAAGTCAAAATACCAAAAGTCTTGCCTCAGACACTGATTAAATCGTCTGTCACAGACGTGTGAGGCCAATGATGATTGCATACGTTTATATGGAAAGAAACATTGTCCTTGTTATTGCAAAAAAGTTCCCGAATTTAGACTCTTTTCAAATCATTTTTCTATACGATTTGGCGTTGTCAAACGATTTAGACACTGTTTACCTTTTTTGTAATAAAATTGTTTCAGTTTCGTAGCTCAATGCCATCTAAATACACTTGAAGATTGGCTAAAAAGTTTCCCATTTATTTTATTTCATTTTATTGACGTTTTCATTGTGATTTTGCCAGTGTCAAGTTTCGATGATGACGTCTTTTAAAGAATACTTTATCATGCGTGCAATTTAACATCCTGTCATTTGATGTAGGGAGCATTATTAGGGCTTATTTTTAGTTTATTAGTTGTTTTTTATTTCTGTGTGATGCTGGATTGGAATTGCATCACCAATCACCATCATCCCATTTCATTCCCGCGGTTTATTCAAGTCGTTTGACAGACGCATCCGTAAACGCACCGTAGCCGTATTTGTATCGGATCTGGCAGGTCTGGCAGACGCATGCGTTACGATGCGTTAAAAATACGCAGCGACGGACCGCAAGTAGGAGAAACGTCTATTAAATGCATAAAAATAAAAATAATTTATTTCAGACAAAGCCCATACATTAATTACAATTTAAATTATCACATTTAAATAATTTTATCAAATGTATCGCCTATGAGGCGACTTAGAAACTTGAGGGATGGAACCTTGCACGAATTTAGGCGATGGGTTGACAACCTGCATATTTGTATGTAGTATGGTGGTAGTATGTCTCCGCTGGACTCATTCGTGGCACGGCCACTATTCCAATATTGACGCGCCCGGCTGTCATGTCAATCTTACGTCAACTGTCAATAGACGGCAATGATTGGTTACAGTTGACATTTTTGTGTGACAACCGTAGAAAGGTCATGTATGTGTGGTGTCGACGAGCTGGTTTTATTGAGTTTTATTTAGACGTGGAAGAAACGCGAAATAAGCTCTATCATTTTGTTACTACTTTCCGAAACGCATAAGAAAGCGATTCCTTTTCATACTTATTTATAACTATTATCAATTATTTCTTTATAATGTGTATGCATTTTGTTTACTTTATCTGTGCAATTTATTTTAGGCAAAATGTAAGAAGAACAGTCTGAAAACCAGTGCTGAGTAACTCTGGTTACCAGCGTATACTGAGACTGCCCATCAAACACACACACACACACATATCACGTCTATTATCCCTTGCGGGGTAGGCAGAGCGCAAACGGCCGCGAAAACAGACATTTACGCCACGTCTGACATATATTTGAGGGTCATTCGGAAAATTGTGTATCGCCATAGTGACAGGTTGTCAGCCCATCGCCTAAAATTGCAATAGTAGTAGGCTTCTGACATGGTTGTGTAACGACCGCCGTCTAAGTAATCATAGACAGCAACCGGGACCGACGGCTTAACGTGCCCTTCGAAGCGTGGAACCATCTTTCTTTTTCGGACAATCAGGTAGTTCAGCCCGCAATCATACTAAGCCACATTGAATAAAGTTATTGAATTTTATTTATCATTTTCATTTTCAATGTCCTAACCAGACTGGGAACAAATTCACATAGTGATAATTATCAACTTTGTAAGTGCACCACTGAGAATCGAACCCGAAACCTTTGCGTCGCAGGCAGTCGCACTACCACTGCGCCACATCGGCCGACCATGTGTAAAATACAATGAAAACTAATAATTCAAATATTTTATCTGCGCCATTCTAATAAAGGCAATCAAAGATTATGAAAATCAACCCGACCAAACTAAACTGTTTTTAAAACGTAGTAGTTGAGCTTACATAGACATATTACACTACATATCTACAAGTTACAAGCGCATTCTTTACCACGTTTTAAAATGGACCTACTTTTTTTAACCCGCTGCCTATGGCCACTATAAAATAAAAAAAATACCGGCTAGTGTTGTGTGCTTGTCGCACGGCGTTAATGCATGTGTCACGACGGCTTATTGGCTCTTCTCACGAATAGTGATGGGATACGCGAATATCGATATCGATCGATTAGTCTACAAAGTGTTTACACTAATCATCTAGTTGGTACAATCAATACTTCTTCTCTTCGTGTAGGACACCGAGACAACCAACGACCCGATGAACCTGGTATCAGAGTCTTTCAACTGCCTACTACTTCTAGTAGGCCTCTGACATGGTTGTGTAACGGTACTTTCACAGCACCTGGCATTATATTTTACTTCTATATTCTTTTTCAAGATAAGTACGATCGCCAAACTATTTCTGATATCTTTACATAAATAGGTACAGAATTCTGTAAACATTTTGTAAAAGATCCATATCCTATATTATATTTGTCCATTGGTCAGGTAAAGATCTTAAAACTATACAGCCTCGTCTTCAGTTAGTACTCTTCTTTGGTCTTAACCTTATGCCTAACTTACTCATGGAAACACAAGAACGCCGTTCGCGTTCGAATGCTCACATAAATTTACACGGGAATATCAAGACGAATCGAACAATTACCCTTAATTTTTCACTTTCACTATATTTTCTTACACTGCCATCACATTATTAAGTTAATCTCACAAAAAATATTCAGGAAAATGAGAAATAAAAGTTACGTCCGCAACCTCACGTTTCCCGCGCAAAACCCAGAACCACTTTGTATTTTTGTTTACCAAGATCTGCTGTAATTCGCTCAACTGCCGTCGAGTCGAGGTAACTAAACTATCGATAAGTATATCGATTTGTCCCATCACTAGCCCGACAAATATTGAACTATCGATGGGCACTCGCGTGTGTCAACAAACGATCCAGTCCGTATATGGAGAAAGTTAATTTCGGGATATTTATAAGTGCGATCTACAGTGACTTTGACATGTACCCTTAAGCGCTATCTCGTTGACATAAGGTTCATTATTGCCAAGGGTGCATGTTGAATGTTGTAGAGTGTATCTTATTGGAGTGTCTTATTGAGATTGCTTTTGCGAATTGTCTCTCTTGATCGATTGTGCAGATCAAGACAGACAGTAAAATAAATATGTAACAGTTTTAAAAATATTCTTACTGAGGCCCGGCTGTCCGTCTGTCTGTCCGTCCGTCCTACAGTTACGAGAATGTATCTCCTGAACCGTTATACCTAGACAGTTGAAATTTTCACAGATGATGATGTTTCTGTTGCCGCTATAACAACAAATACTAAAAATTGGAATAAAGTAAATATTTATGGGGGCTCCCATACAAAACACGTGTTTTGTTGTTATAGATAATGGTACGGAACCCCTTCTGCGCGAGTCCGACTCGCACTTGGCCGTTGTTTTTTCTTCTTCTTTTGGTATTCAACGGTTCAACTTGTCAGTAGTATCCGACGTAAACAGTTCGTTCGTTAGCTGCTTTCTTCTTCTCTGAACGTCCTTTTGTACACAAATATCACGCCTACAATCCCTTGCGGGGTAGGAAGAGCGTAAACGGCCACAATAAACGGACATTTACGTCACATCTGACAGATATTTGAGGGTTATTCGGAATATTGTGTATCGCATGGTATCGCTATAGTGACAGCATCTTAGAGTATACATAGACAAGCTAGACAGCTCACAGCATAGACCAAATGGTGACAGGTTGTCAGCCCATCGCCTAAAATTGCAATTCCTTACGACTCCCGCTGGGAGAGAGGGTGGGGCTAGTGGTTTTGTGGGGCTATGTATTAGTTTTAAGAATACTTAATGAAATATTTATTTATAAGGTATATGAACATAAAACTAACAAAATTTGATTATTTACAGAAAAAAATAACCTAAAACTAAACTATGAAAAGGTCCTCCAGTGCGCCCCCATCAGACATGGTCCCCAGTAAGCTGGCAACGTTTCCTCTTTGAATGGCCAAACTTAAACGTTGGGCAAAGAAGCTGCCAGCTCTCCGGTCCCCGGTAGTCTCATTGAGGCGCGCTGACACCTCGTAAATAACTTTCTTTGCGGAGGGGCCCCAGGTCCCCATTGTCTCAAAGCCCACGGGAGAGAAAATGAGGCTTCCGGAAATCTCCTCGTACTTCCGCGCCTTCGCGGCTTCGGCACCTGCGGCTGCGGCACCTGCGCGGGCGCATGTGGCGTGTATGTGTGAGGGCGCAAGTGTGTCTACGCACGTGATATCCCACACCATACATTTGCCTCTTTGCCATGGGATGAGCGTTACCCCATCGGGCCTCTTGCCGTCAGAACGAACGATACCGTTTGGTTCTAGTTTTGCCGGAACGTTCGCTGAGGCAAGGGCTCGACGTAGGATGTCATTAAGGGCTGCGTGGCGTGGAATGCGGCCGGCGCTCATGCGGCAGGTCAGCCCGTGGTGGCCATATTCAGTCACGGGCGCACCGCATCTGCATTGGTGAGGGTGAACTGTTTTAAGGCCTAACCGGAGGGCAACAGCGAGAGAGAGGGTGCAGCTGTCGAGTAATGTGCCGGTGTTTTCTGAGGGTACGGCATTTAGCCAGAGGCCGGACTCTCTCTCGAAGGCAGCCAGGAGACGGGCGCGCTGTACAGGGCATGAGCACGCATTCATGAGATCCACTTGGGTTTTCTGACAAAGAGGCTCATCCCACCGTCTCTGAAGGTGCATGGCATCGGGAGGGTCGCGGCAGCAGAGGGATTTCCATGTGTCAACAGCTTCCGAAAGATGGACAATCTCAGCAGCCCCTAGAGTGGAACCGACGATTTTGTGAAAGAGTTGGTGGCAGCTGTATGCGGATGACAGGTAGGCCGGGAGGGAGACAGAGGTCACCTTGCGGATCCCAATACCCCCAAATCGAACTGGTAGCGAAGCTTGCGACCAGGCCCCAGCTGGCAAATTGCAGTTCAAGATCTTTGAAAGGAGGATAGAGATTTGATCGTCTACTGCTGACAGTAGAATTGGAAACTTCCAGAGGTGACAGCACCGCAGGACATATGTGAACTTTGGCACGAAAAGGCAATATTTAATGATAGTTAGGGCAATGTGGGGGTTAAGCTTGAGTAGCCGATCAAAGGTGTCCTCAAACTTGGCTATCTGCTCTTGCATAAAGGGTGTGATGCCTTCGTCTAGCAGTGGCGCTCCTAGTAGCCGCAACGAGTCCTGAGTGATGGTCCGTATGTTAGGGGCGACGTTATTGAATTTATCTTGGATGTCGTTTCTGCATTCTGGGGCTATGGATGGATGGATGTATAACTCGCACTTTCCAAAGTTTAATTCCAGGCCAATTTCCGAGAATCGGCTAATGAGGTTCTGCAGGTCATCCAGGACTTCGTCGGGCTGGCCACCAAGGGTGCCATCGTCTAGGTACCACACATTGAGTTTGGAGCGCATAGAGGATATAATAGGGTGGATGCCCAGGCTGAATATTGCGGGTCCGAGAGGGTCTCCCTGTTGGCAGCCCACAGTGGAGTGCAGGAGGTGACTTTTATACACTAATTTAGATGGCGAACTGTAGCATTGCCATAAGAACTGAAATATGGCTAGGGTGTTTTCCTTTACCTGGGTTAAAAGGGCTCCGCGGTCAATGGAGTTGAATGCATTTTTGACGTCCACCTTAAGCAGGACCTGTATAGCGTCATTTTTAAGGATGGTGCGAGTGGCGTGAACTGCAGCCTCGCACCCTCCTTTAGACCCGAAACCCATTTGAAGGGGCTGAAATTTGGCCGCAAGAGGTCGTGTAATATGTTTGCAGCAGATTTTTGCAACCAGACGCCTGAGTGTAGTGCCGACTGCTATTGGCCTTATACCCCCGTCTTTTTTCTTTAACGCACAGAGGTTGGCCCCGTATAAGATGTCCAGCACCTCCGTGTTAACTTTCCCGGCCAACATGACGTTGGCAAGAGAGGCCAGGCTCGAAGCAAGATTATTACCAACAGCTCCTGTGGAGTAGCACACGAGGTCTTTAAGGTGCTGCGGAGAGATACCATCCAGACCGCCACATGAGCCGTTTTTAAATGACATTATAGCAGGTATGATGTCTTCGGCAGTGACGGTAGGTGGAATATTCCCATCTTGCTGAGGGTCTGGCAACTGGCAAGCAGCTAGTGGCGAAGGATGTTTGGCGTGGAGCGAGCGCAAAGTTTCGTCGTTGTCGGGGGCAATCAAGTCACTCGAAAACAATAGCTGGCTGGCACCCCTCAGGTCGCCATCGCTGACTTTGGTCTCAACTGCTCTGAAAACGTTATGAGGTCTGCGGCTGTGGTGTGCCGGGGGCTTGGGCCCTGACGCGTTAGCAGGTGCAGGTGGACGGGGAGTGGGATAGCTGCAGTTATTCTTTACTTTTTGGGTGAGACTTAGTTTTCTGTTGTCGTCTTTGTTTACGTGTAGCACGTAGTAACTAAATGTAAGTAGCTCTCTCCAGTGTGAGATGCTGTTGGAGATAACTACTCTGTCAATACAGGATTTGAGGGAATTGGCAACACTAGACCGGGCACCACGGGGAATGCGCTTGATAACTGGTACGCTGTTTTTAAGATTACTCAATGTTTTCCAGAATGGCTTGGAGTTAGGTTCATGGACAGTGTTAGGGGGCTCTGTCTGCTGTATTGGTAAGATGGGGTCTGTTGTGCCAGAGACAGGTGAGAAGCGAATAGGATGGTGCTTTTTGGCGATGTGTATATTAAGACCTCGCCGTGTCTTAAAATATTTCGGGAGGCCATCGCACAATTCGCATTGAAAGTACAGGTTTTGGGAAAGGCTGCTGGATTGGCCGTCGTAACTGGCTGCTGTCGGCGGGATTGGTTGCGACATTAGTTTACCATGGGCGCTGAAACAGTGATCGTAACTTTAATATAAACATTATGTAAATAGGTGGATAAAAACAACAAGCTAATTCATATTCATCCGTGTGATGCCGGCTTAGAATAGCATCACCCCATTTCTTGCCCGTGGGAGTTGTAAGAGGCGACTAAGGGACTTGAGGGTGTGTATTGCAGTTTTAGGCGATGGGCTGACAACCTGTCACTATGGCTATACACAATTTTCCGGATGACCCTCAAATGTTTGTCAGAAGTGGCGTAAATGTCCGTTTACCCCGCAAGGGATTATAGGCGTGATATGTGTATGTATATGTATGTATGTTAAAATAGCATTCATAAGCATCTGACGTCCTTTTGTACATACTTAGATCAAGATTGAATCTGTAGTGATTAAATTAAACCTACTTTTCGGCTTTACAACGCGATTTTGTGTGTTGGACTGATCTGATAAAAGATTTTGTAATACTGAATTCCAACCAAGCAAGCATCAAACGAAAATGTAAGAATGTGGAATCTCTTAAAAGTTATTTCACGACGAAAATAACTAAAACATCAGCCTTTGTACAACACCAGCAGTTTTAGTGAATTTCTCCGTTTTACGCGGCAAAGGAATGCCCTAACGAAGTCGGCCATGACAGTTATGACAAAATATGGCGGATTTAAAGATGGCGCGAGGCGTGGGTGTCATCGAATCGGTAAAGCGGTGATGCACAGTAAAATCGATCGAATGAGAAATTTTCTAGGGATTCTCGACTGTCATGTAAAGGGCGCTGAGCTTTATTGACATAACGTTTCTTTACACGAAAACTGTACCACTTTATAAATTTCGTCGTTTCTTCGTTTATTTGAATTGTTCTAAATTTCGTCATTGTTATTCATTTACTAACATTAACGACACTCAATATAATAGCAAGACGACAAGTTTTTTTTGTAGCAAATCAAACTTAACAGAATTATTTAGTAACGAACACAACGTGAAACGGAACCTGTGACAAAACTATGGCTGCCACCAGCCATATTGAAACGTCAAAATTACAATTGAGCACAGGGGCCTCTGGTTTGACATTCAGAACTATCAACAGAAAAACTTCCATTGAGTAAATAAATGAATAGTAGGTACCAGTTTAAGTGGTTCTATAGTAGGTAACACAGCTATTTTTATACTGCTTATGTTAAGTTTTTTGTACATACATACATACATCACGCCTATATCCCTTGCGGGGTAGGCAGAGCGGACAAGACCGAAAAAACGGTCACTCACGACACGTCTGACAAACATTCGAGGGTCATTCAGATAATTGTGTATCACTATAGTGACAGGTTGTCAGCCCATCGCCTAAAATTGCAATACACACCCTCAAGTCCCTTAGTCGCCTCGAACGGCTCCCAAGAGCAAGAAATGGGGTGATGCTATTCTAAGCCGGCATCACACGGCCAAAGTTCAAGCTGTTATCACTACATAGTATAAAATAAAGTCGCTTCCCGTTTGGTGTCTCCTTATATCTTAAGAATTACCCAACGGATTTTGATGCGGTTTTTTTTATTACATAGAGTAACTTGAGAGGAAGGTTTATAAGTATAATTCATTCCGGGAAATTGTCACATTCCCATGGGAAAACAGGTAGTCCAACTGGTAGTAAACTTTTGACCCCCTTTTGACACCTTTAAGGATTAAAATTTCAAAAATGCTGAAACACGTATTTAATTATTTTAAGTTAGGAGTCTAATCATAAATTTTGACACAGATCACATTTAAGATAAAAAACTTTCATACAAACTTTTAACCCCCTTTTCACCCATTTAAAGGTTAAAATTTCAAAAATGCTGAAACACGTGTTTAATTATTTTAAGTTATTAGTCTAATCACAAATTTTGAAACAGATCACATTCATTTAAAAAAACGAACTTTCATACAAACTTTAAACCCCCGTTTGACCCTTTTACGGGTTAATATTTCAAATATGCTGAAACACGTGTTTAATTATTTTAAGTCATAGGTCTAATCACTTATTTTGAAACGGATCACACTTAAGACAACGAACTTTCATAAAAACTTTTAACCCCATTTTCATCCCTTGGGGGATTAAAAAAAAAACGGAATTTAAAGTAAAGTCGCTTCCCCCGTCTGTCGCTGTCTGTTTGTTTGTATGTATGCTTAAATCTTCAAAACCACTTAACGGATCTGGATGAAGTTTTTTAAAAGATAGAGTGTTTCAAGAGGAAGGTTTTTATGTATGATTTATATCGGGAGAAGGTCTGTTTCCCGTGGGAAATCAGTTAGCAGCGGGTGAAACCGCTGGGCGGGCCGCTAGTTGTATATATAAATAAGAAAGTTAGAGTTTTTCTCGTGAAACTGAAAAACTTTCCCCAAGAAACATATTTAAAAAATACAAAAATGTGTGACGGAGCTTTTTGGTCAGTGGTGTGTTTGCATAAGTGCGTCCCCGGCTTTACCAACTTAGTATAGATAAAGTAATAAATGACGTATATGTATATGTGTAGTATTTATTGTATATTGTTGTTGGTATTATACGTATGTACATATTACTGTGTTATATATATTCAAGCCTTTCTTTGATGTATTTTTTTTTTGTTTAATGCACCTGTTTTGACCCTTTTCACATGCCCTAAGGTAGACTGGGAAATAATGCCTTTGGCGTTAAGTCCGCTCGTGTACATTTTTGTGCATAAAGCTGAATAAATAAAAATAAATAAATATTCAGCAGCAGCGACCAGCATCATTGGATTTTAAGGTATCAGTCGGCCCATGTGCCTCAGTGGTGGTACGACTGCCTGCGACGCAAAGGTTCCGGGTTCGATTCCCGGTGGGGCACTCACTAAAGTGAAGGTTAAGGCTACACTTTGTGAATGTGTTCCCAGTCTGGTTAGAACATTGCATGCTAAACCACCTGATTTTGCGAAAAGAAAAATGGTTCCGTGCTTCGGAGGGCACGCTAAGCCGTCGGTCCCGGTTGCTGTCTATGATTTGATTACTTAGATGGCGGTCGTTACACAGCCATTACAGAGGCCTACTTGTAGTAGTAGGCGGTTGAAAAACTCGGACACTAGGGTTCATGGGGTCGTTGGGCAATGGGCAACTCGGTTTCCTACACGCAAAAGAAAGAAATAAGTAATTTAAATCGTGTGATGCCGGCTTAGAATAGCATCACCCCATTTCTTCCCCGTGGGAGTCGTAGGAGGCGACTAAGGGACTCGAGGGTGTGTATTGCAATTTTAGGCGATGTGCTGACAGTTTAGTTTAGTTTAGTTTAGTTTTATTTATTGCACATTGAAAATTACATTATAAATTCCATACACGATAACATATAAGAACTCACAGTGTGCTCGTCAGAAATACAAAAAAAGGTATAAATTCATTTTTAAAATAATATGTCAAAGAGCTAAATAATATCAATATTATAGTAAAACATGTAATTATGATAATCAAATTTCAAATGAGGAAATAATTGCTGTTTATATGACATACTTAAAAAAATCTAGATACTCTTTTACAGAGTATAATGTCTTTTCCAACAAGAGGTTCCTCAATCGCGACCTAAACGTTTCATCAGAGGGTTCTGCTCTTAGATCGGATGGTAACCGCTCATAGTATGTGGGACCGATGACACGCGGGTTTCTTTCAGCCAGTACCATGCGACGTGGAACCGTCTTAAGGCGCCCGGTGCTACGAGTTACCTTCCCTGGTACACTTACTCGTTCGAAATTCGACAAGTTTTGTCGCGTATACATAATAACCTCAAAAAGGTATTGGGCAAAGTGGGTCATTATGCCATATTTCTTAAATAGTTCTCTGCAAGAGAACTTCGGATTGACACCTGCCATTGCTCTCAGCGCACGTTTCTGCATAATTAGCACTCTATCTGCATCCGTTGAGTTACCCCAAAGGATTGACCCGTAGGACATGAGCGAGTGAAAATAGACAAAATATGTTTGACGCAGAGCACTGGCTAAAACCGCAATGGTTTTAGCTTACGTAATGCGAAAGCTGCGCTACTGAGCTTCCCACAAAGAACGTCAACATGTTGTTTCCAGTTCAGGTGAGCATCTACAGTGAACCCCAAAAATTTGCAAGTGTCACATATTGGTATTGGACTGCGTATTGATTCGGGCATAGCTATGCTTTTGCTGGAGAACAACATTACGTTCGATTTCGTCACATTGAGTATAAGTCCGTTCGCCGAGAACCACCGCTGTAGCTGCTCGCATACTCTACAAATCTTATCATTGAGCTGATCGTAGGTTTTTGCACTTACAACTACAGTAGTGTCGTCGGCAAACAGAACTATCAACCCGTCAGTAACAATCGACGGCAAGTCGTTTACAAATGCTAAAAATAAGGTATTTCCCAACGAGGAACCTTGGGGAATGCCTACCCTCACGTCACCTGCTTCAGACTTCAACTTGCTACCTTGTGAAGTGACGTGGACTGTTTGGTTTCTATTTGTCAAGAACGAGTGCAGCAGTTGGTGAGCAGTGTCTCGTAATCCATAAGCGTTCAGTTGATCTAATAGTAGTTTATGATTTATAACATCGAAAGCTTTTGATAAATCGCAGAAAATACTGGCTACTTTGTACTTATCGTCCATTCCCGTGATTATGCAGTCCATTATCCTGTGGGCTGCTGTTGTGGTTGACTTGTGTTGACGATAAGCAAACTGTTTGTCCGTAAGTAGGTCATTGTTTTCTAAGTGCTGCATCAGGTGTGTCGAAATAATCGACTCAACCATTTTCGAAATATTAGGCACTATAGTAATTGGTCTATAATTATCAATTTTATATTTTTCGCCCTTTCCTTTATATACCGGACATACTCTTGTGCATTTGAGCACATCAGGATATTTACCACTTTTAAATATTTCATTGATTAAAGTCACAAGAATAGGTGATAGTACCGGCCAGATGCACAAGAGTATGTTAACTGATATGTCGTATAAGTCGAGCGTACTTCGTGTTTTTAACATCGACTTAAGCACCTTATCTAGGTCTTTTTGTGTTAAAGTAGGTAAAGTGAGAGGAGGTACACTAATATTCTGCAAATAGTTGTCCAAGTATTTTTTTGAAATTTCTGAGTCTATTTTTTGTATAAACTGTGAACTGACGCCTATAAAATGAGAGTTGATGTAGTTTGGGACATCACGACTTGGTATGTCGATCATGTTACTGTCTTTCATATGAATCTCACCCACTCCCTTATTAGGGCATATCTCATCATTTACAACCCGCCAAATTTCTTTAGCAGGGTTTTTACACTCCGCTAGACGCTTTTCTACATGGTTTTGCTTAGCTTTTAGAGTTTCAGTTTTAATCAAATTTGAATAGTGGCTTATGCAGTTCATAATTAGGTCGTCATTGGGATACTGGCGCCTTATTTCAGTTAAATCGTTAAATTTTTGAATGTATTCACCTAATGTGTCTGTTAACCAGGGGATTGAGCTACTATTTTTTTTGTTTAGTTTTTTTATATGGAAAATGAATATCCATGTAATAAGTCAGTATTCGAAATAATTTATAAAATTTATAATTAATGTCCGAAGATATATGATTAATAAATTTGAAGTCATAATTTTCAATGTCAACAAAAAAAGCAAATATTGTTTGGTCATTAAACAATCTTCTTTCTATGAATAAATTAATCTTTTTACGTTGTAGCTGTCCCACAGATAAAGTATAAGCCTGACCATTGTGATCACTGATAAATGAATCCACGGGTACTACGTTTACGTTCCCCTCGTTACCACAGAGCGTTATACCACAATCAATCAACAACCTGTCACTATGGCGCGACACAATTTTCCGAATGACCCTCAAATATTTGTCAGACGTGGCGTAAATGGTCGTTTTTTTTGCGGCCGTTTACGCTTCGCCTACCGCAAGGGATATAGGCGTGATTTTTGTATGTATGTAAGTCATTATACAACGAAAAGTAGAAATTATTGTTTTATTTTTCTTCCACATCCTAAACTATGAATGTGATTCAGTTGATGTCCCTTTCATCTGGTAAAACAGCGGTCCCATTATTGCTTTTTTTGCCTCCAAAATTATGTTGCCGTAAAATTTTATTGTTAATTTGTTTTTTGAAACGATAATTGCTCCATAAATGTAAAACCCTAGAATGTTCTCTGCAGGGGGTCGAAAATGATTTATAATTATTAATTTTTTCGAGACGTTTAAGTAAATAGGTTGGTTTAGGCTGTGTGATGGCTTAGAATAGCATCACCCCATTTCTTTCCCGTGGGAGTCGTAAGATACGACTAAGGGAATCGAGGGTGTGTATTGCAATTTTAGGCGATGGGCTGACAACCGGTCACTATGGTGATACACAATTTTCCGAATGACTCTCAAATGTCAGACGTGGCGTAAGTGTCCGTTTTTTGCGGCTGTTTACGCCCTGCCTACCCTGCAAGGGATAATAGTCGTGATATGTGTATGTATTTTTGTGACGTTTAAGTAAACATAACTAAGAAAATAAAGACTTAACACTTTGTCGGTAAAATCTATTCCTTATTCATAAATATCCTGGACAATTCACACAGCGCCATCTAGCCCCAAACTAAGCAAAGCTTGTACTATAGGAACTAGATAGCTGATATCAATACTTATAAACCAAATTTTTAAAACACTTCCCGTGTTAGGTATACATTTTTTGAAAACTTTCAAAATTTTCGAGTGCGGGCAGGATTTGAACCTGCGACTTTCGCATTACTATAGTGGCGACGCCTCTTCCATCTGGGCTACCGCAGCTCATTCCTGGTCCGCCAATGATATACTTTTTTTTGTAAATAAATAGAATACATAGAAACACCCAGACTAAACACATAGCGCTGTGTGAATCGTCCAGGATATTTATTTGTTCAATGTTACGGCTATTCGACGTATATTGTGTCTTTTTATCAATCTACAGACATGCATTAGAAAACTGTGACTAAAGCGACACTTAGCTCATTTTATGGCCATTTTCCACCAACATGTCTCTTACATACATACATACATACATATATCACGCCTATAATCCCTTTCGGGGCAGGCAGAGCGTAAACGGCCGCAAAACGGTAATAAATACGCCACGTCTGACAAATATTTGAGGGTCATTCGGAAAATTGTGTATCGCTTGCAATACACACCTTCGAGTCCCTTAGTTACCTCTTACAACTCCCACGGGAAAGAAATGGGGTGATGCTATTCTAAGCAAGCATCACACGGCAAACATGTCTCTTCATCATAATATATTATGAAATATGAATGAGCATAAACACACTAAAACTGTAAAGTTAATGAAAACTTAACCCATAAACAAATACTTTAAACCTCTCTTAAAGATACTAAATAGTTTTTTTAAAAGGGGCGTTGTGTCGTAAAACTAGCGCCACTTCATGATAAAAAAATATTTTCAGGCATCCTTTTTTTGCCGCGAGATTGCGTCTTAAAAATGGCATCACCCAAAGTCTAACTTTGGGCCTTGATAAATATGACTAATACAATACGACTAAGGGACACGAAGATTTCATGAGTATTACAGTTTTAGGCGACAGGCTAACACAATTTTCTGAACCATCCTGAAATGTTTGTCAAACGAGGCATAAAATACCCGTTTTTCACGGCCTACTCCGCAAAATATAGGCGTGGCATTTATGTATGTAGAGATTTGATTTATACACAACTGCCCAACCAAAAAAGGAGTGTAATGTTTTTAGAGTTTATGTATGTCCACTGAACAGATTCGAATGGGAATTGTATCGGAAGAATTCTTACATTATCCCGAGTGTCATAGGCTAGGCTCTATCTCAAAAAGCATTTATTTATAATGCTTGTTATATATAGTGGCGCCAGTTACACAGCGCAACACAGCTCGCCTTAACTTAAACGCTTAGTTCAACTTAACATAAACCCGCGATTTGTATGGAAATGTATGGAGAACTGTTTGTTTTTAAACGTCGTCGTCGAGTTAGTGGCGCCGTATCATGGAGATATTGAATTTTTTATACATATTTTGATGACACGTGTTAGATTTTGAAATTTAGCGTTGGTTTATGGTTTTGGTTGATGAAATTATTTACCATAATTTAGGTAAATACCTACATAAATGAAATAAAATATGTGGGAGATATATACAAACATATATACCTCTAATATCACACCTATATCCCTTGCGGGGTAGGCAGAGCTCGTCTGACATCAATATGAGGGTAATTTAGAAAATTGAGTATCACACTAGTGACAGGTTGTCAGCCTGTCGCATATAATTGCAATGCATACGTATACACACACAACTCATGGAAATAATATTTATACGGGGTGTAAGGGACGGTGTACCGCGAAAACTTTGCAGGCATGATCAGACCATGAAACTGAACAACTTTTTCAATGGAAGCAATGTTGGTAAGAGATATTTTTTTCGACCTCCCATACAAAATTCCCGATCAGCTGACTGACTTTCTATGGAAAATCGAAAAAAAAAATTCGTTTCCCAACAAAGGCTTCATAGTAAAAGTTGTTCAGTTTCATGATCTGATCATGCCTGCAAAGTTTTCAGTACACCGTCTCTTACACCCTGTATATACTTATTTGCAATTTCTTCTCCAGACAATTCTTTTTTTAATTCCAAAGTCAAAAAGTAATTATGACCGCATTTGCAGGCAGTCTTATAGCTAAATAGCAGTCTCCCCCATGGCGATCAATCATTACTAAGTAACTATACTCGCTGTAACGATTGTTTACTCGTGAATAAACAAATGGATAGAGATAGGAGCTAATTATGCTGATCACTATGGCAATAGGGATGGGAAAATATCGATAGATCGCACGGTAACGATAGAATCAAGAAATTCCGAGTGATCGGTGTGATTAACCTGGCCAGTCCTGAGGCAGTGGCTACATTTTTATGTTTTTATAACACCCGAGCCGGTTTTCTATTAGGACAATACAAAATTGTTATAAAAAGAAGAAAAATTGTGTTATACAAAAATTTTTTTTTACAAAGACGGATCATGACGTCACTAAGTGATAATACTATCCTACATTGAATAAAGTTAATTTAATTCCGTTACAAAATCCACGGATTTCCTAGGGATACCAGGGAATAACGAAAGAAGATAGAATGCATTGACCATTCCTTTGCCTACCGGAAAATACAAACATTCATACATATATCACGCCTTTATCCCTTTCGGGGTAGGCAGAGTGTTAACGGCCGTAAATACGGTCGGTAGGTATTTTGATTGTGTTATTTAATTATGCATCTTTTTAGAGAAGGAAGGAATCCAAAAACCTTGGCGCGTGCTGGCTATTATATATCTTTTAGTGTAAAAACTTTGTAGTCGACAAAATAGAGAACATTTATTTTAAGGTCTGTGCGGAAAGACGATAGGCGTTGACAAAAAGTGAACTAATAATTTATTCATAGGTTGCTATGACATTGCTCATACTGAGGCACAGAGGCGCCCTCAATTTCCAAGCCTATTCGCTTTCCGCGCAGACTCTAAGAATATTATATCGATATCACACCACCCCATCCCTATTCCATGGCTGCGTCTGCTGATAACCTGTGCAAATAGTGACGCGACGCATCGCATCTGCATCTGATTATCGATTTGAGACCTTCGAGACACACAATGCGATTTTGGATTGTTTTATTTTAGGAATAAAGTGGTTGTTCAGTTAAATCGCAGTTTCAGCGGAACTTTTCGCTTTATTTTTCTAAATATACTATATTTTTAACTTCATTACATTGTGTTTATTGTGTTTATTTTGGATTTGAACAAAAACCATTTATTTTCTAAACAATGACGTCTAACACCTTAGTCATCCGTGACCACGGGCTCTGTAAAGAGCTCGAAACGTAGAGATTGTAAAATTCAAAATAAACACAACTTAAATCCGATTAAAATTGTTTAATTGTAATCTACACTAATATTATAAAAAGGAAAGATTTGATTGTTTGTTTGTATGTTTGTTTGTTTGTTTGTTTGTTTGCATCGAATAGGCTCCGAAACTACTGGCCCGATTTTAAAAATTCTTTCACCATTAGAATCCTACATTATTCCTGATGAACATAGGCTATATTTTATACGAAAAAAAAATAGGGATCCGCGTGAAAATTTCGATAATGTAACCCAACGTGTGAAAAATGTACCAAAAAAATTTCTTATATCGCGTACGCTGTAGAAATTATTGACAATAGAGCAAAGTGGTGTACTACAGTTTTATAGAGGACATCAATATCTATAATAATGTCCGCGATACCATATGTCTAACTATTACAGTTATGCCACAATAACTACTTTTTCATTTAAAAATGTACCAACTACGCCATATTATTCGTACCAGTGTAATGATTACATTTAATCATTACTGTATTAAAGGGTGTCAGGGATAGCCCTCAGAATACTAATATGGTACATACAGACAGAAACTGAACAACTTTCCCCTAGGAACATATTTCAGGAAACGTATAAAAACTGACTTCCCATAGTGAATGCAGTCAGCTGATTGTGATTTTGTATGGAAGGTCATTTTTTGGCGTTTCCTGATATGTTTCTAGGGGAAAGTTGTCCAGTTTTATGTTTCATGCACCCTATCAGTTTTCGAAGGGCTGTCCCTTACTCGGTATAAAAAAGACGATAAAACATTAAATAATGCATTCAAAAAATCTACTCTAAAATAATACATACATACACATATCACGCCTATTATCCCTTGCGGGGTAGGCAGAGCGTAAACGGCCGCAAAAACGGACATTTACGCCACGTCTGACATATGTTTGACAATAAAGAAAAAGAAATTTGTATCACACAATTTTCTTTTTCTTTATTACAATTTTGTTATGACCTAATAGAAAACCGGTTCGGGCGGGATAAAAATAATAAAAATATAGGCATTGCCATGGGGCTGGCCAGGTTAATCACAGGCATGTAACTTTACGCCACCACCATCTGAAAACGATATTTGTTTCAAATTGAAGTCAAGATTTTTATTATCCCTGATGAACATAGGCTATATTAAACTGTCTTATTCCCGGGGGGAAATTGTTAGCGGCGGGTGAAACCGCTGGGCGGGCTGCTAGTGAGTAATAGTTGTGCAAACTCAAGAAAATATTATAAGAAAACTTGTACAATACATATAAGGTCCTATTAAATTCTGTGCAAATATTTTTAGGGTCAGTTCTACTCGTAAAACTGAACAACTTTTCCTTATTAACATAGGTAGAAATATGAAAAAAAAAAACATTTTTGTTTTTGTATACAAAGTGACACATTTTTGTATGGGAGAGCCAAGTTTTTGAGTCATTTTTATGGGAAGTAATTTTTTTGTATTTTCAATTTGGCCTATGTTTATAGGAAAAAGTTGTTTAGTTTTACGAGCAGAAGTCACCTTAAGAATATTTGCACAGAATATAAAAGGAACATATTATGATAAAGGATCGACGACATACCTACCGATTTCCACACACCTTTTTTTTGTTATTGCCAACTTAAGTTATACTCTTAGAAATTACCTCACGTTTTGTAAAAAAAAAACTGCAAGTTTCTGAAAGGAGTGAGTAACATGCATGGTCTTTGTAAGGGTACAAAGGCACAAAATAAGTATTATGTTATGTTGTTACGAAGTACTATAAGCAGCATGCCAACCTATCCATTTAAGAGATCAACTTAAACTGTTTACTCTTAGTAACTATAAGAAAAACCGGAATAAGTTGATTCCATAAGGATTCCAGTCGCTGCTGTTGACATTCCTCCATAATTTTCTGAGAGGTCTTTGTATAAAAAGTGAAGCCAAAAGCCGAAGTCACGTAAAAGTAGTAAAAGCTTCGCCACCATCTGCCGCGCGTCTAGACAGGAAATAAATTCACAGGGCCACAGAATTCACAGAGGAAGAGAATGTTTCAGAGGGAATCCGTAGCCGGTCGAATGAAGCTTTGAAAATCTGTGCCCTTTGTCAATAATAACAAAATTCTTCATTGCACATAATACACATACACATATCACGCCTTTAATCCCTTGCGGGGTGAAAGCGCGAAACAGCCGCAAGAAACGGAAATTTACGCCACGTCTGATAAATATTTGAGGGTCATTCAAAAAATTGGGTTTCGCCATAGTGACAATTGCAATATACACCCTCGAGTCCCTTAGTCACCTCTTACGACTCCCAAGGAAAAGAAATGGGGTGATGCTATTCTAAGCCGGCATCACACGGCAATCTAAGCCGGCATCACACGGCAAAAAAAACACATAACATAACATCTTAAACATAGAAATATGTGAAGTACAACAAGACGACTTTCTTGCTATGGTAGCAAATTCTACCAGGCAACTTTTGGGTGATAGGAAAGTGCGTAAAGGTTACAATTTTAAAGGTGAAATTCATATTGCGGAGCCGGTTATAAAATTCCTGATACAATAATGGCTAATCGACTTCGCAATGAACATCGAATTTCACCTGTAAAATTAGCCTGTAGTTTCATAAAATCTAAAGATAAGTACCAGGAATATTAACCGGCTAGTAAGTAAGTAAAAGTACAAACACTTTTTTGCACATTTATAACACGTTACAGGAAAAGCTGAAACTAAAGCTGCGCAAAGGCAGCCTTATCGCTTAAAGCTATCTCTATCAAGCAACCTGCAATGTACTAAGAATTTCATCTGTAGACTTGAAGCCTGTAGTTTCTTGGCACAGTTTGTAAGGGTTCTCTCGAAACAGTTCCTTGCTCAACGATGCCACAAAATCCAACATGGCGGCGCTCATATTTTACCGCGCAATACAACTTACTACAAGAAATTCAATTTGCACTATCTTGATGGAAATCTTTGAGTATTTTCTGCTTGCGCCTGTGTTTTCAAATTAAACGTGTGTCGCTCATTTTAAAGACACAATACTTTGGAGAAAGATTGTTGCATTTAAACCAAAGAATACTTAACTGATAGCGGTTCCACCGCTCTGCCACTGAGCTACCGGCGCCCCGACTGACCCTTCCAAATTTTCGACCTCGTCTTGATGCGTCGGACGGTACTCCACAGGTCCCGGGTTCAATCCCCGGCCGACGCTCTAATTTTTTCAATTTCTTATTTTCATTTATCCTAACTCATATTATAAATCTGAGAGTTTGTGTGTGTGTGTGAATGTTTGTTTGTTGTTTGAATGTTTACCTCTTCACGCTCAAACGGCTTGACCGATTTGGATGAAATTTGAAACACAGGTAGAGTATAATCTGGTATAACACATAGGCCACTTTTTACCGCAGGAAATCAACTATTACCACGGGAAAATGAGTGGCATCGGGTGAAACCGCTGGGCGTAAATCTTACGTCTATTCCTTATTTCTACCTATGTTCCTTGGGGAAAGTTTTCAGTTTCACCCCATAAAATATTTGTAAGTAGCTAATATTTTAACCTCCTAACTATAAAGTGCCTTAAAAATCTTATCTATCCCGAGTAACGACAGTTAAAATTGATACAAGCAGAGTCGATACTTGATAGATAGATAAAATATCAAATATTTGCGTTCCCAAGACCGAGTGTTCACGATGTTTGACATACGCATAAATACTGTTTGGTTAATGTATTTGGAGTCTCATTCTCATTTGCATGTGCTTAAAGGTTTTTAGCAGATCGTGCGAAGGGACTCGAGGGTGTGTAATTTTAGGCTAACAGCCTGTCACTATGGTGATACACATTTTTCCGAATGACCCTCAAATATATGTAAGACGTGGCGTAAATGTCCGTTTTGCGGCCGTTTACGCTCTGCCTACCCCGCATGGGATAATAGGCGTGATATGTGTATGTATTTAGTCTTACTTGCATGTGCTTAAAGGTTTTTAGCAGATCGTGCGAGGAGCCGTGTGATGCCGGCTTAGAATAGCATCGCCCTAGTTCTACCAGTGGATTTCGGAAAAAGCGACTAAGGGATACATTCATTCAGACGACCGATGTGGCGCAGTGGTAGTGCGACTGCCTGCGACGCAAAGGCTCCGGGTTCGATTCTCAGTGGGACACTCACAACGTTGATATTTATCGCTTTGTGAATTTGTTCCCGGTCTGGTTAGGACATTGCAGTGTGAACCAACTGATTGTCCGAAAATAAATGGTTCCGTGCTTCGGAGGGCACGTTAAGCCGTCGGTCCCGGTTGCTGTCTATGATTACTTAGACGGCGGTCGTTACACAGCCAGGTCAGAGGCCTACTAGTGGTAGTAGACTGTTGAAAAACTCTGACACCAGGGTTCATCAGGTCGTTGGACGACCTGAGGTCACACGCGAAAAGAGAAGAGAAAGAGAGAGATATTCAGGGATTGGGCGATGTTTCCTGGGAATGCGACATCTTACACTGCGCTTGCCAATCCGCCTGACAATCGTGGCAGTACCTACCAATAGGGGGAGGCCCATGTCCAGCAGTGGACTTTTGTGGCTGTTAAAGGCATGTAATGTAATTTTCGAAGAGAATGGAGTTTTCTAGTATGAACTTACTAGCTGTTTAGTACAAATGGCGTCCGAGAGATGTCGCTAGTGTACTTTTAAAACGCGGTAGCGTTGTGTTCTCCACAAACTATGATATTAGGCGCATACCATGATTATTTTGTATTACGTTTCTGATTGTTTGAGTGTATAATAAATATATAAATAGTTAAATTAAAAGTGTGTTAATGAAGAAGATTAAACACTAGCCTCTGTGATGTCGGCTTAGAATAGCATCACCTCATTTCTTTCCCGTAGATGTCACAAGAGGAGAGTTCGATTTTTATTTACAACAGAAAACGGCTCGTGTTTAATGTCACTGGATGTGGTGTGGCCTTTATGAGTGACTCTGAAGATAGTTTTGGGCTTCGTGTGTTGTAAATTGTGTGTCGGTTTTCCCACCAGTCTTCTGTAGCTGTGTATTATAAACGCGCCGTAACGCATGCGTCTGTCAGGCGAAAGGAAATTGCGAATTCCGATCTTATTGTCATACAAATACGTCTTCGGTGCGTTTACGAATGCGTCTTTGAAACGAGTTGACGACGCATCCGTATAACGCACTTATTTGTATGGGAATAAGATTTTATTTTCGCCATTTCCTTTCGTCTGACAGACGCGCGCGTTAAAAATACGCGGACGGACGACAAGTGGGCAAAACCGCCTAATTGTAAGTAGACTATAAAGAAAATCTAGAAGCCAGCTAAGTTAAAGCGGATTATTTTTGCTTTCTTACGTGGAAAGGTCAAAAAGTTATAAGTATTTTACTGTCCAAACAGTTTTTTTTTTAAGGGCAAGACTGCAATTTTAGCCCCGGGTCTTTGAAATCTACACCTGACTATTTGGTGGGGAGCCAGGGCTCACCCGGAGAAGTTTGAAAGTGGTTCTTCAAACAACCAGTTACGAGTTGTTCTGGGAAGAACGGATTGGACTGCATCTACCCGGCACGTGCCGGTAGTTCCCAAAGTGGGGAACAAATGAGGGACCTCCGCGTCCCCGCCGGCGCGCGGGGGCGTCGGTTGCTTGAGGAGCTTGTGGAGTGTGATCTACTCGCAATGGCTGCAGCAGCGGCTACTGTGATGTCGTCGTCATCCTAACCTCGTAACGGCCAGGCTTCTGTGAGCTTTTCACAGATTGCAGCCCAGAGGCCTTCAAAGTAAACTACATACCTTTTAAAAGGTATCTGGGCGTTACGAGGATAAAGGAATGTGTCTTGGCAAGCGGATTAGCGAGTGCAGTGCAAGATGTGGCTTTCGCAGGGAACGCGCTGCCCATTCCCTGGAATTTATCTCTTAGCCCCTTTTTACAACACACACGAGTAGAATTGGAGTGATGCTGGCATCACACGGCAAACTGCCTCAGTCACCGCCAGACTAGGAAATAATTACCTAAAATCAATCACAATTTTAAATCATGATCTATAATTTTATTTAACTGGAAGTGCCAGGCAAATTGAATCTGCTAATATCGTTAGAAAATTCTTTCGCGAGTTTATAGATTTAATTATTGAGACAAAGACAAATGTCATTTACAGGAAGTGGTGGCATAAAGTTACATGCCGTGTGTTTAACCTGGCTAGCCCCAAAGCAGTGCCTTAAATTTAAATGTTTTATACCGCCCGAGCCGGTTTTCTATCAGAACAATACAAAATTGTTATATAGAAAGAAGAAAATTGTGTAAATATAAATTTCTTCTTTTTACAATGACGGGTCATGACGTCATTAAGTGATAGTACTATCCTACATTGAATAAAGTTCGATTTAATTCTTATCGGTCAATGTTTGACACCTAAACCAAAAACGAGATGGATCTAAGAAAATGGACTCGATTCATAGTTTAAGTTGCTGGACTAAAATGAACAAGGGATTTGATATCTCTAACCTTTATTTAAGTATTTTTACGGAAATTAGATTTAAATTCGCAAATTCCTTTCGTTTGACAGACGCATGCGTTACGGTGCGTTAAAAATACGCAGCGACAGTCGACAAGAGCGAGAACCGCCATAATCAGTAGATTCAGGCCTTATTTCTTTTTACACGACTGCCCAACCAAAAAGGAGTGTAATGTTCTTAGAGTTCATGTATGTATATATCGACACGCCCAATGAACAACAACGTAACTTGAGTTACGACAAAAATGAGTTAATTACATATCCTTGTTCGTTATAATTTTCTCTACACGTGTGTCCAACAAACGTATCTCTAAGTACAATAGAACCGAAGTTAGCGAGAATCACAACAACGTAACCTGTGGTTGCCTTCTGAAAAAAAATATTGTTTACCGGGTAAAACATGTTATATTGATTTACAATTTTGTTATACGGATCAAATATTCTCCCTTTAAAAAAAAATAACAACTCATGTTTATTTACAATGATTGATAGTATTTATTTTTTACCTAATTTACATGCAAATAGATTGCAAATTGAGTTACGTTGATTTTCTCCGTATTCAATTCATAGTTCTCCAATTCGACTAGGTACTGATGAGGAAGATACTGTTTTGATACACGAAATCCAACCTTCCAGACAATGTTGTAAGTAACAACTTCATTTTAGTAATTTTTTGTTATTAATCTACACTTATAATATAATAAAGAGGAAAGATTTATTTTTTTGTTTGTTTGTATGTAATCGAAAAACTCCGAAACTACTAAACCGATTTCCAAAATTCTTTCACCATTAGAAAGCTACAACATACTTAAGTAACATAGGCTACTTTTTACTACGCGAAAATTCCTTATTCCTACGGGAAAACGGTTAGAAACAGGAAAAGCGGGAAATATAGCGGATATTACCCAAATTAGCCAAATCGCTTTGCGATCTTCGTAAAATTTGGCACTAATATTGGTGGTATATTGAAAACGGACTTGGACTACTTCTTGTCAGCACTTGAGGATCTGGTGTACCTGATGGAGGGCACCAGGAGCACAGCTAAACTATAAGAGATACGAAAATGGCTTCATAGCAAACGTTGTTCAGCATGACGGGGCGCTTCTGCTGACAGATGGTTATCGAGGATCTGGAGTACCTGATGCAGACCACTAGCATCCCATTTAAACTATAGGAGATACGGTAATGGTTTCAAAGTAAAAGTTGTTTATCATGACGGGCCGCTTTTGTTGGCACTTTGTCATTGAGGGTTTGGAGTCCCTGATGATGGGCACCAGGAGAACTGCTAAACTATATGAGATACGATAATGGCTTGATAGCAATATTTGTTCAGCATGACGGGCCGCTTCTGCTGGAACATGGTCATCAAGGATCTGGAGTATCTGATGCAGACCACCAGGATCCCATCTTAACTAGAAAAGCTACGGTAATGGCTTCAAAGTAAAAGTTGTTTAGCATGACGGGCTGCTTTTGCTGGTACATGGTCATCGAGGGTCTGGAGAACCTAAAGCAGACGACCAGCATCCTATCTAAACTACGGAAGATAAGGTATCGGCATCAAATTAAAAGTTGTTTAACATGACGGGCCGCTTTTGTTGGCACTTGGTCATTGAGGGTCTGGGGTACCTGATGGTGGGCACCAGGAGCACTGCTAAACTATATGAGATACGATAATGGCTTGATAGCAATAGTCGTTCAGCATGACGGGCCGCTTCTGCTGGAACATGGTCATCAAGGATCTGGAGTACCTGATGCTGACCACCAGCATCTCATCTAAACTACAGGAGATAGGGTATCGGAATCAAAGTAAAAAATGTTTAACATGACGGGCCGCTTTTGGAACACTTGTAAGTAGCAGCGGGTGAAACCACTGGGCGGGCCGCTAGTAGGTTACATTAATAAAAAAGAGTAAAAGTATTAAATATTCATACATACATCAGCATATTGCATTCCACTGAAAGTAGCCCTCCTCCATGGTACGCCATAGGGCACGATCTCCAGTTTTTGCCATCCAGTCACTACCAGCCGCTTTTTTTAAAGTCATCGGTCCATCTGGCCGGAGGACGTCCAACACTACGCTTGCCGAGACGTGGCCTTCACTCGAGAACTCTTGCGAATATCTCACACATCTCCGCTTTGCCGACGATATAGTCATAATGGCTGAATCACTACAGGATCTGCAAAAAATGCTGACCAGTCTCAACGTTGCCTCGGGACGTGTTTGACTCGGTATGAACTTGGACAAAAGACGAAAGTCATGTTCAATCAACACATCATCCCAGAGCCGGTCTCCGTCGAAGGTATAGCCCTTAAAGTTGTCCAGAAGTATGTGTACCTTGGGCAAACTTTGCAACTGGGTAGAGACCACTTAGAGACTGAAATCACCAGAAGAGTGCAGCTGGGTTGGGCAGCATTTGGGAAGTTGTGTCATCTTTTGGAATTACCCTTGCCACAATGCCTCAAGACCAAGGTGTTCGATCAGTGCGTCCTGCCCGTCATGACCTATGGAGCCGAGACGTGGAACCTGACAGTAAAACTGGCCCACCGGTTACATGTCACTCAGAGAGCTATGGAAAGGTCTATGCTCGGTATCTCTACCTCTATAATAAATAAAATCCGGAATGATACTATCCGCAAAAAGACCAAACTAACGGACATAGTCTGGAAGTGTAGCAAACTGAAGTGGCAGTGGGCTGGGCACATCTGTCGTAGAACCGACGGACGGTGGAGTAAACGGGTTCTCAAGTGGAGGCCACGCCTCGGCAAGCGTAGTGTTGGACGACCTCCGGCCAGATGGACCGATGACGTAAAAAAGGCGGCTGGTAGCGACTGGATGGTGAAAACGGGAGATCGTGCCCTATGGCGTACCCTAGGGGAGGCCTACGTCCAGCAGTGGACTGCAATAGGCTGATGTTTGTATGTATGACAACGCTTACGTAAGTCTGTTACCGCAATTACAGCAGCTAAATATAAAGACTTATGGAGTTTGTGCCCGTCAAAAGCAATTTCAACTACATATTATCACAAATTTTACAAGAGTTTGCCTGTTGCAAAAAACGATAATCGGAAAGATTTGAATGAATCTGATGATAATGATGATGGCTTATTTTTATTATCATTTCTTTTAAAAATGACTACATTTATCTATGGTAAGAAAAGAAGTTTTGTTTTGTATGACACATATTTGTTTTTTGTATAACATATATTAAGTAGAAAAGCATTAAAATATGAGATTTTATGAAAGTGTTTTATTTCATTGCATTATAGTCAGTAAATTTCATACAAGACTTACGCTTCTTGGATTATTTTGATGTCAAAAGGTAATAAGTGCACAAGACAACTCAAACGTAACTCAGACATACACTGGATTTAATCGTAAAAAGGTAATACGTGCATAAGACAACTCAAACGTAACTCAGACATACACTGGTATTTACCGTAATATCTCTATCTTTGAAGAATCACTATCTCAACTTACATTGTTATTGCAAGTAATATGCATCGTAGCCCTTCATTGTAAGTCATAAAACTCAATGAAAGCAAATGATTATGTTAAAAACATATATAACAACATATAAAACCCGATACATGTATTCTTTAAAACAAACAATCACTTAAATTAATAAAAAAACAAAAGCGTGAGAATTTTTTTAAACCTTAAAATCGCTGTACTGTAAAGTTTACAAAAATGAGATACGTTGTTGTTCATTGGGCGTGTCGATATGTGCGATTCTTTAAAGTGTTGCAACTCGTTAACAACTGAACAGATTCGAATAGGAATTGTATCGGAAGAATCCTTACATTATCCCGAGTGACATAGGCTAGGCTTTTTATCTCAGAAAGCAGTCGTGTTTTTATGTTTTTTAATGTATCATGCTTGTTATTTGGTCGGTTTTCTTATCTATGTAATCGGATCGGTGATCAATCAACCAAGGTTTACTTCACAAACCTTATTATATTAAATTCGGTACAACTTCGTCACCGGTCGGCTTTCAAAAGTGACAGACATGTAAGTACAAAATTGATTGATTGTACGACATATGTGTGTATAGTCTAGTCCATGCTTCGGAGGGCACGTTAAGCCGTCGGTCCCGGTTGCTGTCTTCTATGGGTTACTTAGACGGCGGTCGTTACACAACCATGTCAGAGGCCTACTACTAGACACTAGGGTTCATTGGGTCATTGGAAGACTCATTGTCCCACATGAAAAGAAAAAGGGTCATTTAGCCCAGTATGTCTAGCTTTTTATGTTTCAAAAATATTAAAGTCGTTTATTTTTGGCCGTGTCATGCCGGCAGAATAGCATTACCCCATTTCTTGGGTGTCGTAAACGTGTATAACAATTTTAGGCGACAGACTGACAACCTGTTACTATGAAGAATGTTACCTTATTTTGATTGTTAGCACTCCATATTCTCTGTCAAAAATAAAAAATACTAGTGAAAGAATTACTTCGATACGTCAATTAGTTTCCGATTTAGAAGTAAAACAAGGTGCAACCGCACGACGCGGCTGCCGGTGACGCTGTGACGTCATCGTACAACACGCTCAGTCTGGCTCACTCAGTCCGCATGCGGTCGCGCGCCCGTGCCGTCGAAATTTTACTTAAATAATTTTGAAAATGTCCAATCCAAATACTAGGAAATCATGCGTTGTGCCTAAATGTAAAAATACAACTATCAATTCACCGAAAAAGTTGTTTTTTATAGTTCCAAAGGTCGTTAAAATGCGAAAAAAATCCTTTTCATTGCATTCTAAACTGCAATGATAAGGTGTGGTACGTACGCGGTGTTCTGGCGTGATTCAACATTTAACCGTTATTTTATCTCTCTCTTTTCGTGTGGGTCACCGAGTCGTCCAACGACCCGATGAACCCTGGTGTCAGAGTTTTTCAACCGTTATGTATCACCTACTTACTCTCTTAACTTGAACATAACCAATAGCTTCATCGCCATAGCTGTATAAATAACTGGCCTTAACTATTTTGTGAAAAAAAAATACAAATAAATTTAAAAGGTTTGGTAAATCTGTTCAAACATATACATACATACATACACATATCACGCCTATAATCCCTAGCGGGGTAGGCAGAGCGTAAACAGCCGCAAAAAACTGCCATTTACACCACGTCTGACAAGTGTTTGAGGGTTATTTGGGATATGTGTATCGTTATAGTGACAGGTTGTCAGCCCATCTTCTAAAGCATATACATTTGAAATAAAAAGTAAATGAAATAAAATGGCCCTACGTATTTTGTTAGTAAAAGAAAAAAACAAGTAGAAAAGGTTTAGTACTTACATCTGTCACGTTCAACCCAGTTCATCTACATCCTAGGTACTTATCCCACTTCCTACTATTCCATTCTAACATATAAAGTATTAAGAATAAGTAGTAGCAAGGAAAGTTTTCTTACCCTTGCATTTTTGCTCCTCGCATTTCGGCGGCAACATCATTATTTGTTGATATATGGTAATGTGCAACCATTAAGGCATCTGACCAGACCAAAGCCTTTGACGACGACGAAAAGGCTGAATGCCTAGCTGACAGTCTCGCAGCCCAATGCACCCCCAGCACACTCCCTCACGACTTGACTTTCGTCTCAACGGTCGACTCCGAAGTCGAACGTCTCATTTCACTACCTCCATCGGGCCCTCCACTCAGAGTCATTACTGAGATGGAAGTGCGCAACGCCCTTAAGGCACTTAAGCCCAGAAAGGCTCCAGGACCGGATGGCATCACCAACCGTGTCCTAAAGATTCTCCCCGATCATCTGATCAATCGCCTCACCCTGATTTTGAATGCCGCCATGGGTAGTTGCACCTTCCCAGCTTGCTGGAAGGAAGCAATAGTCATAGGCATTCACAAACCGGGTAAACCGGCGAATGAGCCCACTTCCTACCGCCCGATCAGCCTACTGAACCCTCTCGCCAAACTTTACGAACGCATGATCTATGCCTGACTTCGAGACCACGCGGAGACCAACAATCCCATAACTTACGAGCAATTTGGCTTTCGACAACAGCACTTTTGTACCCAACAAGTGCACCGCATTGTCGAACACATCGCTCTTAAGCTAAATGTCTCGTCCAAACCGACCCCGACAGGAGCAGTATTTCTCGACGTGGCGAAAGCCTTCGACAAGGTCTGGCACAACGGGCTGGTATACAAGCTGCACCAAGGACGCGATTGAGCTGGTTGTTTGAACAACCACAAACTTTTCCGGGTGAGCTCCTGCTCCCCACCATACAGTCAGGTGTAGATTAAAAGCCCCGGGGCTAAAACCATAGGGTCTACAACCAAAAAAAACTAAAAAAATAACGCATCTATTTTAGGTAGATTATCCGATTGCCCTTTTCCGAATCCTTCATCCATTTTATGAATCGAATAATATTTACTTTACTATGCCGTGTGATGCCGGCTCAGAATAGCATCTCCCCATTTCATTCCCGTGGGAGTCGTAAGAGGCGAGTGAGGGACTCGAGGGTGTGTATTGCAATTTTAGGCGATGGGCTGACAACCTGTCACTATGGCGATACACAATTTTCCGAATAACCCTCAATTATTTGTCAGACGTGGCATAAATGTCCGTTTCTTGCGGCCGTTTACGCTCTGCCTACCCCGCAAGGGATTATAGGCGTGATATGTGTGTGTGTGTGTGTATTATTTACCATTAAAAGACTATTAACGTAATACCTACACGGATGCAAACACAAACAAAATACTGTACAAGCTATTACACCTACTATAACCGCTGTTGGTGACTTGAGATGAGACCTACTAAGCGGAGCGCGGCGCGCGTTGTGATATGACGTCACAAACGGTCACGTGGCTGTTTGCGGGACTCGATATTTTTTGAAACTTTGAATGCCTTTAAAATCAAAACTACTAGGTATTTTTGACCACAACAAAAACTAGTGTATTTGTATACATACAGGCTTTACCGATACAAAATTTCAAGCGATTTGGAATACCTAGTAACATTCTTCATTGTGATACATGATTTTCCTGAAACAGCCCTCAAATATTTATCAAACGCGGCGATAGCGACCATATTTTATGGCCGTTTACGCTCTGCCTACCCCGCAAGGGATAAGGGCGTGATATGTGTATGTGTATGTATTTTTTGCTTAGACTGGCCAAACCCAATTTTTTTTTATATATACAGGGTGTAAGGAACAGCCCTCGAGTGTTTTCAGACTTTCAGACTTATGTACATATTTTTTCTATATTTTCCTGTATGCATGATAATAGTCTTTTAGAATTTTGCGTAAGTTATGCCCTCAATTAATGCCAGCCGTACTGGACTATATCATAGTTCCCGAAGCAATTTAATTTATTTCTATTTACAGGGTGTAAGGGAAAGCCCTCCGAATACTTATAGGGTGCATTTAGACCATGAAACTAAACAACATCCCATGAAAACTATTTCAGAAAACAGCAAAAAAAATGACTTCTCATAGTAATTGCAGTTTGCTTATTTGCTGATCTTAAAATCTTGATTTTATATGGGAGGTCATATTTTTTTTTGTTGTTTCCTGACATATGTTCCTAGGGGAAAACTGTTCAGTTTCATGGTCTGAATGCACTCTATAAGTATTCGGAGGGCTGTCCCTTACACCCTGTATATAGGTATGTATGAAAATCGTCTTCGTTTGTTCCAACGGGTTTTTGGTGTCAATTTTCAAGCAGTACATCCTCTTAAGTGGCTTAGATCATATTTCTTTTCAAACAAAAGACTCGATTCCGGGTTACTGACCAAAATTAGTACCTAGAAATAGCGCTGCCATTTTCAGTAAAATAATATAAAGATTGAAATTTTTCTAGTAACCTATAACGAAATCTCAAGATGGGTTTAGAAGTAACAACTTTCCCTAAGGAACATTGAAATATGACAAAAATGTTTTGTTTCCATAGTAACTGAAATCAGCTGATCGGCAATTTCGTAAGGGAGGTCGAATTTTCTTTTTATTTCGGTTTTTGTCCCATTGCCAAGATTTTCCTTTACACCAGCCCGTTTTGAGGTTTCGCAATCGGTCACTAGTACATTTTCACCCTATATTTAAGAAAGGATGAAAAAAAGTATTAATTTTTCTATAATTTCAGCACCATTTTGCACTTTTCCTGATCAGTTTTTGACTTGACAGAAACCCCATAAAAACCTTGTCAGTTGTAGTGACGATTTATGTCCTATAGATGTACTTTAAGGCCTTAAGTATCGTCAAATGGCTAAAATAGCGTTAATATAAGTAAAATGTTAGAAAAAACTAGTAATTGAATCAGTAAATAAAAAAAGTGTTATAGATTGATTTTAAGTAAAATTTTTGGTTGAATGGAATTGCATTTTTGTTTCGAAATACCAAAGTGAACCTAATTTTGGTCATTGATGGCAAATATTTATTTATTTATCAGTATATTCTCCAAAACGGCTTTAGTAATTAAGTTCGTTATTACGCACAATTAAAGATAATAACAATATATATAGTAGTATGTGTTGAGAGTTTTATTTTTATCGCGCTTAATACATGTATGTGAAAATTATTAAAATCCACCAAAAAATTTGATATTTCTCCTTGACGTAGCGGCAATCAAAGGGACACTCGCGTCACCCTACTTAGCGCCTTAAGTGAAAATTAGAGCGCTGTTTTTTGTTGAACGATTTTAGGCGGTATCGTGGAATCGAGTCTAATCTGTCAATAGGCCTACATGTATTTTTTTTCCGTCGATGGCCGTAGCTAATAGATTCAATGGAGGCACTTCGTTGATTTATTGTCAAACTAGTCGTGCCGTGTGATGCCGGCTTAGAATAGCATCACCCCATTTCTTTCCCGTGGCAGTCGTAAGAGGCGACTAAGTGACTCGAGGGTGTATATTTCAATTTTAGGCGATGGGCTGACAACCCCTCAAATGTTTGTCAGAGGTAAATATTCGTTTTATTTACGGCCGTTTAAACTCTGCCTACCCCGCAAGGGATATAGGCTTGATATATTTAAGTACCTATGTATAAGTAATTATAATTAAATACGCATTTTCGATCAGGAAAACGTCGCAGCTGTGTTCAATAAGGTGCACGCACCAATTGAGGGACACTTCAACCAATTATATTTTATTAGACAAGTAGCGGGACAGGATGCTCTTGTATTTTAAGTGTTCTCTATCCGAGTAAGTATTGATTTTTTTATGTTTTTGTAGCAAGTAACTTAAATATCGTAACATACGATATGTAAATAAAAATTCTTACCGATGATGTTTTTTCATAACTAATAAAATGAAGTCGCTTCCCGTGTCCCTATGTAGATAGAGTAGATAAGAGTTATTCAAGGAAAAGGTTTTTTTTTCGCATTAAAATGGCAACGGTAGAAACTGCTGGGCGGGCTGCTAGTCATTGATAAACATAAATCTAAGATCGTTGAAAAAACATTTTTTACGTAAGTCAAATTTTTGGAAAATTGATCAGTGCAAGGAAGATATAAATACTGTTTATTAATTATAAATCAATTTGCCTAATACAAAACGGGTTTACATTTTTAAAAGTTACATCTACCAATTAATAAATTAAAATATGAACCGTGCAAAAATATTATTGATGTGCGTAATCGATTAAACTGACAGTTTAAATTAATTAACTGCTTATAAAAAAGTTATGTAGGCAGTAGGTAAGGTAGAGGTAGGATACATATTTAATTAGGTAGGTTTTATTACAATTAAGTAACTTGTTTATAAGAATTACTTATTAAAACTAAAGCAAATTTCAGATAAATTCGGGTCGCATTGTTTTTCAATCAAATGTAGAGCACCTTACTCTATCTCTGCAAAACACGCGCAAATGCAATATGCATTGCCTTTGCGCATTCGAAGATGAAACCTAAAAGCTTCAATAAAAAATTACGCAACGACAACTACCAATCAGAAAACCGGAATCAAAACAAATGTAATATTGAAATCCTCGATGCTGGAGCTTTCAAAAATCTATACAACTCACCAACAATCCGGATAATTATGATGCTCACTATGGTAACGTGTAAAAATCCAATGTTTTGTCACTCATAAACACTGTAAATTATCACTGGCTGGTAAAATGTTGAACACAGAACACTCGAATTCTTTTTTCGAATCGCGGCACGCCGGCGACCGTTACGGATGGGGTCAGAACGCGCACTAAAGAGGAATGTTTTGCCGACACCCGACTCGGGGTATTGGTGTGGCCGTGTTTTGGTGCATTCACCCTACCTGTAAAGTTACCCCAATTAACCGACCAAAAAAGTATAAAAGTAAAAATACTAATAACATAAATAGTAATAGTATTGATTTGGTTTGTAAAGTTATCGACCCGAGAGGAATAGGGCTGGTATACCGGTTGGTTTGGCTAGAAATTATCGATAATTGAAAAAACTATTTATGTTTCTTTAATTACATCCCTCCCTACTGCATAGTATTTATTACTATTTATTACCTACTGACTTGAGAACCATTCCATAAAATTAATCATATCTTCGTCCATTGGCTCTACAATAATTTCTAGCTAAGACGACTAAATCTCACCTGCTTGCAGACAGTGGAATCTTTAACAGCTAGTGTACCGACTTCATTGTTTTTTATAAGTAGGTTTTGAACTTAAGTGAAGGTAGTCAGTTTCAAAATTACTGGTATACTTACAATTACTATACCGTAGCCGTGGCTAATTTCTGGTCGAAATATATTTGAGTCATCGACACGAAAGAAGAAGAAGAAGAATTACTATACCGGGGAAGATTAGGCCTGATGATCGGTTATATTCGCAGTTTCATTTATTTGAATGGTTTGATGGAGTGGCGGATACTACCTGCTACGCCGATGGCCGCGGGTTCGATCCCACTATATACAAATATTCGTTCAGTCATTTTCCGATATTTGTGTGGGCGTTAATAAAATATACAAGCATACAATTTATATCATATATATAGCTCCCATATTACAAGCTTTGCTTAGTTTGGGGCTAAACGGCACTGTGTGAATTGTTCAGGATATATTTATTTAATAGTATTTTGTCATGCCTGTCCAATTCGAAAGAAAGAACGAAAAAATAAAATTAGTTAAGCAATTCAAAGAGGTAATGCTGCCAGCATTTTGGGTACTTAAGTCGCGGAATCGCGTGGGAGGGTATTTGTAGTTTAAGTTTTTGATATGATTATTTATCTATTCAATTTTCTACGGCGTACCAATTACAGCAAACTAAACAAGAATATCGACATCAATATTTTAAGATTATTTAGAACAGTAAATAAGATTAGACAATGAATAAAATAAGAACTTATGCTATCTCTCTACCGTAGGACTGCTGGAAGAGATTTCTTTTTAGAAATAAGTAGTACCTGTTGTGTTGTTTTTCTTAATTGTAAGTGTCCTGTGTTTTATCTTGTGTGCAATAAAAAGTTAAATAAATAAATAAATAAGAACATCAAATAAAAATACATTTCACAATTAGGTATATTGTTGTATATTTTAATTATGTATGCATTAAATAAATGTATACCATAAGTAAAGCAATTTCTTACTTTTTAAATTCTTTTATTAGTAAAGATTATATTAGGATTAATTTTTTATTTACAAACCATATCTAACATCGATAAATTTACCCCAAATCTCGGGTAAACTCCCGCCGCGGCCACCCAAACGCCGATACCTGTACACGCACACAGTCACACGCCTTTCACAGTCGTCTCGTATTACAAGGGCTGCACACACACAGACGCAAGTCGAAGGGACAGTGCTTCGGAGAGCTTAAACTTAGTTATTTCGTAGGTATGGTTAGGTCAGACACTTCCTTGTTAGGGCCATAAGGTTAGGGCTTTGTGTGTTAAAAATTGTTGCTGGTTTGGTTGATCGAAAAAGTGAGATGAGCCCGTGCTTCAAAAGACACGTTAAGCAGTTGAGTATGCTTGTTCTTCATCGGGTTGTTCGTCGACTTGTCAACCCACGATAGAAGGAAATATAAAATACCTTTGTAATGTGGTCAGTAGGAAACACTGTTTTATTTTTTATTTGGGTGGTCGCTAACGTGGTCACTTACCCTATTAGACAAAAAAACTTCATGCATATTTTTTTTTTCATTCATAAAGGTACTGGTACCATACTATCGCAAGGTCCCATTTAATTCAGTGCAGATATTTTTAAGGTGATTTCTACTCGTGAAACTGAACAACTTTCCCCAAGGTACATAGGCTGAAATATGACAAAAATATTTTGAGCTTCCGTAGTAGATAACCCAAATCAGTGGCCTATGTTATGAAACTACAGGCTACAAGTCTACAGGTGAAATACGTAGTATATTGCGTAGCCGGTTGATATTCCTGGTATCATAAATGCTAATCGACTACGCAATGAACTTCGAAATAGACCCTGTCTCTGTCCTATGACCTAGACTAGAGTCAAGAGCAAACCCATCATTAATTTTTAAAAAAACCTGTAAAATTGTAGCCTGTAATTTGATAATATCGGACACAGCTATTCGGCAAATCGGCAATTTTGTATGTAAGGTCCTTTTTTGCATATTTCGACCTATGTTCCTTGAGGAAAGTTGTTCCTTATCATCAACCCGTCTTGAGTTTTGCTATCGGTCGCTAGAAAAATTTTATTCACTTACTGTGCCCAATTATACTGTCCACGAAACCTAAAAACTTTCCGCAATTGTTCCTCCAATACGAATTGACCCGGCGGCCGGCCAGCACACTTTGCATAGGAGTTCTATACTATTTAACTTATCATAGGTACATATATCACGCCTATGCCGTGTGATGCCGGCTTAGAATAGCATCACCCCATATCTTTCCCGTGGGAGTCGTAAGAGGCGACTAAGGGACTCGAGGGTGTGTATTGCAATTTTAGGCGATAGGCTGACAACCTGCCACTATAGCGATACACAATATTCCGAATAACCCTCAAACATTTGTCAGACGTGGTGTAAATGGCCGTTTTTTGCGGCTGTTGACGCTCTGCCTACCCCGCAAGGGATTATAGGCGTGATATGTGTGTGTGTGTGTCTATCACGCCTATAATATCTTGCGAGGTAGGCAAAGCGTATACAAATATTTGAGGGTCATTCGGAAAATTGTGTATCACCAGTGACAGGCTGGCAGCCCCTAGCCTAAAATCCAATACACACCCTCGAGTACCTTAATCGCTTCTTTATGACACCCACGGGAAAGAAATGGGGTGATGCTATTCTAGACTGGCCCGATGGCGTAGCGGATAGTACCCCTGCCTTCTACGCCGAGGGTCGTGGGCTCGATCCCCACAAGGCACAAATATATGTAAAGTAAAGTAAATTTTTCAGATATTTGTGTTTAGTCTGGGTGTTTTCTATGTATAATATGTATTTATTTACCAAGAAAAGGTAAATACGTAATACTTAATATCAGCTATTTAGTTCCTATAGTTCAAGCTATGCTTAGTTGGGGGCAAGATGGCGCTGTCTGAAATGTCAAAAAAAGCCGGCATCACACGGCATCGGCATCTATATTTTTTTTCTTTTTCGAACTACTTATGACTTAGGTATGTTTCTTGGGGAAAGTTATTCAGTTTCACTGGCTGATTCATCCCTTTTAAGTTTTAGATAACTTCTTTTCCTTACTACTACTACATACATACATACATACATAAATCACGCCTCTTTCCCGGAGGGGTAGGCAGAGACTACTTCCTTCCACTTACTACGATCCTGGCATACTTCTTTCGCCTCCTCCACATTCATCAATCTCTTCATGCATGCTCGTCGGTTTAGGGTACTCTTGACCTGACCTTTCTTTAGCACGTCCCCGATTTGATCGAGGTACGTTCGTCGAGGTCTTCCCCTTCCGACGTTCCCATCCACACTTGCCATATACACCTGTTTCGTTAATCTTCTTTCATTCATCCTCTCTACATGACCAAACCATCTAAGCATACCCTTTTCTACACCAGTCACTATGTCTTCTTTTATACCACAACGTTCCCTTACTACTACTACTACTACTAATTAGCCTATATTAGCCCACTGCTGGACATAGGCCTCTTCTTTAATGCGCCACTCTCTTCGGTCCTGTGCCACACGCATCCAACCTTTCCCTATAGCCGATATTATATCATCTGACCATCGGGCCGATGGTCTGCCCACTGGCCGCTTTCTGTCCCTCGGCCACCACTCTGTCACTGCTTTGGTCCACCGTACATCTTCCCGCCTTACCAAGTGTCCTGCCCACGCTTAGTTATTCTTTTACCTACATCTTCCACCTTTGTACGGCGTCGGATTTCAGTATTTCGTATACGGTCTTGAAGTTTTATACCGAGCATAGCACGCTCCATGGCTCTCTGCGCGACTTTGATTTTGTGCACAGTTCCCTTTGTCAGCGTCCATGTCTTTTCCTTACACAGTATTTATTCAATTTTCCTTTTTCGTTGTGATGTCGGCTTAGAATAGTATCACCCAATTTTTTTCCGTATGTGTTGTAAGAAGCGACTGTGGGACTCGAGGGTTAAATGTGTATTGCAATTTCAGGCGATGGGCTGACAACCTGTCACTATGGCGATACACAATTTTCTGAATGACCCTCAAATATTTGTCAGATGTGGCGAAAATGATCGTTTTTGTATACACATATCACGCCTATACCCCTTGCGGGTTAGGCAGAGTGCAAACGGGCGTAAAAAAGCTACATTTACGCCACGTCTGACAAACTTTTGAGGTACGATCAGAAAAGTTGTGTATTACCATAGTACACATGTATCCCTCCAGAATCTGGAGTCCAGATCCTTAGTTGCCTTATACAACAACCACGAGAAATAAATGGGGTGATGCTATTCTAATAAGCATAATATATGTAGGTATGTATGTAAGTATGTACTTTTCAAATGTGCTTCCACTCGGCAAAATAGTTTGGCACTTTTATAGGTGCCTTTTAAAGCGCCAATCGGCTTTAGAGGCAAAAATGGTGATAAATCAGAATAACACCACCCTGTATACGACAGTGACAGACGACGCGCCGTTAAAACAACACCCCATATACAGGCGTGGGAAAATGGCGGGAAATCGCCCGAAAAATGGCCGCTCCCCGAACATAAAACTATTTTTATGCGTTCGTCGTGGCACTTGTGAAATAAATAGGTGCTTGCAAAAAGATTAAAGTAAATGGTGATAAAAATGTGGTTTGATACTGATTTTTAGTAGAAACTTTCCACAAGTTAACACTATAAAATTGTTTGGGACGGTTGCAATAGGGAGTTATCTTTTTGAGAATTATAAAAAAGTTTAGTATTCCAAGAACTCTCTAGATGGCGTCAAACTAACTACGAAATTCTTTAAGTATTCCATACATACATACATACACATATCACGCCAATAATCCCTTGCGGGATAGGCAGAGCGTAAACAGCCGCAGAAAACGGCTGTTTACACCACATCTGACAAATGTTTGAGGGTCATTCGGAAAATTGTGTATCGCTATAGTGACAGGTTGTCAGCCCATCGCCTAAAATTGCAATACACACCCTCGAGTCCCTTAGTCACCTCTTACGACTCCCACGGGAAAGAAATGGGGTGATGCTATTCTAAGCCGGCATCACACGGCAAAGTATTCCATGTAGGATAGAATTATTACTTATTTAACGTCATGATCCGTCATTGTAAAAAAAGGAATTTGTATCACACAATTTTCTTTTTTTATAACAATTTTGTAATGTCCTTATAGAAAACCGTCCTGGGATAACTAAATAAAAACAAAGGCACTGCCTCGGGGCTGGTCAGGTTAATCACACGGCAAGTAACTTTACGCCGCCACCATTTGTTACGATATTTGTGACGTTACTAAGCATAAAAAAGCTACTTATTGATATTTTCTAATCTATACTCGTTTTACCTGCTTTGTTATTATACCTAATTAATTTTTGTTTGTACGTTGTTTTCGTAAATATACAGGGAAACCCATGAAACAAATAAAACATGTAACAAATATTTGTCAGATGTAGCGTAAATATGCGTATTTTTCAGCCGCTAGGGATATGGGCGTAATATATGTATGTATGTATGTAGAAATGTGGGCATTTTTCATGCGTTTATAAACATCACATTTTCTATTAGATTAGATAAACATAGCAGTCCACTGTTAGACTAAGGGTACGCCTCGTTGCGTTTAAGCATACATGTTTAAAATAAGGTCGATATGTTTTTTCTACTATTTATCTCCCAGTAACAAACAAAAAAAAGAAGCAACTAAGGGACTCGAGGGTGTGTATTGCAGTTTAAGGCGATGGGCTGACAACCTGTCACGATGGCGATACGCAATTTTCCAAATGACCCTCAAATGTTTGTCAGACGTGGCGTAAATGACCGTTTTTACGGCCGTTTAAGCTCTGCCTACCGTGCAAGGGATTATAGGCGTGATATATGAATGTAACAAACAAAATTGACACCGAAACCTGTAAAATACATACAACAACATACCTACAAGATAAGTATTGTTTTGCTACTGTGTAATTTTAAAATACAATGTATGTTGCGAATGAATAAAGAATTGAGAATTGAGTAGGTATTCTGTTAATAACGGGCATAGTCTGTTTGGTACTGAAGTAGCCCACTAGTCACATCTGCCGTAAAACTGATGGACGGTGGAGTAAACGGGTTCTCGAGTGGAGACCACTCCTCGGCAGGCGTAGCGTTGGACGACCTCCGATGGACCGATGACTCAAAAAAGGCGACTGGGCCTCCCCTGCCTACGTCCAGCAGTAGACTGCAATAGGCTGATGTATATCTAGTTAGTAAAAAAAAATAACATTGTTTAAGAATTTGTGACCTACCTATAGCGCATGTTGTCTATTTTTAAAACTAATAATACTTATTATAAAGAGGAAAGATTTGATTGTTTGAATTGAATAGGCTCCGAAACTAATGGATCGATTAAAAAAAATATTTTTACCAATAGAATCCTACATTATCCTGCACAAAGGTGTCATGATTTTAAAAGAAACTGTAGTATTTTTATATAAATGGCAACACCGTTCGTTCCCACCAATCCACGACAATCTCGCTTCCGGTTACTGGAGTGGGGTGGTGGGGCGACGGGCGGATCGGAGAGTCAGCTGAGCGAGTTAAGTCAGTCTTGAGCTAACGGTTGAGTCGTGCAGACGTCTCTGGATTTATATTGTTTCGAATAAAATAGTGTATCTTTTGTACAAGATAAGTGTTAGTAAAGTGCAAGTGAAATAAAGGAATTTGTGAGCTGAAATTGGAGTTTTTCTGAAACTTCAGAAGTTGGATAAACCAAGGTATGTACGCCCACATAAGTTGATTTTCTCTTATTTTTACTGGAGTTAAAATTATCAAGTAACTGTTTCGGTCGCTGTTTCTTTTTACTTTTATTTTATTAATTTATTTGGATAAATTATGCAACAATGTACGTTATATAAGTAAATTCTTAACATTGTGCTTGGTCGAGGCTACTCCTCGATAGTGCAATCAGACCTACACATGACACTTGTATTACATTGCATTTAATCTCGTCTACTCTCTGATAATGCTGTACACTGAACTCACATTATAGTAATATTGAATTTTAATCATTATTTATTTTATTTTTGATCATTCAAAAATCGACTTGGTAGGTTGTTTGTGATTTTAACTCCAATATTGAAAAGATGTTGTTATAATGACAGTTGTGGTATTTCTTTTGCAATTATAAATATACATATATTTGCTTGTTTCAAATTATGATATTTAAAATAAAACTCAGATTGTAAAAGGAATATTTATTGTTTGATGGGAAGGATTAGTAGGATGAGTGGACTATGATTGTCTGCTGGACTAGTATGATGGGTAGACTATGATTGTCCGCTGGATTAGTAGAATGAGTGGACTATGATTGTCCGCTGGATTAGTAGAATGAGTGGACTATGATTGTCCGCTGGATTAGTAGAATGAGTGGACTATGATTGTCCGCTGGATTAGTAGAATGAGTGGATTATGATTGTCCGCTGGATTAGTAGAATGAGTGGACTATGATTGTCTGCTGGACTAGTAGAATGAGTGGACTATGATTGTCCGCTGGACTATTAGGATGAGTGGACTATGATTATCTGCTGGATTAGTAGGATGAGTGTACTATGATTAGTGAGTTGAGTGGATTCTTAGTTCGATGAGATTTACAGGTATAGTAAATGTGGATTTAGTAAACTATGTTAATATGCGGGATTTATTGATTTGATTTTATTTTTATGAACTGGATTAGTAAGATTTTGATTCAGTGATTTATTCATTAATTTGAGTAAATAAACTATTTAGATTTGATTTAATATTTATTTAAAATTAATGAACTTTAGTTGTTAATGTTATATATATTTTTAATGAAAAGGTGAATGGAATATCTAGTCAGAGAATGTACTTTGCATTTCAGTTACGATGCCATCAGATGTGGACAAAGAAGGAGGGACACCTCCTACGACTCCACCTAGGAAGAGAAAGCGACAAAAGAGAAGGAAAGGAGGAAAGAGGAGGGAACGTTCACCATCGTCATCCAGTGAGGAAAGTGTCCCTCGGAAGACGCGTAAAACGTCCTCACGGTTAACTACAGATGACGTGCTGAAACTTCTAGCAAATTTTAAAGGGGAGTCAAGTAAGAGTTCAGTATTTAATAATAACAATTTGAATAATGTTGTACCCGAATTTAACCCTGCAAACAGAACTCAAACCATTGAGAGTTGGCTCAAAAAAGTCAATGAGTGTGCCGGCATTTACGGCTGGGACGAAACACAAATCGTTCATTTTTCCCTGCAAAAGCTTACTGGTTTGGCTAAGAAATGGTTTGAGGCTCTGCCTACGGTGGTTTACTCATGGAGTGAATGGCAAACAAAACTACGAAAGGCGTTCCCAAGTGAAGAGAATTATGGGCGTCTTTTGGAAGAAATGTTGTGCCGTACTTCACGAAGTGATGAAAGCCTCCGTGAGTATTTTTACGATAAATTATGTCTCCTTAATAGATGCGAAATATCCGGCAAAAAGGCTGTAGATTGTATTATTCACGGTATCAGCGACGGGAACGTTAAAAGCGGTGCACAGACACTTAATTGCGTAGAACCGGAGGGTTTGTTGACCTTTTTGTGTACCCAGCGCTCACAACCACATTCTTCTATTCAAAGTAGGAATCGCGAACGCAATAATCCAAGATTACTAAATCGAAACATTACAACTTCATTTATTAACGATAACCAAATCATGTGCTTTAATTGCCGCTCCAAAGGACATCCTTACTATAAATGCCAAAAACCAATCACAAAATGTAAACAGTGTAATAGAATCGGCCATGATAGTGATGATTGCAAATTAACACCATTGCAGCAGCGCCCAACTGCTATACCACGTACGATTGAGCCATCTGAAAAGAAAACTTTAAAAATCAACGTTTCAAATAAAAGTAATGACAAATTTTTCAAAACCATTTCGGTTAATGACATAGATTTGGAAGTTTTCATTGATTTTGGCAGCGAATGCAGTCTTATTCGGGAAAGTATTGCAGAAAGTTTACGATTGCCTAAAAACTATGATGGATTACCTGTTGTTAGGGGTTTTGTAAAATCTTCAGTGGTTCATCCTTTATATAAGTCTCATATTAGTGTGAAAGTTGACGAAGTTGAAGCATCGATCGTGGTTCTCGTAGTCAAAGATGAAGATTTATCAAAGCCCCTATTTATAGGTCAGAATTTTACTGAACTTCCGTTTGTATCAGTTTTGAAAGACTATGCGCTTGACTTTTTACAAAAGCCCATCTTTTAATCTATTCAGTGCCGAAACCAATGTTGACGCACTTAAGCTTTACGTGGCTGAGTCAACTAAGATTACTCAGACAAACATAATTCCCGTTTGTACTGCAGACGCCAGTTTTACTGGAGATGTGTACATTCAGGGCTACTGTACAGCAGAACCAGGACGAGAGTTTAGTTTACTTCAAGGTGCTTACTACCTAAAAGATGGTAAAGGTTGTAGCATTCTGCTACAATCACTACCATTTTTCTAAATATTTCCTGAAATCCATTTTATTTTATCAATTTGTTTGTTTACTTTCTTGATGTTATGTCAACCTCTCAAAGTTGACGGCTATCTATACATCATAGAGCCGCGTAGCTTTCTACTAAAAAGTTATTATACATTGATCTACCTCTTCGTATTTTCTGACCTCCTGGTACTTGTATCTAAATTTACTACGCCTGGCACTCTCCCTCTCCCTCTCCCTCCGGAGGAACTGAGGTCCCGAGCCCTCCAGCGTGCCTCGGAGCCATCCTCATAACCACCTCATCATCAAGCTAACATGAGATGCCAACAGATCTCCATGGACAGCGACGACTGGCCACTGACAAGTTCCATGATCTCAAAATGACGGCTGACGAGGTCGACGATCGTCGAAGATTCTAGAACCGAAGAGGATGACGATCGAAATGAAGAGCGCGATCGTCATCGAAGCTTCTGGAAATGAACATGACTATCGAAATGAAGACTGTGACAGTCAGCGTCAGACGAGGGTATAAAAGCCACGTCAAGCAGCTAGGGGATGAGTTTGGTTTGGACTCTAAGTTGTGATCTCGAAGACTCCCAGTATAGTCTCTCACTGAGTAACCACTGTAACAGTCTATTTTAGTCCTAAAAGTCTCCCCTCAAGTGACGGAAGCTTAAAAGTCTCCCCTCAAGCGCCTACGCCTCGTCGGATTGAAGATACAGCTGCTGCGAAGACGCTCCTCGCGCTGGACGCGCCGCCGTTACCTTCTGTGTGAGTGGCCAGGTTATAATTTTGGTTTTCGTATCAGGAGGTGGTTATCTGTTAATTCTTTAATAAAGCCTTATCGTTTACGTTCCCTCTTTTACTCCCTCGGCCCCTCACTTAGCGTGCGGGCGCGAGGCTTGCTAGGGTGCCTACACACAGGACACTCTACCCACACTTACTCACTCACGCCCTCCGGGGTCACAGGCACTCGTGTTCGCGAGACCACTCTACAAATACTTAGCTATAAGTATTCACCTGCGGTTACCTTGGCTCCCTGAGCGCCGGTGCCTCTCGGAGCCTAGATAACACGACAAGGTTGCTTAGTTGTTAGTAACTTGACAACAAAAACCATTACCTCAAAGGCACATACCTTGATAGCCAGAGCGATCCCTTTCGAAGAACTTGCTTCTTGCCAGGTAAATAGAATATCAGCTGAGGTTGATAATGTTGAACCTCTTAAAAAAACTGATATTAAAGTTGGCGAGAAATTGAGCGAAAAGGACGCAGATAAGTTGTATAACTTATTACAAGACTATAGGGATTGTTTTGCTACAAGCCTGAATGAAATAGGTTGCGTGAAAGACGTAGAGATGCATATAGAACTGGAAGATAACCGACCTATAGTATATCGTCCCTATCGGTTATCGCACATTGAGAGAGAACAAGTAAGAGAAACCATCGATGAGTTGCTTCAAAACGACATTATTCAAGAATCAAGTTCTAACTATTCGAGTCCTATCCTCATGGTAAAAAAGAAGACAGGCGAGCAAAGGCTCTGCGTCGACTTTCGTGCTCTTAACAATAAGACGATTAAAGATCGTTTTCCCTTGCCTCTGATCGACGATCAAATTTGTAACCTTAGTGGCAATACTTACTTTACAACCTTGGACCTAGCCTCAGGTTATTACCAGGTTCCCATGGCCAAAAACAGTCAACACCTTACGGGATTCGTCACGCCCGACGGGCATTACGAATTCAAACGGATGCCCTTTGGTCTGGCGAATGCCCCAGCCACGTTTCAGAGAATGATAAATAAAATTCTGGGTAATAAACGATTTGAATACGCGTTAGCATATTTAGATGATGTATTGATCCCCTCTAAGGATATTACAGAAATGTTCGGGAGACTAGAAGAAGTTTTGAAACTTTTTAGGCAGTATGGACTAACTTTAAAACTTTCAAAGTGCCGTTTCTTTGACACCAAGGTCGAGTACCTTGGATACGAAGTGTCCGCTGAAGGCATTCAGCCTGGTAAGACAAAAGTCCAAGCTGTCGAAGAATTTCCGACACCTCGTAATGTCCATGAAGTCCGACAATTTCTTGGTCTGACGGGATATTACCGGAAGTTCATACGTGGGTATGGAGACATTGCGCGACCACTCACATGTTTACTAAAAAAAGATGCTACTTGGTATTGGTCGACAGAACAAGAAAAGGCGTTTGCGCTTTTAAAAGACAAACTTGTCAGCAGACCAATATTAGCGCTCTATGATTCTAAACTTGAAACAGAATTACACACAGACGCCAGTGCTCTTGGCATAGGAGGAATTTTAATGCAGTGGCAGAGGGACACTCGGGTGCTAAAGCCAGTTGCCTACTTTAGTAGGCAAACTACTCCCGAGGAAAAGCATTTACACTCCTATGAACTCGAGACACTGGCTGTCGTGTGCTCCCTCAAGAAGTTCAGGATATATTTACTGGGATTACATTTCAAGATTTGTACAGACTGTGCGGCTCTGAGAACCACTTTAACAAAAAGAGATTTGCTGCCGCGCATAGCAAGGTGGTGGTTGCAGATATCAGAATTTACTTTCGATATCGAATACCGGCCAGGCGTCCAGATGTCGCACGTTGACGCTCTCAGTAGGAACACCACTCTAACTACGGAAAATGATGATAACTTGTGTGTAAACATATACACTATAGAGCAGGAAAATTGGTTGCTTAGTTTACAATTAGCGGATCCAGACATAGTTCGGGTGTTTAAAATTCTAAAACCGGAAGAAGATGAAGAATGCAAAGAAATTAGGGAGAATTACGCTGTTAAAAACCGTTCTGTTTATAGGAAGGTAAACGGGGAGTTTCGTTTACTTGTTCCTCGGAATGCTAGGTGGCAAGTATGCAAAGCCAGCCATGACGATATGGGACATCTTGGTCTTGCCAAAACTTTAGAAAAGGTCCAAAGTCAGTATTGGTTCCCAAAACTTAGGCGATTCGTGAAAAAGTATGTAGCTGCGTGTATTGAATGTGCCTTTAATAAGGACAACGCGTCACGACAACGAAAGGGACATTTATTTCCAATAGAGAAAGTAAGTGTGCCCTTTCATACCATTCATATGGATCACTTAGGGCCGTTCGTTAAAAGTAAAAACGGCAACACTCATATACTCACGGTCGTTGATAGTTTCACAAAATATGTGTTTGTTCGAGCGGTAAAGAATACTAAAACGAAGACCACTCTTAAAGTACTACAAAGTATCTTTTATGATTTTGGTGTGCCGGCAAGAATCGTGTCAGATCGCGGTACGTCTTTTACGTCAGCAGCTTTTAAAGCATTCTGTACCGAGCACGGTATAAAACATGTACTAAACGCAGTTGCTTGTCCCAGGGCGAATGGCCAAGCCGAAAGATACAATCAAGTTATCCTTAATTCATTATCGGCTCAAAATTGCAACGGCCATGAACGCGATTGGGACAAACAACTGGGCAAGGTACAGTGGGGTGTTAACAACACCGTTAATGCTACTACCCAAAAGACTCCCACGGAAGCATTATTTGGAGTCAGAATGCGTGATAATCTGTCAAACAAACTGGGCATCGAAAGTGACGTTAATAAAGATAATTTGGAATCCATTAGAAAGACTGTAAGCACGAACATTGAAAAAGATCAGAAGAATCAGAAATCGAGACATGACGCGAACCGAGCTCCAGCACCCAAATACAATGTTGGAGATTTAGTCAAAATTTTGCGAAATAATTACGGCAACGATGGCAAAAGCACCAAGCTCTTGTCAAAATTCGTCGGCCCCTTTAAGATTTCAGAGGTTTTAGGAAACGATCGCTATCGTGTTACTGACGTACCTGGTTTTACAAAACGCAGCAAATGTTATAACTCTGTAATCGCTTTTGATAGAATAAGACCTTGGATTAACATAAAAGCGCTGGAAGTACATGACAGTGACGCTAGTAGTTCAAGTTCCGTTAGTGACATGGAGATATCTGAGTAATCCGTGCTTTTATTAAATGTTTATAAGCGAATTGCCGGTTATTACGGATCTAATTTAAATTAATTACTTAAATATATGTCATGAGTAATATAGTAATAATGTAATAATAATTGAGTAATAATTAGATCTATGAAAAAAATAAAATAAGAGATTTTGTTATGAGATAGATAAATTTACAATCGATATTAATATAAACATAGTGTGAATATGTATCTATATGAATATGTACATGTATACATAAAGATACGTTACGATAGATACGACAAGCATTTTGAATTAGATGATACATATTAAAATACGAATTTATTACTTTTTTTAAATGTAGGAAAGAATAACATACTTTAGATAATTATTATGTATCATTGATTAATAATCCTGATTACTGAAAGGATAAATGATGATATTGTTAATCTTTGAATAATGTTGATTTATCCGCATCGAATGTCATGATTTTTACATGTATTAAAAAAGAAAAGAAAGGTATGATAACGAATAATTAAGTTTATGTAAGTAATAAAATAAGAATTTAATAAATGTATAGTACTACAAAAATAATGTAGAGATTATAATAGAGATTCAAGGAACGATCATCTGACTCTCTGATTCGTGCGCCAGGAGGCTGCACATTTTAGGATGGCCGAATGTCATGATTTTAAAAGAAACTGTAGTATTTTTATATAAATGGCAACACCGTTCGTTCCCACAAATCCACGACAATCTCGCTTCCGGTTACTGGAGTGGGGTGGTGGGGCGACGGGCGGATCGGAGAGTCAGCTGAGCGAGTTAAGTCAGTCTTGAGCTAACGGTTGAGTCGTGCAGACGTCTCTGGATTTATATTGTTTCGAATAAAATAGTGTATCTTTTGTACAAGATAAGTGTTAGTAAAGTGCAAGTGAAATAAAGGAATTTGTGAGCTGAAATTGGAGTTTTTCTGAAAAAGGTTATATTAAAATATCTTATTCCCGCGGAAAACAGTTAACAGTGAGTGAAGCTGGGCAGGCCGCTTGTAAGTATTAGGTATAACAAGCATAATAAATTTAAAAACATGAAAACACGACTGCTTTCTGAGATAAAGCCTTAGCCTATGACACTCGGGATAGTGTAAGGATTCTTCCGATACAATTTCCATTCGAATCTGTTCAGTGGTTAACGAGTTTCAGTCCTAGAATCGCACATACATACATGAACTGTAAAAACATTACACTCCTTTTTTGGTTGGGCAGTGTCGTGTAAAAATGCAACCGTGCTTGCTTTGCCGTGTGATGCCGGCTTAGAATAGCATCACCCCATTTCTTGCCCGTGGGCGACTAAGGGACTCGAGGGTGTGTATTGCAATTTAGGCGATGGGTTGACAACCTGTCACTATAGTGATACACAGTTATCTGATTGACCCTCGAACTTTTGTCAGACGTGGCGTAAACTGCCGTTTTTCACGGCCATTTATGCTCTGCCTACCCCGCAAGGGACTATAGGCGTGATATATTGTATGTATGTATGTATGTGCTTGCTTTGCTCGTTTGCTTTATCGCCCTAACCACCTAGGACACGAGACTAATCAGGTCAAACTACCTTTGCTTCTTCTTCCTCTTGCTTCGTGGGACACAGATTCGATTAACGACCCGATGAACCCTGGTGTCAGTCTTTCAAACCACCTACTACTACTACTAGTAGGCCTCTGAAATGGTTGTGCAACGACCGACGTCTTAGTTATCATAGAGAGCAACCTAACAAGAAATTGAATTGAGAGCAACCGGAACCGACGGCTTAACGTGCCCTCCGAAACACAAAAAACACACGAATCAATAGGCTCAGCCTTCAATACAAATTCACATACATACATACATACACATATCACGACTATAGTCCCTTGCGGGGTAGGCAGAGCATAAATGGCCGTGAAAAACGGTAATTTACGCCACGTCTGACAAAAACTTCGAGGGTCAATCAGATAACTGTGTATCACTATAGTGACAGGTTGTCAGCCCATCGCCTAAAATTGCAATACACACCCTCGAGTCCCTTAGTCGCTTCTTACGACACCCACGGGCAAGAAATGGGGTGATGCTATTCTTAGCCGGCATCACACGGGAATACAAATTCACAAAGTGATAAAATATGTTTATGAAGATAATTTTTACTAGTGACTGATATTGAAAACAGAGGGCGGCAGGCCGGTGATAAGGAATAACTTTCCCCAAGGAACACAGGTCGAAATATATAGATTAAATACGTTTATTTTAGTCATAGTCACATTCAATTAAGACAGAAATACTTTGAGTTACGTGGCGTAAATATCCGTTATTGCGGCCGTTTACGCTCTGCCTGCCCCGCAAGGGATAATAGGCGTGATATGTGTATGTATGTATGTACTTTGAGTTTCCATAGTAACTGGAATCAGCTGATCTATGGGGTACGTTCAAAAAGTGTTTTATTTTTCTAACCTATGTTCCTTGGGGAAACTCGTTCCATATCTTATCCAGCCCGTCTTCGGTCACTAGTCAAATTTCACCTTATAAATCAAGTTTGTGGGTGCCTCACCGGGAATCAAACCTGTGTGTTGCGCCGCAGGCAGTCGCATCCACCACAACGCCACATCGGTCGCTACGCATAATAAAACATCTTTGCTGAAAACGCCATCTAGTTTTGAATAGCTACAACTATGATACGCCCTCTACTGAGACTAATTAGTACTATTTTAGAATTACTACTGCCATCTAGCATTGAAAAGCGAAACTAAAACCGGAAGTAGTTAAGTCGAAGCTTCATACAGTTACACATTAATTACTTTTCATGACAAGGGGTAGCAGCACGTTATTATTTTAATACTACATAGCCACCTGCTTATAGAGCAGCTGTTATCACGTATTGTTGAGAAAGCGGTGGTGTATTGTGAACCGCAGAACCACAGATAATATTTATAATACCACTGTCACAAATTTTGTGACGTAAACGTCAAAAATTATTGATGTTTATTTTCGTTGCAAAAATGCATTTAAGTTTCGTTTCCCTAAGCCTACAGTGATTTAAAGATGGTAAATTAAAAATCCAAGTGTGCTACGAGGTGTATAAACGTAGAATGTCCTCAGAAACTGGTGAAACCCACGTCAAATCTGTAACTGTTGACGTAGGCGAGATACCTAAAGAAAATGCACCAAACAGTGATAAAACTTGTGATTCTGGGCTCGAAACCAGTGTATCCTGTTCTGATACCCTATCTACGTTGCCTACGGATGGAGAGTCGTCGCCAGAACTCGCTGAAAAACAGGTTTTGGCTGACTTGAATACTGATTCAAATTGTGTCAGTGACATAGATACCAATCGTAGTTTAACCACTTCCAGTTCAATATCACCCGATATAAACACTTCAGACTATTTGCTGAACTTGGACGAGTTTCCTGCTGATAAAAATGATCCAGTTTCTACTCTATCTAATTTCATTTTAGAATATGACAACAACTTTAGCTTAGAAGAACAAAATAGTGACCTGATTGCTAACCAAAGCATTGAAAATTCAGAAAAACATTCCAACATTGATCAAAAAAGCCTAGCAATAGTTTCCACAGCGGCAGATACTGTAATGGAGGAACAAAATCCAGTCAATACCAATATTAATAAAGAAACAGACATATTAAATGACAAAAGCCAAGATAACAACGAAGAGCTTCATGATCTAATTGCCACAAACAAAGCAGTAGATAGCATTTATACACAAAATGAAATTGACAGAAAAATTACTCCAGAATTGAGTCCTGAAAAAATACAAGAAGCCTCCAGCAACGTGAACTTAAGGACGTCCACAGCAAGCTTGAATGAACAGAACACTGATACTCCTAACACAATTAGTGCAATATCCAAATCGACGTACAGCAGAAGCGCCGATAACATATCACTAATACATATTGAAACAGACACGGAGAAACCGAATTTGAATACAGAAAAGATATTAAATGAATTTGTCAATCAAAAAACTAAAGCTTCCGCCGTACAGAAGCTTACGCCAGAAATTGTGAAAAATAATTCAGTCATTCATAATCTTGATGGAAAATATTCTAGAATACCAAAAGAGCTATTACAACCAGACTTAGGCTCTTTAGTTAAGAATGTTCACGGCATATTTTCGTCAATGAGCGGTAGTTTGAAATATGCTTATAATCAGACACAAAAGGCACCAAAACCTAACGTAAAGAATGTGATTCGGCCTATACCCAATGGGAAACTTATGGATGATATATTTGAGGATAATTCAGAAAAAACTGTACCTACAGTAAAACCTAATGTTGAGGAAAAATTTGATAAATCAACATCAGTTAATCCAAATATACATATTGATGAAAAAGGTGAAAATGCCATGAATTTGAATGTGGATGGTAAAGAAAGTTCGGATTATTGCAAGGAAGATGTTTACAAGTTCCAGGTATGCTGTTGATTTTATGAATTGGTATTTCATTATAATTATACAGGAAATCTCTCATATAACTAGAGGATTTTCCATAAGGAATATAGATTAAAATATAATAATTATTCATCTATGTCCTATACAAAAAAAATCAAGCCCAGACTATGCTAAACTATCTTGTACATTTTGAATTTCAAGAGTTGGTGCACCCCTTAAAATACATCCAGTGTTTTTACTGATAAAAATTAATGGCAGGTTATTGCCGGCTTAGAATAGCATAACCCCATTTCCTTCCCGCGTTTGTCGTGAGTCGCAACTAAGGACTCTTTCATGGGTGTAACAATTTTAGGCGAAAGGCTGACTACCTGTAACTATACGCACTATAGAGGTATACACAATTTTTCTGAAACAACCCTCCAATGTTTCTCAGATGTGGCAATAGTGTACCATATTTTATGGCTGTTAAGTTAACGCTCTGCCTATCCCGCAAGGGATGGAGGCGTGATATGTGTGTCTATGTATGTAAAAGAATGCTGGGAAGTATCTGGGGTGGGGAGGAGTTGGGAGGCCTATGTTAGATTTTACAGGACTGTCCAACCAAAAAAGGAGTGTAATGTTTTTAGAGTTCATCCACTGAACAGATTTGAATGGGAATTGTATCGGAAGAATCCTTACATTATCCCAAGTGTCATAGGCTTGGCTTGAACTTAGATAGCGGTTGTGTTTTTATATTTTTTAATTTATTAAGCTTGTTAGGTATTCTTGCTTGGTAAATATATTGTTAATATTCAGAAGCTTGTAAATTGTAAATAATGTTTGATTTAAACTTACAGTCAATTAAAAGAGATGACCCACAAAATTTTCTCATTTCATTAATTAGTGTTTATTTTCATGCATCTTTACCCTTACAGATTGAGTCCCTCAAGAACATGTTAGCGGAGCAGCGTAAGGAAAACATGATACTGCAGGAGCGAGTGAGAGAGCAAGGTGAAGAGCTTCACAATAGAGACCAGAGTGTGAAGGAGATGGAAGTCAAACTTGATATGGTGAGATCATTTTACTATATCGGGTGAAATTTTACCAGTCACTGATACTGACAACAGGCTGATCATAAGGACCACTTTTCCCTAGGAACATAGGACAATATAACTTTTTAAGCACTTGCAATCACTTTTTTTTTTTTTTTTATTAATGATTGGTTTGCTCTTGACTTTCACTCATTTTAAGTATTAGACCGGGTCTATCGCGATAGTATTTAGGTAAAAATTAGTAAATACATGAAACTGTATTGAAACGTCGGGACACAGATAAATTACTAATATTTATTGTGATACGAAAACAGATTTGGGCTTCCCATACAAAATTGAGATTCAGCCGATTTGAGTTACTATGGAAACTTAATACTTCAACCTTAGTTTGCGCTTTATCGAGTAAGTGCTTAATTTGCCAACCCCATAATCATAATCATAAATCATTTATTTGCCAGAATACAGTTACATACAGATGTCATGGTTACAGAAAAATAGCGCAGTGTATATTCAGCTTGTGTAAAGCATGCAAATGTCGTTGTAGTTATTATTACAATTAAATTATTACATTGATTTAAATAAGGTACTTAATTATCATGTCATTATAAATTCGATTTACGTTTATGTTCAATAAATTCCTTAACACTATAAAAGCAATGTAGCAGCAGCCATTTTGTCAATTTTATTTTGAATGAATTTCACTCAATGATTTGAGATCGTTCGGAAGATTATTATACAATGTAATCCAAATATGATACACATTTTTAATATATATTTCTTTAAAGGGTGGAGGCTGGTATAGTAAGTCCATAATGTGTTTTCTTGTCTGCCTAGTTTTAACATCACCTCGCCTTTTAAAATACCCTGGATTATCTTTAACAAATGAACAAATGTCTCTGATATACATGCAAGGCAGTGGTAAAACGTTCAGTTTTTTGAAAAGCGGTCTACAAGTGTCATCGAACCAGGCATTGCAGATGACCCTTACGCACCGCTTTTGCACCCTAAACGCTCTGTCCACGTCCACCGAGTCATGTCATAATTCATAATTCATAATTTCTTTATTTGCTCAGAATGGGGTACATTAAACAAGGTGTAAGGTAGTCTTAGGTCACATTATTGTCTGAAAACCACAACTTCAACAACCACTTCAACTGTCGTTTTATTTGCTTCAAATTTATTGAAAAGGAAACCCTTTGCTATAACCCTGTTTTTAGCGGCAAATTTAGAACGTTGACCAACCGGCTCGACGCCATGTGATGCGCGGGCAATAATAGTCCGTATAAGTGACACATAGGGATCAAATTTATGTGAAAGCCGAAAGGGTAACCCTTTCAATAAGGGTAGTGGTTTAAAGGGGTTTTGATAGCATTTAAAATAGCGCTTTAAGAAGCCTTTCGAATGTGTTTTGAAGAGATACGTATAGGGCAAGCAAACCCATACGTAAAACCCAATCATTAACCCCTGAAAAGCTTACCATTATGGTACCTGTTAATGAGATACGTATATTTTAAGCTGCAGTAATTTTATATTCATAACTAGATTTCCGCCCAGCGGTTTCACCCGCTGCCACACATTTTCCCGTGGGTCGTTTGAAAAACTCTGACACCAGAGTTCATCGGGTCGTTCGTCGATACGATGTCCCACACGAAAAAGAAGAGAAAGAATTCGGTCTCTCACGCAATATGAATGGAATCCGTACTAATATTATAAATCTGAGAGTTTGTGTGTGTGTATGTATGTATGTTTGTTACCTCTTCACGCTCAAACGGCGTGACCGCTTTGGATGAAATTTGGAACACAGGTAGCATATAACCCGGAATAACACCTAGTTCACTTTTTACCGCGGGCAAACAACTATTACAACGGGAAAATGAGTGGCAGCGGGTGAAACCGCTGGGCAGAAATCTATTGTTTAACAAATAAAGAATGTTGAATTGAATTTGGATTCTAGATGAGCAAGCGAGCTGAACAGGCGGACCGCGAGAAGGATGCGGCTGTCATGCGGTACGCGAGCGTGGAGTGTGCCGCTATTGGTAAGATGCCTGCTTAGAATAGCATCACCCCATTTCATCCCGGCGACTGTCGTAAGGGAGTTAAAAACAAGAAAATTTTGTTATACAAATTTCTTTTTTTGTACAATGACGGATCATGACGTCAATAAGTGATAATAATAGCTTACATTGAATAAAGTTATTTCATTTTTCATTTTCAGTTGCGAGCCGTTTTCAGTAGTCAATAGAGAGTTATATTTTTCCTTTTTTAAACTCGTCCCTTGTCGCTGAATAGATGGCGCTGTAATTGATACGTTGACGTAAGGAACGGAACGTCTCATAATTTTTCGATTTTTCACTTGAATGTATGAGATTGTAAAACGAAAATGAAATTACTTTGTTCAATGTAGGATAGTATTATCACTTATTGACGTCATGATCCGTCATTGTAAAAAAAGAAATTTGTATAACACAATATTCTTTTTTATAACAATTTTGTATTGTCCTAATAGAAAAACGTAACTAATTAATGTTATATCACTCGCGTCACAAAAATGTTTACTTTCATGGGTTTCCCTGCATATTAACGAGTGTGCTCAAGAGCTTCACGACCTTGTTCCACCAGCTCCCTTCTACCATCGGACATCCAGACGCACCGCCGGATACCATCCGTACCTGGTTGCCATTCCGCCAATTCGGACTAAGCGCTTCCAGTCATCATTTATAATGCGCACTGCTAAAGAGTGGAACTCACTTCCTGCGTCTGTGTTTCCAAAAGCATACAACCCTAATCTCTTCAAAGTAAGAGTGAACAGGCTTCTTCTGGGTGAGCTCGCTCCATCTTAGACTCTGTCTTTGTCCTATGACCTAGACTAGAGTCAAGAGCAAACCCATCATTAATAAAAAAAAAAAAACAACGTACAAACAAAACATAGTATTTATTAATAACAAAGCGCGAAAAACGAGGATAGATTTGAAAAGAACAATAACTTTTTTTTCATGCCTTTTGGCTTTGGCATCTAGTAACGTTAGTTCAACGCCATCTACAGAGTTCTTGGAAAACTAAACTATTTTACACGACTGCCCAACCAAAAAGGGAGTGTAATGTTTTTAAGAGTTCATGTATGTATGTATATATGTGTGATTCTTTAAAGGACTGCAACTTGTTAACCACTGAACAGATTCGAATGGGAATTGTATCGGAAGAATCCTTACATTATCCCGAGTGTCCCATAGGCTAGGCTTTATCTCAGAAACCAGTCGTGTTGTTATTTTTTTTAATTTATTATGCTTGTTTTATTCTCCAAAAGAAAACTCCATATTGAGCTAATGTTTTGAATTTGAATTGAGTGTCATAGGCTAGCTAGGCTTTATCTCAGAAATCAGTCGTGTTGTTAATTTTTTTAAATTATTATGCTTGTTTTATTCTCAAAAAGAAAACTCCCTATTGAGCTAATGTTTTGAATTTGAATTGAGTGTCATAAGCTAGGCTTCTCAGAAAGCAGTCGTGTTGTTAATTTTTTTAATTTATTATGCTTGTTTTATTGTGGGTAGTTAAGGTTCAAAATTGTTGTCCGGCTCCCGGTACGTGACAGACAAGCGGTTAAATAAATCTTCCTATTGTTTTTTTTTTATTTGAATTATATATTTGTTTGTTACAGAAGCGAAACGTGCTGCAGAGAAAGCTCAATTAGCTGAAAAGCAAGCTCTAGCCGAAATGGAGCTGATGAGTAACAAGCTCAAAAGTGCTTGGAGTGAGAAACAGAGGATATGCCAGCTTTATGACGATAAGGTAATTTAAGAAAACACTATTCGGTATGACAAATACTTTCTAAATTCAGAAATATAAAAAAGAAAAAGAAAACGCTTACAAAAGTAAATAAATTACTGGCTGAAATAATTTCCAAAACGCACCAGTGCCATTGTTATAAAAAATATGATAAAATGACATGTTCGAATTTCAAATTACTTTTCTTCATCCGGTGGATTAAAACTACTTTTGCCCATTGGATTAAGGCGAGTGTACCCGAGAACGACCTCGACAATGGCGCCTCTTTACAAAAAAAAAAATTTACAAACATTCTATCAGAATGTCCGTTGCCTATGTTTTTAGTATTATTCTTAAATAAAATAAGAACCTGCAAACTCAATTAAATATTAGCTGTAATTAAAATTATGGGAATTAATACTATAGGTGGCCGTTTTTAGGCACTTCTTGCCATAACTTTAATTGCAGCGAATATTTTATTGAGTTTGCAAGGCTTATTTTACTTAAGGATAATACTAAAAACTTAAGCAACGGACATTCTGATAGATTGTTTGTATAAAGAGAAAACATTTTTTGTGAAGTGGCGCCACTGTCGAGGTCGTTCACGGGTACACTCGCCTTAACGCGGCAAAACTGTGCTGTTTAAGCTGGAGAGGTGAAAATGTGAATGAAATTTCTTAGTAGAAATAAGTTGTCCTGTTGTGTCGTCATTCTTTGAATATATCTCTTGTTATATTTCTAGTGTGCAATAAATCCTACCAATATTATAAATCTTGCCCGTGGGTGTCGTAGGAGGCGACAAAGGGACTCGAGGGTGTGTATTGCAATTTTAGGCGATGGGCTGACAACCTGTCACTAAAGTGATGCACGGTTATCTGATTGACCCTCAACTTTTGTCAGACGTGGCGTAAATGACCGTTTTATTACGGCCTTTTATGCTCTGCCTACCCCGCAAGGGATTATAGGCGTGATATATGTATGTATGTATGTAATATTATAAATGTGAAAGTTTGTTTGTTTGTTACTATTCACGCAAGAACTAATGAACCGATTGTAATGAAATTTGGCACACATATAGAAGGTAACATGGATTAACACGACGCCTCTTCCATCTCGGCTACCGCAGCTCGTTCCTTGCCCTCGAATTTTGCAAGTGTATCTTAATGCCAATAACGCGTGGCACGGCTCCATCTACCGGGTTAGTTTTGCAACTATTACCCGGCGACTAATTCTATCTTTACAGATTGAATGTAGTCTAAGCGATGAAAACCCGCGATAAATTGAATACCAAATTTTAAAACACTTCCCGTGTTAGGTACACAAATTTGCAAGTGTTCAAAAATTGTATACCTAACACGGGAAGTGTTTTAAAATTTGGTATTCAATGGATTAACACATTATTATTTATTTATTTATGGTGTACTTAAAGATATTACAATAATTTACTTTAATATTCTCGCCAAACTGCGAAAACAGTTTCTTGGCAAGATAGCATTCATAACATACAATTGTAATATCTTATCTTATCTTAATTAAATAACTAAACTATGCATGCAACCTTGTGCGATTCGGACAATGTGCGAATAGGACATTATGCGAATCGGCCATTTTGCGTCAAGAGGTTAACAAAATATGTATTACCTACTGTGCCTATTGTGTCTAACTAAAGTATGGTATATCTTGTAGCGTAACTGGAGTAATGCACATAGGATAGTTTTTATTTTATTAATTTATATTTTATTATACGGCCGTGTGATGCCGGCTTTGAATAGCATCACCCCATTTCTTACCCATGGGTGTAGTAAGAGGCGACTAAGGGTCTCGAGGGTTAGATGTGTATTGCAATTTTAGGCGATGGGCTGACAACCTGTCACTATGGTGATACACAGTTATCTGATTGACCCTCAAACTTTTGTCAGACGTGGTGTTAATATCCGTTTTACGGCTGTTAACGCTCTGCCTACTCCGTAAGGGATACAGGCGTGACTTATGTATGTATGTAGTTTTTATTTTATGCGGGCAACGCCGCGGGTAACAGCTAGTGGTTGATAATAATGTGTTTTTTTTTCTACCAGTGTCACGAATTATCAAGCAACGCTCACGAACTAGCTAAAGTACGAGAGGATCAGAAAGAGTTAGAGGGGAGACTGAAGTGGACGCAGAGCAAACTCAGGATGGAGATGGATGCGTACAAGGTTAGTCACTGCACTCGCCAACCCAAGAAATGCAAAATTTACAAGCGCAGTCAGGAAAATTTTGCAAGTTTTCGAAAATTGTATACCTAACACGGGAAGTGTTTTAAAATTTGGTATTCAAATAGAAATTATACAGACTACATTTTAATATATTGATGCCGGCTTAGAATAGCATCACCCCTTGTCTTTCGCGTGGGTGTCGTAAAAATCGAATAAGGGACTCGATGGTTACATGTGTATAGCAATTTTAGGCGATGGGCTGACAACCTGTCACTATGGTGATAAACAATTTTCTAAATGACTCTCAAATGTTAGTCAGACGTGGCATTAATGTCCGTTGTTACGGCCGTTTACGCTCTGCCTACCCCGCAAGGGATATGGGCGTGATATACGTATGTATTTTTAAGCATTACCCTAAATATACCCGTGGGTGTTGTAAGAATCGACTAAGATTTCATAATATCAAGCAATTTTTTATTATTCTTTACCAAAATAATTGTATTTGTGAAATTACACCGCGGCAGACAGGAAACGAAGAAAGTCCCAGGTTCAAATCAGTGCATGCAGTGTAATTTTGTAATTTTATACATACATACACATATCACGCCTGTAATCCCTTACCGGGTAGGCAGAGCGTAAACTGCTCGCTCCAATAAATGGACATTTACGCCACGTCTGACACATTTTATCATTAATTTAGGGTCATTCGGAAATTGTACAGAGGTTTGTCAGCCCATAGCCTAAAATTGCAATACATACCCTCAACTCCCTTAGTCGCCTCTCACAACTCCCACTGGAAAGAAATGGGGTGATGCTATTCTAAGCCGGCATCACACGGCACACCTTGTATAAAATATGATGGTGTTCGTCCCCAGGAGTGCTCGGAGCGCGCTGACAAGCTGTCACAGCATGTGTCGGAGCTTGAGACCGCTAAAGACGCCGCCCTAGCCAACGCGAGTGAACTCGCTAAAGCAAAACAACTAGGTAAGAGATTTATTTTAATTTATTTTCCAAAATTAGCTAATTATATTCTATTAATTTTTTCTGTAGAAATTTCTTAGTAGAAATAAGTTGTCCTGTTGTGTCGTCATTCTTTGTATATTATGTCTTTTGTAATGTTAATTGTGTACAATAAATGGTTAATAATTAGCTAGGGTAGCTTAGGGCCTAGAAAGATTGTTAATTTAATGTAGAAGCACTTTTGAGCAGGTTTTTTGGGGGATTTTTCCTGTTCAAGAGGTCCGGTTGGCAATTAATACCAAAAGCGGCCGTTTTCAGGCTCTTTTTGCCATAACTTTAATTGCAGCGAATATTTCATTGAGTTTGCAGGTTCTTATTTTACTTGAGCAACGGACATTCTGATAGACTGTTTGTATAAAGAGTTCTGTCTTAGCCGTGTGATGCCGGCTTAGAATAGCATCATCCCATTTCTTTCTCATGGTAGTCTTAGGAGGCGACGAAGGGACTCGAGGGTGTGTATTGCAATTTTAGGCGATAGGCTGACAACCTGTCACTTTGGCGATGCACAGTTTTCCAAATGGCCCTCAAATATTTGCCAGACGTGGCGTAAATGTCCGTTTTTTGCGGCCGTTTTCGCTCTGCCTACACCGCAAGGGATTATAGGCGTGCTATGTGTGTGTGTCTGTGTGTATAATACCAAAAACTTGAGCAACGGACATTCTGATAGATTGTTTGAAAACTTTTTTTTGTGAAGTGGCGCCACTGTCGAGGTCGTTCACGTCACGAGTACACTCGCCGTAAATCAATTTATTAACCCTCAATAAGAACCGATTCTCTTCCAGAGCAAGAGTTGAAAGAGAGCCAAGCGGCTCTTATCCTCTGCAGACACGAGAGAGAAGATCTCGAGAGGAGATTGTCCAGCACAGCTCAACATCTCGACACCTGCAGAAGAGAGCGAGATGTAGCCAACAGTGCTCTTAGCAGTGCTACGAAAGAGGTAAATATACATACATACATACATAAATCACGCCTATATCCCTTACGGGGTAGGCAGAGCGTTAACGGCCGTAAAACGGATATTAACACCACGTCTGACAAAAGCTTGAGGGTCAATCAGATAACTGTGTATCACTATAGTGACAGGTTGTCAGCCAATTGCCTAAAATTGCAATACACATCCCTCGAGTCCCTTAGTCGGCTCTTACGACACCCATGGGTAAGAAATAGGGTGATGCTATTTTAAGCCGGCATCACAAATTATCCCGGCCGGGTAACACACTAAGTATGGGAGGGTCAAATTATTTTTTCATATTTCTACCTATGTTCCTTGGGGAAAGTTGTTCAGTTTGACGTACTGGTTCACCACTTAAAATGTTCTCAGCTAATTTTATTACACCTTATATATCCTGGACAATTCACACAGCGCCATCCAGTCCCAAACTAAGCAAAGCTTGTACTATGGGAACCCAGCTAAAACAACTTTCGCCCAACGACAATTTCATCACCTTTCTGCACATATTTATAATCAGTTAAATACTAAATTATATATCTATCCAAAAAGCCTTCGAGAATGCAAAAATACACTTACAGATTGGTTAAAATCTATTTCATATGACCAAACGGAAAACCTCATTAGAACTCTTGTGTGAATGAGTTTATCTAACTAATGTAGCATAATACACAAATCACAATCCCACGCGCACATACACTCTCGCGTACACTTACGCGCGCACTCACGCACACACACACACACACACACACACACACACAAACACACACTATATATATAGACACTTAGACACACACACATAATATTTATGTATCACACGTAAATCACACCCACACCTATTTTGATTAGTTTTTCTTAAATTTAAAATTAGTAATAAAAAAATATATAAAAAAATATGTAACATTTTGGTCGGCCCTAAGGGGAAGAGCGAGTCCTCCCGCTACAGGTATCCTGGTATACTTACTGGGTTGGTCTCGGCACTTAACACTAGATATAAGTAATTATGTTACTCAATAAATATTTTTTCATTCATGGGAACTAGATAGCTGATATTACATACACATATCACGCCTATAATCACTTGCGGGGTAGGCAGAGCGTAAACGGCTGTAAAACGGACATTCACGACACGTCTGACAAACATTTGAGGGTTATTTGAAATATTGTGTATCGCCATAGTGACAGGTTGTCAGCCCATCGCCTAAATTTGCAATACACACCCTCAAGTTCCTTAGTCGGTTTGTAGGGTACTCGCAATTATTTGTTATTTCGAGTAACCACATATTTAATATTTTTAAAATTAAGATTTTTCTGCGTGGGTAAACAGTTAAATACATTATTTCAAATACCCTCAGATTTGTATCTTTAGAATTAAGATATTTTCCTATGTGGGTAACTGAAATATTCATTATTTTAAGGAAGGTATTAGGTAATACATGTACAGTGATTTTTAGTATAAATAGAGGTATAATTTACAAATAAAATTAGTCTGCAACTTGACTCCAAGCAACACTCTTTCATTTCCTATGCCCAGCTACATGACCCTAAAGGTTCTTACGGCACCCACGGGAAAGAAATAGGGTGATGCTATTCTAAGCCGACATCACACGGCAAAAGAGGTAAATAAATAATATAAATATCCTGGACAATTCACACAGCGCCATCTAGCACCAAAATAAGCAAAGCTTGTACTATGGGAACTAGATAGCTGATATTAATACTTATAGACCCTTTTTGTAAAAAAATACACACATAAAAAACACACAGACTTATCACAAATATCTGAGAATTGACGGGAAGTGTTTTAAAATTTAGTATTAATTTCGACATAATGTTCCTTTGGGTAAGTTGTTCAGATTTACAGGCCGGTTGACCCCTTATAAGTATTTGCAGCAAATATTTTTAAATCCTGTATTTGATTTTGTCAGGTGGAAAGACTGAAAGAGTGTAATTTACATTTGGAAGAGGAAGCGGCAGAATTGGCCGCACTCAGGGCGCAAGCGGCATTAGCAGATACATTGAGCGCACAATTGCAGAGGTAAGGACCACAAATTACATATAAATATAATACATTATGCCATACCAACTTAAGCTATGCCATACCATCCCATGCCATCCCAACTTAAGCTATGCCATCACAACTTAAGCTATGCCATACCATCCCATGCCATACAAACTTAAGCTATGCCATCCCATCCCATGCCATCCCAACTTAAGCTATGCCAGACCATCCCATGGCATGCCAACTTCAGCTATGCCATCCCATCCAATGCCATCCCAACTTAAGCTATGCCATACCATCCCATGCCTTCCCAACTTAAGCTATGCCATACCATCTCATGCCATCCCAACTTAAGCTATGCCATCCCATGCCATCCCAACTTAAGCTATGCCATCCCATCCCATGCCATCCCAACTTAAGCTATGCCATTCCAACTTAAGCTATGCCATCCCATCCCATTCCATCCCAACTAAAGCTATGCCATCCCATCCCATGTCATCCCAACTTAAGCTATGCCACCCCAACTTAAGCTATGCCATCCCAACTTAAGCTATGCCATCCCAACTAAAGCTATGCTATCCCATCCCATGCCATCCCAACTTAAGCTATGCCATCCCATGCCATCCCAACCCAACTTAAGCTATGCCATCCCATCCCATGCCATCCCAACTTAAGCTATGCCATCCCAACTTAAGCTATGCCATCCCATCCCATTCCATCCCAACTAAATTATGCCATCCCATCCCATGCCATCCCAACTTAAGCTATGCCATCCCAACTTAAGCTATGCCATCCCTTCTTAAGCTATGCCATCCCAACTTAAGCTATGCCAACTCAACTTAAGCTATGCCATCCCAACTAAAGCTATGCTATCCCATCCTACGCCATCCCAACTTAAGCTATGCCATCCCATCCCATTCCATGCCATCCTATTCCATGCCACGCCATTGCATCTCATCTCATGCCGTCCCATCACTTTACGTCCCATCGCAGCCATTTCCGTTTGGAAATCACATTCTTCTTCAGTGGTTTCAAACACTCTTTTACCTATAGATAGAAAAATTATTTATTTTATTTACTTCGGAAATTTACAGCGTTAAATATAATTAAAAAGTAGCTCGTTGGACAAATATCAAAAATAAACATTGGATTGAAACTTTAACTTGTACTCCCAAAAAAGTTTCTAATTTTACTGCCTAATATTGCCGACGCCGATTATTCCTAAATATCAACCTTCAAAGTTTACGTACTTATTAAGAACTAGCTGTTGCCAACATAAAATAAAAACTATCCTATGTGTTAATCCATGGTACCTTATATATGTACGCCAATTTTTATTACAATCGGTTGAGTAGTTTTTGCGTGAAGAAGTAACAAACATACGAACTTTCGCATTCATAATATTAGTAGGATATCTGGTAAAATTTTACTAGTGACCGATACCGGGCTGGTGATAAGGAACAACTTTCCCCAAGGAACATACTAACCCAAATCAGTTGATCAAATTTTTTTTAAGGGATCCCCAAATTTCTTTTCCCTATTTCGACCTATGTTCCTTGGAGTGCCGTGTGATGCCGGCTTAGAATAGCATCACCCCATTTCTTGCCCGTGGGAGTCGTAAGAAGCGTCTAAGGGACTCGAGGGTATGTATTGCAATTTTAGGCGATGGGCTGACAACCTGTCACTATGGCGATACACAATTTTCCGGATGACCCTCAAATGTTTGTCAGACGTGGCGTAAATGTCCGTTCTATGCGGCCGTTTACACTCTGCCTACCCCGCAAGGGATTATAGGCGTGATATGTGTATGTTTCTTGGAAAAAGTAGTTCCTTATCACCTTTAGTTTTCGCTATCGGTTACTAGTAAAATTTCAAATTTGGTTTTCAATGTGTGTGTGTGTGTGTGTTTAACAGGGAAAGTGAGCGAGCGACACTAGCGGAAGAAGCGCTCACCCTAGAGCGAGCGCGCGCTGAAACCTGCGCTCTGAGGGAAGCGGCCGCATTGCAACATGCTGCGACACTCACGGCGCAACATGTGGCGCAGAGGGCGCAGTCCAATCATAGCAGTAATAAGGTTGGTGTGATGTCGGCTTAGAATAGCATCACCTCATTTATTTCTCGTGGGAGTCGTATTTTATTTATTACATACATACATATATATATATATATATATCACACCTATAGTCCCTTTCGGGGTAGGCAGAGCATAAATGGCCGTGAAAAACGGTAATTTACGCCACGTCTGACAAAAGTTCGAGGGTCAATCAGATAACTGTGTATCACTATAGAGACAGGTTGTCAGCCCATCGCCTGAAATTGCAATACACACTCTCGAGTCCCTTATATATATTTTATTTATTCACACAGATAAACTAAAATTTAACACATCTTGACACTTTTAAACCAACCGAATGGGAGAACCGATTTCTTTTAGTCCATTTCGTCTAGAAACAGGTGGAAATTTGAAGAAATATGGATTGTATGTATGGGATACATAATTCAGTCGGTTTAAAAGGTGTGTTAAATTTTTGGTTGAATCCTTGTGAATAAATAAATATCGATCGTATGTACTACTTACAAAAGTAGTAGTAATATAATAGTAGTATGTAACGAATGAAGAATCATTTCAATGTTATCACACGACTGTCAAATCAAAGAAAAAAGTGTAATATTTTTTATCAGAGTTTATGTATGCATATAATATGTGCGATGCTTTAAAGGACTGTAACTCGTTAACCACTGAACAGATTCGAATGGGAATTATATCGGAAGAATCCTTACATTATACCGAGTATCATAGGCTAGGCTTTATCTCAGAAATCAGTCGTGTTGTTAATTTTTTAATTTATTATGCTTGTTTTTAAGTAGTACAGACGATATTCATATTTGATTTATTTTACAAAGAGTCTAATTATTATTTTTTCATTTATTACGTAATATTATTAAGAATATTACACAGTTTTGCCGTGTGATGCCAGCTTAGAATAGAATCACCCCATTTCTTTCCCGTGGGAGTCGTAAGAGGCGACTAAGGGACTCGAGGGTGTGTATTGCAATTTTAGGCGATGGGCTGACAACCTGTCATTATAGTGATACACAATTTTCCGAATGACCCTCAAACATTTGTCAGACGTGGTGTAAATGGCTTTTTTTGCGGTTGTTTACGCTCTGCCTACCCCGAAAGGGATAATAGGCGTGATATGTGTATGTATGTATGTATTATTAAGTTTCTTGGGCCGCAGCATGTTGCGAGCAAAGAGTTTTGTTAGCAACATGTATAAAACATAAGTTTATCTATGACAAATGGAAATTGTCTTCTGTTTCCTTCAACATGTGCTAGTGAAAATAATGTAGTAAAATAAAGGCTTATATTCTGGAGATTCCTGCGTTTTGAACCATCACAAACCTAACAGTCCACACGATTAAAACTTTGTGTTGTTATTTATTGATGGAACTCCATGTAAATTACTTATCAAGTATTTACTTTTTTTTTACATGGGACTTAAAGTTTATTTGATACATTTCTTATTTACTTCACAGGCGCAAGCATTGGAAGTAGAGAACGTATCCTTACGAGAGCGGATATCCGGTTTGGAACAAGAAGTGGCCAAACTACAGACGTCATTGAGTGAGGAATGTGACAGGAGGAGTAAAGAGACCAGGCAGCTGGCTAGGAAGGTGAGTCGGAGGGTTCTAGAGTGGATTCTAGAACATAAATAGACTAAATTACACTATGGTTCTAGAAGTAAGTTTGTTAAGGGGTCGGAAGGTTCTAGAGTGGAACTTCGCCAAACTACAGACGTCATTGAGTGAGGAGTGTGACAGGAGGAGTAAGGAGACCAGGCAGTTGGCTAGAAAGGTGGGTCGGAGAGTTCTGGAGTGGGTTCTAGAACAAAAAGAGACTAAATTACACTATGTGGGTCGGAGAGTTCGAGAGTGGATTCTAGAACATGAATAGGCTAAATTAAACTATGTGTTCTAGAAGAAAGCTTGTTGAGGGGTCGGAAGGTGCTAGAGTGGAACTTCTATGTGAATATCCGGTTTGGAACAGAAAGTCGTCGTACAAACGTCATTGAGTGAGTAGTGTGACAGGAGGAGTAAAGAGCAGCTGACTGAATTTACTATGGGTAATGATTAGTTTCATGGTCTGAATGCACCATATAAACATTTAGAGGGCTGTCCTTTATACCCTGTATATTGCTGGGAACAAAAATTATTTTTCACCTCTCCAGCTTGTAAAGAACAGTTTTGCCGCGTAAATCCAGTGGGCAAAAGTCGTTTTTATCCACTCGATGGAGAAAAGTGATTTGAATTTCGAACATCTCATTTTATCAGAACTAATCGTGACAATGGAGGCGGTGCGGTCGGAAAACTATTTCAGCTAGTTATTTATTTATTTTTGTTGTATTAAATATTACTGACGTTTCTGAATATTGGTACATATTTTGTAATATTTCTGAACGAATCTTGAAAAAAATATATTTGACGGGTATTTTTATTTTGTCTGAGGCATTCGAGCTGTACAGCCAATTTCCCAAACTTGACATTGGCAGAATTGTCTCACTGGTAGAGGTGAAAAGTTGTGTGTACCACACGAGAGCAAATTCATTCGCATCTCGTGCTGTTGAATTCCTCACTGAGCTCAGGATACAACTTTTGAAAGTATCCTTCGCTACCTCGGGATTCAAAGTTAGCACTCGAAGCAAAAATGACCTTTGCCCTCTTGTTGTACAAATAACTATAGTTCTTTTGAAGTGCCATCGTTGTACAACAGACTGTAAATAAACATTATTATTATATTGTTAATGTCGCAGGTGGCTGAAATAACTGAAGAGGCGGCCGAAGCGAACAAGAAACTGGAATGGGAGGCTGGAGAAAACGCGGTGCTCAAAAAGAAACACGCCAACGCTATCAAGGTAAATATATTGACATTATGACAAGTGACAGGAGTGTAGCCAGTAGGCAGAATGGAGGGTTCCGGGTGGTGCTTAGGGCCTAGAAAGATTGTTAATTTAGAGTAGGAGCACTTCTGGGCAGGTTTTTTGGGGGGGTTTTTCCTGTTCAGGGGGTCCGGTTAATTATACCCATGTAAATAACACGCTTTGGAAATCTTGACTAAAATTTGAAACAAATGTCGTTTACAAATGGTGGTGGCGTAAAGTTACGTGCTGTGTAATTAACCTGGCCAGCCCCGAGGCAGTGCCTTTATTTTTATTTTTTTATCCCGCCCGAGCCGGTTTTATATTAGGACAATACAAAATTGTTATAAAAAGAAGAAAATTGCGTTAAGCAAATTTTTTTTTTTACAATGACCGATCATGACGTCAATAAGTGATAATGCTATCCTACATTGAATAAAGTTATTTCATTTTCATGTAAGGATAAGGGTAGCTTCCCCGCCTGGCCGGGTGTTGTGTCCAAGGGACCGACTGGCCCACCTGGATAGGATTGGAAGTTGTTTACAGGGTGTAAGGGACAGCCCTCCGAATACTTATGGCCTTATAGGGTGCATACTGAACAACTTTCCCCTAGAAACATATTATGTCAGGAAACGACAAAAAATGTCCCATACAAAATTGCAATCAGCTGACTGCATTTACTGTGGAGAGTCAAAAATGCTTTTACATCTTCTGAAATATGTTTTCATTTTAAAGTTGTTCAGTTACATTGTTCTGAACAAACCCTATCAGTATTCGGAGGGCTGTCCCTTACACCCTGTAAAATCTTTTTAGCTTGGTGCTAGATGGCGCTGTGCGTCTCATCCAATCATATACATGGTGTAAAAAAAATAGCTAAGAATATTTTAAGGGGTGAACCAGTACGTGAAACTGAACAACTTTCCTCAAGGAACATAGGTCGAAATATGAAAAAAAATTGCCCCTCCCATACAAATTATCCCGGCCGGGTAACACACTAAGTATGGGAGGGTTAAATTATTTTTTCATATTTCGACCTATGTTCCTTGGGGAAAGTTGTTCAGTTTCACGTACTGGTTCACCCCTTAAAATATTCTCAACTAATTTTTTTACACCTTATATTGTTATTAATTTGTTTCAGGAACTAAATCGCGAACTGCACCGCGCCTTGAAACGGTGCGAGATGCTCGAAGCCAAACTTACCGCGCCTGAGGCTTCCAATAGAACAGGTAACACACACACACACACACACACACACACACACACACACACACACACACATAAATCACGCCTATATCCCTTACGGGGTAGGCAGAGCATTAACGTCCACACACACACACTTACACATAAATCACGCCTATATCCCTTACGGGGTGGGCAGAGCATTAACGGCCACATACACACACTTAGACATAAATCACGCCTATATCCCTTACGGAGTAGGCAGAGCATTAACGACCACATACACACACTTACACATAAATCACGCATATATCCCTTACGGGGTAGGCAGAGCATTAACGGCCACATACACACACTTAGACATAAATCACGCCTATATCCCTTACGGGGTAGGCAGAGCATTAACGGCAAAATTATGCGGGTCAATCAGACTCAAACAAACTGTGTATCACACAAAATGTGTATCACTATAGAGACAGGTTGCCAGCCTATCGCCTAAAATTGCAATACACATCCCTCGAGTCCCTTAGTCGCCTCTTACGACACCCATGCCCATGGGTAAGAAATGGGGTGAAGCTATTTAGATATTATCAAGCATAATAAATTGAAAATTTTAAAACACAACTGCTTTCTGAGATAAAGCCTAGCCTATGACGTAGACTTTTCTAAACTTATTTGACGGAAAGTGACAGCACACATTTAAGGTAAGATAAGATAATTTATATCCTTATATCTTGCTGCATAGTCGGGCGTCTGCTATAGTCGCTATGCACTGCTCTAACAGTTTGTTATCATAGTCTGCAATCGACAGGAATGTTTGTAAATACTAAATAGACCTCTTTATAGTGTACTAGCGGCCCACCTAGTGGTTTCACCCACTGCTTGCCGTTTTCCCGTGGGAATAAGACATTTTATTATAGCCTATGTTCATCGGGGATAATGTAATTTTTTAAATCGGTCCAATGGTTTCGGAGCCTATTCAATTCAAAGATACAAACAAACAATCAAATCTTTCCTCTTTGTAATATTAGTGTAGATGGCTACGATTCATAGCGATAACTACATTTCAGGTTCAATATCGTCCCTAAGCAGCGGCGAGAGTGTGGCGCCATCTTCCGAGCAAAGTGTGCAGAACGGACACTCGCCCGACTCGCTGCCAGACATACAGGCGAGTACATACATACATATACCGGGTGGCCCGAATAGTGACGTCCAAAGACAAAACTTGAATGCCTTATACTGAGGGGTATCCGAATTACCCCCATGTATATAACTTTTCAAGCACTCGCGATCACTTTAACTCATTTTAAGTATTAGACCGGGTCTATCGCGATAGTATTTAGGTAAATATTAGTAATTTACCTGTGTCCCGACGTTTCAATACAGTTTCATGTATTGTGGTCGCGGGTTGACTGACGTCACGATAGACTCGGTCTAATACTTAAATACCCCCATGTATGTTCCGCGATTTTTTGTAACTTCCGAGTTATTCTACTTTTAAATTTGTATGAGGAAAATTGAACTGGGAGGCTTATTTTTCTTTTTTAGTATGTTTCAAAGTACAGATCTTGAAGATAATGTCATAGAAATAACCGCTTGAAAAGCCCTATAACGGAAATTAAGAAAAGAAGAAAAAAGCCGGCGAGTAGATTTTTTTCTCATACAACTTTAAAAGTTGAATAATTCGGAGAGTACAAAAAATCGCGGAACATACATGGGGTGATTCGGATACCCCTTAGTATAAGGCATTCAAATTTTGTCTTTGGACGTGACTATACGGGCCACCCTGTATAGTGTGAAATATATTTACAATAATTTAGTAAAATAAAATCATAGTCAAGACCAGACTATAGGGTGAAATTATTAGTCGCTTTTGACAACATCCATGGGTATAATTGGGGTGATGCTATTTTAATCCGGCATCACACGGCAACTACAGTCTACTATGTGTTTTAATCTATTTTTATTAATTATTTAATGCGTCAGGGACAGGAAAACTCACCAAAGGTAATTAAATAATTCTAACATCTTTTTCAGATCAAATTGCCAAGTATATTTAACAAATTCTGTCTGAAGGTTAGATCTATATATCCGTACTAATAATATTATAAATCTGAGAGTTTGTGTATGTATGTATGTTTGTTACCTCTTCACGCTCAAACGGCTTGACCGATTTGAAGGAAATTTGGAACCCAGGTAGAGTATAACCAAGAATAACACAAAAGCCACTTTTTACCGCGGGAAAACAACTATTACCACGGGAAAATTAGTGGCAGCGGGTGAAACCGCTGGGCGGAAATCTAGTTTATTTTATTTTTGTATGGGTTCAGCTGTAGTTATTTTTTTATTGTTATCATATACTAGTTTTATATACAGGGTGTAAGAGACAGTCCTCCGAATACTGATAGGGTGCATTCGGACAATGAAACTGAACAACTTTCCCGTGGGAACAAAAAATATTCAACCCCTTTACCATTACGATCAGCTGACTGCATTTACTGTGGGAAGTTAATATTTTTTGACGTTTCCTAAAACATTTATTTATGGAAAATTGTTCAGATTCATGGTCTGAATGCACCTATAAGTATTCGGAGGGCTGTCCCTTACACCCTGTATTTTTGTATGGGCATAGCTGTAGTTATGTTGTATTTTTATCTTATACTAAATTCATATATAAAATAAGCATAATAAACATAAAAATGTAAAACACGACTGCTTTCTGAGATAAAGCCTAGTCTATGACACTCGGTATAATGTAAGGATTCTTCCAAAAATCTGTACAGTGGTTAACGAGTTTCAGTCCTTTAAAGAATCGCACATACATACATGAACTCTAAAAACATTACACTCCTTTTTTGGTTGGGCAGTCGCGTATATAATCAATTGCTCATAGTAGTTTATGCAACTGTCATGTAATAGGGGTCATTAGAATGCGAGTGTCTGTTTCGATAATAGTTAGACACGAGCATTCTAATGCCTAATTATAGCAGTTGCATACACTATTTTATCTACACTCTGCTAAAAAAAACAGTTACACACTTTTCCAAAGCCCGCACCGGTGATTGCAAGGTCCGATACAAGGTCAAATTCAATACGAGAACGTAATATAGCTTGATATGAAATTTCGATTTTTTTTACTTCAGCAGTTGTTCAGATATCGAGTCAGCAACTGAACAACAACTTAACTAAACAACTGAACAACATCTAAACAAATGAACAACATCTAAACAAATGAACAACATCTGAACAACATCGAAAAACATTGAAACATCAACTGAGCAACAACTGAACAACATCTGAACTAAACAACTGAACAACGTCGGAAAAACATCGAAAAACAACTGAACAACATCTAAACAACAACTGAACAACATCTTAAGAACAAATGAACAACAATCTAATAAAATATCTAAACAACAGCCGAACAATTACCATACTGACAGGTGCGGCGGAAGATGGCTATATGAGAATTGGCAAAAAAAACTTCGTTTCATTTCTCAACTTTATCGAAGTAAGAGCCTTCTCATTAAGTCATTACGCTTCTGTAATTTCTATGAAACTGTAATTTCTATTGACAGAATGCATAAAGTAGGTCTTTATGCAACTGTTTTCGAGTGCATAATTCGAACATTATGAGACGAGTGTAGATAAAAACATTAATCGCATTTTGTTAGTCTTAAGCGAATACCTGTCATTGCTCTTAGAAACATAAAACTGTGTAATCTTCATTTGTATAAACTGTTGGTATTCCAAATAAAAAATGATTTATTTATATCATTCCTTTATTTGTTGGGCAGTCGTGTAAAAATCAATTTCTAAATGAATGAAGTGGTTCAGTTTTGTGGTAATATTTATGCTTACGTCGATGTTTTGTTTAGGTCCGCGAACCTGACCGGCAGGCTCTGATAGAGCGCATCGTGTCGCTACAACGCGCCGCTGCCCGACGCGCCGAAAGGTATAGTTGCATTTGTATAAAATTGCATTGCTTTTGTTCGGAAAAGCAAAAATATCGGAACATTCAAGACGAACATGAGAAAACTTTGGGGTTTTAACTTAAATAACTCTGACGATTGATAGGGCTTGTATTTATATTTAATATATTATATTATTTTATTATACTATGTATGTTTCTATATTGATAGGTATTTCATTATTTAAGTAGGATTATATGTACTTAAACTTATTATTCTTTGACAGCTATATTTAGTGTCGATTTGACTTTTTTTTTTTGCATCTACCTCGTACCATAGTTTACCTGCGCACACCATGTCCTCTGGATTTCTCAAAGGTTGACTGGGAGAGATCCCTTAATGGGATAAGTCCGCCTTTGTGCCTTACCTTTTCTGTTATTTATGTTTTTCTATGTTTTATTTTTATTTGGTGCAATAAGTTATTACATACATACATTAACAGCCACAACAGTCCACGGCTGGACATTGGTCTACCCCTTATTTGTTCATAGTTTGGTTGGTTGTATTCTAGTCGCTCTTTAACGACATTTGAAATTTTACGAAATAAAATGAGTAGGGATACCGTCGTTTTGCATATTGTTGAAGTTCCTAATATACTTTGGCGTATCTCGGTTTGCATAAAATTCTTTGTCATACTATTTGTTTGGCATAATGTTTATACAGGGTTATTTTTTATTCACCCTGGAAATTTTACAGGGCGATTCTACTCATGATTCTGAACAACTTTTATTATTGGGTCACCTGCGAAATCGCGAAAAAGCTAGCTGTTCCATACATTTAAATCGAGTAGGTATGAATTTTTCTATGGAGCAGCGGTTTTTTTTTTCGCGATTTCGCATGTGACCCCATAATAGAAATTGTTCAGAATCATGAGTAGAACCACCCTGTAAAATTTCCGGGGTGAATAAAAAATAACCCTGTATGTCATACTGCATTGAAAGTCATCCTATTATTGGGCCACGCCCTTGGGCCACCCCTAAGCCGCGAACTGCGCGAACATGATTTTAAAATAATGCCAACGAATAATATGCCTAGTACTTTTTATGCTAATGAATAATATGCCTAGTTATCTCTATGTTTATAGACATTATGACTTAGTCATTTATGCTACAAGGGTTATGCGTGTTGTTTTTATGACTTTGAATAATTATGACTATATAACATATGCGTAATACAAATATGACTTAAAATATTATGCAATCGACCCCAAACCAATGAGTACCTACAGATGAGAGTGATATGGAAATCATTTGCACGGCCAACGTTTTGGAAAATTTGTTGCCGAAAACATCCATAGAAAAACACCTGAATTTCATGGCGTGGTGAGTTGAAAGCAAGACAAATACTCTCACGGATATAATTATTAGCGTGCCTGAAAGAACGTTTTTTTTTTCATATTGCCCACATATGACTAATATAACGTACCTTAAAACGGTCACTTTTGGTATTAATGGCCATAACTTTAATTACAGCGAATATTTTGCATTGAGTTTGCAGGTTCTAATTATACTTCAGGATAATACCAAAATCTTGAGCAACGGTAATTCTGATAGATTATTTGAATAAAGAGATTTTTTTATTTTTTTAAGTGACGGCAGTAAGGCCATTCACGATTACACTCGCCTTAAGAGAGGTATGGCGGGTGACACGGAAAGTAATGCCAGTAGGAAAAATGAACAGTTTTATTTTTTATTTTTTTATTAATGATGGGTTTGCTCTTGACTCTAGTCACACCTCGGACACTGGCGCTCAAATGTATGAATCAAATGCGTTGCTACGCACACAGTCTAAGCTCGCGTAGGTGAACGCGGACCATGCTTGTGTGTGTGAGAAAACATGTAAGGGTTGCCGCCATTTTGCGTTCGCGAATCGGGAATGCAATGTGCGGCAGTATGAAATGACCTTCGTCGTCGCGTCCTTGCTAGCCGGTGTCTGAGCGTCCTCCGAGCGCGGGTGGGCGGCGCTTGTAGGGGGAGGCAGGGAGTGACCATACTGTACGGTAGTACTATTAATTATACTGTGCTCTAGTCTAGGTCATAGGACAGAGACAGGACAGAGACAGTCTAAGATGGAGCGATCTCACCCAGTTTCAGGTGGTGTCGGGAAAAGGGTAAAATATTGTATTGGGCTTGGTTCTATAACTTTAGTCATAATGGAGGTGTTTGATTAGGGTGTACTACTAGTTATTGTTTATTATAATTTACAGGTGCGAATTCCTGGAAGAGCACTCACGGCAACTGACAGCGGAACTACGAGGCAAAGCGAGGTTCGTTATCTCTTACATACATACATATATGCTAAATTATTAAGTATAGTATTTTAGTTTATTCCTTCTTATGTATTGTAGTTTAGTGCGAAATTTAAGTACGATTATATTTCTTTTTTTTTTTTTGTGTGAATGGGCACCCGCTTTTGCTCTTTCTGTTTATCTTTTGGTTGGCCGGTAGAGAATGCCGCGTGGCATTAGGCCCGCCCTTTGTACTTTCTGTGCAATAAAGTTTAATAAATAAATATACCACGCCTGTATACCTTGCGGGGTGGGCAGAGCGTAAACGGCCGCAAAAACGAACATTTACGCCTCCTATGATAAACATTTGAGGGTAATTCAGAAGATTGTGTATCCCTATAGTGTCAGCCCATCGCCTAAAATTGTAATACACTTGTAATTGTAACCCTCGAGTCTCTTCGTGGTCTTACGACACCCATGGGAAATACATGGGGTGATGCTATTCTAAGCAGGCATCACATGCCAAGGTCTAAGGGACACGAGCCGGTTTTCTATTAGGACAATACAAAATTGTTATACAAAGGACAATGCTCACAATGTATGGAAAAAAAACCCAGGCCCGGCGCAAATGAAATGTATCTCAGATTTTAGGTATTCGTATGTGACAAAATATTCGGTAGGGGGCGTTGTCGAAATCTTTTTTTAAATGGCATTAATTGCTAGTTGTTTTTTGTAAGGAGATATATTTTATACTTAGAAAATGGGAAATTCTTTTTTCTTTCTTTACTTTTGTGCTAAATATGACATTTATGCATCTATTTTGGCAACGACGCCTTATACATAATATGCAATATAGTAAATAAAAATCAAGGGTAAATGAAATATGTTTTATTAACTTTTCCTTCAATGGTTATCTAAATCTAAGATGACATCTTCCAACGTATTGCCGGGATGATTGAAATTAGCTTGGTATCTGGCCCAACCCAAGTAATATAGAACACTCATAATATGGGCGCAGCTACCCAAAGTCCTTTTTCCATGTACACATGAGCAATAATCTCTGTAATAACGCACAGACTTCAACGAAGTACAACGAAGGCCTGCGCATAGACCACGTAAGGTGAGCGAGACTACAACAATGGTCAATGAGTGACTCATACGGCCTGAGCTGATAAGGTACTAGAATACAGAGAACCTTAAGTGCGAGTGAAATAGTGAAATAGCAGGCTTAATAACACAACCTAAAATGAAGCAACCTGTAAAAATACTTTTAAAATTGATTCTGTTTAAAAATTATTCCTGCGAAAAAAGAATTAGCAAAATATTACTTAAAAAAAATGAATTGTCACTATATTTCATTTTTAGTATGTAATTACCATATTAACGAAAAATTTGAGATGTGTACCGTTTATGCCGGGTCTGGGTTTTTTTTTAGCATTGTCCTTTCTTATTTTTTAACAATGACGGATCATGACGTCAATAAGTGATAATACTATCCTACACTGAATAAAGAATTTCATTTTCATTTTCAAAATCTATATCGTTACTTCTTATTTTATAAAATTGTCAGTTCCATGCACACGTCTTAATATTTTACATTACAAACTTAAAAAACAAAAAACATTCGTAATGTTCACTCTGGAGTAATGGCTGACAACCAGTGTTGCCCTCTTTTTGGGATTGTTTTCACCGTTACATAGGTTTTCCATTTTGATTTATTGTTGATCGGGAGTTTTCTTTTTTATTTCGACCAAGTAACATGGGCCACGACCCCGCTTCATTATTTGAGTTATTATGTGTGACCGCGAAGGTTTAAAACAGTTTGTATCTATTGTTTTTTTTCTATTTTTCAGTTATTATTATTATTATTATTATATTTTTAATACACTAGCAGCTCATTGAGCTGATGCGTGTATATCACTGCACTTGTGTCTTAATTTTTTGATTGTATAGTTTTTAAATGATTGTCAAGTCTATTTTTGAAACTGTTCACACTTGGTGCACTGATTACTGTCTCTGGGAGAGTGTTCCAGAGATCCACAACACGATTAGGCAAGAAGTGTTTCCTTGGATTGCTAGCAGTTTTGGTCTTCCATAACTTCATAGAGTGCCCTCTTACACGTTTGTTATTGTGCAAAGTATACATGTGTTGGATGCTAGGAACATTATAATAGCCATTACTATGTTATCTCTTGCGAATGAATGTTCTTTTTTTCCTCATTATGTATCTGTTGTAATTTTATTCGATAATATGTTATATCCATGTATCTATAGGTTACTGCGCCACTTGCTATGCTCGCTGCCTGCCGGCGCCGTCGCCTCCAGCGAGAGGGACGCCCACAAGGTGAGTAGTCTTCTCTCGTGTGGGATATAGAGTCGACGGACGACCCAGCGAACATTAGTGTCAGAAAAGAACATTTGTAATTGAAAAACAGCGAGAGGGACGCCCACAAGGTGAGTAGTCTTCTGTCGTGTGGGATATAGAGTCGACGGATGACCCAGCGAACATAAGTGTCAGAAATGAAAATTTGTAATTGAAAAACAGCGAGAGAGACGCCCACAAGGTGAGTAGTCTTCTGTCGTGTGGGATATAGAGTCGACGGAAGACCCAGCGAACACTAGTGTCAGAAATGAAAATTAGTAATTCAAATAACAGCGAGAGAGACGCTCACAAGGTGAGAACAGTCTTCTGTCGTGTGGGATATAGAGTCGACGGACGACCCAGCGAACATTAGTGTCAAAATGAAAATTAGAAATTATAAAAATAGCAAGAGGGACGCTCACAAGGTGAGTAACGGTCTTCTGTCGTGTGGGATATAGAGTCGACGAACGACCCAGCGAACATTAGTGTCAGAAAAGAAAATATGAAATTATAAAAACAGCGAGAGAGACGCTCACAAGGTGAGTATCAGTCTTCTGTCGTGCGGGATATAGAGTCGACGGACGACCCAGCGCACACTAGTGTCATAAATAAGAAATTTGAAAAATGTTTGCGTCCGCTGAAACTTGAACCCGGGACGGATACCGTGCCACTGAAAATGAAATAACTTTATTCAATGTAGGATAGTATTATCACTTATTGACGTCATGACCCGTCATTGTAAAAAAGGAAATTTGTATAACACAATTTTCTTTTTTTATAACAATTTTGTATTGTCCTAATAGAAATCCGGCTCGGGCGGGATAAAACTGCTCACTGCTCTGCCAACTGAGCCACCGGCGCCCCGACTGACCCTTGCCAATTTTTCAGTCTCTTGGTACTCGTCTCGAAACGACGTACGAGCGTCAGTCGGGGCGCCAGTAGCTCAGTTGGCAGAGCAGTGGGACGGTACCCCACGGTCCCGGGTTCAACTCTCTGCGGGCGCTATCATTTTTTCAATTTCTACACTACATAACACTGTGAGTGCATAATAATACCATAAACCTTAGTATCATAAAGTGAAATGAGAACCTGCAAACTCAACAAAATATTCGCTGTAATTAAAGTTATGGCAATTAATACCAAAAGTGGCCGATTTTTCCATAACTTTAATTGCAGCGAATATTTCATTGAGTTTGCAGGTTCTAATTGTACTTAAGGAGACTACTTATAACTTAAGCAACAGGCATTCTGTTAGATTGTTTTTATAAAAATAATACTTTTTTGTGAAGTGGTGCCAATGTCGAGGTCGTTGACGGCTACACTCGCCTTAAAGTAAAAAAAAACAAATAAAAGTCCGTTCCTTTTTCTGTGCATGCAGCAGCCTAAAAGGAAGTTAACAAAGGTATGTACTACGATATGTTAGATGTCTGCGGATCAAAAATGAGTATAATATACAGGGTGTAAGGGGCATTTCTCCGAATACTGATAGGGTCCATGCAGACCATGAAACTCAATAACTTTCCCCTAGAAACCTATGTCAGGAAACGAAAGAAATATTCGACCTCCCATACAAAATCACGATCAGCTGACTGCATTAACTATGGGAAGTCTTAAATTTTTTGATGTTGCCTGGAATATTTTTTATGGAATGTTAGTCTGAATGCACCCTATCGGTATTCGGAGGGCTGTCCCTTACACCCTGTATATGCCTTTTTAGGGTTCCGTACCCAAAGGGTCAAAACGGGACCCTATTACTGAGAATACGCCGCCGTCCGTCCGTCTGTGACCAGGGTGTATCTCATAAACCTTGGTAATTAGAGAACTGAAAGTTTTACAAAAGAGGTATATCTCTGTTGCCGCTATAATATTAATTAAAATACAAAAAAATTGAAATCCGTACTTATAATAATATCAATCTTTGTGTGCGTGTATGTATGTATGTATGTTTGTTACCACTTCACGCTCAAACGGATTGACCTATTTGGAACACAGGTAGAGTATAACCTGGAATAACACATAGGCCACGGCCGCGGAAAAACAACTATTACCACGTGAAATTGAGTGGCAGCGGGCGAAATTGATTTGCTGGGCGGAAATCTAGTAAATAATATAATAAGACATAAATATTAAGGCAGGCTCCAGTACAATTTCTATACATAATGGTACGGAATCCTTCGCGAGTGCGACTAGAATTTGATGGCTAGATATTTACTAAAATCATGAACATTTCAGAAAGAGATAGCGCGACTTGGCGGCGGCGCGATGGCCGCGGTATGGGGAGGCGAAGCCACTGGCATGACGCTAGAATTGAGTCTCGAGATGAACAACAAACTACAAGCCGTTTTGGAAGACGCTCTACTCAAGAACATCACTTTGAAGGTAACTATCCCACTTCTGACAACAAATATAACATGTAACGTGCCTTTCGGAGCACATTCACCATGCTAGACGGTGGTATAAATGGGTAAAGTAACAGGGATAACTCTAGAACGTAGTCTCTAAATTAACGACAAACTACAGGCCGTTTTGGAAGATGCCATACTCTAGAATATCACTTTACAGGTAGCTATCCCGCTTCTGATATCATATTTGTGCGCACTATAGTTAGCTTTGGTTTTAGTTTAACCATCAAAGTTAACTTAAGACCGTATGTAAACCAAGGTATCGGAGTTCTTAAAGTGCCTCAAGATGCACAAACTACATGCCGTTTGGGAGGGCTAAAAGCTATGCGCAGCCTACACCACTTATAAAATCATAATTTAAAATATTAAATTGAAAAAATACACCTGTTCTTCATACTGACAAAAGCAGATTTTCGATTAATTACGTTTTAATAGAGTTATGATTTTTTGGTGGTATTGTGATGAGGGCGTTAGTAAACTTCTGGACTATCCCACTTCTGGCAACAAATGCGAACTGAAAGTAGAATTGGTTGTGTGCAGTGTATAAATCGAGGCGTTAGAGTTTCTTCAACAACTATTTTTTTATTATTTTTTATTTATTTATTTATTAAAAGGTACATAAATGTTACAAATAAATTACATCTCGCCAAACTGATAGTCAGTTTGTTGGCGAGCTTTGCGCTCAACATGCTAAGGCACAACTTATGTATATGGGTTGTGTCACGTGTCTTTCGAAACACAGAGTCACCATGAAATTGCATATTTTGGTCTAAACGTCTGCTGACCCTGCCCTAGTAGTTTCCCAATCCCAAGTAAAACATATATAAATATATCACGCCTATATCCCTTGCGGGGAAGGCAGAGCGTAAGCGACCATTAAAAAAGCGGTAATTTTCGCCACGACTGTCAAAAATTTAGGGTTATTCAGATAATTCTGTATCGCTATAGTGACAGGTTGTCAACCCATCGCCTAAAATTGCAATACACATGGAACCCTTGAGTCCCTTAGTCGCCTCTTACGACACTCACGGGAATGAAATGGGGTGATGCTATTCTAACCGTTGACCTATTATGTTTTGTTAAATCCTGTTCCTTTTTCAGGAAAACATGGACACCCTCGGCGAAGAAATAGCAAGGTTAAAAGGACAAATGAATTCTGAAAATAAATCATAAAATGTACCTAATGTATAGAAAATAATGTTTACTAGAGGCTAGCCCAGCGGTTTCACCCACTTCTTACCATTTTCCCGTGGTAAAAAGTAGCCTGTGTTACACACACACATATTATTACATACAAAAAAATCTTTCCTCTTTATAATATTAGTGTAGTCATAGATATATTGTTAAGAGCATCAATTGACAATGGCTGGAAAAAATGACTTACGAATTTGTTGTAAAAATTATAATTAAATTAATTATAGACGAAGATTGAGAACGGAAATTGTGCTAAGATTGTGAAGTGTAAAAATGTTGAAAATATTTGAACAAGTGAACTAGCATATACATTTTAGAAAACTTGTAAAATTTTCTATCGCGGGCAGGACTTTGAACCTGCGACTCTCACCATCAGAAGTAGCGACGCCTCTTCCTTCTAGGTTACCGCGGCTCATCCCTTGCCCGCGAATTTTGCAAATGAATTTTGATGCCAATAACGCATGGCACGGCTCCATCTACCGGGTTAGTTTTGCTCATTCCCTATTAGCCTATGAAACTGAACTAATTAAAGGTAAAAATTCATATCTATGACCAATTTACCTGCTAGTTCTCAAACTATAATTAAATAATCTTATTTTTAAAACTTGCCTATTGTAAATCTTGGACGAATACCAGATTATGTGATCAAATTATTAATTATTTTAATTTTATCTGTACTGTACATTCCAAAACTATACTTACGCCTGTAAAAAGTGATAGTTTTATGACATAAATTATTTTCTGAATTGCGCAATGGGTTAATTTTATCAAATGAATAATTAAAAGGTTTTAACAGCAAAATTATTGACTAAATTAATTATGTTACATACACAATTAGATAATAGATAAATAAATTCTAAAAACCTCTGTTTATAAACTAAAGTACGGCCATCTTAATAAGTCATATTTGAACGGCGTCAGTTCCATACTCAGAAAGGAGCCATCAAAGGAAAGTGGACCCTCTGCCATAGCATTAGCACGAATCTGACAGCTGTCAAATATGGCTTATCGGGATGGCCGTACTGTACTCTCTGTGCTATTATTGTAATAAAATAATATAGGTGTGATGTTTATTTGTGAATCATATAAAATATGTTGTATGTGGTTGGCTGTTTATACAGGGTGTAAGGGACAGCCCTCCAAATTATAAAAAGTGCATGCAGACCATTAAACTTAACAACTTTCCCCTAGAAACCCCTTTAGAAACATATGTCAGGAAACGACGAAAATTAAATAAATTGACTTCTTATAGTAAATGCAATCAGCTGATCGTGATTTGTATGGGAGGTCGAAAATTATTTGTCGTTTCTTGACATTTGTTCCTACGGGAAAGTTGTTCAGTATCATGGTCTGCATGCACCCTATCAGTATTCGGAGGGCTGTCCCTTACACCCTGTATACTATTAAATTCAGTGCAAATATTTTTAGAGTGACTTCTACTCATAAAACTAAACAACTTTCCCTGTGTAACATAGGTTATGTTATGAATAAAAAATTGGATTCACATAGTAAAATGTGCAAAGAATGTATCAATTTGTTTGCGAGGTCCAATTTTTTTTTCTCATTTTGTTTATAGGGAAAAGTTGTTCAGTTGTACGAGTAGAACTCATTCTAAATATTTGCACTGAATATAATAGGACCATATAAAGGATGTAAAAAAATTATTAAAATATTTCAAGGAGTGAATCCAGATCATAAAACTTTATTACCAAGGAACATGTGAATGAAAAAATCTTGCTCATTCAAATAATACTAAATGTGAAAAAAAGAATTGAAAATATTATAACGGTGGCTGGGGATTGACCCGGGACCAGTGGAGTACCGTCCCACCCCTCTGCCACTGAGCTACTGGCGCCTCGACCGAATGCTTCCAAATCTTCAACCTCTTGATACTCATCTTGAAGCGACGTACAAGCGACAACTAGTGTAAGTTACTTAAAAATAAAAAACTATTACTTATTTTCATTTCAAAAATAATATAGCACTGTAAGTGCAAAATAAGCCATAGTACAACACATATTTTGTAAGTGCAAAATAAGCCATAGTGCAATACAAAATATGTATTGTACTATGGCTTATTTTGCACTTACAGTGCTATATTATGTACAATACAAAATATGTATTGTATTGTACTTGGTTACAAAAAGTTGGTATTGTATGGGAAACCACTTTCATATTTGCTGGTTCATGCTTTGAAATATTTTTAAATTATCTTTACACACCTTGATGCGTGGTAAGATAAATAAATAAAATATTTGTTATTTATCAAAGATACATGAATAAAGTTTATTCTGCAAATCAACCTGCTTTTTAACTTTTCGGCTTCAGATCTTTTTTACACACTAGCAATTCATGCCTCATCTCCCTTGCGGGGCAAGTAGGCATAGCATCGAATGCCCTTAAAGATAGTTGGTAAAACCTCTTTCAATACAAATATGGGACAATTGTAAAGGCCGTCTTATCGCTGAAAGCGAACTCTTCCAGACAATCTTTGCAAAACGTTACAGCACCAAGCTCGTAGTCGATTGGTGCGAAAGAAACCTCATACATTTCGTCAATCTACTTGGATTGTAGGATTATTCCCGTTGTCTCTGGTGATTGTGTGTTAAGGAGAGGTGAGGATTGAAATAGGTGTGGCGTGGTAAGGTACTGCCCCACCCTCTGCCACGACTTGCCTCAACGGATACACGGTCACCGGGGACAATGGGAACACAAGGGATTGTGTAATGCTCTGTTGTAAAAACCACAAGCGACAAAAAAAAGCTGCCACGTCGCGGCATATTTTCTTGTGAACTATTACATTAAATACCACAAAAATTAAATATTTTCTCAACTTGCGTGTCGTCCCTCCATTAAAGATCGCACATTCAATCCAAGTATGAAATACAGAGTAACCATGTACTTGTTGCAAACACAATATTACAGAACAGCGCCATCTAGTTTCTAATATCTTATCTAAAAACTTATAGTACGCCCTGTACAGGGAAACATTTGTACTACTATACGACTTGTACTGCCATCTAGCGTTGAGTAGTGTAACTAAAAACCGGAAGTATGCAGTCGAAGCGTCATACCGTATTTTTTAGTTTGTTCCGTAGATAAGAGATGGCGGCACACTATTATTTTTACTACATAGCCATGACCTAATGCTATTGCTAATCATGGTTTGTTTACAAAAGCGGTGGTGTTGCGAATAGGGTCTTCTTCTTTTGTTTGGTATGGCGGGAAATTTATTATTTGTTTGATAATGCTAAATAACGCGGATTAAATTCTTTTGACTGTTTTTTCTTCAATTTGCCTTATAGTCTGCGACTAAATTATGTGATATTCTGCGAAGCAAATAATGCGTAGTGACGTAGTGGCAGCGGCAATATTCTTTCTGCTCAACACTGGACTTCTCGAGTATGTTTTTAGCATGTGTAAACCTCGTTAGAGGGGTATATTATGTTCCTTGGTGTAAACCGAAATTAGGTACATATGTCCGATTTACTTCTACTCTTATTTTAGCGCCAAGCCAACGCTGTGTCCTGCGTGATGATTTCAGAGATGAATCTATAGTAAAGGTATGTATCGTGTATCACAGAAATGAATGAAATGACGGCCGATGTGGCGCAGTGGTAGTGCGACTCGACGTCTACTTGCGCCTATTTTGCGACGCAAAGGTTCCGGGTTCGATGCTCGTTGGGTCACTCACAAAGTTGATATTTATCACTTTGTGAATATGTTCCCAGTCTAGTTAGGACATTGAAGGATGAACCACCTGATTGCCCGAAAACAAATGGTTCCGTGCTTCGGAGGGCACGTTAAGCCGTCGATCCCGGTTGCTGTCTATGGTTACTTAGACGGCGGTCGTTACACAACCATGTCAGAGGCCTACTACTAGTAGTCAGTGGTTGAAAACGCTCACACCAGGGTTCATCGGGTCGTTGGATGATTCGGAGTCCCACACGAAAAAAGAAAGATCACAGCTATGAATGATTGCATTGTATTTGCGAGATGAAAAATAACGCTGTTTAAGTCTATAATAAAAATAACTAAAACAAGCTAATTACTATTTAATGCATTTATTTCGTTATGTAACAAAAATATATTTACAATAATAAACATACATACTTTGTTAAGTAAAACAAAATCGTAGGTACAGTCGGTTGTAGCACATAAGGTACCAGGGTTACTCCAAAAGAACTGAATTATTTTAGTCCGCAGCAATTTTTTCTTGACATGAATATGTGTAAGTAGAAAATGACTTCTTTTATGAGAATAAGTTTAAATTTTTATTATGTATTTACTGGGGATAAAAAAAAACAGTTCTTTTTGAGTACCCCTGGTACCTTATGTGCTACAACCGACTGTACAGTCTAGACCAGGCTGGTATAGACAGTTTGGACTTTGGACCGTTCTTATGCCGTGCGCATAAGACCTATATTGGCAGTTTGCGTGTCTAACTGCACGTAGGCTTGACTGTACTTGTTAATCGTCTATCAACATGTTTGGTAAAAGATATATACAGGGTGTAAGGGACAGCCCTCCGAATAGTTATAGGGTGAAGACCATGAAACTGAACAACTTCCCATAAACAAATATTTTAGGAAACGCCAAAAAATATTTGACTTCCCGTAGTAATTGCAGTCAGCTGATTTTGATTTTGTATGGGAAGTCTTTTTTTGTCGTTTTCTGATATAAGTATGTTCCTAGGGGAAAGTTGTTCAGTTTTATGATCTGCATGCATCCTATCAGTATTCGGAGGGCTGTCCGGGCGGGCTGTAAGAAATCTTTGCAGGGATGATCACATCATGAAACTGAACAACTTTTACTATGTAGCCTATGTTAACATTTTTTTTTTCGAGTTTCCATAGAAAGTTAGTCAGCTGATCAGGATTTTGTATGGGATGTTGTAATTTTTTTCTTGTTTCCCAACGCCTATGTTGGGAAACAAGAAAAAAATGTAATAATGTTCATTGTAAAAGTTGTTCAGTTTCGTGGTCTGATCATGCTCGCAAATCCATGTATCCATGTATTTAAGTGCGTAGCCTTTGAAAAGCTAGTTTAAAATAAATACCTGAACTGCAAGTGTTAATAAGACGCCACTTTCAGCGAAATAATGTTTATTGATTTATATTTTTTTAAGTGATGAGGGCAGCACGTTACCTAGGGAGGCGTCTTATTGAGCTCCATGCGTGGTCAAGTTACGCTGGTTATTGAATTATTATTTGTATAACCAACTAAAGCTGAACTACCGTGAACAGTCCCTTAACAAAAGTACTCAGAGCCCTAAGTCAGTTACATTATGTAAAAGGTCTTAATTTTTTTTCATACTTAGAACTATGTTCGTTGGGGAAAGTTGTTCCTTATCACCAGCCCGTTTTAGCTATCGGTCACTAGTAAACTTTCACCCCATATTTACCTAATGTTAATTATGTTTGAGGACGAACATCTTAAAAAATATGAAATAACTATTTACAATTTCTATATTGTATAGTAAAAAACCTAGATTTTTACACATTAAATCAGCATTATATCGGTAGCCTAGCATACGAATGACTGCATTAAAAAATACAAAAATAAACGTAATTTAAAGGATATTTATTGAACACTATTTTTTAACACTTCCCGAGTTAGGTATTACAATTTTAGAAAACTTTCAAAAAATAGAACCTGAGACTTTATTGGCATCATGATACGCTTGCAAAAACTAGAAAACTATATCCAATTTACCAACGTCGAATAGTATGCATATTAATATAAAGGTGTAAATATTTAAAGGGGTGAACCAGTCCATAAAACTGAACAACTTTCCCCAAGGAACATATGTCGAAATTTAAAAAAATATTTGACCTCCCACCATACCAAATGAGCCGACCAACCCGACCCGATCGGGGCATTATATATATTTTTTTTATTGATGGGTTTGCTCTTGACTCTAGTCTAGGTCATAGGACAGAGACAGAGTCTAAGATGGAGCGAGCTCACCCAGAAGAAGTCCATTTTTTTTTTGCGGATTGGTTCACCCTTTTAAATAATTGCAGATTTTTACATTCTGTATATTAGTATGGTTTTTACATTTCGACATTGGCATATTGGATATAGTTTTCTAGTTTTTGCAAGCGTATCTTGATGCGAATAAAGTCGCAGGTTCTATTTTTTGAAAGTTTTCTAAAATTGACTAAAAGTCGAAAAGTGTAAGTCACTGAATATCCATATTTTCCTAAGTGAGGTCTGACATTTTGCACCCATGACAGTTAACTATTTCGAAATTTTATTCTCATGACCTTCTGTTCCTATGACATTGTAGGAAAATATGAACATTCTTCGACTTGGGAGTTATCGAGAATTTTCCATTACGACACTGAGACGTTTTGCGAAACATGGTAATTATTCGGACGTTATGGACGAAAAGGCTGGCTTTGACTTATGAATGTAAATTATCTTACATTATTTCAGTGCAAATTGAGTATAAAAGATTGTTAGGATACAAAATGCTTACTGCAAAATAGTTCAAGGATCGAACTACGAGCCCTTTAATCTAACTAAGTTTCTCCATAGAACCCTAACTAAAAATATAAATAATTTTTGTGGACCTCAACAATTCATGTAATTTCAATGCGTCAATCCATTTAATTTATATGGAAAGTGAATTTTCTTTTGCATATTTCGACCTATGTCTAGGGCTTCTCCAATTCGATGGACTGTTACAATTTTTTCCCATTTTAAACTCATTTATTTTACACCTTGTAAATTTCCACAGGGTTTTTTTTATTCACCTCGGAAATTATACAGGGTGATTCTACTCATGAATCTGAACAACTTTTATTATGGGGTCACCTGGGAAATCGCGAAAAATAAAACGGCTGCTCCATAGAGAAATTCATACCTACTCGAACAAAATGTATGGAACAGCTGTTTTTTTTTCGCGATTTCGCAGTCGACCCCATAATAAAAGTTGTTCAGAATCATGAGTAGAATCGCCCTGTAAAATTTCCGGGATGAATAAAAAATAACCCTGTATAATACGTTGAACCTTTATATTGACAGCTGTCAAATCCATGCTAAAAAAGACCAAAGTGGCCTGGCTATAATGTAATCCACAACATTTCAAATTTCTAACAAGACTCAATTATATTTTTAATAGATAGTTTTATCGCATCATTAAATAAAGGGCAAGTTCTTTTTATTTTATTTTGTTTCATAATCAGAGATTTAAAATTTTTAAAAGTGATAGTTTAGTTCCAACAACTAGGCTGCTGAAAACAAAATTCGTTTGCCTACCTTTATTTAAAAAATAAACTGATTGACATTGACAGATGAATGAATGAAGTTTTCTCCACTGTTTTTTTTTTCTACTATAAGCAAAGGATTTTTTCATGGTAATCCTAACTTTGGAACTTTTTACAACTTTTCAAAATATTTCAGAAACGATTGCATTAAAAATTATGAAAATATGTGTATCTTAATAAGCATCCCAAACACTCTAAACGATATATATATCTTTTGTATCTAACGTAAAATGAAATGTTGTGGATTGTAAAGTAATAGGGACTAATTTCAATCTGACAGTTCATGACCTATTTATAAATTTGAAACCAGTTAATTATGTTAAGCTGAAAATTTGACATTTGAGGTACAAAAACATTTTATTTCATTTACTTACAACTTGCATTTTCTTTTTATCAAACTTTTTTCAGTTTGGATCAGCGCCATCTATGTACACTTGAAGATTGGCCTAATAGTCTAAAAGCCGACCTTATCTCTTCCAGCCAACCTATGGAGTAATATCTACAGATATTCGTATAAGAAGTGTAGTAATGAGGTCTCGTAGTGTTTTCTTCCAGCCAACCCTTCCTGTAAAATCTACAGGTATTCGTGTAGGTAGTGGCTTATCTCTTTCAGCCAACCTATGTTGTAATATCTATAGATATTCGTGTAAGAAGTGTAGTAATGAGGTCTCCTAGTGTTTTCTTTAAGCCAACCTATGCTGTAAAATCTAAAGGTTTTCTTGTAGGTAGTGGCTAGTCTCTTCCAGCCAACCTATGTAGTAATCTACAGGTTTTCGTGTAGAAAGTGCAGTAGCGTAGTCTCGTAATGTTTGGCCGCGTGCATTGCGCGCAGCGAGTGTCGCTCGCCCGGGTACACCTGTGTAGTAAACAACTAAATCAATAAACATAATAACAGTTTTACACACAAACACATATCACGCGTTTATCCCTCGCGGGGCAGGCAGAGCGTAGGGTAGCGTTTTTTATCCCGCCCGAGCCGGTTTTCTATTAGGACAATACAAAATTGTAATAAAAAAGAAAATTTTGTGATACAAAATTTCTTTTTTTTACAATAACGGTTCATGACGTCAATAAGTGATAATACTATCCTACATTGATAAAAAATAATATCAATTTCAACTTCAATTAAAATGTAAGGTCAGAAATTAGGAGGCCGAAAATATAACAAAATCAAGCACATTTTCGTCCACAAATCAGTTTACCTGCACGCGGTGTGGCTTCCCGAGTCTCACCAGCTCCGCCAGCAGAGCGGCTGTGTGACAGAAGTGCACATTCTCGTGCATATGTCAGTTTACCTGCACGCGGTGTGGCTTCCCGAGTCTCACCAGCTCCGCCAGCAGAGCGGCTGTGTGACAGAAGTGCACATTCTCGTGCATATGTCAGTTTACCTGCACGCGGTGTGGCTTCCCGAGTCTCACCAGCTCCGCCAGCAGAGCGGCAGTGTGACAGAAGTGCACATTCTCGTGCATATGTCAGTTTACCTGCACGCGGTGTGGCTTCCCGAGTCTCACCAGCTCCGCCAGCAGAGCGGCTGTATGACAGAAGTGCACATTCTCGTGCATATGTCAGTTTACCTGCACGCGGTGTGGCTTCCCGAGTCTCACCAGCTCCGCCAGCAGAGCGGCAGTGTGACAGAAGTGCACATTCTCGTGCATATGTCAGTTTACCTGCACGCGGTGTGGCTTCCCGAGTCTCACCAGCTCCGCCAGCAGAGCGGCTGTGTGACAGAAGTGCACATTCTCGTGCATATGTCAGTTTACCTGCACGCGGTGTGGCTTCCCGAGTCTCACCAGCTCCGCCAGCAGAGCGGCTGTGTGACAGAAGTGCACATTCTCGTGCATATGTCAGTTTACCTGCACGCGGTGTGGCTTCCCGAGTCTCACCAGCTCCGCCAGCAGAGCGGCTGTATGACAGAAGTGCACATTCTCGTGCATATGTCAGTTTACCTGCACGCGGTGTGGCTTCCCGAGTCTCACCAGCTCCGCCAGCAGAGCGGCTGTATGACAGAAGTGCACATTCTCGTGCATATGTCAGGGCTGTATGACAGAAGTGCACATTCTCGTGCATATGTCAGTTTACCTGCACGCGGTGTGGCTTCCCGAGTCTCACCAGCTCCGCCAGCAGAGCGGCTGTGTGACAGAAGTGCACATTCTCGTGCATATGTCAGTTTACCTGCACGCGGTGTGGCTTCCCGAGTCTCACCAGCTCCGCCAGCAGAGCGGCTGTGTGACAGAAGTGCACATTCTCGTCGGCCAGTCCGTGGATTATCAGCAGTCTGCCTTCCCTGGGGATACATAACAAAATCATTAACAAGCATAATAAATCTCTACGCACTACCGACGGGTTGGCTGGAAGAGATCTCTTCTTAGAGATAAGCTCGCCTTTGCTCACACTGTTTGTACATTTTTCGTTGTTTTTTATGCAATAAAGGATATATATAAATTGTGTACCAAATTTTAAAACACTTCCCGTGTTAGGTACACAATCTTTGAAAACTTGCAAAATATTCAAGCGCGGGTAGGATTTTATAAGTTTTGCAAATTTTGAAAATTTTGCAAGTTTGCAAAGATTGTGTACCTAACACGGGAAGTGTTATAAAATTTGGTATTCAATTTAGCGCGGGTTTTCATCGCTTAGACTACATTCAATCTGTAAAGATAGAATTAGTCGCCGGGTATTAGTTGCACAAATAACCCGGTAGATGGAGCCGTGCCACGCGTTACTGGCATTAAAATACACTTGTAAAATTGGCGGGCAAGGAACGAGCTGTGGTAGCCCAGATGGAAGAGGTGTCGCCACTAGTAATGCGAAAGTCGCAGGTTCAAATCCTTACCCGCGCTTGAAAATTTTGCAAGTTTTCAAAGAAAGCATAATACATTTTATCTACACTCGTCTCATAATGTTCGAATTAGCACTTCGAAAACAGTCGCATAAAGACCTACTTTATGCATTTTGCCTATAGAAAATACAGTTTCATAGAAATTGCAGAAGCGTAATGCTTTAATGAGAAGGCTATTTTTGAGAGTGTAAATAAAATAGTGTATGCACTTGCATATACAAATTCTTAATAAACATAATTACTAATAGGTAAAACTATAAAAAAACAATTATGAGGCTTAACTTTTTCTAAACAAAGAATAGTAATTCCTGTGTCTTAGGTTAACAGTTATAATTAGGCATTAGACTGCTCGTGTCAAACTATTATCATAAACAGACACTCGCATTCTCATGACCCCCATTATATGACAGTTGCATACACTACTTTAAAAACAGGACTGCTTTCTGAGATAAAGCCTAGCCTATGACACTCGGGATAATGTAAGGATTCTTCCGATACAATTCCCATTCGAATCTGTTCAGTGGTTAACGAGTTGCAGTCCTTTAAAGTATCGCACATACATATATACAGGGTGTTAGGGACAGCCCTCCGAATACTCAAAGGGTGCATGCAGACCTTGAAACTGAACAACTTTTCCCTAGGAACTTATGTCAGGAAACGACAAAAATATTCGACCTTCCATATTAAGTCACGATCAGCTGACTGCATTCACTATGGGAAGTTCAAATATTTTTGACGTTTCCTGATATATTTTCTTCTGGAAAGTTGTTCAGTTTCATGGTCTGCGTGCACCCTATCAGTATTCTGCTGCTGTCCCTTACACCCTGTATATATTGGCCACAATTCGGGATGTACATTCTCCTTACTTGCCTACAATTAGTGCTGTCATTTTCCGTTAAATAGGTTTAGAAAAGGATAGGAGATATTTAAGTCGTGTCATGTCTTATAATTTCATGCAAAATACGTGTTATTTGTCAAAATAAGGCGACAATCAAAACAATGGCGACTAAATTGACTAGGAAAGGCGAAAAAACCCTAGACGTTTTTAAAAATGACAGGACTTAGATATCTTCTAGCCTTTTCTAAACCTATTTGACGGAAAATGACAGCACTAATTTTAGGCAAGTAAGGAGAATGTACATCCCGAATTGACCTCATTAACCAATTAGTACTCACTGGTCGGGGAAGAATGGCGCGTGTGCGAGTACACTGGCGCGTGTGTAAGCGTGCGGCGCGCGCGACGGCAGCCCCATGTATCTGTGGACAAACACAACTCCAAATTATCAAAGTCAAATCATATTGATACACATACATACATATGTATATCCCTTACGGGGTAGGCCTATATGGCGTGATTTATTATTATTAACCATTTATTGCACACAAGAAACATTACAAGCGACAATATACAAAGAATGACGACACAACAGGACAACTTATTTCTACTAAGAAATCTCTTCCAGCTGACCTACAGAAAGTGAGACTTCTACAAGACAGGCGGATTGGGCGTGCACAATTACTTATTGAAATAAACAAATGCCAATAAAAATATAAAAATACTTTCATAAATAAACATGCATAATATATTTCATACATATATTATACGAATACTACCTAAACTGCACTAAACATATGATTAACTATAATACATACATAGCTATAATATACCTAATTTACTCGGATAGTGAAATATAGATTTATGTATGTATGTATGTAATTAATAACTTACCTCTCAGTATACGCGGTGTCGTAGAGCCGCCAGCATGTGACGGGCGCGCCGGCGACGCACACTTTGAATATATTCGGTCGAGTCGCCAAGCCCAGAAGCGATAAATAACCACCTGACAATAACAACAAATTAAACATCGTATTATTAAACGAACAAGTATACAATACAAAAAATACAAAAAGTTTTTATTTTCTTTCACATAGATAATAAAACTTAAAACTAGAGTGTGACTATTATCATATGGATCAATTATCTATGTGAGAGACTGGTGTCCATACTAGGAGACCTGTATTACAAATCAAATGGAGTCACTGTAGCAGTCAGCGCATACAAAGCTTTACTAACTATGTAGGTAAAGTGTATGTGTGTATGTGTGTGTGTGTGTGTGTGTGTGTGTATGTGTGTGTGTTTTAACACGTATGTGTGAGCGTGTGCATGCACATGTGTGACGAGACGAAAATTGTATACTCATGATGTGAGTTTATGCGATTTGCTTGTTTTTATTTGGTAATGAGACCTCCGTGAAGATGGCTGCCGCGTAGAGGGATAAATTCTCTGCCAAATAAATAACAAGTAAGTCGCGTATACCCACATCATAGATTATACATCACACAATTTATTAAAATAAAAAAAAGGAAAAAATACAAAATATTTGCAAAATGCTTTATCAAAATTCGTATTTTTAACGCAAAATATGCGCAAGTAGACGTAGGTCTTTAGACCTACCACATAATATTTAATTGTTGTATTTCTCAACTCCCTCTATAGCACAGTAAAAAGGATTTTCACTTTCCGCAACAGATCCAAAATCTAATCTTTTATCCATTTAAACAGACACTGCACCGCCGGATACCATCCGTACCTGGTTGCCATTCCACCAATTCGGACGAAGCGCTTCCAGTCATCATTTATAATGCGCACTGCTAAAGAGTGGAACTCACTACCTGCGTCTGTGTTTCCAAACGCATACAACCCTAATCTCTTCAAAGTAAGAGTGAACAGGCTTCTTCTGGGTGAGCTCGCTCCATCTTACACTCTGTCTCTGTCCTATGACATAGACTAGAGTCAAGAGCCAACCCATACTTAATAAAATTATGTAAAAAAACTTTTAAAACAAGCTTTTATTAAAGTGCTCTGAAAAGATGAAAATAAAATTTTGAATGACATTAACCACATTCATTTACGACTTTACAGAAATGAAAATATAATAAAAGCTTGTCGCGATGCCTAGAAGAAACTACCTAATTACAGTTAGGTGCGTACCTTATTACAAAATTTCAATCACAAATTGAAAGTTTCGCGACAAGCTTTTATTATATTTTCATTTCTGTAAAGTCATAAATGAATGTGGTTAATGTCAGTAAAAATTTTATTTTCATCTTTTCAGAGCACTTAAATAAAAGCTTGTTTTAAAAGTTTTTTTTACATAATTTTATTTTATATTTTTTAGTTTATGTTACGATAGTTATTGATCAATACGAAAGTCTTTCTATAAAACGGAGAGACCTTCAATAGAAAAACTTAAGGCACGGGGAAAACTAACATTAGGATAAAGTATAATTATCTCTTTTATATTCTATAGAAGTAGGTTGGTACCTACTCCTCCGGCATCCCTAATAGAAGAATTAGCTTGTAATATGTCTTAGTCTTTTCATTTCATTGATGGCGTCATTATTACATGGCCGAGTCCCAGTTAATTTCGAACAGTCTAATTCTTCTATCAGGAGGCCTTCTATTGACGTGACCCTAATTCATGGTGGGCCTACCAACTGCCTATAATAAACGAATTCGTATACAAAATTGCAAGTCCCAGCAGTTGAATATTGAGGAGTTCTATAGTTCGAAGACAACCCTGGATGTAGCGTCTAATTCATGGTGGGCCTACCAACTGCCTATAATAAACGAATTCGTATACAAAATTGCAAGTCCCAGCAGTTGAATATTGAGGAGTTCCATAGTTCGAAGACAACCCTGGATGTAGCGTCTAATTCATGGTGGGCCTACCAACTGCCTATAATAAACGAATTCGTATACAAAATTTTGTGTCCCAGCTATAAACCGCTGAGGAGATCTCTCGTACGGAGCCGATCCTGGCAGCAGCATCAGGTCAAATTTATGATTAACATGCATTGTCATCGGTTCTGGACCAACATGCAAAATTTCAACTCAATCGGATACCGAGAAGTGGTTCAAATTAAACTTGCAAGATTTGCACCGAACAAACATTGTTACTTACTTACTTACATACTTACATACACTGCAAGTTAAATAAAAGCTTTTAATAAAAATAAAATAAAACATATTTTTAACTACGACAAAATAAAAAAAAATGTTTATTTATGAATGAGACAAGATAAAACATAGATAACTAACCGTAACTCCAGCCGTGTATGGCGATACGTTCCATGTCTATGCAGCCGGTCTCCTTAGCCAGCCATTGCAGCACCTCTACCTGTAAGTTAAACATAGAGGTCAATTCGGGATTTAAATTTTCCTTACTTGCCTTAAATTAGTGCTGTCACTTTCCGTCAAATAGGTTTAGAAAAGGCTAGAAGATATCTAAGTCCTGTCATTTTTAAAAACGTCAAGGGTTTTTTCGCCTTTCCTAGTCAATTTAGTCGCCATTGTTTTGATTGTCGCCTTATTTTGACAAATAACACATATTTTGCATGAAATTATAAGACATGACACGACTAAAATATCTCCTATCCTTTTCTAAACCTATTTAAAGGAAAATGACAGCACTAATTTAAGGCAAGTAAGGAGAATGTACATCCCGAATTGTGGCCATAATGTCAAATACATACATAAATCACGCTTAAATCCACAGAAACATATTAATGCCACATCTGACAAACATTATAGGGTCATTGAGAAAATTGAGCATCACCATTGTTACAGGTTGTCAGCCCATCGTCTAAAACTGTAATACACATGTAATGTAACCCTCGAATCACTTAGTCACCTTTTACGACATCCACGGGAATGTCAAATGCAATACAATAAAACCAATACTTAATTCGTAATTCGGGTTTCCAAAAATATACTTTAAGTAATTTAGACCTATATACACAGTGTATTGGGTTAACGCCCCCCAACCATTGTAACATGCATCGGTAGCAAAACGTACCCAACTACAACTGTCATGTTTATCTTTTACTTATTTAAGAATATAAGTGCTAAGAAATCACAACTGTCTTGTTGCGATTGGTTAGGTAGTAGATCACTCAGATAGATACTATGATACATACGTGAACTGTCTTGTTGTAATTAGGTAGTAGAACACTCAGATATTGTCATAGTTTCTCTGTATATTGATTGATTTTTTCACTTCATTGTATAATATTTATGATCTACCTGTACCTACCTATTCTGTTTGTGTGGCAAGTAAATGGTTTAAATGTATAACAGTCTACACTAGCAGGTCATCAAAATACATTTCCTAATTTCTTAGCTGTCACGTTCTTATATAAGTAGAAGAGAAGAGACAGAGAATCTTCAGGTCATTTTATTCGTTATATAAATCAAAATTATGTCAATGGTTCTATGTAGAAATGGGTATTCTAAGGAACGCAAATAACAGTTTAACAATTTCATGTTTCTTTTTTACTCTGTTTTTTGTGACTGTCGCAATTTAAGTCTAGATTCGGCAAAATACGCGGCTGGGCGACCCGCGTCACGCCACATACATACATACATACATATATCACGCCTATAATCCCTTGCGGGGTAGGCAGAGCGTTAATGGCCGCAAAAACGGACATTTACGCCACGTCTGCGAAATATTTGAGGGACATTCCGAAAATTGTGTATCGCCATAGTGACAGGTTGTCAGCCCATCGCCTGAAATTGCAATACACACCCTCGAGTCCCTTGGTCGCCTCTTACGACTCCCACGGGTAAGAAATGGGGTGATGCTATTCTAAGCCACGCTGCTCTTGTATTATGCCGAATCTAACCCACGCGCTGCCACTGGCCGCGCGTGCAGCCCGCACGACGCAGCATTGGCGCTGACAGAAGATAGCTGCTAAAATTTAGTGAATCCCTATGTGGCGGCGCGCATGCGCTCCACATACAAGTCCTGAAACGCGGTATCGAAGTTATTCCGCCGATCGCTATATATACAACTTCCAAACATGTCCGGTTGGAACAGTCGTGCCCCTGGTCACAACTCCCGACCAGGCGGGTAGCTACCCGCCTCCTCACTGTCGTCACTCGGCCTACTGGCCTCATCATCACTCCTCCTAAACCTACATTACCTGGTCATCCAGTTCCACTTGCCCCAGCTTCCCCCTGATGGCTGCCTCCCCTGGTAAAGTTGAGTGAAACCCTTCATTACCTGGTCATCCAGTTCCACTTGCCCCAGCTTCCCCCTGATGGCTGCCTCCCCTGGTAAAGTTGGGTGACACCCTACATTACCTGGTCATCCAGTTCCACTTGCCCCAGCTTCCCCCTGATGGCTGCCTCCCCTGGTAAAGTTGAGTGAAACCCTTCATTACCTGGTCATCCAGTTCCACTTGCCCCAGCTTCCCCCTGATGGCTGCCTCCCCTGGTAAAGTTGGGTGACACCCTTCATTACCTGGTCATCCAGTTCCACTTGCCCCAGCTTCCCCCTGATGGCTGCCTCCCCTGGTAAAGTTGAGTGAATCCCCACATTACCTGGTCATCCAGTTCCACTTGCCCCAGCTTCCCCCTGATGGCTGCCTCCCCTGGTAAAGTTGAGTGAATCCCCACATTACCTGGTCATCCAGTTCCACTTGCCCCAGCTTCCCCCTGATGGCTGCCTCCCCTGGTAAAGTTGGGTGACACCCTACATTACCTGGTCATCTAGTTCCACTTGGCCCAGCTTCCCCCTGATGGCTGCCTCCCCTGGTAAAGTTGAGTGAAACCCTTCATTACCTGGTCATCTAGTTCCACTTGGCCCAGCTTCCCCCTGATGGCTGCCTCCCCTGGTAAAGTTGAGTGAATCCCCACATTACCTGGTCATCTAGTTCCACTTGCCCCAGCTTGCCCCTGATGGCTGCCTCCCCTGGTAAAGTTGAGTGAAACCCCACATTACCTGGTCATCTAGTTCCACTTGGCCCAGCTTCCCCCTGATGGCTGCCTCCCCTGGTAAAGTTGAGTGAATCCCCACATTACCTGGTCATCTAGTTCCACTTGCCCCAGCTTGCCCCTGATGGCTGCCTCCCCTGGTAAAGTTGAGTGAAACCCCACATTACCTGGTCATCCAGTTCCACTTGCCCCAGCTTCCCCCTGATGGCTGCCTCCCCTGGTAAAGTTGGGTGACACCCTACATTACCTGGTCATCTAGTTCCACTTGGCCCAGCTTCCCCCTGATGGCTGCCTCCCCTGGTAAAGTTGAGTGAAACCCTTCATTACCTGGTCATCTAGTTCCACTTGGCCCAGCTTCCCCCTGATGGCTGCCTCCCCTGGTAAAGTTGAGTGAATCCCCACATTACCTGGTCATCCAGTTCCACTTGCCCCAGCTTCCCCCTGATGGCTGCCTCCCCTGGTAAAGTTGGGTGACACCCTACATTACCTGGTCATCTAGTTCCACTTGGCCCAGCTTCCCCCTGATGGCTGCCTCCCCTGGTAAAGTTGAGTGAAACCCTTCATTACCTGGTCATCTAGTTCCACTTGGCCCAGCTTCCCCCTGATGGCTGCCTCCCCTGGTAAAGTTGAGTGAATCCCCACATTACCTGGTCATCTAGTTCCACTTGCCCCAGCTTGCCCCTGATGGCTGCCTCCCCTGGTAAAGTTGAGTGAAACCCCACATTACCTGGTCATCTAGTTCCACTTGCCCCAGCTTGCCCCTGATGGCTGCCTCCCCTGGTAAAGTTGAGTGAAACCCTTCATTACCTGGTCATCTAGTTCCACTTGGCCCAGCTTCCCCCTGATGGCTGCCTCCCCTGGTAAAGTTGAGTGACACCCCACATTACCTGGTCATCTAGTTCCACTTGCCCCAGCTTCCCCCTGATGGCTGCCTCCCCTGGTAAAGTTGAGTGAATCCCTACATTACCTGGTCATCCAGTTCCACTTGCCCCAGCTTCCCCCTGATGGCTGCCTCCCCTGGTAAAGTTGAGTGAAACCCTTCATTACCTGGTCATCTAGTTCCACTTGGCCCAGCTTCCCCCTGATGGCTGCCTCCCCTGGTAAAGTTGAGTGAAACCCTTCATTACCTGGTCATCTAGTTCCACTTGCCCCAGCTTCCCCCTGATGGCTGCCTCCCCTGGTAAAGTTGAGTGAAACCCTTCATTACCTGGTCATCCAGTTCCACTTGCCCCAGCTTCCCCCTGATGGCTGCCTCCCCTGGTAAAGTTGAGTGAAACCCTTCATTACCTGGTCATCTAGTTCCACTTGGCCCAGCTTCCCCCTGATGGCTGCCTCCCCTGGTAAAGTTGAGTGAAACCCTTCATTACCTGGTCATCTAGTTCCACTTGGCCCAGCTTCCCCCTGATGGCTGCCTCCCCTGGTAAAGTTGAGTGAAACCCTTCATTACCTGGTCATCTAGTTCCACTTGGCCCAGCTTCCCCCTGATGGCTGCCTCCCCTGGTAAAGTTGAGTGAAACCCTTCATTACCTGGTCATCTAGTTCCACTTGGCCCAGCTTCCCCCTGATGGCTGCCTCCCCTGGTAAAGTTGAGTGAAACCCTTCATTACCTGGTCATCTAGTTCCACTTGGCCCAGCTTCCCCCTGATGGCTGCCTCCCCTGGTAAAGTTGAGTGAAACCCTTCATTACCTGGTCATCTAGTTCCACTTGGCCCAGCTTCCCCCTGATGGCTGCCTCCCCTGGTAAAGTTGAGTGAAACCCTTCATTACCTGGTCATCTAGTTCCACTTGGCCCAGCTTCCCCCTGATGGCTGCCTCCCCTGGTAAAGTTGAGTGAAACCCTTCATTACCTGGTCATCTAGTTCCACTTGGCCCAGCTTCCCCCTGATGGCTGCCTCCCCTGGTAAAGTTGAGTGAAACCCTTCATTACCTGGTCATCTAGTTCCACTTGGCCCAGCTTCCCCCTGATGGCTGCCTCCCCTGGTAAAGTTGAGTGAAACCCTTCATTACCTGGTCATCTAGTTCCACTTGGCCCAGCTTCCCCCTGATGGCTGCCTCCCCTGGTAAAGTTGAGTGAAACCCTTCATTACCTGGTCATCTAGTTCCACTTGGCCCAGCTTCCCCCTGATGGCTGCCTCCCCTGGTAAAGTTGAGTGAAACCCTTCATTACCTGGTCATCTAGTTCCACTTGGCCCAGCTTCCCCCTGATGGCTGCCTCCCCTGGTAAAGTTGAGTGAAACCCTTCATTACCTGGTCATCTAGTTCCACTTGGCCCAGCTTCCCCCTGATGGCTGCCTCCCCTGGTAAAGTTGAGTGAATCCCCACATTACCTGGTCATCTAGTTCCACTTGCCCCAGCTTGCCCCTGATGGCTGCCTCCCCTGGTAAAGTTGAGTGAAACCCTTCATTACCTGGTCATCTAGTTCCACTTGGCCCAGCTTCCCCCTGATGGCTGCCTCCCCTGGTAAAGTTGAGTGAAACCCTTCATTACCTGGTCATCTAGTTCCACTTGGCCCAGCTTCCCCCTGATGGCTGCCTCCCCTGGTAAAGTTGAGTGAAACCCTTCATTACCTGGTCATCTAGTTCCACTTGGCCCAGCTTCCCCCTGATGGCTGCCTCCCCTGGTAAAGTTGAGTGAAACCCTTCATTACCTGGTCATCTAGTTCCACTTGGCCCAGCTTCCCCCTGATGGCTGCCTCCCCTGGTAAAGTTGAGTGAAACCCTTCATTACCTGGTCATCTAGTTCCACTTGGCCCAGCTTCCCCCTGATGGCTGCCTCCCCTGGTAAAGTTGAGTGAAACCCTTCATTACCTGGTCATCTAGTTCCACTTGGCCCAGCTTCCCCCTGATGGCTGCCTCCCCTGGTAAAGTTGAGTGAAACCCTTCATTACCTGGTCATCTAGTTCCACTTGGCCCAGCTTCCCCCTGATGGCTGCCTCCCCTGGTAAAGTTGAGTGAAACCCTTCATTACCTGGTCATCTAGTTCCACTTGGCCCAGCTTCCCCCTGATGGCTGCCTCCCCTGGTAAAGTTGAGTGAATCCCCACATTACCTGGTCATCCAGTTCCACTTGCCCCAGCTTCCCCCTGATGGCTGCCTCCCCTGGTAAAGTTGAGTCAAACCCCACATTACCTGGTCATCCTGTTCCACTTGGCCCAGCTTGCCCCTGATGGCTGCCTCCCCTGGTAAAGTTGAGTGAATCCCCACATTACCTGGTCATCCAGTTCCACTTGCCCCAGCTTCCCCCTGATGGCTGCCTCCCCTGGTAAAGTTGAGTGAATCCCCACATTACCTGGTCATCTAGTTCCACTTGCCCCAGCTTCCCCCTGATGGCTGCCTCCCCTGGTAAAGTTGAGTGAATCCCCACATTACCTGGTCATCCAGTTCCACTTGCCCCAGCTTCCCCCTGATGGCTGCCTCCCACGCCCGGCCCCTGTGCTTGGAGCCCCTCGAGTCGACGGCCACCACGTTGAACCCGCGCGCCGCCAACATGTGCATCCGAAGCTGACGAATACCCTGCAAACATACATACAATATATATAGGGTTACAAAATAACAAGTAAAGCCGAGAGGGTGTAAAAGGTACCCTTGTACAGAGTCTATTGACAAAAAATTTAAGACGTAATGTCGATTTTGAAAATTACGAAAATTATATTTTTATGTCAAATTACTCGAAAAAAATATCGTTGCATCGCAGCACTACTTTGAGAGTTTATAGTTTAACTGAAGTTGCTAACGCGGCGCAGCGAGATTCGATATACATTGCTTGTTATTTCATAGGTGTAACAATTTTAATGAACTGAAGATAACCAGAAATGTATGCCAAATCGAAATTCGTTGGAATGGAAGTGTAGTACTGACCTAGACTAGTGCTGTTATTATTTCATCGACTGATGAAAATAAAGAATATTATTATTTTTGCGTTATTTTGCAACAGCTTGTATATAGGGTTTTATTTTACTAGTGATCGATAGCGAAATCTCAAGACGGGCTGGTGATAAGCAACAACTTTCCCCAAAGAACGTAGGCTAAATCACAAAAAAGGACCTCTAATTCATAATTGCTGATTAGTCAAAATATTTTTATCATATTTTGAACTATGTACAGTCGGTTGTAGCGGGATACCATCGTTTTGCATATTGTTGAAGTTCCTAATATACTTTGGCATACCTCGGTTTGCATATTTATTTTGTCATACTATTTGTTTGGCATAATATTTATGTGTTATACTGCATTGAAAGTCATACTTTTATTATGACCAATTTTATCATTTGAAACACTTTTAAAGTAATAGGTTATAGTTATAGTGCAGCGAGGGTGGCCCTTGGCGTGGCTAATGCGTGTTATTTTTATGACTTTGAATAATTATGACTTTATTAAATATATTATTTAATTATTGGCCGGTATTATATTATTATTGGCCGTGTGATTGCCGGCTTAGAATAGCATCACCCCATTTCTTACCCATGGGTGTCGTAAGAGCCGACTAAGGGACTGGAGGGATGTGTATTGCAATTTTAGGCGATGGGCTGACAACCTGTCACTATAGTGATACACAGTTATCTGATTGACCCTCAAGCTTTTGTCAGACGTGGTGTTAATATCCGTTTTACGGCCGTTAACGCTCTGCCTACCCCGTAAGGGATATAGGCGTGATTTATGTATGTATGTATGTGTTAAATATATTAAATATAAGGGACTCGAGGGATGTGTATGCAATTTTAGGCGATGGACTGACAACCTGTCACTATAGTCATACACAGTTATCTAGTTGACCCTCAAGCTTTTGTCAGACGTGGTGTTAATATCCGTTTTACGGCCGTTAACACTCTGCCTACCCCGTAAGGGATATAGGCGTGATTTATGTATGTATGTATGTATGTATTAAATATACGTAATACAAATATGACTTGAAATTTTATGCAAACCGACCCCAAACCGGTTGTAGCACATAAGGTACCAGCGGTACTCCAAAAGAACTGAATTATTTCTATCCCCAGTTAATACATAATAAAAATTTTAACTTATTCTCAAAAAAAAGTCATTTTCTACTAATACACATTCATGTCAAGAAAAAAATATTGCTGGGGATAAAAATAATTCAGTCCTTTTGGAGTACCCCCGGTACCTTATGCGCTACAACCGACTGTACCTTGGGGAAAGTTGTTTCTTATCACCAGCCCGTCTTGAGTTTTCACTGTCGGTCACTAGTAAATTTTTACCCTATATAGAGAGTAAAAGGGTATAACAAGCCGAAAGGAGATCAAGCTAATTCGCCCTCTCATACAATATATTTTTTCAGAAATAAGTATACCTGTTGTGTCTTGTCTCATTGAAAATTGTTCCTGTGTATGTCTTTGTGTACAATAAATGGTTAAATAAATGAAAAAATAAAATCACGATCAGCTGACTGCATTTACTATGGGAAGCGATTCCCTGTTTTTTTTTCTTATGGGACATTGTTCAGTTTCAAAGCATAGTGCAGTATTCTGTCGCTAACATTGTGTAAATCCTCCATGATACCTTGTTAGTGTTGGTGACGAATAGGGATCTCTCTGTAAATCCTCCATGATACCTTGTTAGTGTTGGTGACGAATAGGAATCTCTCTGTAAATCCTCCATCATAGATAGGGATCTCTCTGTAAATCCTCCATCATACCTTGTTAGTGTTGGTGACGAATAGGGATCTCTCTGTAAATCCTCCATCATACATAGGGATCTCTCTGTAAATCCTTCATGATACATAGGGATCTCTCTGTAAATCCTCCATGATACCTTGTTAGTGTTGGTGACGAATAGGGATCTCTCTGTAAATCCTCCATCATACATAGGGATCTCTCTATAAATCCTTCATGATACATAGGGATCTCTCTGTAAATCCTCCATCATACCTTGTTAGTGTTGGTGACGAATAGGGATCTCTCTGTAAATCCTACATGATACCTTGTTATTGTTGGTGACGAATAGGGATCTCTCTGTAAATTCTACATGATACCTTGTAAGTGTTGTTGACGAATAGGGATCTCTCTGTAAATCCTCCATCATACATAGGGATCTCTCAATAAATCCTTCATGATACATAGGGATCTCTCTGTAAATCCTCCATCATACCTTGTAAGTGTTGGTCACGAATAGGGATCTCTCTGTAAATCCTACATGATACCTTGTTATAGTTGGTGACGAATAGGGATCTCTCTGTAAATTCTACATGATACCTTGTAAGTGTTGGTGACGAATAGGGATCTCTCTGTAAATCCTCCATGATACATAGGGATCTCTCTGTAAATCCTCCATGATACATAGGGATCTCTCTGTAAATCCTCCATGATACATAGGGATCTCTCTGTAAATCCTCCATGATACCTTGTAAGTGTTGGTGACGACCTGCACCTCGGGCCCCCCGTACACGTGCAGCACGGTGGGCGCCCGGGCTCCGCCCCTCGCCCTCCACAGCGTGCAGTGCGCGGGGAGGCCGCACGACAGCCGCGTGCAGAACAGCTGAGCGGCCGGTATGTCCAGCGCGAATAGGGACCTCTCTGTAAATCCTCCATCATACATAGGGATCTCTCTGTAAATCCTCCATGATACATAGGAATCTCTCTGTAAATCCTCCATGATACCTTGTAAGTGTTGGTGACGACCTGCACCTCGGGCCCCCCGTACACGTGCAGCACGGTGGGCGCCCGGGCTCCGCCCCTCGCCCTCCACAGCGTGCAGTGCGCGGGGAGGCCGCACGACAGCCGCGTGCAGAACAGCTGAGCGGCCGGTATGTCCAGCGCGAATAGGGACCTCTCTGTAAATCCTCCATCATACATAGGGATCTCTCTGTAAATCCTCCATGATACATAGGAATCTCTCTGTAAATCCTCCATGATACCTTGTAAGTGTTGGTGACGACCTGCACCTCGGGCCCCCCGTACACGTGCAGCACGGTGGGCGCCCGGGCTCCGCCCCTCGCCCTCCACAGCGTGCAGTGCGCGGGGAGGCCGCACGACAGCCGCGTGCAGAACAGCTGAGCGGCCGGTATGTCCAGCGCGAATAGGGATCTCTCTGTAAATCCTCCATCATACATAGGGATCTCTCTGTAAATCCTCCATGATACCTTGTAAGTGTTGGTGACGACCTGCACCTCGGGCCCCCCGTACACGTGCAGCACGGTGGGCGCCCGGGCTCCGCCCCTCGCCCTCCACAGCGTGCAGTGCGCGGGGAGGCCGCACGACAGCCGCGTGCAGAACAGCTGAGCGGCCGGTATGTCCAGCGCGAATAGGGATCTCTCTGTAAATCCTCCATCATAGATAGGGATCTCTCTGGAAATCCTCCATCATACATAGGGATCTGTCTGTAAATCCTCCATGATACATAGGGATCTCTCTGTAAATCCTCCATGATACATAGGGATCTGTCCTCCGTGTCCTCCGTGTCCTCAGAACAGCTGAGCGGCCGGTATGTCCAGCGCGAATAGGGATCTCTCTGTAAATCCTCCATCATAGATAGGGATCTCTCTGGAAATCCTCCATCATACATAGGGATCTGTCTGTAAATCCTCCATGATACATAGGGATCTCTCTGTAAATCCTCCATGATACATAGGGATCATGATACATAGGGATCTCTCTGTAAATCCTCCATGATACATAGGGATCTCTCTGTAAATCCTCCATGATACCTTGTAAGTGTTGGTGACGAATAGGGATCTCTCTGGAAATCCTCCATCATACATAGGGATCTCTCTGTAAATCCTCCATGATACCTTGTAAGTGTTGGTGACGACCTGCACCTCGGGCCCCCCGTACACGTGCAGCACGGTGGGCGCCCGGGCTCCGCCCCTCGCCCTCCACAGCGTGCAGTGCGCGGGGAGGCCGCACGACAGCCGCGTGCAGAACAGCTGAGCGGCCGGTATGTCCAGCGCGAATAGGGATCTCTCTGTAAATCCTCCATCATACATAGGGATCTCTCTGGAAATCCTCCATGATACCTTGTAAGTGTTGGTGACGACCTGCACCTCGGGCCCCCCGTACACGTGCAGCACGGTGGGCGCCCGGGCTCCGCCCCTCGCCCTCCACAGCGTGCAGTGCGCGGGGAGGCCGCACGACAGCCGCGTGCAGAACAGCTGAGCGGCCGGTATGTCCAGCGCGAATAGGGATCTCTCTGTAAATCCTCCATCATACATAGGGATCTCTCTGGAAATCCTCCATCATACATAGGGATCTCTCTGTAAATCCTCCATCATAGATAGGGATCTCTCTGGAAATCCTCCATCATACATAGGGATCTGTCTGTAAATCCTCCATGATACATAGGGATCTCTCTGTAAATCCTCCATGATACATAGGGATCTCTCTGTAAATCCTCCATGATACCTTGTAAGTGTTGGTGACGAATAGGGATCTCTCTGGAAATCCTCCATCATACATAGGGATCTCTCTGTAAATCCTCCATGATACCTTGTAAGTGTTGGTGACGACCTGCACCTCGGGCCCCCCGTACACGTGCAGCACGGTGGGCGCCCGGGCTCCGCCCCTCGCCCTCCACAGCGTGCAGTGCGCGGGGAGGCCGCACGACAGCCGCGTGCAGAACAGCTGAGCGGCCGGTATGTCCAGCGCGAATAGGGATCTCTCTGTAAATCCTCCATCATACATAGGGATCTCTCTGGAAATCCTCCATCATACATAGGGATCTGTCTGTAAATCCTCCATGATACATAGGGATCTCTCTGTAAATCCTCCATGATACATAGGGATCTCTCTGTAAATCCTCCATGATACCTTGTAAGTGTTGGTGACGAATAGGGATCTCTCTGGAAATCCTCCATCATACATAGGGATCTCTCTGTAAATCCTCCATGATACCTTGTAAGTGTTGGTGACGACCTGCACCTCGGGCCCCCCGTACACGTGCAGCACGGTGGGCGCCCGGGCTCCGCCCCTCGCCCTCCACAGCGTGCAGTGCGCGGGGAGGCCGCACGACAGCCGCGTGCAGAACAGCTGAGCGGCCGGTATGTCCAGCGCGAATAGGGATCTCTCTGTAAATCCTCCATCATACATAGGGATCTCTCTGGAAATCCTCCATCATACATAGGGATCTGTCTGTAAATCCTCCATGATACATAGGGATCTCTCTGTAAATCCTCCATGATACATAGGGATCTCTCTGTAAATCCTCCATGATACCTTGTAAGTGTTGGTGACGAATAGGGATCTCTCTGGAAATCCTCCATCATACATAGGGATCTCTCTGTAAATCCTCCATGATACCTTGTAAGTGTTGGTGACGACCTGCACCTCGGGCCCCCCGTACACGTGCAGCACGGTGGGCGCCCGGGCTCCGCCCCTCGCCCTCCACAGCGTGCAGTGCGCGGGGAGGCCGCACGACAGCCGCGTGCAGAACAGCTGAGCCACCGGTATGTCCAGCGCGAATAGGGATCTCTCTGTAAATCCTCCATCATACATAGGGATCTCTCTGGAAATCCTCCATCATACATAGGGATCTCTCTGTAAATCCTCCATCATAGATAGGGATCTCTCTGGAAATCCTCCATCATACATAGGGATCTGTCTGTAAATCCTCCATGATACATAGGGATCTCTCTGTAAATCCTCCATGATACATAGGGATCTGTCTGTAAATCCTCCATGATACATAGGGATCTCTCTGTAAATCCTCCATGATACATAGGGATCTCTCTGTAAATCCTCCATGATACCTTGTAAGTGTTGGTGACGAATAGGGATCTCTCTGGAAATCCTCCATCATACATAGGGATCTCTCTGTAAATCCTCCATGATACCTTGTAAGTGTTGGTGACGACCTGCACCTCGGGCCCCCCGTACACGTGCAGCACGGTGGGCGCCCGGGCTCCGCCCCTCGCCCTCCACAGCGTGCAGTGCGCGGGGAGGCCGCACGACAGCCGCGTGCAGAACAGCTGAGCGGCCGGTATGTCCAGCGCGAATAGGGATCTCTCTGTAAATCCTCCATGATACATAGGGATCTCTCTGTAAATCCTCCATGATACCTTGTAAGTGTTGGTGACGACCTGCACCTCGGGCCCCCCGTACACGTGCAGCACGGTGGGCGCCCGGGCTCCGCCCCTCGCCCTCCACAGCGTGCAGTGCGCGGGGAGGCCGCACGACAGCCGCGTGCAGAACAGCTGAGCCACCGGTATGTCCAGCGCGAATAGGGATCTCTCTGTAAATCCTCCATGATACATAGGGATCTCTCTGTAAATCCTCCATGATACCTTGTAAGTGTTGGTGACGACCTGCACCTCGGGCCCCCCGTACACGTGCAGCACGGTGGGCGCCCGGGCTCCGCCCCTCGCCCTCCACAGCGTGCAGTGCGCGGGGAGGCCGCACGACAGCCGCGTGCAGAACAGCTGAGCGGCCGGTATGTCCAGCGCGAATAGGGATCTCTCTGTAAATCCTCCATCATACATAGGGATCTCTCTGTAAATCCTCCATGATACCTTGTAAGTGTTGGTGACGACCTGCACCTCGGGCCCCCCGTACACGTGCAGCACGGTGGGCGCCCGGGCTCCGCCCCTCGCCCTCCACAGCGTGCAGTGCGCGGGGAGGCCGCACGACAGCCGCGTGCAGAACAGCTGAGCGGCCGGTATGTCCAGCGCGAATAGGGACCTCTCTGTAAATCCTCCATCATACATAGGGATCTCTCTGTAAATCCTCCATGATACCTTGTAAGTGTTGGTGACGACCTGCACCTCGGGCCCCCCGTACACGTGCAGCACGGTGGGCGCCCGGGCTCCGCCCCTCGCCCTCCACAGCGTGCAGTGCGCGGGGAGGCCGCACGACAGCCGCGTGCAGAACAGCTGAGCCACCGGTATGTCCAGCGCGAATAGGGATCTCTCTGTAAATCCTCCATGATACATAGGGATCTCTCTGTAAATCCTCCATGATACCTTGTAAGTGTTGGTGACGACCTGCACCTCGGGCCCCCCGTACACGTGCAGCACGGTGGGCGCCCGGGCTCCGCCCCTCGCCCTCCACAGCGTGCAGTGCGCGGGGAGGCCGCACGACAGCCGCGTGCAGAACAGCTGAGCGGCCGGTATGTCCAGCGCGAATAGGGATCTCTCTGTAAATCCTCCATCATACATAGGGATCTCTCTGTAAATCCTCCATGATACCTTGTAAGTGTTGGTGACGACCTGCACCTCGGGCCCCCCGTACACGTGCAGCACGGTGGGCGCCCGGGCTCCGCCCCTCGCCCTCCACAGCGTGCAGTGCGCGGGGAGGCCGCACGACAGCCGCGTGCAGAACAGCTGAGCGGCCGGTATGTCCAGCGCGAATAGGGACCTCTCTGTAAATCCTCCATCATACATAGGGATCTCTCTGTAAATCCTCCATGATACCTTGTAAGTGTTGGTGACGACCTGCACCTCGGGCCCCCCGTACACGTGCAGCACGGTGGGCGCCCGGGCTCCGCCCCTCGCCCTCCACAGCGTGCAGTGCGCGGGGAGGCCGCACGACAGCCGCGTGCAGAACAGCTGAGCGGCCGGTATGTCCGGCGCGAATAGGGATCTCTCTGTAAATCCTCCATCATACATAGGGATCTCTCTGTAAATCCTCCATCATACATAGGGATCTCTCTGTAAATCCTCCATGATACCTTGTAAGTGTTGGTGACGAATAGGGATCTCTCTGTAAATCCTCCATGATACATAGGGATCTCTCTGTAAATCCTCCATGATACCTTGTAAGTGTTGGTGACGAATAGGGATCTCTCTGTAAATCCTCCATCATACATAGGGATCTCTCTGTAAATCCTCCATCATACCTTGTAAGTGTTGGTGACGAATAGGGATCTCTCTGTAAATCCTCCATCATACATAGGGATCTCTCTGTAAATCCTCCATGATACATAGGGATCTCTCTGTAAATCCTCCATGATACCTTGTAAGTGTTGGTGACGACCTGCACCTCGGGCCCCCCGTACACGTGCAGCACGGTGGGCGCCCGGGCTCCGCCCCTCGCCCTCCACAGCGTGCAGTGCGCGGGGAGGCCGCACGACAGCCGCGTGCAGAACAGCTGAGCGGCCGGTATGTCCAGCGCGAATAGGGATCTCTCTGTAAATCCTCCATCATACATAGGGATCTCTCTGTAAATCCTCCATGATACCTTGTAAGTGTTGGTGACGACCTGCACCTCGGGCCCCCCGTACACGTGCAGCACGGTGGGCGCCCGGGCTCCGCCCCTCGCCCTCCACAGCGTGCAGTGCGCGGGGAGGCCGCACGACAGCCGCGTGCAGAACAGCTGAGCGGCCGGTATGTCCAGCGCGAATAGGGATCTCTCTGTAAATCCTCCATCATACATAGGGATCTCTCTGTAAATCCTCCATGATACATAGGGATCTCTCTGTAAATCCTCCATGATACATAGGGATCTCTCTGTAAATCCTCCATGATACCTTGTAAGTGTTGGTGACGACCTGCACCTCGGGCCCCCCGTACACGTGCAGCACGGTGGGCGCCCGGGCTCCGCCCCTCGCCCTCCACAGCGTGCAGTGCGCGGGGAGGCCGCACGACAGCCGCGTGCAGAACAGCTGAGCGGCCGGTATGTCCAGCGCGAATAGGGATCTCTCTGTAAATCCTCCATCATACATAGGGATCTCTCTGTAAATCCTCCATGATACCTTGTAAGTGTTGGTGACGACCTGCACCTCGGGCCCCCCGTACACGTGCAGCACGGTGGGCGCCCGGGCTCCGCCCCTCGCCCTCCACAGCGTGCAGTGCGCGGGGAGGCCGCACGACAGCCGCGTGCAGAACAGCTGAGCGGCCGGTATGTCCAGCGCGAATAGGGATCTCTCTGTAAATCCTCCATGATACATAGGGATCTCTCTGTAAATCCTCCATGATACCTTGTAAGTGTTGGTGACGACCTGCACCTCGGGCCCCCCGTACACGTGCAGCACGGTGGGCGCCCGGGCTCCGCCCCTCGCCCTCCACAGCGTGCAGTGCGCGGGGAGCCCGCACGACAGCCGCGTGCAGAACAGCTGAGCCACCGGTATGTCCAGCGCGAATAGGGATCTCTCTGTAAATCCTCCATCATACATAGGGATCTCTCTGTAAATCCTCCATGATACCTTGTAAGTGTTGGTGACGACCTGCACCTCGGGCCCCCCGTACACGTGCAGCACGGTGGGCGCCCGGGCTCCGCCCCTCGCCCTCCACAGCGTGCAGTGCGCGGGGAGGCCGCACGACAGCCGCGTGCAGAACAGCTGAGCGGCCGGTATGTCCGGCGCGAATAGGGATCTCTCTGTAAATCCTCCATCATAGATAGGGATCTCTCTGTAAATCCTCCATCATACCTTGTAAGTGTTGGTGACGAATAGGGATCTCTCTGTAAATCCTCCATGATACATAGGGATCTCTCTGTAAATCCTCCATGATACCTTGTAAGTGTTGGTCACGAATAGGGATCTCTCTGAAAATCCTCCATTATACCTTGTAGGTGTTGGTGACAAATAGGGATCTCTCTGTAAATCCTCCATGATACCTTGTAAGTGTTGGTGACGAATAGGGATCTCTCTGTAAATTCTTCATGATACATAGGGATCTCTCTGTAAATCCTCCATGATACCTTGTAAGTGTTGGTGACGAATAGGGATCTCTCTGTAAATCCTCCATGATACATAGGGATCTCTCTGTAAATCCTCCATGATACATAGGGATCTCTCTGTAAATTCTTCATGATACATAGGGATCTCTCTGTAAATCCTCCATGATACATAGGGATCTCTCTGTAAATTCTTCATGATACATAGGGATCTCTCTGTAAATCCTTCATGATACATAGGGATCTCTCTGTAAATTCTTCATGATACATAGGGATCTCTCTGTAAATCCTCCATCGTACATAGGGATCTCTCTGTAAATCCTCCATGATACCTTGTAAGTGTTGGTGACGACCTGCACCTCGGGCCCCCCGTACACGTGCAGCACGGTGGGCGCCCGGGCTCCGCCCCTCGCCCTCCACAGCGTGCAGTGCGCGGGGAGGCCGCACGACAGCCGCGTGCAGAACAGCTGAGCCACCGGTATGTCCGGCGCGAATAGGGATCTCTCTGTAAATCCTCCATGATACCTTGTAAGTGTTGGTGACGAATAGGGATCTCTCTGTAAATCCTCCATCATAGATAGGGATCTCTCTGTAAATCCTCCATCATAGATAGGGACCTCTCTGTAAATCCTCCATCATAGATAGGGACCTCTCTGTAAATCCTCCATCATAGATAGGGATCTCTCTGTAAATCCTCCATCATAGATAGGGACCTCTCTGTAAATCCTCCATCATAGATAGGGACCTCTCCGTAAATCCTCCATCATAGATAGGGATCTCTCTGTAAATCCTCCATCATAGATAGGGACCTCTCTGTTAATCCTCCATCATAGATAGGGACCTCTCTGTAAATCCTCCATCATAGATAGGGACCTCTCTGTAAATCCTCCATTATACATAGGGATCTCTCTGTAAATCCTCCATCATACATAGGGATCTCTCTGTAAATCCTCCATGATACCTTGTAAGTGTTGGTGACGACCTGCACCTCGGGCCCCCCGTACACGTGCAGCACGGTGGGCGCCCGGGCTCCGCCCCTCGCCCTCCACAGCGTGCAGTGCGCGGGGAGGCCGCACGACAGCCGCGTGCAGAACAGCTGAGCGGCCGGTATGTCCAGCGCGAATAGGGATCTCTCTGTAAATCCTCCATCATACATAGGGATCTCTCTGTAAATCCTCCATGATACCTTGTAAGTGTTGGTGACGACCTGCACCTCGGGCCCCCCGTACACGTGCAGCACGGTGGGCGCCCGGGCTCCGCCCCTCGCCCTCCACAACGTGCAGTGCGCGGGGAGGCCGCACGACAGCCGCGTGCAGAACAGCTGAGCGGCCGGTATGTCCAGCGCGAATAGGGATCTCTCTGTAAATCCTCCATCATACATAGGGATCTCTCTGTAAATCCTCCATGATACCTTGTAAGTGTTGATCACGAATAGGGATCTCTCTGTAAATCCTCCATGATACCTTGTAAGTGTTGGTGACGAATAGGGATCTCTCTGTAAATCCTCCATGATACATAGGGATCTCTCTGTAAATCCTCCAAGATACCTTGTAAGTGTCAGTGACGAATAGGGATCTCTCTGTAAATCCTCCATGATACCTTGTTAGGATTGGTGACGAATAGGGATCTCTCTGTAAATCCTCCATCATACCTTGTAAGTGTTGGTGACGAATAGGGATCTCTCTGTAAATCCTCCATGATATATAGGGATCTCTCTGTAAATCCTCCATGATACATATGGATCTCTCTGTAAATCCTCCATGATACATATGGATCTCTCTGTAAATCCTCCATGATAGATAGGGATCTCTCTGTAAATCCTCCATGATACATAGGGATCTCCCTGTAAATCCTCCATGATACCTTGTAAGTGTTGGTGACGACCTGCACCTCGGGCCCCCCGTACACGTGCAGCACGGTGGGCGCCCGGGCTCCGCCCCTCGCCCTCCACAGCGTGCAGTGCGCGGGGAGGCCGCACGACAGCCGCGTGCAGAACAGCTGAGCGGCCGGTATGTCCAGCGCGAATAGGGATCTCTCTGTAAATCCTCCATCATACATAGGGATCTCTCTGTAAATCCTCCATGATACCTTGTAAGTGTTGGTGACGACCTGCACCTCGGGCCCCCCGTACACGTGCAGCACGGTGGGCGCCCGGGCTCCGCCCCTCGCCCTCCACAGCGTGCAGTGCGCGGGGAGGCCGCACGACAGCCGCGTGCAGAACAGCTGAGCCACCGGTATGTCCAGCGCGAATAGGGATCTCTCTGTAAATCCTCCATCATACATAGGGATCTCTCTGTAAATCCTCCATGATACCTTGTAAGTGTTGGTGACGACCTGCACCTCGGGCCCCCCGTACACGTGCAGCACGGTGGGCGCCCGGGCTCCGCCCCTCGCCCTCCACAGCGTGCAGTGCGCGGGGAGGCCGCACGACAGCCGCGTGCAGAACAGCTGAGCCACCGGTATGTCCAGCGCGAATAGGGATCTCTCTGTAAATCCTCCATCATACATAGGGATCTCTCTGTAAATCCTCCATGATACCTTGTAAGTGTTGGTGACGACCTGCACCTCGGGCCCCCCGTACACGTGCAGCACGGTGGGCGCCCGGGCTCCGCCCCTCGCCCTCCACAGCGTGCAGTGCGCGGGGAGGCCGCACGACAGCCGCGTGCAGAACAGCTGAGCGGCCGGTATGTCCAGCGCGAATAGGGATCTCTCTGTAAATCCTCCATCATACATAGGGATCTCTCTGTAAATCCTCCATGATACCTTGTAAGTGTTGGTGACGACCTGCACCTCGGGCCCCCCGTACACGTGCAGCACGGTGGGCGCCCGGGCTCCGCCCCTCGCCCTCCACAGCGTGCAGTGCGCGGGGAGGCCGCACGACAGCCGCGTGCAGAACAGCTGAGCCACCGGTATGTCCAGCGCGAATAGGGATCTCTCTGTAAATCCTCCATCATACATAGGGATCTCTCTGTAAATCCTCCATGATACCTTGTAAGTGTTGGTGACGACCTGCACCTCGGGCCCCCCGTACACGTGCAGCACGGTGGGCGCCCGGGCTCCGCCCCTCGCCCTCCACAGCGTGCAGTGCGCGGGGAGGCCGCACGACAGCCGCGTGCAGAACAGCTGAGCCACCGGTATGTCCAGCGCGAATAGGGATCTCTCTGGAAATAGATGTAAAACTACAGCTACAGTATTAGGGTTTCTGCCCGGGAATTCTCGAGCCGAGAATTCCCGGGAACTCTTAAGGTTTAGTACCCGGGAAATAAATCGGATAGAATTTTGTTATCATGTTTTTCATTTTAAATTTTAACAAATACATTAATAAATACCCCGCAAGGGATTATGGGCGTGATATGTGTATGTTAATACATTAAAAACATATAAGGTGTATTTTTGAACTTTTCTTCGTGATTTACATGAAAATATAGACGTAAATAAAAATTTCTCGAAAGACCCGAGAAGACCCGAGAAATAACGCTCGAGAATTCTCGCAACCCGAGAAATAAAATAGCTCGAGAAGTCAGAAACCCTATACAGTATGCATATACATACGGGATGTAAGGGACGGTGTACCGAAAACTTTGCAGGCATGATCAGACCATGGAACTGAACAACTTTTTCTTTGGAAGCTATGTTGGTAAACGAGATTTTTTTTTCGACCTCTCATACAAAATTCCCGATCAGCTAGCTGACTTTCTATGGAAACTCGAAAAACAAATTTCGTTTCCCAACATAGGCTGCACAGTAAAAGTTGTTCAGTTTAATGGTCTGATCATGCCTGCAAAGTTTTCGGTACACCGTCCCTTACACCCTGTATAGTACTTAAGCCTAACATAACATAGAGGTGCGTCATACACTACACAAACGACATGAGTTATTTTTTTACATACATACATATAATCACACCTCTTTCCCATAGGGGTAGGCAGAGACTACATCTTTCCACTTGCTACGATCCTGACACACCTCTATCGCTTCTTCAACATTCATCAATCTCTTCATGCATGCTCGTCGGTTTAGGGTACTCTTGACCTGACCTTTCTCTAGAACGTCCCCGATCTGATCCTTTATCCCGATATTTTTTTACACAAACAGTTAATTACATCTACTGATTTATTTATTTTGTACTTTATTGCACATTTGCCGTGTGATGCCGGCTTAGAATAGCATCTCCCCATTTCTTTCCCGTTGGAGTCGTAAGAGGCGACTAAGGGACTCGAGGGTGTGTATTGCAATTTTAGACGATGGGCTGACAAACCTGTCACTATGGCGACACACAATTTTCCGAATGAACCTCAAGTATTTGTCAGATCAGATGTGGCGTAAATGTCCGTTTTCTTTAACAGCCGTTTACGCTCTGCCTACCCCGCAAGGGACTATAGGCGTGATATATGTATGTACGTATGTATTGTTATATTACAAACTGTTACTCGTAAGTATTTTTTTTTCTGATAGCTATTGTTATGTTACAATTGTAATTCTGTTGAATTTTGCTGAATAAACATTTCTTTTTTATGTATGTACTTTTCACCGTGGATATTATCATATCACAATTCACTTTTATGGAAGAACGATTAGTTTACAAGTAATAAATAGGTTAACTACTCCGCTCGTAACAGCACATGTGTCCTTGAAGTACAATACAAATCTATTGTTGCAAAATTCGACTAAATAAACTCACCTTTAACAAGTATACTGGAGTCGGTACAGTCGTCGTCGGTGTCACCTGACCGCGAGTCCCACGACCCGTTGAAACTGCGCGTCTCAGACGAATCTGACAACATACATGACATACGTTTAATTGACAATTTGTAGGGCACATAAGATAAGATAATTCTTTATTAATAAACTTTTAAAAACTTTATCTACACTCGTCTCATTGTCTAATTCCAAGCTAAACTCCCGCAGTGGAAGCGATTTACACAGGTAAATTTCTAGTAAAATACCAGGAGTTCAACTGAAGGCAGACAATGGCCGCGTTACGCAGCGCTAAATAGCATACGCTGCACAATATAGCAGCGCATACTATGAATTAAACGTGAACCTAAATCTATTTAACTTAATTAACTAAGTTGAGTGAAATTGGCAAATGATGTGTTCTGACCTTTACATAACTCAATTCTGTAGTAAATACCGTCTGCCGATCTGGCGTTACGTCACACGTATAAGCACTAGATTATAAGTAAGTACCTCCAAATTATATACATACATACATACATATATCACGCCTATAATCCCTTGCGGGGTAGGCAGAGCGTAAACAGCCGCATAAAACGGACATTTACGCCACGTCTAACAAATATTTGAGGGTTATTCGGAAAATTGTGTATCGCTATAGTGACAGGTTGTCAGCCCATCGCCTAAAATTGCAATACACACCCTCAAGTCCCTAAGTCGCCTCTTACGACTCCCACGGGCAAGAAATGGGGTGATGCTATTCTCAGCCGGCAACACACGGCAATTATATCACCCCACGAATTCCGCAATTCGTACTAAGGAGTCACAATGATATGGTACAACAAATATGACTAAAGGGAACACACCATTCACACGAAGAAACAGTTTTATACTAAAACAACTAGGTTTAACACTTACAGTCACGTGCCGGTCCAAATGCATAAAATACCCAACGGAGAAAGGAAGTTCAGGGAATGGATCAAATGGGAATTCCGTGGGTACTTACAGGGCTGGGTGGAAAAGATATCGACACCCAGCATTCCACTACAGCCTTGGCGCGTTATTCACGTCAAACCACTCACAGCTTCTGTTCGTATTCCACTTTGATATTAGTCATTACGCGTGACCCAACCCGAATTTGGGTCGTACAAACGCGAGCCGATATGGCCACTTGATGTCTATTCAACGCGACGCTCACGTGGAAGACGTCGAGACATCCAACAATCACTAAGCCTGGCATTCCAGTACAACCCTCTTTCTCGTCCGAACGGTTTTGAGTGACTGAGTGCGGTGCAGAAATCACCGCTTGGCGCCTACCAGCGGCCCGCGCGCACGCCGCCACCCTCGCCCCGCGAGCGAGAAAGGGACAACATATGCCCAGAGCGATGCGTGCGAAATCGCGGCGCATTCATAGACCGTCATTAATACCTAACTTACCCCAGCATAGCAACGCTAAATTAAACACTCATAATGTTCGAATTATGAACTCGAAAACAGTTGTATAAAGACCTGCTTTATGCATTCTACCTATAGAAATTACGGTTTAATAGAAACTACAGAAGCGTAATGCCTTAATGAGAAGGCTCTTACTACGATAAAGTTGAGAAATGAAACGAAGTTTTTTTTGCCAATACTCATATCGCCATCTTCCGCCGCACCTAAAAGTTGTTGTCCGTGGTTGTTGTTGTATGGTAAAAAGTTTAGTAAAGATAAAAATGTTCGGTTGTTTAGCTGTTGTTCAGATTTTGTTTCGTTGTTGTACCGATGTTGTTCAGATGTTGTTCATTGTTGTACCGATGTTGTTCAGCTGTTTTTCAGATGTTGTTCAGTTGTTGTATTGTTGTTCAGATGTTGTTAAGTTAAGTTGTTGTTCAGACTCGACATCTGATCTGAACAACTGCTGAAGTATAGAATTGTCAAAAATTCATATCAAGCCATATAACTTTCTCGTATTGACCTTGTAACGGGCCTTGCAATCGCCGGTGCGCACGTTTGAAAAGTGTTTAACTGAGTTTTTTTATGTAGAGTGTAGATAAAATGGTATATGCAACTGCATATAATGACCCCCATTATACGACAGTAGCATGAAATACTATTGCTATGGTGCGTTTGAATTCCAAATTTTTCCGCCCAGCGGTTTCACCCGCTTCCATTCATTTTCCCGTGGTAATAGTTGTTTTCCTGCGGTAAAAAGTGGCCTATGTGTTATTCCAGGTCATACTCTACCTGTATTCGGGCAGGATTTAGACCTGCGACTTTTGCCATCACTAGTTCAAAAATTGTATACCTAACACGGGAAGTGTTTTAAAATTTGGTATTCAATTCAATTTCTCCGTTTCTCACCTGAATCCCTCCTCTCCATTAGGGTTCCCTGCGCCACTAGGGCCGTGGTTCCCGCGCTGTGGGTGATACGGAACACTCTAGTCGACGGCACACAGCTGATATTAGATGTCGTTATTACTGCTGTTGTACATTCCTGTTGGAAAAAAACACTTTACACAAAAAAAACACTTAGACTTCCATGTGGGACACCGAGTCGTCGACCGACCCGATGAACCCTGGTGTCAGAGTTTTTCAACCGCGTACTAACACTAGCAGGCCTCTGACATGGTTGTGTAACGACCGCCGTCTAAGTAATCATAGACAGCAACCGGGACCGACGGCTTAACATGCCCTCCGAAGCATGGAACCATTTATTTTCGGACAGTCAGGTGCCTATGTTATGAAACTACAGGCTACAAGTGTAAAGGTGAAATTCTTAGTGCATTGCGTAGCCGGTTCAAATTCCTGGTATCATAATGGCCCGGAATGGCCGTCAATTTTGCCGTGTAATGCCGGCTTAGAATAGCATCACCCCATTTCTTCCCCGTGGGAGTCGTAAGAGGCGACTAAGGGACTCGAGGGTGTATTTTGTTACTCTAGGCGATGGGCTGACAACCTGTCTCTATGGCGATACACAATTTTCCGAATGACCCTCAAATATTTGTCAGAAGTGGCGAAAATTACCGTTTTTTGCGGCCTTATACGCTCTGCCTACCCCGCAAGGGATTATAGGCGTGATGTGTATGTATGTATGTATATATATATATAATGGCTAACCGACTACGCAATGAACATCGAATTTCACCTGTAAAATTGTAGCCTGTAGTTTGATAATATCGGGTACCGGTGTCGGAATTTTTCAACCGCGCACTAACTAACTAACTAACTAGGCCTCTGACATGGTTGTGTAACGACCGCCGTCTAAGTAATCATAGGCAGCAAACGGGCAAATATTTGTCAGACGTGGCGTTAATGTCCGTTTTTACGGCTGATTAAGCTCCGCCTACCCCGCAAGAGATATAGGCGTGATGTATGTAATTGTATCTTCACTCGTGTTTGCTTGGCTAAGCTTAGTGTAGTAATTTCCTAATATCCCATTTTAATTTATATCTATTCTATACGGGGTGTAAGGGACGGTGTACCGAAAACTTTGCAGGCATGATCAGACCATGAAACTGAACAACTTTTTCTATGGAAGCTATGTTGGTAAACGAGAATTTTTTTTCGACCTCCCATACAAAATTCCCGATCAGCTGACTGACTATCTATGGAAACTCGAAAAAAAAAATTTCGTTTCCCAACATAGGCTCCATAGTAAAAGTTGTTCAGTTTCATGGTCTGATCATGCCTGCAAAGTTTTCGGTACACCGTCCCTTACACCCTGTATACTTACATCGTCAATGTCCACGGTACAAGAGTGTCCAGCGGTGGTCAGCAGCGTGACCTGGTGTGGCCTAGGCGGGTTCAAGCTCGCCACGTACAGATGGCGCTCCAGTGGTGTCTCGCGGAGCCCTACGAAGTACACCAGCTGTCTGGCTTCGTCTACCTAGGGAAACGAGGGTATATCTCAATCATGAACCAAAAATAATAATAATAATATTCTTTATTGCACACAAAAATAACATCGAGAAAATAAAATTAAACAAAGACAAATCACAGTACAATAAGGCGGCCTTAATGCTTAAGCAGCATTCTCTTCCAGGCAACCTTTGGGTGATATGGAAAGTGCAAACATATAGCGGGATAGTGCAAACACCTACATATACTACTTATACTGTAATACACTAAAAAATATTATTTTAAATTAAAATACGTTTATTTTAGGCACAAGTCCAATATATTTTTTGAAAACTTGCAAAATTATCAAGCGCGGGCAGGATAATTTTGCAAGTTTTCAAAAATTTTATACTTAACACGGGTAGTGTTTTAAAAATTTGGTATTCAAGTCCAATATAAATAGTCACAATGCAACATGTCAAATACAATCCGTACTAATATTATAAATCTGAGAGTTTGTGTGTGTGTATGTTTGTTACCTCTCCACGCTCAAACGGCTAGACCGATTTGGATGAAATTTGGAACACAGGTAGAGTATAACCCGTGGTAATTGTTGTTTTCCTGCTGTAAAAAGTGGCCTATGTGTTATTCCAGGTTATATATACTCTACCTGTTTTTCAAATTTCATACAAATCGGTCAAGCCGTTTAGGCGTAAAGAGGTAACAAACAAACATACATACATACACATACACAAAACTTTCAGATTTATAATATTAGTATGGATTTTAGGTAAATAATAGTACATTGTTGTCGAGGTATGGAAAATAAGACCTTGCTGGACGAGTATAGTTTGAAGTCCGAGCCGCAGGCGAGGACTTCAATTATACAAGTCAAGCAAAGTAATTTTCCCCGAGGCTTACATAGTGCTTTTCTCAAAAAAAGGCTAGGAAATGAAAGATTGTACTTCCTATAAAAGTTAGCTAGCGACCACAACACAATGAAACAAATAAAAATTTACAATTTTCCCACCAATTGTATTTTTTTTAAATAAATTCGCCTGTAAGGCACAGTATTACGTAATATTAAGCCATACTAAATGTTTAGTTCATTCTTTTCTTTTTTAATTCTGGACAGGCAAGGGTCTTCACATCATACAGCCGCGTCTTTAGTTACCTATTTCATACAAAATTACGTTCCGTTTCTATGAAAGTCATCGAGATAATTTTGAAATCAAATTATGTGGGTTTAGCGTATAACGAATTTATCTTAATGGACACCAGCAAAGGATTTCCATACAACTTTGCTGGCGAGATCTGAGACGTGACAAACAATGTGAAACTTCGCGGTTTCTTTTTTTGAAAGAAATGAACACATTTCCTAGCATGTTTGAGAAAAGTATAATTTATCATTTATATCTCGTATTGCTGCAAGAAGAGTACACGAGTGTGGACACTCACTCGCGTTGACACTGCCGCGGAAGTGTGCAATATTCGCGGCAGCGGCCGGAGCAGGAGCGGCACATTCACTCACCCATATCTTCCTGGGCATGACCTCCCACTCCCCGGCAGTGAGAGGCTCCTTAGTGATGATATTCGGACCGACAGCGTCAGAGTCATCGGCTGACAGCATTTCTGACACCGCTAGAATAAAAGAAAACATCAATTTTTGATGTAGGTACATACTTTTGTCAGACGCGGTGTTAAATCCGTTTTACGGCCTTTAACGCTCTGCCTACCCGGTAAGGGATATAGGCGTGATTTATGTATGTAGGTACATACATACACATATCACGACTATATTAAAGGTGGCAACACTGAACGGTCAAGTTGTAAACAAAAGAGCTCCGTCTAAATTTATTAAATTTTATATAATATACGGCCCATACCAAGTTCATAATATATTAGTTAGTTGTAATTAGTAATAATTTAAGTTATTTAGTGCTTAAGGTGCGTGAAAACACGTTTTTATCGTAAAAAGTGTAACGGAAAAAATCGTTAGTGACAGTTACTTCAATATTTGAATATCACAACGTAAATAACTAAATTCGAGTATTTTTAGCGATTATTAAAACCTATATATGTGTTAAACTTGTGTTTCTACGCTTGTGCAAAACAATTCTGTGAAATTACGTAATTTTTTTAACGAAACATAACCTCAATCTTGGTAACCGCTCATTTAACATACAAGGTAGTTACTTACCTATTTTCTGCGTTCAAAATGCATACTACAAGGTCCCAAACAATTCGTCAACTAGAAGACAACTTAAAGGCGACTTTATTAGAACTTAAAAAGTGTAAAAACACAAATGAGCAGTTACTAAGAGAACAGGATGAAAGTGAGCAGGAAATGTTAGAAATTAATAATAAAAATCACCAATTAAAGAGTGAGATGGCAGAAATGTACCATCAGCTGGTAGATGTAACAGGTGAGAGGGACCGGCTTCAAGGAATAGTAGATAACTTTGACCGGGACGGAAATGCGTTTGAAGACACCTTGAGGCGTATTACTGTCCTGGAAAGAGAATTGCGCGATGCACACAAAGAAATCTCCTTTTTGAATGAGACTATCCAAGACCTAAAGTCATCACAAAGTGCACTTACCACCCAGTCGCTGTTTGAGGAGCTGGTCGCTCCTACTGTTGCGGTTTCTACCATCTCACTCACCCAACACCAATCGGTCGAGACTACTGAGGAACAAGTAGTCGAGACCATCGATCTCACTACGTGTGACAGTCCATTTAAAAACTCACACATAACTTCAGTCACTTATAGCAAGAAAAAAACAAAGAAAATTATAAAACTTAACAATTTCATAAAGAAAACGCAATCTCTTATTAGGCGTAACATACTGTTTTGCAATAACTCGAATTGTAATATAGAACGTTCTGAATTAATTAAAGAAGTTAAATTTTGCACTTCATCATTAGAACAAACTAGGGAAATTTATGAGCGTGACACACAGCGCCTCCAGTCGGAAATGTCTGCGTTAAAACGGTCATTAGAACACATTTCCATTAAGTATAACTCAGCGCGAAAAGAAATAAAGGAACATGTGCTGGCCATGAATAGTTTGTTGAAGTCATGTAAATATAACGGTGACAATTCTCAATCATTGACATACAATCAATGCGATTGTGAGAAAACTTCAACAGAGCTATCCGTCCCGGCCGTGTGTCCCGAGCCCGCGTCACCTCGCGCCTGTACACAGCTGACTGGGACGCTGTCGGTGTCGCTCCCGCTCGCCGCCGCCGCCGTCACCGCCGCCGCCGCCGCCGGGTCGGTGTCGCGGCCGGTGCCGGCGGCGCCGACGCAGCCCGCGCTTATGGGTGATGACGATGTCCCTTTACCACCCACACAGGATAAGCGACCGTGTGACATTGTTATGTTTAGTGATGAACTTGGTAAAAATATGGGTTTACAACTTGGCCATTGCATGGGTCAGGCAGTAATTAATCATTGCATGCCTGGCGCCGATTATTCTACACTCATAAATACAGTGTTGGCATCACAATTTTCCAAAAAAACCATTGTTATTATTTTTAGTGGCAGAAGGGGAAATGCAACAAAAAAGGACTTAGCTTTGTATTCAAACAAATTGTATTCAATTGTTAATGTTAAACAAGTCATTTTGTTTGCTTTTCCCTACAGCCAAAAATTTACTAACCTAGAAAATAATACTCGACATTGGTGTAACAAGTACTTACATACATTGACATGTCGCAATCCTGACAAATTTCATTTTATCGACACAAATATTTTTATTGGACAATATTTTAATGTAACGAAAGATAGATATTATCTATCTAAAGTTTATAAACGACAGATAGCAGAGTTACTATCTTATTTTTTTATTAATTCAGCCAATTTGTTGGCTAACCAGACAACTGCTTCTATTGAGCAGAATATACATACAAACCTTATAACGTTGGAATCGGTTCCAAGTTCTTTAAATTAATTTCTAAGACAACAGAGAGTAACTCTGGCAGAACGCCGTCTTTTAGTAACTTGAGTGATTCTATCTTGCCAAAACATAATATAAACAATAAAATTAATATTTGTAATACAACCAAAATTCAAAATAGCCGTGTTTTGAATATTGTACACCAAAATATTCAAGGCATAATTAGCAAAGAGTTAGAAATTGAACTTTTCATGAACTGTAATAATATTGATATTCTATGTATAACTGAACATTGGCTTAGAGATTATCAGTTAATGTTCAGTTTTAGTAATCACCAGGTGGCAAGTTCGTTCAACAGATCAACAGCAATACGCGGTGGATCGTTGATACTACTTAAAAACGAGTTAAAATATAAAGAACGGCCTGATATCGTAAGCCTATCAGTTGAGCGAACTATTGAAATAGCCTGCGTAGAACTTGAAGATCTTGTTATAATGAGCGTATACAGCCCACCTGATGCTAAATATGAACCCTTTGAAAAAGTTATGGATGTAGCTTTAGATAAAGCAACAAAATCCAATAAAGGGATTATTGTATGTGGAGATTTCAATATAAATATTCTTGAAAATTCTAATATCTGTAATAGGTTTCTATCATTATTTTTATGTTACAACCTAGTGAATCTTATTTCGGTGCCAACGAGAATCACACCTACCTCAGCCAGGTGCATAGATAATATCTTTACCAACATTAAACCTGAAGATGCGGCTGTCATAAATAAATTAAGCTCCGACCATACGGGTCAATTAGCTTCTTTCAAAATTAACATTGAGCAGGCACCTAAACAAGATATTACGTGTGTACCGGTAAATGAAAGTAGGCTAAATCGATATAGAGAAAATATCTTGCAAAAATTACCTGAATTGCCATATAACGAAAATCCAAATAAATTATATAACGCAGTATTTAGTCTTGCCAAAAAAGAATATGACAATGTATTTAAATCTAAGAAAATTAAAGTTAACACAAAATTATCATTTAGTGACTGGGCCACAGTTGGAATTCATAGAAGCAGGCAGAAGTTATACGATCTGTATGAAGAAAGAACATATAATCAATCAAAAACTTTTGCTGATTATGTAAAACGTTACTCTAAAACTTTTAGAAACGTTTGTGCAATAGCTAAATCTAACTTCATCAAAAATAATATAAAGAATAGCACAAACGTAATCAAAACCACTTGGAAATTTGTAAATAATGAAACTGGAAAATCTAAACGTCGTAATGAAAATTATAAACTTATGATAAACGATGAAATTAAAAATACTAATTTGGAAGTAGCTTCCGCTTTTGAACAATTTTTTACTGATATTCCAGTTTCGACTACCAAATCGTTAAACTCATGCCCTATTCTCGCTGAATCTATTCTAAAAGATAATGTAAACCATTGTGACAAATATTTTAAATTTTCTCACGTTAGTAACATTGAAATAATAAAAGTATTTAAAAGTTTACAAATGAAAAATACTTCAGATCTCCACGGCCTCTCTGTTAAAATTATTAGTTCCATAATCGATTGCATTTCTCCATACCTAGCATGTATTTTTAATGACTGTGTAGACAGTGGCGTGTTTCCTGACTTGATGAAGCATAGTAAAGTTATTCCCTTGTTTAAAGCTGGTAGTACTACTGACCCTACTAATTTCAGACCTATATCAATACTACCAACACTAAGTAAAATTTTTGAAAAAGTTATTTTAAATCAATTGCAAGGACATTTTTATCGTAATAACTTAATGCACCTGCAGCAATTTGGTTTCACACGTGGTCGCTCTACTACTGATGCAGGTGTGGATCTCATCAATCATATAATCGAAGCCTGGGAGGAATCTCATGATGCAGTAGGTGTGTTTTGTGATTTGTCCAAGGCGTTTGATTGTGTTCATCATGATACTCTGGTCAGGAAGCTACATCACTACGGCGTAAAAGACCACGCTCTTAGTCTTTTGGAATCATATCTTAACAATAGAATCCAAAAGGTCGATGTCAACGGTGAAAGATCATCTGGATCAAAGATAAGAATGGGCGTTCCGCAGGGTTCGATTCTTGGTCCTTTTTTGTTTCTTGTATATATTAATGATCTACCATATCTAGTTAAAGAAAAACATGATATAGTTTTGTTCGCGGACGATACCTCTCTACTTTTCAGAGTAAAGAGGCAACAACTCAACTATGATGACGTGAACAAAGCTATTACCGATGTAGTGCAATGGTTTACAGTAAATAACCTACTATTGAATGAAAAGAAAACTAAATGTATCAAATTTGTATTACCAAATGTTAAACCAAGCTCTACAATTATTAAGGTAAAGGATGAAAAGTTGGACCTTGCGGACTCAACTGTATTTTTAGGCATAACTTTGGACGCCTCGCTCCAATGGGGGCCACATATTGAGAAATTGTCGAAGAGACTGAGTTCAGCAGCATACGCAGTTAAAAAAATAAGACATCTCACTGATGTAGACACTGCAAGACTAGTTTACTTTAGCTACTTCCATAGCTTAATGTCTTATGGCTTACTATTATGGGGCCATGCTGCGGATGTGAACAATATATTTGTTTTGCAGAAACGGGCTGTTCGTTCAATTTATAAATTGGGACCTCGAGTCTCCTTGAGACAGAAATTTAAAGAAATCAACATATTGACATTTGTGTCACAGTACATATACGAAAATCTAGTGTACGGAAAAATAAATATAGATTCTTTTAAGAAAAATTGTGACAGGCATAATTTTAACACTAGAAATAAGGAGCAACTTGCTGTGCACATGAGCAGGCTTAGTAAAGTAAGCAAAACTTTTAAGGGCAATTGTATACGCTTTTATAACAAACTTCCTAAAGATATTCAAGACTTACCCTTAAATAAATTTAAACCAGTAATTAAACAAAAATTGTACAAGAAAGGCTATTATGAAATATCAGACTATATGCAAGATAAATCTCCATGGGTTTAATTCAAATGTATAAAGTAAATATTTTATTAGACGAAACAAGTAGATTTATCTACTGCAATTTTTTGTTATTATTATATTTATTTTTTTATGTAGCCATTTTTGGGCTATACATATATATTATTCGTTATTTCCAAAATTAGCTAGGGCAGTTTAGGGCCTAGAAAGATTGTTAATTTAGAGTAGGAGCACTTCTGGGCAGGTTTTTTGGGGGGTTTTTCCTGTTCAGGGGGTCCGGTTAATTATACGCATGTTAATAACACGCTTTGGAAATTTTGACTAAAATTTGAAACAATTGTCGTTTACAAATGGTGGTGGCGTAAAGTTACGTGCTGTGTGATTAACCTGGCCAGCCCCGAGGCAGTGCCTTTATTTTTATTTTTATTTTTGTATCCCGCCCGAGCCGGTTTTCTATTAGGACAATACAAAATTGTTATAAAAAGAAGAAGATTGCGTTATGCAAATTTCTTTTTTTTACAATGACCGATCATGACGTCAATAAGTGATAATGCTATCCTACATTGAATAAAGTTATTTCATTTTCATTTTCATTTTCATTTTATAATCCCTTGCGTGGTAGGCAGAGCATGAACGGCCGCATAAAACGGACATTTACGCCACGTCTGACAAACATTTGAGGGTCATCCGGAAAATTGTGTATCGCCATAGTGACAGGTTGTCAGCCCATCGCCTAAAATTGCAATACACACCCTCGAGTCCCTTAGTCGAATATATTAAACAACTTTCCGAATGGCCCTCAGCTATATGTCAGACGTGGCGTAAATGTCTGTTTTATGCGGCCGTTTACGCTCTGCCTACCCCACAAGGGATGGTAGGCGTGATATGTGTGTGTGTGTGTGTGTGTGTGCGTGTGTGACTCACACGCAGGCGCGTTCCTCTGCTTCTGCAAGTGACAGGTGATCAGGTACAGGTGCAGGTGGCCAGTCTCCTCTGCAATAAAACAAATCACAATCTTATGGAAACATTTCTATTAATATTATTTATTAATGATGGGTTTGCTCTTGACTCTAGTCTAGGTCATAGGACAGAGACAGAGTCTAAGATGGAGCGAGCTCACCCAGAAGAAGCCTGTTCACTCTTACTTCGAAGAGATTAGGGTTGTATGCGTTTGGAAACACAGACGCAGGTTTTTCCCACCTCGATTTTTTAACACCTGATAAAGAATATATTTACCGGAAGCTCAAATGAAGGACATCCGGTCGGGAATCTAACTCGGAACAGAACCGTGATCAAGCTATTGTACGAGGGTGATATCGGTTGATCCAGGATATAGGATCAGGATATAGGATCAGGATATAGGATCAGGATATAGGATCCAGGATATGGAGCCGAGCCGGTTTTCTATTAGGACAATACAAAATTGTTATAAAAAGAAGAAAATTGCGTTATGTAAATTTCTTTTTTTTACAATGACCGATCATGACGTCAATAAGTGATAATGCTATCCTACATTGAATAAAGTTATTTCATTTTCATTTTTTTCATTTATAAACGGTCAAATAAAGAAACGGACCAGATTTATCCTTTAAAAGGAACGCAGTTTATTTCCTTATACCCTGTATCGCTATGACGGATCCATACAACTCTGACAGGTGTCAAATCGGCACGGCTTACGTGGGTAGGTACTCACCGGAGGCCCATATAAAGGATATCCGGTCGGGAATCGAACTGGGGAAGAAATGTATGATGTCGTGCACATTGATCCACGCGTCCGATGCCGTCTCCCTTACAAGCACTTGGATTGGCTGTGGGGAGAAACAATATCACATTAAAAAACCGGCCAAGTGCGAGTCGGACTCGCGCACGAAGGGTTTCGTACCATTATCTATAAAAAAGCACAAAAGAATGCGAGCCCCCTTAAATATTTAGTTTATTCTAATTTTTAGTATTTGTTGTTATAGCGGCAACAGAAATACATCATCTGTGAAAATTTTAACTGTCTAGGTATAACGGTTCAGGAGATACAGCCTCGTAACTTTAGGACGGACGGACAGACGGACAGCGGAGCCTCAGTAATAGGATTTCTGTTATTACCCTTTGGGTACGGAACCCTAAAAAGTATATTAAGGGCCTGCCTCGAACTTTTAAACGTCCCTTTCCCACTAATGGCAAATCCTGTGTGTGAGAACAGAGCGGAATCGCCATATTCAGTCGATTATTCACTCTTTTGGAAATTTCTCGCCAAATAAACAAGTTATCAAAAAACTGAACGACAAGAATCTAGTTAAGTACAAGACGTATTGTATTAGCAGAAAATAATGTGTTATGTTTAGAAGATTGTTATACACTACGCAAAAAAGTGTAAAAATAGACCAAACTTTGAAAAATAAATCTATCGAACAAACTTTCTTTAATCGTGTTTTCCTGCGACAAAAATCTAGATAATATAATGAAAAATCATTATACATAAAAATAAGGTGTTTATCGTATTCACTTACAAAATTGCGTGTATCCAAAAATACCCATTATTCTCACGACCCGCCCTTAAGGCGAGTGTAGTCGCGAACGGCTTCGAAAGTGGCGTCACTTTACAAAATATATGTTTTTTCTTTTTATACAAACAATCTATTAAAGCGTTGCAAGTTTTTAGTATTATCTCGTAAAACTAATATATTTGCACGCGTCTCCTCTGCAAGCACTTGGATTGGGTGCGGGGAGAAATAATATAACATAAAAATAATGGTCAAAAATGTATATTAAGGGCCTGCCTCGAACTTTTAAACGTCCCTTTCCCACTAATTAGTTAAAGAGTAAGCTTTCTTATTATCATTTATTTTATTACCTTTCTAAAGTACCGTAGTTTACTGGAAAAGATCCCTTGTGGGATAAGTCCGCCTTTACTGATAATGTAAATTTGTTTTGTGGTACAATAAAGTTAATACATACATACATACTAATGGCAAATCCTGTGTGTGATAACAGAGCGGAATCGCCATATTTAGACGATTTTTCACTCTTTTGGAAAATTTTCGCCAAATATACAAGTAATCAAAAAAATAAACAAAAAAGACAAGAATCTAGTAATGTACAAGACGTATCGTATTCGCAAAAAATAATGCGTTATGTTCATAAGATTGCTATACGCTACGCAAAAAAGTGTAAAAATAGACCAAACTTTGAAAAATAAATCTATCAAGCAAACTTTCTTTAATCGTGTTTTCCTGCGACAAAAATCTAGATAATATAATAAAAATTCATTATACACAAACTTAAAGTGTTTATCGTATTCACCAACAAAATTGCGTGCATCCAAAAATACCCATTTTTCTCAAGGCGTGTGTAGTCGTGAACGATCACTACAGCGGCGTCACTCTACAAAAAATATGTTTTCTTTTTATATAAACAATCTGTCAAAGCGTTGCTCAAGTTTTTACTATTATCTCGTAAAACTAATATGTTTTCATGTGTCCGCTGCCGTTTCCGTTACAAGCACTTGAAATTTTTAATAAATAAATAAAAATCCTGGACAATTCACACAGCGCCATCTAGCCGCAAACTAAACGAAGCTTGTACTGTGGGAACTAGATATCTTTCCACTTGCTACGATCCTGACACACCTCTTTCGCTTCTACAACATGCATCAACCTTTTCATACATGCTCGTCGGTTTAGGGTACTCTTGACCTGACCTTTCTCTAGAACATCCCCGATCTGATCCAAGTACGTGCGTCTTGGTCTTCCCCTTCCAACGTTCCCATCCACACTCGCCATATACACCTGTTTCGTTAATCTTTCACCAAACCATCTCAGCAATCCTTCATTTCATTCATTCTCTCAATGTGACCAAACCATCTCAGCATTCCTTCAATTCATTCATTATCTCAATGTGACCAAACCATCTCAGCATTCCTTCAATTCATTCATTATCTCAATGTGACCAAACCATCTCAGCATTCCTTCAATTCATTCATTATCTCAATGTGACCAAACCGTCTCAGCATTCCTTCAATTCATTCATTATCTCAATGTGACCAAACCATCTCAGCATTCCTTCAATTCATTCATTATCTCAATGTGACCAAACCATCTCAGCATTCCTTCAATTCATTCATTATCTCAATGTGACCAAACCATCTCAGCATTCCTTCAATTCATTCATTATCTCAATGTGACCAAACCATTTCAGCATTCCTTCAATTCATTCATTATCTCAATGTGACCAAACCATCTCAGCATTCCTTCAATTCATTCATTATCTCAATGTGACCAAACCATCTCAGCATTCCTTCAATTCATTCATTATCTCAATGTGACCAAACCATCTCAGCATTCCTTTATTACATTAATTTCATTCTCTTAATTAATTTCATTCACTTAATTCATTTCGATCATTCATTCATTTCGTTCATTTCATTCATTTCGTTCATTTCATTCATTAAATTCATTACATTCATTTCGTTCATTTAATTCATTACATTCATTTCATTCAATTCATTTATTTAATTCATCTCATACATTTCATTCTATATCACGCTAATCCTGTCACTCAATATCCCGAATTGAGTAGCTTCTACTCACCTCGTCACCTGTGTATTGGTAGGAGCGTGATTGTAGCTAGCAGGCACATTGAACGCGTTGTATGGGATTAGAGCTAGTTCTAAATGTCGCTGTTTTCATTCATCTCATTCATCTCACTCATTTCATTAAATTTCATTTATTTCATTAATTTCGTTCATTTCATTCATTTTGTTCATTTTATTCATTTCGCTCATATCATTCATTTCACTCATTTCGTTCATTTCGTTCATTCCCTTCATTCCATTCATTTCGTTCATTTCGTTCATTTCGTTCATTTCGTTCATTTCGTTCATTTCGTTCATTTCGTTCATTTCGTTCATTTCGTTCATTTCGTTCATTTCGTTCATTTCGTTCATTTCGTTCATTTCGTTCATTTCGTTCATTTCGTTCATTTCGTTCATTTCGTTCATTTCGTTCATTTCGTTCATTTCATTCATTTCATTCATTTCATTCATTTCATTCATTTCATTCATTTCATTCATTTCATTCATTTCATTCATTTCATTCATTTCATTCATTTCATTCATTTCATTCATTTCATTCATTTCATTCATTTCATTCATTTATCACGCTAATCCTGTCACTCAATATCCCGAATTGAGAAGCTTCTACTCACCTCGTCACAATATGCTGTCAGTGTATTGGTAGGAGCATTAGTGTAGCTAGCAGGCACATTGAACGCGTTGTATGGGATCAGAGCTAGTTCTAAATGTTGCTGTTTTCATTCATTTCGATAATTACATTCGTTTCATTCATTTCATTCATTTCATTCATTTCATTCATTTCATTCATTTCATTCATTTCATTCATTTCATTCATTTCATTCATTTCATTCATTTCATTCATTTCATTCATTTCATTCATTTCATTCATTTCATTCATTTCATTCATTTCATTCATTTCATTCATTTCATTCATTTCATTCATTTCATTCATTTCATTCATTTCATTCATTTCATTCATTTCATTCATTTCATTCATTTCATTCATTTCATTCATTTCATTCATTTCATTCATTTCATTCATTTCATTCATTTCATTCATTTCATTCATTTCATTCATTTCATTCATTTCATTCATTTCATTCATTTCATTCATTTCATTCATTTCATTCATTTCATTCATTTCATTCATTTCATTCATTTCATTCATTTCATTCATTTCATTCATTTCATTCATTTCATTCATTTCATTCATTTCATTCATTTCATTCATTTCATTCATTTCATTCATTTCATTCATTTCATTCATTTCATTCATTTCATTCATTTCATTCATTTCATTCATTTCATTCATTTCATTCATTTCATTCATTTCATTCATTTCATTCATTTCATTCATTTCATAATTTCGTTCATTTAGCTCATATCATTCATTCCATTCATTTCATTCATTTATCACGCTAATCCTGTCACTCAATATCCCGAATTGAGAAGCTTCTACTCACCTCGTCACAATATGCTGTCTGTGTATTGGTGGCAGCGTGATTGTAGGTAGCAGGCACATTGAACGCGTTGTATGGGATTAGAGCTAGTTCACTCACCTCGTCACAATATGCTGTCTGTGTATTGGTAGGAGCGTGAGTGTAGCTAGCAGGCACATTGAACGCGTTGTATGGGATTAGAGCTAGTTCACTCTATTCCAGCTGGTCTATCAGACCATAATACTGCGCAATTGTTGACTGTGCCAGTTAAAAATCGAATAAAACCTATCCGATTCTGGTATAGAACTGTTAGAGACTTCAATTTTGATAACATTGAAAAATTCAAAGAATGCATATTAAATTATTCTTGGTCCGATATATTTGATTGTAATAATATTGAAGAAGCCTTTAATTATTTTCATACCGAGCTATGTTTGCTTTATAATCTGTGCTTTCCGAAATATAGAATTAAAGTCATGAACAAAACGCGTAGGTCAAACTGGCTTACAAAAGGCATAAGAACCTCGTGTGTAACTAAAAGACATTTACGTTTTTCTCATTATAAAAACAAAACAAAAACAACAAAAACTCTATACAGAAAATACTCAAAGTTACTAAAAAAGTGTATCAAATTGTCACAATTAGCAAGAAATAGTAAATTTATAAAGGAATCAAAGAACAAGTGTAGAGCAGCATGGCAACTTATAAATGATGATGAAGACTCTCTTAAACTAAACTCTATCGAGCACCTGACAATTGATGGTGATGTAGTAAAAGATCCTACATGTATTGCCTCGGAGTTTAATTCTCATTTTATTAACCTGCCGAAAATCTCTACAAATAACTGTGATATACCTAAATCAATTGAAATAAATAATTCTACGTTTTTTCTTACCCCTGTTGACATATATGAAATCAAAAATATAATTAAATCACTCAATAACACAAATTCTACCGGCTTTGACGAAATATGTACACAAATAATCAAAACATGCACTAATGAGTTATCTCCATTGATCACGCACCTAGTTAACCTATCATTTATTAATGGAATCTTCCCAACGTTATTAAAGTTCTCCATAGTAAAACCTGTATTTAAAAAGGGAGAAAAGGATTGTGTTAACAATTATAGGCCGATAACGCTTATTCCCGTGCTCTCAAAAATTTTTGAAAAGGCTTTCCACAAGAGATTAACAGCTTTCTGTTCAAAATTTTGTATCATCAAACCCGAACAACATGGCTTTCAACAGGGAAAATCAACATCATTAGCATGTTTCAGGATGGTACAAAAGATCTCACACTTCATGAACAAAAGAGTTCCTGTCTCTATGGTACTATTTGATATGAGTAGAGCTTTCGATTATGTGTGCCATAAAACTCTCTTGAGTAAACTAGAGTCGTATGGAATACGCGGACATGCTCTGGATTGGATCAGAACATACCTACGTGGGAGAGTTCAAAGAGTTGAAATTAATAAACTAAATGAATCAGCTGAACTTCAAACATACAGATCTAAGTATACCAAAAATAATACAGGCGTGCCTCAGGGAAGCATTCTCGGGCCCTTGTTATTTATTTTATATATTAATGACCTCCCATCTGTTACCCACTATCCAATGACATTATTTGCTGATGACATATCCATTATAATTAATAAAACACAAAATCTTGACTACGAAAATGAAATAAATGTGACAATAAATAAGATAATTAACTGGTTGACATATAATAATCTCTGCGCTAATATAAATAAAACTAAATATATACAATTTTTCAATCATAATGGTAAACCTCTAAGTCTTTCAGTGACTTATAAAAATGACTTATTAGAAGAAGTAGAGACAGCAAAATTTTTGGGTATCGATATAGATTCTAACTTAACGTGGAAGGGCCATGTAGATACGGTATGTAAGAAGACCAATAGATTTACTTATGCCCTATACCGGTTGACAGCTCTATGTGACCAAAAAACTGCTCTCATGGCTTACCATGGCTATGTGTGCTCTGCCTTACGCTATGGTCTCGTATTATGGGGAAACTCTGTAGATCTTAATCGAGCTTTCCTCATACAAAAGAAATGTATTAGATCTATGTGCGGCGCAGGACCATTAAAGTCATGCCAACCACTATTTAAGAAATTGAATCTACTTACATTACCGGCCTTGTACATATTCGAGATATGCTTGTTTGTTAAAAATAACATGAGTTTATTCTCAAAAAAATCTGACACTTGTAAATTCAATACCAGATATCCTAACCGGTTAGTGACTCTACCATCTACTACAACATGTTTTTCTCGGAACAGTTATAACATGGCAGTCAAACTGTACAACAAGCTGCCTGATGCGATGAAGGATCTGTCTGTTAAAAAGTTCAAAACCGCCTTGTACCAATACCTGTGTAAGAAATGTTTTTATAGCACGGATGAATATTTGACTTCAATGAATTAATCTAAGTTTTTATATTTATTTCTTGTATTTATCTGTATTAATAATTGACATTTTTATTTTATGATTGATTTGAACTTGACAATTTTATTTTTATTTTGCTTTAATTGATTATTTTACTAGATAATATGATCTTACTGCTCTATTCTTGCATGCCAACTTATTTGGTTAAATGTGTGAAACTATATTTAAAACATGTAACATCTGTATACCACATTTACTGCAAATAAATTATTTGATTTGATTTGACTCACCTCGTCACAATATGCTGTCTGTGTATTGGTAGGAGCGTGAGTGTAGCTAGAAGGCACATTGAACGCGTTGTATGGGATTAGAGCTAGTTCACTCACCTCGTCACAATATGCTGTCTGTGTATTGGTAGGAGCGTGAGTGTAGCTAGCAGGCACATTGAACGCGTTGTATGGGATTAGAGCTAGTTCACTCACCTCGTCACAATATGCTGTCTGTGTATTGGTAGGAGCGTGAGTGTAGCTAGCAGGCACATTGAACGCGTTGTATGGGATCAGAGCTAGTTCACTCACCTCGTCACAATATGCTGTCTGTGTATTGGTAGGAGCGTGAGTGTAGCTAGCAGGCACATTGAACGCGTTGTATGGGATCAGAGCTAGTTCACTCACCTCGTCACAATATGCTGTCTGTGTATTGGTAGGAGCGTGAGTGTAGCTAGCAGGCACATTGAACGCGTTGTATGGGATCAGAGCTAGTTCACTCACCTCGTCACAATATGCTGTCTGTGTATTGGAAGGAGCGTGAGTGTAGCTAGCAGGCACATTGAACGCGTTGTATGGGATTAGAGCTAGTTCACTCACCTCGTCACAATATGCTGTCTGTGTATTGGTAGGAGCGTGAGTGTAGCTAGCAGGCACATTGAACGCGTTGTATGGGATTAGAGCTAGTTCACTCACCTCGTCACAATATGCTGTCTGTGTATTGGTGGCAGCGTGAGTGTAGCTAGCAGGCACATTGAACGCGTTGTATGGGATTAGAGCTAGTTCACTCACCTCGTCACAATATGCTGTCTGTGTATTGGTGGCAGCGTGAGTGTAGCTAGCAGGCACATTGAACGCGTTGTATGGGATTAGAGCTAGTTCACTCACCTCGTCACAATATGCTGTCTGTGTATTGGTGGCAGCGTGAGTGTAGCTAGCAGGCACATTGAACGCGTTGTATGGGATTAGAGCTAGTTCACTCACCTCGTCACAATATGCTGTCTGTGTATTGGTAGGAGCGTGAGTGTAGCTAGCAGGCACATTGAACGCGTTGTATGGGATTAGAGCTAGTTCACTCACCTCGTCACAATATGCTGTCTGTGTATTGGAAGGAGCGTGAGTGTAGCTAGCAGGCACATTGAACGCGTTGTATGGGATTAGAGCTAGTTCACTCACCTCGTCACAATATGCTGTCTGTGTATTGGTAGCAGCGTGAGTGTAGCTAGCAGGCACATTGAACGCGTTGTATGGGATTAGAGCTAGTTCACTCACCTCGTCACAATATGCTGTCTGTGTATTGGAAGGAGCGTGAGTGTAGCTAGCAGGCACATTGAACGCGTTGTATGGGATTAGAGCTAGTTCACTCACCTCGTCACAATATGCTGTCTGTGTATTGGTGGCAGCGTGAGTGTAGCTAGCAGGCACATTGAACGCGTTGTATGGGATTAGAGCTAGTTCACTCACCTCGTCACAATATGCTGTCTGTGTATTGGTGGCAGCGTGAGTGTAGCTAGCAGGCACATTGAACGCGTTGTATGGGATTAGAGCTAGTTCACTCACCTCGTCACAATATGCTGTCTGTGTATTGGTAGGAGCGTGAGTGTAGCTAGCAGGCACATTGAACGCGTTGTATGGGATTAGAGCTAGTTCACTCACCTCGTCACAATATGCTGTCTGTGTATTGGTAGGAGCGTGAGTGTAGCTAGCAGGCACATTGAACGCGTTGTATGGGATTAGAGCTAGTTCACTCACCTCGTCACAATATGCTGTCTGTGTATTGGTGGCAGCGTGAGTGTAGCTAGCAGGCACATTGAACGCGTTGTATGGGATTAGAGCTAGTTCACTCACCTCGTCACAATATGCTGTCTGTGTATTGGTGGCAGCGTGAGTGTAGCTAGCAGGCACATTGAACGCGTTGTATGGGATTAGAGCTAGTTCACTCACCTCGTCACAATATGCTGTCTGTGTATTGGTAGGAGCGTGAGTGTAGCTAGCAGGCACATTGAACGCGTTGTATGGGATTAGAGCTAGTTCACTCACCTCGTCACAATATGCTGTCTGTGTATTGGTAGGAGCGTGAGTGTAGCTAGCAGGCACATTGAACGCGTTGTATGGGATTAGAGCTAGTTCACTCACCTCGTCACAATATGCTGTCTGTGTATTGGTGGCAGCGTGAGTGTAGCTAGCAGGCACATTGAACGCGTTGTATGGGATTAGAGCTAGTTCACTCACCTCGTCACAATATGCTGTCTGTGTATTGGTAGGAGCGTGAGTGTAGCTAGCAGGCACATTGAACGCGTTGTATGGGATTAGAGCTAGTTCACTCACCTCGTCACAATATGCTGTCTGTGTATTGGTGGCAGCGTGAGTGTAGCTAGCAGGCACATTGAACGCGTTGTATGGGATTAGAGCTAGTTCACTCACCTCGTCACAATATGCTGTCTGTGTATTGGTAGGAGCGTGAGTGTAGCTAGCAGGCACATTGAACGCGTTGTATGGGATTAGAGCTAGTTCACTCACCTCGTCACAATATGCTGTCTGTGTATTGGTAGGAGCGTGAGTGTAGCTAGCAGGCACATTGAACGCGTTGTATGGGATTAGAGCTAGTTCACTCACCTCGTCACAATATGCTGTCTGTGTATTGGTAGGAGCGTGAGTGTAGCTAGCAGGCACATTGAACGCGTTGTATGGGATTAGAGCTAGTTCACTCACCTCGTCACAATATGCTGTCTGTGTATTGGTAGGAGCGTGAGTGTAGCTAGCAGGCACATTGAACGCGTTGTATGGGATTAGAGCTAGTTCACTCACCTCGTCACAATATGCTGTCTGTGTATTGGTGGCAGCGTGAGTGTAGCTAGCAGGCACATTGAACGCGTTGTATGGGATTAGAGCTAGTTCACTCACCTCGTCACAATATGCTGTCTGTGTATTGGTAGGAGCGTGAGTGTAGCTAGCAGGCACATTGAACGCGTTGTATGGGATCAGAGCTAGTTCTAAATGTTGCTGATTTCATTCATTTAATTCGTTTCATTCGTTTCATTCGTTTCATTCATTTCATTCATTCCATTCATTTCATTCATTCCATTCATTTCATTCATTTCATTCATTTCATTCATTTCATTCATTTCATTCATTTCATTCATTTCATTCATTTCATTCATTTCATTCATTTCATTCATTTCATTCATTTCATTCATTTCATTCATTTCATTCATTTCATTGTTTCATTCATTTCATTCATTTCATTCATTTCATTCATTTCATTCATTTCATTCATTTCATTCATTTCATTCATTTCATTCATTTCATTCATTTCATTCATTTCATTCATTTCATTCATTCCATTCATTTATTACGCTAATCCTGTCACTCAATATCCCGAATTGAGAAGCTTCTACTCACCTCGTCACAATATGCTGTCTGTGTATTGGTAGGAGCGTGAGTGTAGCTAGCAGGCACATTGAACGCGTTGTATGGGATCAGAGCTAGTTCTAAATGTTGCTGTTTTTTCATTCATTTCGTTCAGTTCATTCATTTCGTACATTTTGTTCATTCCATTCATTTCGTTCATTTCGTTCATTTCATTCATTTCGTTCATTTCATTCATTTCGTTCATTTCATTCATTTCGTTCATTTCATTCTTTTCGTTCATTACGTTCATTTCGTTCATTTCATTCATTTCATTCATTTCGTTCATTTCGTTCATTTCGTTCTTTTCATTCATTTCGTTCATTTCGTTCATTTCATTCATTTCATTCATTTATCACGCTAATCCTGTCACTCAATATAGCGAATTGAGAAGCTTCTACTCACCTCGTCACAATATGCTGTCTGTGTATTGGTAGGAGCGTGATTGTAGGTAGCAGGCACATTGAACGCGTTGTATGGGATCAGAGCTAGTTCTAAATGTTGCTGTTTTCATTCATCTCATTCATTTCATTAAATTTCATTTATTTCATTAATTTCATTCATTTCGTTCATTTCATTCATTACGTTCATTTTATTCATTTCGTTCATTTAATTCATTTCGCTCATATCATTCATTCCATTCATTTCCTTCATTTCATTCATTTATCACGCTAATCCTGTCACTCAATATCCCAAATCACAGTATGATTAATAGTACTAGCGTACAGTATGGTCACTCCCTGCCTCCCCCTACAAGCGCCGCCCACCCGCGCTCGGAGGACGCTCAGACACCGGCTAGCAAGGACGCGACGACGAAGGTCATTTCATACTGCCGCACATTGCATTCCCGATTCGCGAACGCAAAATGGTGGCAACCCTGACATGTTGTCTCACACACACAAGCATGATCCGCGTTCACCTACGCGAGCTTAGACTGTGTGCGTAGCAACGCGTTTATTTCATACATTTGAGCGCCAGTGTCCGAGGTGTGCCCGAATTGAGAAGCGTCTACTCACCTCGTCACAATGGCCCTGCTGTGTATTGGTAGGAGCGTGAGTGTAGCTAGCAGGCACATTGAACGCGTTGTATGGGATCAGAGCTAGTTCTAAATGTTGCTGTTTCCTGTCCAATATTTGCACCCAAACGCTGAAACAAGTTAAATTAGAATTATACACATACCGTGTGATGCCGGCTTAGAATAGCATCACCCCTTTTCTTTCCCTTGGGAGTCGTAACAGGCGACTAAGGGTATTGCAATTTTAGGCGATGGGGTAACCTGTCACTATGACTATGGCGATACAGAATTTTCTGAATGACCCTCAAATTTTTGTCAGACGTGGCGTATATGTCCGTTTTTTGCGGCCGTTTACGCTGCCTACCCTGCAAGGGATTATATCGCCACGTCTGACGAATATTTGAGGTCCTTTTTCAGAAAAATCGTCTAGCACTATAGTTTAAGGTTGTCAGCCTGTCGCCTAAAATTTTAATCCACATGAAACCCTCGAGCCTCTTAGTCGCCTCTTATGACACCCGCGAAAAAGAAACGGGGTGATGCTATTCTAAGCCGGCATCAACCGGTTAAATAGATATTAGTGTTCACGCAAATTTGAAAAATGTTAGCAAAATATAACTTTAAATGATTTTTGGACCCCCCAATATATGTGAAAGGGGGGCAAATTTTTGGCCTACTATATTCAAGTAGGGTGTTATTGAATAGGTTTTGTAAAATTAACGGAACAATTCTTAAGAACCAAATAATCAGACTCTTATTATGTTTTGTTTGCTGTAAGAAACTTATTTTTAGTAATAAGTAAACCTGTTGTGTCTTGTCTCATTGTAAAAGTGTTTTTGTGTACAATAAATGGTCAAATAAATAAATAGTTTATGGAACTGTCATATAATAGGGGTCATTAGAATGCTAGTGTCTGTTTGACACGAGCATGCTAATGCCTAATTATAGCAGTTGCATTCATACACTATTTTATCTACACTCTCCAAACAGACACTCGCATTCTAATGACCCCCATTATATGACAGTTGCATAAACTACTATGTTATGTTATACCGTCTTAGAATAGCATCGCCCCAATTCTACCCGTAGGCGACGTAAAACGCGACTGAGGGATGAATTTATTCAAGGAATGGGCAGTAGCGTTCCCTGTGATTACTACATCGTGCACTGCGCTTGACAATCCACCTGCCAAGCTTGGAAAGTATGGTGTGTCATGTCCAGCCAGTAGACTGTTGTAGCTGTTAATGTATGTACGTTAATGTAGTATGTAATTTTTTTTTATTATTATTAATTATGGGTTTGCTCTTGACTCTAGTCTAGGTCATACGACAGAGACAGAGTCTAAGATGGAGCGAGCTCACCCAGAAGAAGCCTGTTCACTCTTACTTTGAAGAGATTAGGGTTGTATGCGTTTGGAAACACAGACGCAGGTAGTGAGTTCCACTCTTTAGCAGTGCGCATTATAAATTATGACTGGAAGCGCTAATGTAATATATGTTAATGTAATGTATGTTTATGTTATGTTGATGTATGTATGTTAATGTAATGTTTGTTAATGTATGCATGTTAATGTAATGTATGGTATGTTATTGAGTACCAAATTTTAAAACACTTCCCGTGTTGGGTATACAATTTTTGAAAACTTGCAAAATATTCAAGCGCGGGCAGGATTTGAACCTGCGACTTTCGCATTACTAGTGGTGACGCCTCTTCCATCTGGGCTACCGCAGCTCATTTCTTGCCCGCCAATTTTGCAAGTGTATTTTAATGCCAGTAACGCTTGGCATGGCTCCATCTACCTGAGCTGCGGTAGCCCAGATGGAAGAGGCGTCGCCACTAGTAATGCGAAAGTCGCAGGTTCAAATCCTGCCCGTGCTTGAAAATTTTGCAAGTTTTCAAAAATGGTATGTTATTGCTCACTATTCTCCGCGGGGGGTCCATCCTACTCGCGCTAGATATTCAAACCAGGGGAAGGTTTCTTTGAGTGGTTGCCGGAGGTCTAGCCATCTGATGTCGGTCACCTCCATACAATTCTTGGTGTTATCTGAAACTGAACAACAAAAATAATATTATTAATAATAAGATGTTTATTTATCAACATAACATCAATAAAATATAATTCAAAAATAATTTGATATTTTATACAATACAATACAAAATGGATGCACTTCTTTTAAGTATGCAATACTTGTATTAGAACGGGAACCCGAGTAACACTTCCGGGAACCTGGGAAACAGTGACGGTAACCTAGGGAACAGTGACCAGAACCTGTATAACAAAGTTACTTACACTGACTATCCGAGGCGCCCTCTTGGTAGTAATCTAGAACTGTTGGTTATGACTAGACGTAGAATAACCTACGTAGAACCTGGGTAACAGTGGCGGAAACATGGGGAACACTGACGGGAACCTTGGGAACAGCGACGGTAACCTGGGGAACAGCGACGGGAACCTAGGTAACAGTGATGGGAACCTGGGGTGCAGCGACGGGAACCTGGGGAACAGTGACGGGAACCTGGGCAACAAAGTTACTCACACTGACTATCTGAGGCGCCCTCTTGGTAGTAATCTAGAACTGTGGGTTATGACTAGACGTAGAATAACCTACGTGGAACCTGGGTAACAGTGGCGGGAACATGGGGAACACTGACGGGAACCTGGGGAACAGTGACGGTAACCTGGGTAACAAAGTTACTCACACTGACTATCCGAGGCGCCCTCTTGGTAGTAATCTAGAACTGTGGGTTATGACTAGATGAAGAATAACCTACGTGGAACCTGGGTTATCAGTGGCGGGAACCTGGGGAACAGTGTCGGTAACCTGGGGAACAGTAACGGAAACCTGGGGAACAGTGACGAGAACCAAGGGAACAGTGACTGGAACATGGGGGACTGTGACAGGAACCTGGGGTACATTTGCTTGAACCTGGGTAACAGTGACGGGAACCTAGATAACAAAGTTACTCACACTGACTATCTGAGGCGCCCTCTTGGTAGTAATCTAGAACTGTGGGTGATGCCTTCTGCAGTCTGAAGGTGACTAGACGTAAGATTGACTTGGCGTTGGGAGTGCCCGCTCTAGGGAACCTGGGGAACAAACAAGAAAAATTTACATGAATAGTGTGAAATTTTATTTATTTTATTTTCTTCGTAAAACTTACAGCCTTAAAATAATGTTATGAGTAACTTAAATAATTAACATAAGGCCATTAACAAAGTTTTCGCCTATGAATCTAAAAAGCTAATTAATAACATGGTTCGACATTACAATCTCCTGCGACGTAAAATAAATAAGTAGCTTGTTGAACAAATAACAAAATAAAAATGAAAATAAAAAACATTGGATACAAATTTTAACTTTTACCCCCAAAAAAGTTTCTATTCACATATTGCCTGATATTGCCGACGCTAGTAAAAAATAGGTCAAGGGATTGTGAATAAACTTTATTAAAACTGTTAATTACACGTGGAATGAAAAAGTTTACTAGTACTTTAAATTTTTATAGTGACTTAGATCGGGCTTTTCCCATAGAACATAGGTCGAAATATATAAAATATTGGACTTCCCATACAAAATTGCAGATCAGCTGATTTGAGTTACTATAGGAACTGCCATATTTCAACCTATGTTCCTTGAGGAATGTTGTTCCTTATCACACCAGCCCGTCCTGTTTTCAGTATCGGTCAGTAGTAAAATTGACGGCCGATGTGGCGCAGTGGTAGTGCGATTGCCTGCGACGCAAAGGTTCCGGGTTCGATTCTCGGCGGGACACATACAAAGTTGATATTTATCACTTTGTAAATTTGTTCCCTGTCTGGTAAGGACTTTGCAGGGTGAACCAACTGACTGTCCGAAAAGAAATGGTTTCTTGCTTCGGAGGGCACGTTAAGCTGTCGGTCCTGGTTGCTGTCTATGATTACTTAGACGGCGGTCGTAACACAACCATGTCAGAGGCCTACTAGTGGTAGTAGGCGGTTGAAAAACTGACACCAGGGTTCATCGGGTCGTTGGACGACTTGATGTCCCACACGAAAAGAGAGACTAGTAAAATTTCACCCGATTTATACAAGGTGTAAAGGACAGCCCTCCAAAAATTGATAGGGGCAGACCATGAAAATGAACAACTTTCCCTGAGAAACAAATCAGGAAACCACAAAAAAATCGACCTCCCATACAAAATCACAATCAGCTGACTGCATTTACTTATTATGGGAAGACACAAAAACTTGACGGTTAATGACACGTGTTTCTAGGGAAAAATTGCTCAGTTTCATAGTCTGAATGGGTGCAGTATTCGGGGGGCTGTCCCTTACACCCTGTATAAATCGGGTGAAATGTTTCATAATTATGTATAACTCATCTCATTCCTTGTTCTTCATTATTTTTTACTAGATTTCCGCCCAGCGGTTTCACCCGCTGCCACTCATTTTCCCGTGCTAATTGTTGTTTTCCCGCGGTAAAAAGTGGCCTTTAGATGTGTTATTTCGGGTTATACTCTACTTGTGTTCCAATTTCATCCAAATTGGTCAAGCCGTTTGAGCGTGAAAAAGGTAACAAACATACATACACACACAAACTCTCAGATTTATAATATTAGTACGGATTGTTAAGTTATTTTATAATTTAGTTGTAGATGGCAAAGCATATGTTTATTTTGTGTAATCTTTTTTATTGGCAAACACACTGTATTTCTTTCAATTTATAATCAAATGTAAAAGCTGTGAGATTTCCCATGATAAATACATAAAATAAAATATTACACCCTGTATATTTTTTGTTTTAAATGTGACAATATCAGGCAGTATGTGAATAGAAACTTTTTTGGGTTTACAAGTTAAAATTTGTATCCAATGATTTTTTATATTTTTTGCTATTTGTTCAACTAGCTACTTTTTATTTATTTTACGTCGCCGTAGATTGAAGTGTCGAACTATGTTATTAATGAGCTTTTTATGGCCTTATGTTAATTATTTAAGTTACTCATAATATTATATTTTAGGCTGTAAGTTTTCCGAAGAAAATAAAATAAATAAAACAATTACCTGAATTCCTCTACATCCCCGCTGCTCGTCTGGCTGGAGGGGAAGTTGTACACCTTCACTTCACTCTCGTCCACCTCCTCATACACCAGCCGGTATATGTCATCTGTAAAAGCATTATTTATTTATTTATTATTATTATTTATTATGATTATTTATTTATTTATTATTATTATTTATTTATAATAATAAATAAATAAATATTATTATTTATTTATTTATTTATTATTATTTATCCATACTAATATTATAAATGCGAAAGTGTGTTTGTTTGTTTGTTTGTTTGTCTTTCTTTCACGTTACAACAGAGCGATATCATGCAGTGTTTTTTAGGTGTGCAGTTAGGTGAGAGGCTGGAGAGTGACATAGGCTACTTTTTATCCCGGAAAAACATATTTTTCCCATCGGAAAAGCGATTAATGTTTAGCAATAGAATACACCCATACTACGAACATAGATGAGTATCATGCAGCGATGTAAAGCATTTTTTTTTTTGAGAGCAGCTAAATGAAAAGCTGGTGAGTGACATAGGTTATTTTTTATCCCGGAAAAACATATTTTTCCCTTCGGAAAACCGATTAATGTTTAGCAATAGAATACATCCATACTACATACATAAATGAGTATCATGCAGCGATGTAAAGCATTTTTTTTTTGGAAAGCAGTTAGATGAAAAGCTGGTGAGTGTCATAGGTTACTTTTTATCTCGGAAAAACATATTTTTCCCATCGGAAAACTGATTATTGTGTAGCATAGAATACATCCATACCACATAAAAAAGATGTATATACAGGATGTAAGGGACAGCCCTCCGAATACTGATATTCCCATAGTAAATGCAGTGAGCTGATTGTGATTTTGTATGGGATATAGAAAAAAAGAATTTAATCTATGGCAGGTTGTTCAGTTTCATGGTTTGAATACACCCAATCAGTATTCGAAGGGCTGTCACTTACACCCTGTATAGCACTACTATGAGAATGTCTCTTGAATATGAGTTTTGGGATATGAATGTGGCTTTAAGGGTGATGTGGGTATGTACTTGAGATACTTCTTACCACAGTAGTAAAGTTAATTTCTACAGTTAAACATGATTTGAAAGTCCATTTCTATAATAATAACCATTTTTAGCACAGTAAGTTTGCCCTGCGTATACTTGCGAAGACACATAATAAACTTAAATTTTTTGGTACCATAGTCCTGAAAATTGAAGACTAGGCAAAATCATTATACTGCGTATTCATATTATTATAATTCCAATCCAAGAACATCCATCCCCAAGTTAATTTGGTTTGGAGCTAATATAGGTTTTCAAATCCTTGATTACATACCCACTCCTTTCTTTCATGTCTTCTTGGAGCATGTTTGTATGTAATAAAAATTTCAAAATAGCAGGAATATTAAAAAAAAATTAAAGCTATATACAAGTAGACACGGTTATGGACACAGAACAGAGCACTTCATACCCCGTCGAGTTTTTAAATTCATTGGAGTTGTCAGGTGTGCCCTCACATAAGCTGCAATTAAAAGTAGGCGTTCCAGTCATGCTTATGCGAAATTTAGATGCCCCTCGATTATGTAATGGAACGAGACTTCGTGTGACACAACTAGGACGGAACATAATTGGAGCCACCATCTTAACCGGCGTTGGCAAGGGTGAAAATGTAATAATACCACGGATCCCAATTATTCCCACAGATCTTCCATTCCAATTCAAGAGGCTGCAATTTCCTATCAAGCTTAGTTTCGCAATGACAATCAACAAAGCGCAGGGACAAACTTTAAAGGTAGCGGGGGTCCACTTAGAAAAACCGTGCTTCTCTCATGGCCAGCTATATGTAGCATGTTCGCGTGTGTCCAATGCTCAGAACCTCTTCATTTTATCCCCAGATGGTAAAACTTACAATATCGTTTACAATAGCGTATTAAAATAGTGCTCTGTTCTGTGTCCATTAAGCTGTGTACTATGTCTTTAACACTCTTCTGGAAACAAACGCTCCGAAACACTGTAAAAGCATAAATCCCTCCCCTTTGAAAGACAATTTTTGTATACGCGCTCTCCATCAAGATATGTCTTCCATATTACTCACGATAATTTTTCCGGTTTAGTGACTGCGTCTCTATTAAAATTACGTTATCTTTACTTTTAACATTAAATGCCTGTTTTTCCTTACACTATAAATGTGTCATAATCTTCTTTCTAGCGTCGTAATACCTTCATTATTGAAGGTCGTAATTCCCCTGATGGGAAATATTTTTCTCATTCAGGATTCTTTTCCATCGCTGCGTATCTTTGGCGACATAGAGCGCTGAGTGTATTTAATGAGACCACCTAATTGTACTGAAACCTCTTGGTCGTTTGCCATCGACTTTTCCAGTGATCATGAGTGCAAAGTGGCAAAAGAACTCAAGGATCATTCTTGCGCCTCATTACTTGATTTTACAATAGCCTGTATTAGTGATGGTAGCGCCCAGGTACCACAAATTATATACTTTTTCAAGGAAGTGAACCATTCCAGTGTAGTGTCGTCTGTGTATCGGTGAATAGTGATTTTAGTGCCCTCCCAGTTTACACAGTTGTTCGCCTTACGATGTGTCGTTTAGAATACACAACTAATTAATAAAACTCTATGAGTACGCGGGCGAAGCCGCGGGTAACAGCTAGTTTTTTTAATATGTTTAAAAATTACAAAAATGAGATCATAACAGGTTGGAACCCAAATCGACGTCACTTATAATAAAATAATATCATAAACACATAACACAGTATTCACCAATTCTATGTCCACAATAAAACGTAATTCGTGTAATTATCATTAAATTAAGTATCTCACAAAAATAACAACAATACAAACTAAATAAATTGAATTTTTCGTCGGTTTTAACCTCGAAAATGATTAATAATCTTTCCAAAAATACTGAGAAATATAGAAAACAAACCTTCAGACTTTGGCTGCCACCAGAAGCCAGTGTAGCGCGAGAACTCCTCCTGTGTCACGTAGCAAGGTACGCCCGCCTGCCGGGGATCATCAGATAGCCTGGAGTATCAGACAAAATACACAAATTAAAATAAGAAATTGAAGAAGTTAGCGCGTGAGTGACTTGAACCCGGAATCTTTGCGTCGCAGGCCACCGCACTGCGCCACATCGGCCGTCGGAAATAGTAAAATTTAAATACATTTACAGTGACGAGCGGATTAGCACGTGGCGCAAAAATTTTACTATCACGTTTCTGGTGCTACATAAACTGCACAACACAGCCCCTAGTCGTAAGACGAGGATCTCTGTGTTGTGGACTCTGCCTCGGCGTAATGCCAAATCACCTTACAAATGACTAACATAACCTTACAACAACTTGACTTAACTAACCTGACATAAATGGCAAAATACGTCTCAATTCACGAGATGTGAAGCCAGTGGCTTTGCCACATCAAAAAATAATAATAATAATTGTATTCGTTAATGCATAAGTATTTGTTAAGGAGTTAAGTTCCAACGCTGCGTATAACATAGATGTAGTTAATAGGATTTTATGATAAGATACATGTTAAACACACTCACCTCTCGGGCTCCCGTTCCTTACAAGCATACGTAAGCCTCGTAGGCCTCCGCAAGCCGCAAGCCGCCCCTGCACAGCCATATGTCACCCTTAGCCGTATGCGGCACTAAGTAAGTCGGTAGCGAAGCCCTAGGGCAGCTAGACACTCACCTCTCGGGCTCCCGTCCCTTACACGCGTACGTTAGCCTCGTAGGCCTCCGCAAGCCGCCCCCGCACAGCCATATGTCACCCTTAGCTGTATGCGCCACTAATTCGGGCGCCGATGGGCACATGGCGGGCGTCAGCGGAGCCCCGCCGCCCGTGTCTAGCGAACGTGGGATCAGAGGTGGGGGCTGAAATGTACAATATAATATACTTTCATTTAATAAAAGAAAATACAATGTTCAACGCTGGTAGCTTTTAGACGGCAGATGTGGCGCAGTGGTAGGGCGACTGCCTGCGACGCATAGGTGCCGGGTTCAATTCCCGGTGGAGCACTCACAAAGTTAATATTATCACTTTGTGAATTTGTTTTCAGTCTGGTTAGGATGTTGCAGGCTGAACCTGATTATCCGTAAGAAAGATGGTTCCATGCTTCGTGGGCCATGTTAAATCGTCGGTCCCGGTTGCTGTCTATGATTACTTAGACAGCTGTAGTTACACAACCATGTCAGAGGCCTACTAATAGTAGTAGGCGGTTGAAAAACTCTTACAACAGGGTTCATTGGGTCATTTGTCAATTCAGTTTCCCACACCAAAAGAAGAAGGTAGACTTTTTACTTCAGTAGCAATTTTTTTGAGGCATCAGTGTAATATTTACTACTGGAAGCCCACTTAGTGGTTTCACCAGCTGCTACCCATTTTCTGCAAAAATTAAAAGAAATTCTCATGAGAAAAAACTAGTTTATTCTTGGAGTTAAATGACAATGTAACTTGGAATGGAACCATTGCAACCTACTCACTTATTTTAACCCTTTAACGGCAAAGCATTTAAAAAATTTTTATTGGTTTCGAAATCTATTGCCGGTAGTTAAGGTACAATTTTAGGTGGAAACATTCTTCCCATAGCCTTATAAAGGTTTAAACAACAAAGATCCCATACAATTTGAGAAAGTAGTCCTATGAATAAAAGCTAAAGGGCGGGGCAGACCGGCTCCGTATCCGTTCCGTATCCAGCTCTCGTCCGAAGTCACGCACGATGCTTATGATGTTGTAATGTATGGGACTGCATGAGATACGGCACACCGCTTGCGTTGCGTATCCGTTCCGTGCTGCACGCAAGCGGTGTGCCGTATCTCATACAGTCCCATACATTATAACGTCAACAGTTCGTGCGTGACTACGGACGAGAGCTGGATACGGAACCGGTGTGCCCCGCCCTTTAAGGTGGGACGTTTTACAAACTAACGAAAAACTGAAAATCAATGGACTTGTACATGCGATAAAGAGCAATTTTTTAACAAATGAGGATGCGAAATGATAAGGGCCTACGTAAATTTGGCTCAAAAAGAAGATTAAAACTGCTTGCCAGATTAATAATATAATAATAATAATAAAATTTGTGCCTGTATGTATGTGTGATTAAATAAAAATAAAAAAGACATTATTTACTATCAAAACCAACACTGCAAGGACCTATCAGCATTTTATTTATTTATTTATTAGTACAATGTACAGTGAACAGGTGAAACCTAAAAATACTGAACAAGGAACATAATATAAACATTTTAAGAAATCATAATGTATTGCTGCCTGTCCTATAGATAATAATAGATAATAATAATAATAAAACAATAACAAACCTGTGAAGGAGTTTCCTCAGCAACGAACAATGATGACGCGCACGGGAAGAGCACTCGGCCAGTGGCCTGGTGAAGCTCATAGGAGGCTATGCCCCAGGCGGCTACACGCTGCCGCTCCCAGAGCAACTGTTCTTCACGAGACCATTTGCCCGACGTCACTCCTAGAGCCACGTTTGACTCAATCAGCGGCTTCCATTCTAATCTGTGAATATGTATTGGTTATTGGTAGCAGCTTGGGCTCAGTGTATAAATGTACAAAAAAAGTTTATGGAACACAGGTCTCAATTGAAGTTATAATGTAAACTATAACAGATACTGTAGAACTTAAGTTAAAATAAAAAATGTTTTAAAAAATTACTTTTACCAGGAAAGTATGCACCTAAGGTAAGGCCATCCCAATAAGTCATATTACACAGCTATCAGTTCCATACCAAACGAGATGTCAACAAAGGAAATTGGCCCCACTGCCATAGCATTAGCATAAGTCTTATTTGACAGCTGTCAGTTCCATACCAAAAGAGATGTCAACAAAGGAAATTGTCCCCACTGCCATACTGCCCTGGGATAGCTAAAATGCCGTTAAGCCTCATTTTTTCGATTGTCACTTTTTTGTGGATTCGTAATGACTAAACGATTCTCTCTCAAACCATCTGACCCGTTTTTTTCTATCTTATCTAATTCCTGAGATAATTATCTAAAATTTGCCGTTATCTGCCAGTTTTGTGGAAGCAAACCTACCTATAATGCGGTTATCTTAAATTACAGACCTATAATGCCGGAAAAGCTAAATAGTTCGGATGTTTACAATAATTTTACACGAAGTTACACACCAACATTGCCGTTAACCGAATTTCGTAAGCTATACTGCCGGTAAAATACTTTACACGTTTTGTAGTCATGTTAGTTCTAATTACTCATATATTAAAGACCCAAAACTATAATGTCGTTTTCCAAAAAATCTACATTAAAATGTGACTAAGGGAGCTTTACGGCATTTTAGACTTTTTGTTCTGAATATTTTTTATTAGATGGAAACCATCACTACCAACAACATTTTGTTTCCTCCGCAAATGATTTTATAGAAATTCAAAACTAAATTGCGGTTATCCCACATTACCGCACAATAATGCCGTTAACATTTCTCGCTCGCGGGGGTGCGGAAGTTGTACGGGGGGATGATTAAAGCAAATCTCAGTCCACTCTCAGTCCGGCGCAGGAGTTCAGGCAGGAAGGGCGTTGCGTTGCTTCGGGATACCATCTCCCCGCGCCGCGCGAAGTATTTTTGGCGCCATTTATCACGTGAGTTGTTTTTTATTTAACCGCAATGCATATTTACGTGGGGCACTGAGTGAGTCGTCCTAACTGATATTAAAAGGTCATTTTAATGACCTATTTACTAAAGTTCTAACAGTAAAATACGTATGTAGTATTTATCATACTTATCAAAACGCATTTAAAATATACGACTTTTATAAGTGTGCTTGTTTTGGTTTGCAGAAAATGTACACAAGAAAAGACGTAATTATGCGCAAAACGAAAAAACCAGCAAGATTTAAAGTTACTGGGATAGAAACCATTTATTCTCGACCAGTTGATTTCAAAGATTTTCCCTGCATTTTTGATTATCGTAATGAATATAGTAATACTCTGAATTCTGCACATATTTTCAATGATTTTAAAATTATCGAGTCATGGATGGAAGACATCAAAGTTTCTCATAAACCATATCAAAAAGTTTCACCTGAAAAAGAACAAGCAGATCGTCAAAATTATAAAATTAAACGTCAAATAATAAATACGGGATTCGATTATGACGAATTTGATGAAAAAGAGCACGTCGTTTCTGATATGTTGTACTGCAATGAAGAGATGGAATTGTCTGAGAAATCTGTAGATAAACTTGAGGATCAAGAAGAGGATCCATATGCAGTGTCAGACGACAGTTGTACTGATAAAAATTACGTTCCAGATGCAGAAAGCTTAAGTAGTGAACAATCTAATTATGAAACTTCAATAACAGACACCGGTATATCTGTCCTCAAAAAGTCATGTCCTCATGAAACTGACCTATTACAGCATTGCGAATTCAAACACTGTCAGTTATCGGCTTTAGGTTGTTGTGAAAAATGTTATTGCCTATTATGTCCGATTCATTTTGACATGCCTCTTGATTGTCAACAACACAATCCTCCACAATCCAACGACATGCACGTAAATAAAGAGAATAACCCTCGTACAAGTAACTGTAATTTAGGAATAAAAACATTACCAAATGAGAACAAAGACAAGACAAACAAGGACAATGAATATAAAACTACATGCGATTATGTTAATTGTGAAGTGGAGACATTTAGTACATGTAAATATTGCCAATGTTTTTTATGTTATTTTCATTTCATGGACGATAACACATACACTGATTGTGCAAATCATAATAACCCTTATAAAATCTGCAAAACAAACAGAAGCAAAGTGAAAATATTACAAAATATTCTCATTGAAACCAAGAAAAATGATAAGAGTCATGGAGAAGAAAAAAAATCTGAGAAAGGAAAAGATATAAATAAAATAGAAAACATTATTAAATCTGATAAATGTCAAGAAGTTTGCACGAAAGATTTACAAAATCGAAGAAAATCAGACACAGATTTTATACAAACAGATCAAGAATTGCCTGAAATGTTTACGTCTCGTAAACGGAGGCACTCAACCGATGTTCACTTATCTGAATTAACATCGTCACAATTACTTCGAAAACGAAAAAAATATGATTCTTCTCTCCTGCAACGAAAACAAGACGCAAAAAATACAAGAAAATTACAACATACTGTCAAAGCTGGATGCGATGAAAAGTGTCAGAAGAAATGTAATTCTATGTTCAGTGAAGAAGATCGCGCAGCAATTAACACACAGTTTTGGAATATGTCATGGCAAGAGCAGCATGCATTCATAAGAGCACACACTTCGATTGCTATCCCGAAAAGAAAATATACATCTGAACCTAAAAGAAAACCAAGACGTGCATTAAGACTAAAAAAAATAGATGGCACTATTGCTGAAGTATGCAAATCGAATTTTTTGACTACATTGGGTTATGAAAAAACTAATGATAGAATCTTGCATAACGATTTCACGGAAGAGTCTACTGACAGGCGAGGTAAACACCAAAAAACACCAGCATTCGATCGCGATTTGCTGACTCAACATATTGAATCCTTTAATCCACAAGTACACCACTATAGACGCGAACACGCTCCGTTACGCCGATACTTGCCTAGTGATTTAAACATTACCCAAATGCATAAACATTTCTGTGAAACAAATACGGACCAAAAAGTTTCGTATGAATTATATAGACAACATCTACATAGCATGAGAATAAGTTTTACTTGTCTTGGCAACGAAGAATGTGAAGAATGCGAGTCGTACAACTTTCATGCTAAAGAAACTTCGCATGATGCAAAAACGCGAGTTGACAAAGAATGTACCATATGTGTGCAGTGGGCAGAACATCATAGGAAGTATAAAGCGGCAAGAAAACTTTATAATGAGCATAAGGAGGTCAAAAGCAATACTGAAAAATTTTACAGTGCGGATTTAGAAAAGGTCATTATGTTGCCTAGACTCGATATGTTTAAAGCAGCAATCTTTTGTAGTCGGATTGTAGCTTTCAATGAAACATTTGCACCAGTAGGCAAAATCACTAATGAATCCAAGCCTCTTACAGTTATTTGGCATCAAGGAATTGCAGGAAGGAAACAAAATGATATAATATCGGCATATTACCATTTCCTTCTTCATAACAGAGATGCTAGTGCCTTGAACATTTGGTTAGACAATTGCAGTGCGCAGAATAAAAATTGGCTACTTTTTTCACTTTTTATTCATATGGTCAACAGTAATCTCATAGCAGCTGATAAAATAAAGCTTTTCTTTTTTCAACCTGGGCACACTTTTATGTCTTGTGACCAAGTTCATCACCAAGTCGAGCAAGCTATGAAGAAAAAGGGCAAAATCTATGATTTTACAGATTTTGAGGAAGTTGTGGCATCTATAAACAAGTCGAGAGTGTGCGTAAAGTCGATGGCAGCTGAAGATTTTCTGGTTATACCAAACTACATCTCAGACAGGAGAATACAGACATCAACCCCACGAGCATATTTAAAAGACATGGTTGAAGTGTGCTTTACCCGCAACAGTTTTGATCTCAAATACAAAAATGATTTTGAGGACGAGTACATAGAACTGCGATTTTTAAATGACAAATATTTAAAAAATCCGGGTATTATGAAACTGGAATTTCGATCAAAACCACAGGGGATAGATTCCACAAGAAAAGCTGAAATAATGAAAAATATGTCAAGCATAATACCAAAACATAAGCATATATTTTGGGTAAACTTACCATCAAAAGACATTGACGAAAGGAAAGGCGACGACGAATATGAAAAAGGAAATACAAGAAATAGAAGAACTTGTCGGTCAGACTGATCATTAACTGTTAAGTTTTCAATTTATGCTATGACAATAGGTGAGATCCTTAGTATGTAAACTAAACTTTTATACAGTATGTTTTATATTGTGATATTAAAGGTAGGTACTTGCCTTACTTTGTACGTCCGTATAAGGGTAAATAACTGTGATGAACATTTGTATGGTGGTTGACTTGAGTTCAATATTTTTTTTAAGCTGATTGTTATTTTTGAGAAATTTAGACTATTGTTTTTCTATAATGATAATGCTGTTTCCTTGTGGTACTTACCTTACTTTGTACTCCTTATTTCAAAGGGATAACGTCCCTATTATTGGATAATAGTTTAAAAACTCTGATGAAAGTTTACAAATGGTGGAAGACTTGAAGTCAATTATTGACTGAATAAGCTAAGTGTTATTTTTTACGAGGTTTTGATTTTTTTGTTTTTGTGATAAATATGTTGTTTTCTTTCATTATTTTCAACGCAAGCTAAGATTTACACTTGTGATTTATTTTAGATTACTTTAGAGGGTATTTTTGTTACTATTACGTCCTAACACTAATACTACGTTTAGTACATAAGATACCAACATAAAAATATAATAATTATGTTTGGTAAACGTTTCTCTTGATCTCATTATCGCAAGACTAATTAGAAAATGCTATTTAAATTGTGGGATGTTGATTTATTATTAAATAACATAACAGTATTTTGTAGAAATGCATTTTTATTTTTTCACTTTGTATACATTTCGTTTACTTCTTTCAAATATTGCATATCGTTTACATTGCTATATTGCCGTTATATAAAAATGTTTCAAGCTTTACCGCAATTTAGTGCAGCAAAAAAATCAAAAAGAAAAGCCTAAAAACATCTCGACGCATTTGAACATAGGTAACTTATCTTAACTGCCGATAAACTACTATAGCGGCATTTAAGCTTTGCAGTAGTCTTTTGGCCAGATTTGCAGGAGGTAAGCTAAAATGTCGTTATACTGCTTAGCGGCATTTAAGATTGGAATTAATGAAAAAATCTCTAGATTTTTACACCACTAGGAAAGAAATACACAATCTAGTACTAAAATGCCGTTAAACTACCCTTAACGGCATTACAGTGCTGTTTTGATAGTGATATAAATAAAATAATACTTAGCGACAACACATTTTTCAATATATTTCCGGAGGCTTTTTACATAGAGATACAGCGATAAAAGTAAAATAAAGCCCAAAAATTTACTACTCTGATGATATATCAAAAGTTGCACTCACTAGCGTAGTTACTAAACAGCAACGTTTTTAACTTAAATGGCGCGTAACTCAAAATATTGGTTTTGGGGTTAACGGCGTTTTAGCTATCTCAGGGCAGCATAGCATTAGCACAAATCTGACTGATGTCCAATATGGCTTATTGGGATGGCCTTACTTTACTAGCAGATTTCTAAAAGTTACTGAAGTAAAATGGAATATTATTTTTATTATAATATTTGCATTCTTGAATTAACTCATCTAATTATTTAAAATTAAATTAAATAAGAATAATAATCTGTCAAGTTCTGTATAATTTGCATCCATAAATATTCCAATAGTATAAGTGGTATTACTATCCTTCATTGAATAAAGTAAATTTTATATCATATCATTAGTCAGAATCATTAATTAATACTTGGAGCTCATATATAGTGTTTGGAATAAGACTGAAGTGACTATTAGGCAAACAGTTGCAATATTTGTTTACATTATAGTTACAAAGTGACAACAAGAAAATTACATACTAACACAATCAGCTGATTTGCTCTTATTGAAAAGGTCACTCACCTTGCACTGTTAGGTTGGTTTGAAGGGGACACATCAGTATATAGCAGCGTGATCTCCCACCCGTTCTGCGGAGTCCTCAGGAAGTATATCCTCGTCTTACCATTGGCCAACTTCCTGAACGAAATAGCCATTGGCACCATAGTTGATAGTGACGATAACTCTTTGCGAAGATCGTGGACTGCCTGTCTCACTTCCGCCCATGTATACTTCTTCGGGGGAATACTGACTATCTCCCCGGACGCGGCGCCGTCGCCTGCCTCGCGGACTTCCATTTTCACGGTTTCCATAAAGATTTCCTTATAAATAGCTTCACTTTTTATCAACACTTTTCATTGTGATATAACCACTACACAAACTAGTCGTGGCGTACAAATTTAATGCCCAAGGTGACTATTTTTACTAATGCTAACGGGCGATTGAAATTATAGTGTCATTGTTGGCCGTACGTAATTAATTTGTGAATATTTAGCTAGGAAATTATGAGCCAACACATAGATTTTGACTTGCCTTTCTTGCCAAATGCCAAATGTTCGATGACCGCTCGACGTTCGGATACACGCAATGCTTCTAATAGTAGCTGTTATTACCGGTAATGCTGAAATCGAATATTCGATAAAGGCGCAACACTAGATATGACAACCACCCAAAATTTCGTGATAGTGCTTTTTCTTTCTTTCCTGATAGTGCTATCTCTTTCTATTTGACAGTTGTATTAATTTCGTGATAGTGCTTTCTCTTTCTTTTTTGTAGTGTTATCTCCTTCTTCTCGTCTATTGTGTTGCCAGTAACAGAAAAAAAAATTACCTAATTTTATCCCAGTCAAAGTTGGAGTCTGCATGAAATTATAAAGAGTAACATTTTATTTTTATTATTCTCACAACTTAAGCCCCCAGAGTTGAGCCCCTATTGGTAGCGAAAAAAAGCAATCTCAGTAAAATAACGAAGATTGTTTTTTAGTAAAAGTTCATAAACTTTAGCTTTTTAGGTAGTCTGGCCATATATTTTGCGTTTTGTTTCTGCTAAATACAAAATTTCTGTCAAATCTATTGTATTTGTAATAAAATACCGCCATGAATTTTGGTGAGCGGCTTTTCAGAATAATTTTTTCGCTTATTTAGTGAAATTATCCTTGAATTCCAATAAAATAACGCCCAGTTAACTCTTATACAATTGTTTCTACGCACTAAGTGGAAGAAAAAGAATGTTCTGTGCGAATCATCGGTGAAACTTGAAAACTTCGTATCAGGTAACATTTCCTGTTTTTCTTGTGATTTACGTATCTCACAAATTAAAATTAAATTATTGATATCCCTTCTATAAGTAACACATGATAATCTTTTAAACAGAGCATTAATGTATATTGTTATTGGTTAGTCAAATAGATTGAGAGGTTATATTACTTTTCAGAGTTTGGTCCATCGTTTGGTTACAATGATGAAGAATTCTACAGTATTCAACGTACTGCTGCTGATCACTTTGGCCACCTACTTCCTCGCCTCTAAATGTATATTCGAAAAAGTGTATGATTCAATTGATGTAGTAATTGATGAACTGTTTCATATACCTCAAGGACTGCAATTTTGTCAAAGGAACTTCACTCACTGGGATCCTAAAATCACGACTCTTCCAGGCTTATACTTCGTCAGTTCCACTTTTCTAGGGAGTTACTTTGAATGCAATACATATAATCTAAGATTTATCAATCTAATTGCTTCTACATTAAATTTTATATTGTTCTCTTCAATAATTAAGTTTGTTTACGGCGATACACCTTTAAAAACTGTGTTGCAAGCGTTGAACTTAGCTATATTCCCGCCGTTATACTTTTACTCACATGTTTACTACACCGATACTCTGTCCGTCTTGTTTTTGTTAGCTTTTTCTCGATTATGCTTCACAAATACTTATAAATTGTCAATACTACTCTTTGGATTCCTTAGCGTTATCATGAGGCAGACAAACATTGTATGGATAGCTATGGTCCTCGGTCACAAAGCCTTAGACATTCTAATTAAGAGCTCCCGAGTATTCGGTAACCAATATTTAACTAACATGAAATTACGTAAAGAATCAATCATCGCTAGAGACGTAGACAACTCTAAATTGAAACGATACTATAGCCTGTCTGACGTGTATGTTGCTTTGAAGTATCACATGTCAACCTGCTTTACAACATTTTTCAAGTTCCTGACTGGTCACGACTGGGTAATTCTAATTATGCATTCAACAATATTAATTTCCTTCATTGCTTTTGTTATTTGGAATGGATCTATTGTTGTCGGAGACAAAAAGGCTCACGAAGCAACTCTACACATTCCACAGCTATTCTATTTTCTTATATTTTATGGAGTTTTTGGATTGCCGTATGTTCTAAAACAAGTATCCACAACTCTGAAACTGATTCTTGCAAATAAATTAAAAGTTCTTGTTCTTTGTTTGTTGTTTTTGGTGATAGTTCATTATAATACCGTTGTTCATCCTTATTTGCTGGCAGACAACAGACATTACACATTCTACATATGGAACCGCTGGTACGGAAAGTATGATTTCGCTAGGTACGCTTCAGTCCCAATTTATGTATTTCTCCTTGTCAATATGTATGCAAATTTGAAGGACCATAATTGTATTTCATTTTTACTAGCATACTCAATATGTCTGTTTGTCTCCCTGTGCCTTCAAAGTATGATTGAGGTCCGTTATTTTTTGATACCATATATTATTTTAAGGCTCAGATTTGTCAGGCCAACGTTAGCTATGATTTTGGCCGAATTTATGTGGTTCATCTTCATAAATATCACAACGTACCACTTGTTTTTCAATAAAGAAATAATGTGGAACAATTTTGATGAACCTCAAAGAATTATGTGGTAAATGTGACAATATTAATAATGTGTGAATAGGGTTATTTGATTTAACCCTATTCAATGCAATAAACTTATTTCATTTCATTTTTTATTTCATTTCATTTCAATAATTAATTTATACTATGGAATGCTAACGGACAGAAAAATGCTTTTTTTGTGTATGTATAGTTTTGTTAAAAGATTTAATCATTTAAATGATAAGTGGTTGTGATTTATTCTCATGGAGTTGTACTTTTATTTTTATAATTTGTAAAAAAAAACACATACTGGCTGACCTTTTCTAAACTACAGCTGTATACTAGTTATTTGAACTATTGCGATTTTAATTAATCTACAGTCACTAGCTTTTATAAGAAATTTGCATTTTTAATATAAGTACAAGTTTTTAAGGTAGGTATGTCATAAAATATTTAAGGTGATTTTAGTCTCCAAAGACATCACTTAAAACCATTTTGTATTTGATTATAATGTAAAGTGTAAGATTCATGATTGTTTAAAATCCATTGATTTTTGTAAATTGAAGATATAAACCTGAATGAGTTAAATTAATTTTGTAATATTGTACTTTACTAGTTATAGTCATTGACTTATTTGTTTCTGTTGTTTTTTTAATTATTATTAATCATAAATTGTAATAAATAATATTCGCAAAATTACCTATGAACACTTTTAAATTATTATAAATTTACCCTACCATAAATACAAGAAATTTAAATTTCAATATAACATTACATGTAGTATTCATTTTGTAGATCCGCCGAAATACAAAAGCAGCAGCGCGGGCTGGTGCCTATGTTATGAAACTACAGGCTACAAGTCTACAGGTGAAATTCTTAGTACATTGCGTAGGCGGTTCATATTCCTGAAATTCCTGGTATAATGGCTTACCGACTACGCAATGAACATCGAATTTCACCTGTAAAATTGTAGCCTGTAGTTTGATAATATCGGGTACTGGGCGACCCGCGTCACGTAGCGTTGGCGCTTAGCTGTATTTTATTCACTCGACCATTAGCCTGGGAAAGTGAAGATGAAATTCGTAAAATTGAGTGTGCTCAATAAAGCCGACAGCTAGCAGCTAGCGACCATTCATAGAAATTATACAAAAGAACCGTACGTAACTGAATTAAAACTGGCATTGAATGACAAACGACGACGCCGCGCCGCGCGCCGGCGCCCGTAAATGTCGTATGTCACTAGCCAATGTCACCTTTATATCAATTATAAAAGAGTTCCTTTTCAAGTTTCTAGTCAAAAGTGCTCAAGCTATCGCTCGCAAAAACTGCTCTTGATCTGCGGCCCTAATGCTCAAAATCAGGAAACATGACGCGATATTTGGAAACAAATGAATAGACAGTTGTAGATGTCATGTCTATTTTCTATTACTAGTTTGAAAGCTACCTATTCATGTCTTGCAAAGTGTCCTGTCAGAATCGAGTCTATTCTTTAAAGTAAATGATACACAAGTTCATACTTTTCATAATGCTTTAATTTTCAATAATAATTTAAATTTATAATAATGTTTCACATCAATCAATCGTATAAAATATTTTCATTTCAATAATACCTAATTTTATTAAATATCCAGATGTAATATAATATTATTACATTACGTTAAATAACTTTTTTTACTTTAAAATTAATTAATAAAAATGCTTTCAACAATAAACAAAAATACTAACTTAAATAAATCATACTTAGCACAGCCTGTAGTCGGTAACTTAAAACATGTTAAAAAACACACCCTATGATGTAATTAAGTACATGATTAAAAAGGAATGGATAAAGTCTTTCCAAGCGTTAAATTGACAGCTGTCAGGTAAACACAATTTCTCTTTTGTCCTTTTCACGTCAATTTAGATTCCTATATGGTGACCTGCTGTCAAAAAACACATAAACACTGGGAATGACTTCAGACTATCGACTATTTACTTTATATCGACAGACAGGCGACTTTTTTCACGCGACAGTCTGAAGTCCCTTTCACTCTCATCGGAATAGAAAGAGAGAGAATTCCGACTGCCGCGCGACCACAGATCAATAGCGCGCGAAAAATAGTCGCCTGTGACCAACAATAACATATCTGTTACACACATATTCACAAAATCTTACTTACTTACCTAAGTCTCTCGATGAAAATAAATTCGTTCAAATAATACATTTGTAATCAAAAACTTCTTTTTCGTGTGGCAAACCGAGTCGTCCAACGACCCGATGAACCCTAGTGTCAAGAGTTTTCCAACCGCCTACTACCAGTAGTAGGACTCTGACATGGCTGTGTATCGACAGCCGTCTAAGTAATCATAGACAGCAACCGGGACCGACGGCTTAACCATAGTATAAAGAAGGGAGGAAGTAGGCTAACTCCGGCCTAATCCGCGCTATAATTGCCTACTCTCTTAGGGTTGCCACTTTTAACGAAATTTCTATTCAGTGCCTAGGAATTGGCAAGCGTCGAGCAGTTGCATTTTTAAATTGTATTGTGCCAACTAAGGTCTCTTAGTCCGTTTTACCTAACCAAACGATGATGAAACCTATCTATTTAAAGAAAGAATCTTATTTTAGAAGTATCTTCATAAACAATGTGTGGCATGTTTTCCAAAGAACGGACAGCAGACGTGCGGGGCGGTGTTGGTTGAGAATGTCGTATCTGTTAAGTAAATAAAACTAACACAACAGTGATGATCAATGATCATTAATCCATCAATGAATCCTTGTTCGCCGAGCGTTGTTTGGTTCAGCGGTTTCCGAACTTTAAACCTTAATATTTCGACTGACTAATAGTAAAGCAATAATAACAGCAAATAGGCAACTAATCAATCTCATCATCGAGTTTAACAAAGTTAATATAATGTATCACGTTAAAACCAATGAATTCCTCGTCCTTAGGTACCTTTCCTGGTCAGTAGGTAATAGGTAAAAGTGACAAATCTGGAGTTGATGTATAGTTCAAACATCCAAACACACAACAAGCATTAAAAAAAATCAAAATTAAAAAAAGCACGACTGCTTTCTGGGATAAAGCCTAGCCTATGACTCTCAGGATAATGTAAGGATTCTTCCGATACAATTAACTACCATTCGAATCTATTTAGTGGCTAGTTTCAGTCCTTTAAAGAATGGCACATATGTGAACATACATACATGAACCCTTAAAACAGTATTCTCCTTTTTAGTTGGGCAGTAAAAATAATTACTTTCTTTTGCGATAATAAGCCATTTTACAATCGTGGATTCGCCTTACTATTACGTCGTGACGCGTGACCGTGACTCGTCGCGCGGTGTCGACTGGCGGCCCCGTCAAAGCGCAGTCCGAACCCCCCCGAGATATGTCCGCGTGTGCGTGCGGCGACGCATAGGTACTGTCGCGCACACATACAAGCCGCGCGCGGTGCGTTTGTATGAAGATAACGTACTTCCCCCTTCATTATACTATGGCTTAACTTGCCCTCCGAAGCACGGAGCAATCTTTCTTTTCGGACAATCAGGTGGCTCAGCCTGCAATGTCCTAACCAGACTGGGAACAAATTCACAAAGTGATAAACATCAACTTTTGTGAGTGCCCCACCGAGAATCGAACCCGGAACCTTTGCGTCGCATTGCGCCACATTGGCTGTCAGCAAAAACTAACTTTTCACGCCACAAAATTATAGGTAAATCTATAAGAATAAATATCTCTCTACGTAGGAACAGGCCTGCGACACTCGCCTATACCTACGGAGTTAAGTACCTACGCCGTCGTGTACCGCGACGGTACACTCGGCCAGAGCCGGATCGCGCTCGCTAGTGGAGCGCGCGCGCATCGATGCGGTGACGTCATTTCACTTGTGACGCGTTCTTTAACGAGACAGTCGTACAGGTAGTGGAATAAATTGTTTGTGCTGTGCTTCTTTACGAAATTTAAAACCAATCAATTTATTATGATGATGGGACAAAATAGGACTAGGTGTTCTGTGCACGGATGTCTTAATAAAAAGAGTGATTCCAAGTTGTCCTTTTTTACATTACCAAAGGATTGTGCAAGGTAAGAAAAATAATCCGTTAATAATAGGTAAATGTAAAATACCTACTATTATTGTAAATACCTACTATTATTGATTGTTTTGTACTTTTAAGCAACCTATTGGATATGCTTTACTGGCAAGTACCAAACATTATCAAGAATTGGACGACTGGATGAACGAGATACTTTCGAAATTATTATATATTCTGATTCACTATAATATATTCTGTGTAAATAGCTAATATACCAACCAAATCATTTTAGGATTTTATTTTTCATAGTTATATCCTGAATCCGGCCCTGGCGTTTAAGCTCCCGTGTAGGTAGTCAGAGAACGCAAAGGATTTGTGCTCTTATGCGCGTGCAATTGAGTTTAATTTAGATAGCGCACGGTGTCTTGGATGTTACAAAAAAAGTGTAGGCTATTAAAACGGCGGCTTTCTTCAACATCAAAGGAGTGTCGCTTCTGTAGGTACTACTATTATCTATTCTGTGGTAGGAAGGACAATAAAATTAACTTTGGAGTCGTCCATATATTACTTAACGCAAACGAGAAGGGGAATCTGAAAAAAATACGTAATTGGTGGACGACCCCTTTTCAATAAAATAGTAACAAGGTGTCACAAAAACTTCTGCCAACCTACCTAAACCTACGTCATAACATATTTTGTAAGTACGTAGTTATATCTTTAAATCACAATAAACTTAATACGGAACTCTGCTTGACGCGCAAGTCCGACTGGTACTTGCCCGTTTCTTACAATTAAATACAGGTTATAAAAATATAGGAAGCACCTACTAGATACAAATCTTAAAACCACATAGAATTTGAGATATGAATTATTTAAACCTACCTTAAATTAGTGCTGTCACTTTCAGTCAAATAGGTTTAGAGAAATATCAAAGTCCTGTGACAGGACTCCTGTCATATTAAAAAATGACAATGTATTCTTCGCAATGTTCTGTGCAATTGTTAGTCAATTTAGTCACAATTGTTTTCATCGTCGCCTTATTTTGACAGATATCACGTATTGATTACGTAATGACATGACTAAAATATCTTCTTTCCTTTTCTAAACCTATTTAACGAAACGTGACAGCGCTAATTTAAGGTAAGTTAAGAGAATTTGTATCACGAATGGCCATTATCTAATCTTCGGTTGTGTGTGTCTCTCTTAACAAAATAAATATAAAATAAATATTTTTTAATTTTGTACATATTGTTTTGTATTTATATTATGGCTGTGTATGAATAAAATTAAACCTATCGGTTTGCCATTTAGTATTTATCTAAACATGGTAAGTAATAATTATATTTCTCTTAATTCAGGCTTCTAATATAAGTATCTATCTACTTTAAATTATAATTTCAGATACTTTGCATTCAATTGTTAGTAAAGTGTATCAACATGTGTTTTTCTTTTTCATAAATCATTTTCAAATCAATTTCAATGGGAAATTTTCTAGCAATTCTCGAGTGTCATGTAGAGGGCGCTAAGCTTAATTGAAATAACGTTTCTTTACACAAAAACTGTACCACTTAATAAATTATTCTTTATTTTGTGTTTATTGAATTGTTCTAAATTTATTATTGGTTATTTGTTTACTCACACGTATGACACTTAATATAATAGCTAGACGATAAGTTTATTTTGTAGTAAATCAAACAAACATAATTATTTTGTAACGAACACAACGTAAAACGGAACCTGTGACAAAACTATGGCTGACGCCAGCCATATTGAAACGTCAAAATTTCAGTTTAGCACTGCGCCCTCTGGTTTGACATTCAGAACTATCAAGAGAACTGTCAATAGAAAAATTCCCATTAAAGATCTAATTGTGTAGGCAAATAACACCCATACTCAGATCATTTTTAGTTATGTTCGGTGAAGTTTGTTTACGGTGATTGGAATGTGGTTTTACGCCGACAAAAAACACTTTTTGAAAGTTTTTAGTCGCATTAAATTTGCTGCAAATATTTTAAGGGGTGAGGTTCCTCATAAAACTGATCAATTTTCTCTTTTTTTCATATTGCAATCTATGGTATTAGTTTACAATATGAAAAAAAATTATCTCCCATACAAATTATTCCGATTCATATTTTCCCTTAAAATATTTGCTCATAATAAGCTCAATTCCAGCTACATTCTTAAATCGCGAACTAATAAAATGGCGCTGTCACTTGCAGCTAAATGTGTCTAAAATTGTCTATGATTTCAGCACCATTTCCACATTTCTTCCTCTGTTCAGCCGCCATATTTTTAGATTTCACGTGGAATGCATCAAGTCTTAGACAATCATATCCTTAGTCATTACTATTTAACTGAAACTAAGAAATTTAGTTAGCGATTTTAAGCAAGAACGCGGAATCGAGTCTATTTCTTTTTTTTTCATTTTGGCTCATAACATAACAATATTAAGAATTATATTCCTAACTTACTATATAAAAATAATAAATATAATTTAGTAACATCCAATATAAAAATCTACTACGGAACGTTTTACATTTCGTTTTAAAAACTACATTAAAATTAAATGCAGAATCAAATTCATATCAAATTCCTTTTTCAAAATCCATATTTACGCGTTCTAGGTAATCTTTTTCTATATCCATTTGTCCTCTTTCCTCCCGCTGAGTAGCGGCGTGTGTTCCTCTCTCTCTTTGCTAGGGCTGGTGTCGTGTATGCCGTTCACGTATTTGGCCATCGCCACGTTTGAGACAACGTAAGAGACCCCGGCTAGGTCTGATGAGAGGGGGTTGTAGTACTGCCGATAGCAGAATATGGCCGTCGTGTAGCCGAGCAAAGAGCCCGCTAATATGTCTGGAATAAGTTTGAATGTTTGTTTTTTTATGTACCAAACATGCCGACAAACCAAATACAACAACAAAATAGAAACAGCCAAACAGGCTATCGTTATCGTTACCAGACTTAAGGCCCGATTATAGTCAGCGACTCGGCTGCTTCGGCGCGAAAGCGGCCATTTCTCGCGAGATTACAAAGACTTGTGCGCAACGAATTATATGAATGAATTGAGTAAATTAATGTATGATACGAAGTATCATTCGTTGCAAAAAAATCCTTGTAATTTCGCGACAAACAACGCTTACTACGATCCGACCCTTAGACTCAACATGTTTGGATGGTCTGTTTGGTTGGTGCGTTTCGATGCTCGGTTTAGTTGGTGTGTTTGTCTGGTTGGTATGTTTGATTGGTCTGCTTGGTTGGTATGTTTGATTGGTCTGCTTGGTTGGTATGTTTGATTGGTCTGTTTGGTTGGTATGTTTGATTGGTCTGCTTGGTTAGTATGTTTGATTGGTCTGCTTGGTTGGTATGTTTGATTGGTCTGTTTGGTTGGTATGTTTGATTGGTCTGCTTGGTTGGTATGTTTGATTGGTCTGCTTGGTTGGTATGTTTGATTGGTCTGCTTGGTTGGTATGTTTGATTGGTCTGTTTGGTTGATATGTTTGATTGGTCTGTTTGGTTGGTATGTTTGATTGGTCTGCTTGGTTGGTATGTTTGATTGGTCTGCTTGGTTGATATGTTTGATTGGTCTGCTTGGTTGGTATGTTTGATTGGTCTGCTTGGTTGATATGTTTGATTGGTCTGTTTGGTTGGTATGTTTGATTGGTCTGCTTGGTTGGTATGTTTGATTGGTCTGCTTGGTTGATATGTTTGATTGGTCTGCTTGGTTAGTATGTTTGATTGGTCTGTTTGGTTTGTATGTTTGATTGGTCTGCTTGGTTGATATGTTTGATTGGTCTGCTTGGTTAGAATGTTTGACTGGTCTGTTTGGTTTGTCTGTTCAGTTGGTCTGCTTGCTTGATATGTTTGATTGGTCTGCTTGCTTTGTCTGTTCAGTTGATCTGCTTGGTTAGAATGTTTGATTGGTCTGCATGGTTTGTCTGTTTAGTTGATCTACTTGGTCGGTCTATTTGGTATATCTGTTTGCTTGGTTGGTATGTTTTGTGAGTCCGTTTGTTATCTCAATTTGGTTTGTTAAATTCGTTACATCTATGTAACATATAACTTTTAAGCACTTGGTATAGCGCACGCACGTCGGGACATAGATAAATTATTAATATTTACCTAAATAAGTTTACTCTTCAAAGTAAGAGTGAACAGGCTTCTTCTGGGTGAGCTCGCTCCATCTTAGACCCTGTCTCTGTCCTATGACCTAGACTAGAGTCAAGAGCAAACCCATCATTAATAAAAAATAAAGAATAAACAACTATTTTCGCGATAGACTCTGTTTAACACTTGATAAGTCTCGGTACCTACCTTGCCAGTGGTGGTGGTAGTCGCAGGAGCGCGAGAGGGCTATGCAGGTGGCGCCAACGAGCGGCGCGAGACAGGCGATGGTGCGCGCCCCGCTCCCGCGCCGGCGGGACAACACGCCCAGCCGGCCGCACAGCCAGGCTGATGCCACGCCCAGCGAACAGAATGATACTGGAAGGTAATGGATACTAAAAGAATTACCTTACTAATTAATTTACCTTAATGAAATGTGTCACTATTATACAGGGTGTAAGGGACGGTGTGCCGAAAACTTTACAGGCATGATCAGACCATGAAACTGAACAACTTTTAATATGGAGCCTATGTTGGGAAACGAATTCTTTTTTTCGAGTTTTCATAGTAAGTCAGTCAGCTGATCGGGAATTTTGTATTGTAGAAAAAGTTGTTCAGTTTCATGGTCTGATCATGCCTGAAAAGTTTTCGGTACGCCGTCCCTTACACCCCGTATATTATTTTTTTATTTAATTGTGTATCGTCTTGTTTAATTAATTATTACACTAATTGCGTTTGGTTGTAACTGTTAGCCATTGATCTACAACAACCCTAGATTTAGCGCCTCATACAAAATTACGCTAAGATTTTGTCACCTACTGAACTATACAGTCATACATAGCGATTATATAGATTCATTGCGTCCGCCTGATTCAAAATATCACAACGAACCTCACCATAATCTATTGAATTCAGCCTTATTTGTTATCCCGTACTTGGTCATGTTAACAGTTTAGCGGCCAGCCACGCACTGTGGGAAAGAAGTGCTCGCTAGCAAATTGTGCACTACTTTACCGGCCCACCTTTTGAGCGTACGCGCGTAATCTAGGGTTGTTGTAGATCAATGCTGTTAGCAATTAAGTTGACTTAATAAATGAATTGAATTGAACATTAGTGGATATTAATAGTTTGTTTCGCAACAGGTTCTCCAAATCAAATGTATACGACAACACGCCCAGTCGGCCACACAGCCAGGCTGACGCCATGCCCAGCGAGTAGACTGATACTGGAAAATGGTTTGTAAATAAAAATAAGCAATTAAAACAAGCAAAAATTAAAAACACGACTGCTTTCTGAGATAAAGCCTAGCCTATGACACTCGGTATAGTGTAAGGATTCGAATCTGTTCAGTGGTTACCGAATTTCAGTAATTTAAAGAATCGCACATATATACTTACATACATCAGCCTATTGCAGTTCACAGGGTGCGCCCGCCATAGCCCTTGGGGCGCGACTGGGCTTACGAGTTGTTCTGGGAAGAACGGATTGAACTGAATCTACCCGGCACGTGCCGGGAGTTCCCAAAATAGGAAACAAATAAAATAACTAAAGTTTTATTGCAGGCACTGCAGGATTATATGGGACAAATGAGGGACCTCCGCGCCCACGCCGGCGGGGGCGTCAGTTGCTTGAGAAGCGGGTGGAGTGTGATCTGCTGGCAATGGCTGCAGAAGCGAGTACCTAAGCGTAATTTTTAATATTCCTATGCGAATTTCTGCCACTACTTGTGCTCGTATCAAACATTCCACTACGTGCTACTAAAGACATCCATTCGCACATATACTTGGCGTTAGTAAACTCGAGTATTAGAAAGTGCGATACGAGTGGTTAGGCCAGTTGTTGCGGACTTTCTTATGGGGCATCAGATTACACTGTTTCAAAATTCATAACTATAATATCATATTCGAACATTTTCTTTGACGGCCGATGTAGCGCAGTGGTAGTGCGACTGCCTGCGAGCAAAGATTCCGGATTCGAATCCCGGTGGGGCACTCACAAAGATGATATTATCACTTTGTGAATTAATTTTTAGTCTGGTTAGGACATTGCAGGCTGAACCACCAGATTGTCCGAAAGAAAGATGGTTCCGATGGTGCTTCGGAGGGCACGTAAAGATTTCCTAGCCTCCATGATAACCCAAACAATTGTCACGTCTATGAGCTACACCGTCGCTATGCCTACTCCACAAGGGATCACAGTGTGATTCTGTGTGTGTTGATACTCACAACTACTGTGTCTACTGGGGAAGGACATCCTCCCCTCCATAATGTCATGTTCGTCACCCGTGCACTTTACCGTCCACTGTCGCTATGCCTACCCCGCAAGAGATCACAGTGTGATTCTGTGTGTGTTGATACTCACAGCTACTGTGTCCACTGGGGAAGGACTTTCTCCCCTCCATAATGTCATGTTCGTCACCCGTGCACTTTACCGTCCACTGTCGCTATGCCTACCTTGCAAGGGTTCACAGCGTGATCCTGTGTGTGTGTTGATACTCACAACTGCTGTGTCCACTGGGGAAAGATTTCCTCCCCTCCATAATGTCATGTTCGTCCCCCGTGCACCTGAGCGCGCCCGTAGTCACGTCTATAAAGTCCTCCGTGGTTGGCACGCCGTCCGGGAAACATCGGTAGAAGAAGTCTGGGCGCGGTCTTCCTGTTGTCAATAAAATAATTTAAGGCGATGCCACGATGGCCTGACAACCTTATCACTGGTGATACACAATTTTCTCAACTCACAAAAGTTTGGCAGACGCGGCCTTTTTATCCATTTTTACGGCCGTTTACGCTCTGCCTACCCCACAAGCGATAAAAGCGTGATATACATGGTGTAAAAAAATTTGCTAAGAATATTTTAAGGGGTGAACCAGTACGTGAAACTTAACAACTTTCCCCAAGGAATATAGGTCGAAATATGAAAAAAAAAATGGCCCTCCCATACAAATTATCCCGGCCGGGTAACACACTAAGTATGGGAGGGTCAAATTATTTATTCATATTTCGACCTATGTTCCTTGGGGAAAGTTGTTCAGTTTCACGTACTGGTTTACCCCTTAAAATATTATCAGCTAATTTTTTTACACCTTTTATGTATCTATTTTATTTTGAATTTGCTACAGAAAATGGCTGCTGATAAAGCCAGCCAGCACCCCCCTTATTACATAAATTAAAACTATGCAATCAATATTCTTCACAATTACATTTTTAAAAGGCGTGAGTTTCCGAGTGCAAATTTTTCAAGTGTACTGTAAAAAAAACAAGTTTCTTACCTGCTATTAATTTTACAGTATCTGTGATACAACCATTTATTCCAAGTGCTAGTGACCATGCTAGTAGAATCTGAAATAAATAAGGCATAAAATTTAACTCAATAGTTTCTATTTTTCTGTCATCTGTCATGATTGTGCAAAGTACTCTCTTGAAGATTAAACTGAAATTGTGCTAAAAACAGTGAATTTTGTGACAAAACTAACATGAAAGTGTTAATGAACCTCTGACTCATGTGTGATAGTGTTATCTAAGTGAAATACGCCGAAATAAGTGCAAAAACACAGTGAAAACACTCTCAACTGACATTTTGCTATTGATTGACTTTTTACTTCTACCCTCACAAAAATAAAAACCATAAAAACAAACCATAAACTAAAGACAATGACAACTGTCAAATATAAAAGTGTTGCCAATTCTAAAACATGAATTCCCCGCAGCAAAAACTAAATTCTTTAAACATGGAAGTGAACTCTTCCCAAACAACACTCCCTAATACAACAGGAAAAAAACTTGTACAACAGGCTTTCTATCCTTCACTATTTATTAACAATAAACCTAGATCTCTATCTGAAAGTGAATGCAATCCTAACAACCTTGCGAATGCTAATAACCTAAGCAAGACACAGCAAATAGGTCAGCAAGGCCAGTCAACTTGCCCAGAATGGCAAAGAGCTCCCATAGCACGAAATCCTAAGCGAAAAAAAATGACCCACCCGTCTGATTACATACCAACTCAAAATAGGTTTAATACATTACCTGTGGACCTAACTGAAGAAGACAACACTACCGAAATGGCCAAAAAGCCATGCAAACCACCACCTATCATGCTTTATGGTATAGAAGACCTGAATAAATTGTCGGAACTATTGAAGACAGTTGCTGAGAAGGACCAGTTTACATACAAAACTGTGAACAAAAACCAACTAAGAATCAACAGTCTTGATACTGACGTTTATAAAAAGCTGATTCAACTCATACGAGAAAAGGGTCTCATAGGTCACACCTTCACCAAAAAGGATGAGAGATCGTTCAGAATGGTTATTAAAAACCTACATCCAACAACTCCTATTAACGAAATACAGGAAGAGATAGAAAAAACCGGTAACACCATTGTAGGAGAAATAATAAATGCTAAGTATGGTCCGGAAAAAAAGCCGACCTCTACATTCTTCGTAAACCTTGCTCCCAGCCCCAAAAACAAACTGGCTAAAGAAATTAAATACATATTCCACCAATCGGTCATCATAGAAGATCCTCGCAAAAGAAATACAATTGTACAATGCCAGAGATGCCAACAGTATGGCCACTCCAAAAACAATTGCATGAGGCCATTCCGGTGCGTTAAATGCGCTGAAGCACATAAAACATCTGAATGTCCGAAGCTCGACCGAAATACACCAGCAAAGTGTGCGCTATGTTTTGGCTCACATCCAGCAAATTATAAAGGTTGCGAAGTCTATAAGGAAATGTTCGCAAGAAAATTGAAAAAACAACCGATCAAAAATAAAGAGATGCAAATGGAAACTCCACAAGATAAACCAGTCAACAATAATGCCACCTACAGAAAAACAGAAAACCCCAAAACTGCTAGGACATATTCTGAAACCCTAAACTCTCAAAATAAATACGATCACACAGAAAAAGAATTTATTGAGCCACAAATAACTAATAATAGAATAGAAAACCTCCTCCTCAAACAAGCTGAAAAATTTGATCAAATCTTACAACAAATGGGTAGCCTGATTGGCCTCATAGCAACTCTCATAAACAAATTGTCGAAATGACTTCACTCAGAGTAGCAACTTGGAACCCAGACGGGTTAGCCCCGAATAAAAATGAAGTAGAAACATTCATTAAGGAACACAAACTTGATATTGTTCTCATCTCCGAAGCACACTGTACTAGTACCACAAATGTAAAATTCCGAGGATATCAGACTTATGTAACACAACACCCAGATGGAACAGGTCACGCAGGAACAGCAATTATCATACGCCAAACAATTAAACATCACCAGTTACTAGAATTTAAAACGGATCACATACAAGCAACGACTGTCGCAGTGGAAGACAAATGTGGGTATTTCAATATTGCGGCCGTATATTGCCCACCAAAACCTAAATTAAACGAGAAAATGTTTTCCGAGTTCTTCCAAACCCTAGGTGATCGCTTCGTGGCTGGGGGAGACTGGAATTCTAAACACACTTTCTGGGGCTCCAGATTAAATACAACTAGAGGCCGACAGCTAAAACTTAGTGTAGATGAAAATAAACTGACCACAATATCTACAGCAGAACCGACTAACTGGCCAACAGACCCCAATAAGATCCCAGATCTGCTAGACTTTTTCATAGTCAAGGGTCTGTCTAGACACTATCTAAAAGTGGAGTCATGCTTGGACAGTTCCACCAGCCATACCCCTGTTCTCTTAACTATTAGTACTATGATAATAGAACAAGAAAAGCCAAAAACACTATACAACAAACACACTGATTGGTGCTCATTTCGAGATTACATCGAAGAAAACATTAACTTAAAACTGGCACTCAAAACTCCAGAAGACATAGAAGAAGCAACTTTCTACTTCACGAATCTCATCCAAGAAGTATGCTGGAGAAACACACCTGACTTAGTTCATAAAAGTGGTAGCACAAACAATCCAATAGACATTCGAAATAAAATCCTGGAGAAACGTATGCTCAGGCGTGTGTGGCATCTGAGCAGACACAAAAAAGATAAAACTGCTCTCAACAAGGCCTCTTCAGATTTGAAAGAGACCATACAAAAATGGCATGACGATACACTTGGATCAAAGCTTGAGTCTCTTACTGCAACTGCGCCAACGAATTATTCTCTATGGAAGTTCACAAAATCCTATGATAGACCCCAGGAAGCAAAACCTCCCATTAGAAAAAATAATAATCAATGGGCTAGGACGGGAAAAGAAAAAGCTGACACCTTCGCTGAACATCTAGCAAAAGTTTTTGTCCCCAATGACACAAAAGACGATGAATCTGATGAAGCAGTTGAAGCCATCCTAAACCAAGCTCAACAACTAGATCTGCCACCAAAACCTGTTACAGTTCAGGAGGTCGGAAGGATCATAAAGGAACTCAAGGATAAAAAAGCACCAGGGTTTGATCTTATTACCAAAGAGGTATTGAAAGAGCTCCCAAGGAAGGCCATAGTTTTCTTAACCACCCTTTTCAATGGCATACTAAGAGTACAACACTTTCCTAACATATGGAAAGTATCAAAAATCATCATGATTCACAAAGTGGGCAAGCCAGCGAACGAAGTAACTGTTGCGGACGTAAATGAGACAAAGGTTGTTTTATAGTCTGATTTATTAAGGTTTTAATACAGCTATTTATACAACTCTAGACGTGTTGCTATTGCATATAATTTATCATCTCATATCATATCATCTTAAAGTAAGATAAATTAAACTACACTATCGAACATTATTACTATCTAATCTACTTAGTTCGCCCGAGATAGGAGTCGAATATTGATTATGATTTTGATATGTGCGTGCGGCGGTGTCAGCCAGTAGGTCACCGTCAGTAGCTTTATATCGACGATTTATTGATAGCATCGAATGACATGAAAGAACATATGGAACATCTGGAAACAGTTTTATCCCGATTATATGTCAATGGGATCACTATCAATTTGGAAAAATGTGAATTCCTCAAGGAAAATTTGGATTTTTTGGGTTATCATATAACCAGTGAAGGAATAAGGCCGACCGAAGATAAGTTCAGCGCTATTGATTCATTCCCTAAGCCACGAGACATTACGGAATTGCGACGTTTTCTCGGCATGGTGAATTTCTACAGGAGCAGTTTACCACATGCTGCTCAGCATCAAGCTGTTCTTAATCGATACTTGCGCGGAGCCAAGAAGAAGGATAAAACTCCGATTAAATGGACTCCTGAAGCTGAAGTAGCTTTTATGAAATGCAAGGAAAATATGAAGAATGCAGTTACTCTTGCTCATCCACTCCGTAACGCCCAATTATCCCTGTTAACCGACGCCAGTTCAAATTGTTTGGGAGCCGTCCTGCAACAAAAAGTCGGGCAAACATGGGAACCTTTGGGATATTTTTCGTGCCCTCTTACCCAGTCGCAACAAAAATATTCTACGTATGATAGAGAATTGCTGGGTATCTTCAAAGCCGTCAAACATTTCCAGAGATTAATAGAGGGAAGAGAGTTCACAATATTTACGGATCACAAACCGCTGACGTTCGTTTTCACTAAGAAGGCATCAGCGAACGACACTTCCCGTCGTGTACGGCAACTGGACTATATTTCACAATTTAGCACGGATATACGACACATTAGCGGGGAAGATAACGTCGTGGCCGATGCACTCTCCCGGTCAATTGAAGAGATAACAATGCCTTCACCCATTGATTATGATGAACTCTCCAAAACCCAGGAATGCGATCAGGAATTAGCGCATTTAAAAGCAAACAAAAGGCTTAAGATGAGACGCCTGCCAATTTCTCCTGGGCAAAGCGAAATTTGGTGTGATACTTCAATCGGCAAGGCACGGCCGTACCTACCGGCGAAATTCCGACAAGTAATTTTTAATCAAATACATAGTTTGAGTCATCCTGGAACGCGTGCAACGCGAAAATTAATAACTCAAAAATTCATTTGGCCTGGCATGAATCGACACATAAATGAATGGTGTCATTCATGCTTATCTTGTCAGAGGGCCAAAGTTCATCGTCATACTGCAAGTCCAATGGGAACATATGCACCCTCGGGACGCTTTAATCACATACATTTGGACATAGTCGGACCTTTAGTATCCTGTCAAGGGAAACGGTACCTCGTCACGATGATAGATCGAGTAACTTCATGGCCTGAAGCTTTTCCCGTCCGGGATATCACAGCTGAAACCGTTGCTAATACTGTTTATGCAGGTTGGATTGCTCGTTTCGGCTGCCCCATGCGAATTACCACGGATCAAGGTGCCCAATTTGAGTCAGAAATATTTAAATCGCTTACCAAATTATTGGGCACGGAACGCATAAGGACTACCGCCTACCATCCCCAGGCTAATGGAATGGTTGAAAGATGGCACAGGAGCCTCAAAGCTTCAATTATGGCCAGAGGCGCAAGAGAAAATTGGGTGTCAGAATTGCCAACAATATTACTTGGATTAAGGAGCTGCCTACGAGATGACACGAATGTCAGCGCTGCTGAAATGGTTTATGGAACTCCTATTACTCTTCCTGGAGAATTTATTGGTGTCAGAACTCACGAAGACACGGCATCAGATATTGTAAAGAAAGTTCGGGACAATATTACAAAGCTAGCATCTGTTCCGAAAAGACAAAGCTCCAAGTCAACGATTTTCGTACATCCAGAATTACACAACACCTCACATGTTTTCATACGTTGCGACAGACTCAGGAAATCTTTGGTTCCTCCGTATGATGGCCCTTATCCAGTTTTATGCAGGAATGACAAATATTTCACAGTCAATGTAAACGGAAAGGAATCGAACGTGTCCATAGATCGTCTTAAGCCTGCCTTCTTACTACGTGACAACGATAAGGCGACCGCGTCGAAAACATTTGCTGAGGTTGTTAAAAGCAAAGATGAATATCGCACGAAATCCGGAAGATTAAGCCGTCCGACAGTGCGTTTTCACATTCAATAGCGTCACGCAGTCACGATATAAATACTTCGCAATTCTGAGCAACATCATTCACCTCTTGAGCCATCGACAGCAAGCAACTACACTTACCAGCAGCCAGAACTCCGGCCAGCACTCACCAGCAGCCCGAGAACCAGCTACGCACGGACAACGGAACGAGCACTCCTTTCTTGGCCCAGACATCAAATAGTTCTTCTACAGTATGGGGAACCAGTCAGTGAAGGAAGACCGCAGCTCTAACGTTAACCAGGTCGGACCGATGGCCGCGAGCGAGGCACACAACATCAAGGAAGAGATCTTGGACCTGATCCACGAGCGTTTCGCCACTACCGTAATCCTCGTCGGCATTCTTGTGGCGGCGCTGTTTGTCTACATTTTTAACAAGCTGATTTCCTTCAAGCGGAAATTGGTTAATGCTCCATCAGATCCGGCCCGACCAGTGGTTTTTCATTTTGCCCAAGGGGGGGAAGTATGTGCGTGACCTACTGGCTGACACCGCCGCACGCACATAGTAACATCATCTAGACCTATTAGTTTACTGCCAATCTTGTCAAAGATGATGGAGAAAATCATATTGCGTAGAATTTTACCAATATTAGAAGAAAATAAAATAATACCAGATCATCAATTCGGTTTCAGAAGAAAGCACTCAACAGTAGAGCAAGTACACAGAGTGTATAACAAAATCAGAGATACTTTGGAACAAAAGGAGTATTGCTCATCTGTCTTCCTTGACATTCAACAAGCTTTCGACAAAGTCTGGCACCAAGGTCTTCTGTGCAAAATAAAGACATCTCTTCCACAAAGTTACTTTCCTCTGTTACGCTCATACCTTACAGAAAGACTTTTCCAAGTAAGCGAAGCTGAGGAAACCTCTGCTTTCTTTGAAATCAAGGCCGGCGTGCCGCAAGGATCCGTCTTGGGACCAGTGCTGTACACACTATACACTGCAGATCTTCCAGAGGTACCTGACGTTACTACGGCTACTTTTGCCGATGATACCGCTATTCTTGCTAGTAGTAAGGATCCCACTATTGCTACGACCAATCTACAAAAGGGACTTGACGAAATCAGCAAGTGGCTACAAAGTTGGAAGATAAAAGCCAGTTCATCAAAATCAGTCCAGGTTACTTTCTCTCTCAAAAAAGGTGACTGTCCGCCAGTGCAGCTAGAAAATCATACCCTACCACACTGCAACCACGTAAGATATCTTGGCATGCATCTTGATCGACGACTTACCTGGAAGCAGCACATCAAATGTAAAAAAGACGAGCTAAACTTTCGATATAAAAACTTATATTGGCTATTGGGTCGAAATAGTAAACTGTCAACTGATAACAAGCTCCTGATCTATAAAAGCATCCTGAAACCAGTATGGATGTATGGAATAGAGCTCTGGGGAAGTGCTTCTAACTCTAACATCTCCATCCTGCAGCGTTCACAGAACAAGATCTTGAGATCTATTGCAAATGTCCCTTGGTACATTACCAACAACGAAATACATGAACAACTTCAAATGGACACTGTTATGGAGGAAATCAGATCAACTGCGACGAAGTATCAGGGACGACTAGCAGTCCATCCAAACAAACTGGCCTCAAAACTGATATGCCAAACATATTCGAAACGGCTGAAAAGAAGCCATATCCTAGAACTACAGGATCGACTCTAAAATAAAGTCACCTTAAAAATACTAAAGAGGAGATGTCTCCACTGGGAGTCACACTCTGCAAATAACAATTTTATGCAGAACAAATTTGCTTATAGTCCTAGGACTGATTGCAGATAAAATAACAAAAAAAAAAAAAAAAAAAAAATAGTTTCAATTTTATTTTCATTATAAACAACATTATATACACACAATGATACACAATTTTCCGAATGTCCCTCAAATGTTTGTCAGACGTGGCGTAAATGTCCGTTTTTGCGGCCGTTTACGCTCTGCCTACCCCGCAAGGGATTATAGGCGTGATATGCGTATACGTAAACAAAATTTTACACTGTTTTCGTGGCATCTCTCACACCAGCCCGGAACATAAAATTTTTGAAAATTTGCAATTTTTTCGGAGCATTCAATCCTATACTTTACTGTACCTCCATTGCATCGTTGCAGTCATTACGGCCGGCCCAGGCGAGTAAAGACAGCAGACACGGTACAGCCAGGACAACGGACCACAGGACCCCACCGGGGACGTATGACTCATGACGGGGGTACTTGTACTCTGACTCTAGGGAAGCGGCCGGGATCACACGTACGAAAGGAGTCATTGTTTCCATGTAGCTGTGCGAGAAAAAAAAAGAATATGATTGATGCACACATATGTACTTGCAAATTATCTACATCTACACTAATATTATAAAGAGGAAAGATTTGATTGTTTGTTTGTTTGTTTGTTTGTTTGCATCGAATAGGCTCCGAAACTACTGGCCCGATTTTAAAAATTCTTTTACCATTAGAATCCTACATTATTCCTGATGAACATAGGCTATATTTTATACGAGAAAAAAATAGGGATCCGTGTGAAAATTTCGATAATGTAACCCAACGTGTGAAAAATTTACCAAAAAAATATCTTATATCGCGTACGCTGTGGAAATTATTGACAATAGAGCAAAGTGATGTACTACAGTTTTATAGAGGACATCATTATCTATAATAATGTCAGCGATACAATATGTCTAACTATTACAGTTATGCCACAATAACTACTTTTCCATTTAAAAATGTACAAACTACGCCACATTATTCGTACCAGTGTAATGATTACATTTAATCATTTCTGTATTAAAGGGTGTAAAGGATAACCCTCCGAATACTGATAGGGTACATGCAGACCATGAAACTGAACAACTTTCCCCTAGGAACATATTTCAGGAAACGTAAAAAAAACTGACTTCCCATAGTGAATTCAGTCAGCTGATTGTGATTTTGTATGGAAGTTAATTATTTTGGCCTTTCCTGACATATGTTTCAAGGGGAAAGTTGTCCAGTTTTATGTTTCATGTACCCTATCAGTATTCGAAGAGCTGTCCCTTAATCGGTATAAAAAAAAACGACAAAAAAACATTAAATAATGCATTAAATAAATCTACACTAAAATAATACATACATACACATATCCCTTGCGGGGTAGGCAGAGCGTAAACTCTGTCTACCCCGCAAGGGATTATAGGCGTGATATATGTATGTATGTATGTATGTATGTAATTTTGTTATGACCTAATAGAAAACCGAACCGGCTCGGGCGGGATGAAAAAAATTAAAATAAAGGCACTGCCTTGGGGCTGGCCAGGTTAATCACAGGCATGTAACTTTACGCCACCACCATCAGATTTTTAGAATCCTACATTATCCCTGATGAACATAGGCTATATTAAACTGTCTTATTCCCGGGGAAAATTGTTAGCAGCGGGTGAAACCGCTGGGCGGGCTGCTAGTTTGATATATTTTTTTATAACTGACTATATTTTTTTTTTACATTGGCTTCATAATCTTATTAATTTTGTATAAATGTTAGTAAGGAACTATTTAGTATTAAAAAATTTGCACGCTTGAAGCAAGCAGAATACTGTGAACCTAGCTTTAAGATCTATTTTATTTACACATGTATTCTTGCTAATAAACTTTGATTGATTGATGCATTGGACCAATGTAGCAGCATTTTGTGAGCTGCGGTAGTAGAAGTGACAACTGATTTATTAGACGGCTTTAACAACTTAGTTTGGTATACTGGGGTATTTCGCCATAGGTTTTGGGTGCAACATACATACATACATACATAAATCACGCCTATATCCCTTACGGGGTAGGCAGAGCGTTAACGGCCGTAATACGGATATTAACACCACGGCTGACAAAAGTTTGAGGGTCAATCAGATAATCATGTATTACTATAGTGACAGGTTTTCAGCCCATCGCCTAAAATTGCAATACACATCTAACCCTCGAGTCCCGTAGTCGCCTCTTACGACACCCATAGGTAAGAAATGGGGTGATGCTATTCTAGGCCGGCGTCACATGGTTACAACTCTGTGGGTGCAACTCTGGTACAAATACATATTTTGTAAAATTCGTGGCTTCTATTCTTTTCTGATAATATTATGATGTAACGCAATATTATAACCAAACGTAACATAGCCAAGTCTCATAAAACAGCACAATTTTTTTAATAGCTTAAAAAGTAACGAAATATAATGTCTCTATTTGCAATTAAATTTTCATGTAAAACAAATTCTTACATGCATTAAAAATATTTTGCGGCTAAAGTACAGTAGTACATAAATTTTAAAACCATAAAAAGATAAATTTACTGAGAATTTAATTGATGAAACTAATAAATATGTTAGTGCTACATTACTTTTCAAACTTACCAAAAAGCAGAGAAGAGGGCGATCCTGATTAGTATTTCAATAAATAAGTTGAAGCTAGCGGAACGTATTAGAGGCATTTTCAGGAATATTTAGGATGTTTCACAGCCAAAATAAAAATGTTTTTGCGAATTTTCGCTCAAGGTCTGCTGAAAATTTTGAAGCTTTCGTCCGAAAATGCCAACGAAAACAATGATAACGTCAACGTGTCATTGATATCGTTGATATTTCTGAACGAATTTGCGTTTCGTTGTGCATAATGCAATGCGCTTTTCAACGTTGAATTCAGCTCGAACAAGAAAGCGAGACGAAGATAAGTTGCGAGATAAACTTGGGAAAAGCCATAAGCAGCGAGTGTTGTCTCCCTTGCACTTATTAGAAACGCATGAAAAGGGAAAATAAAGCGAGCAACTGACAGTTAACAAATAACGGCTTGGTTGGGGATTCAAAAATCTAATTGTTTTTATTGTGAAATTATTTAATTTTAATGGTTTTTATAGCATTCAAGTTCTATTGTGTCGTGTAAATAAACTTTTGTGATGGAGGCGAACGTTTTCTTAACGAAACTCAAAGCAGACGGGTCAAAATCTAACTTGACCGATTTGGACAGTGTTTTCAAGGATTACAGAGGGATTTCGGCAAAATTAGCTGCCAAAGATCAGGGGCCGTTCTCTTTGAATGTCCTCTGTGTTTTATGCAGGTAAAATACTTAATATTCCTCCTAAATTCGTACAATTCATGGTTCAAGTTTATCTACCTTAGCTAATGTTCTTTCTGACTTATACTTATGTGATTCAACAGAAACCTAGAGAAAGTACCGTCATGGCGTGCAGCGGTGGACCCGAAGGCGCTGGTGACCCTCAGCGTGGAGTGCACTCGCGAGACTCGAACCCTGAACCCTCCGGAAGAGACCAAGCGACTGGCCTGCATCTACCACATACACAAGCATATCACTAGACAGGTAAACGGGTCTTCAAATCTATTTTGATACTTAAGATATTTCTATTCAACTTGCAACGGGCACAGTGGTTTGACTTTTGTTTTTAATTTAGGATGCAGCTTAGAACACAAGAATATAGGAGTCTTGTATAGGTAGAAGATTTTTAAATTTTGACTAGTTTCAAAAATTAACCAGTTCAAACAAATCCTTGACTATTTGTCATAAACTCATAAAGCCACAAACAAACCTTTCCTATTTATAAGTATACATATGATAATGATGATATCAGTAGGTATTGCTGATTAAGAAAACTGTATAATCTATAATAGTTTTTAAAATTTAAATATTACATTTTCAACCTGCATTAGCTAAACTTATTACAGTATAAAAAAAAAATCAAGTATTAAGATAAAACATCATTTAACTTTCAGAATTCACCGGTACCTCCAGAACTAATATTGAAGTTGTCAAGCATGCCATTTGAAGCGGAACAACTTATACCGGAATACTGTAAAACATACTGGAACATATTAGCCGACAGAATAATATTTATTGAACGACTTAAAAGTCAGAAAAGAAATGTTATTACGTTATTGCAGAAATTTACGGAAGATGTTGTGAAAGTGATTAAAATCTACAACACAGTACAGTTTATCACTACTATAATTGTGTTTCTTTTGAAAAAACTGCACTTACTATTCGCCGATTTGGGTGCCAAAATTCTGGATCAGACGTTCGGAAGAATATTCGAAGAGCTACAATCGAAACCTGATTTAAAATACTTTAAGAAGTTACCAAACAGAGAGTTATTTGATGTTTACATGATATTGAATGACTGTTTGTATGTAGTAGCTGAAAATAATTCCAAAAGTAATTTTGACGATGCCATATTGACTACAGTTGTACAAACTTGTATATCCCTGGTTGGACATCAACAGGATTTGTTACATTGCTTACAAACTGTTTACCTCAACGGTTTCTGCTCAGTTTTTTATGAAAACCGTAACATGACTTACGTAGAAACAATATTGGGTAATTTTGTCACATGCTATGAAACTACGGAGAAACTTGGCTACAATAAAGCTATTAACGCAACATATCCATACATCAGTCAATGTTTGAGACTTTACATTGAAACTGTCCTAAAGAAGCCGATTTCTGAACAGATTCAAATGGCCTGCCTAAAACTGATGGAATTTTTAATGGACAAACTAAAGAACTGTGACCAAATACTTAAATGCGAGAACTGTTCTGTCAAATCTGGGCTACATGATGCTTTGAGACTAGGATTTTTAGCCAAAAACTTTATAACCATTCCTTTACAAGGAAATATGTGCGTAACTAAAATCCTACCATTGTATTGGTCAGTAACATTACGTCAATATGAAATTTTGGACGACTTATGCAAGCAAGGTTGTTCAAATTACGTTAAATGCTACAAAAAGTTACAATCTGACATACACAATACTGCAATCTCACTCAACAAGTCGCAGAATTTTGAATATTCAATCAAATTGTTTGAATTATACTTGAAGAATGAAATTGTACATTTCAAAGATGATGGTGATTTGAAGAATATTAGCCGAGCGTTGTATAATAAAAGCATTTGTGAGTTGGACTGTAAACAGTACGAATCAGCTCTGTTGGACGCATATTTGAGTCTAGTTTTCGCGTATCCTGATGGTAAGTTTAGACGAAACGTCAAAAGTAATTCATTTATTGAGTTCATAGCAAGACAACTGGTTTTCTGGTCTCGCTAACAAAAGGCAAAAACGTCATCTAAACATGCATGTGCCAGTCTCAAATTCCACCTTCACTTGTAGAGCGTGCGGAAAACTATGCCGCTCCCGTATCGGCTTATACGGCCATGAATAGTCTTGCCTCAGACACTGATTAAATTGACCGTCACAGACGTGTGAGGCCAACAATGATGATGATGGGCAAGACAACTAATATTTCGTTCTACTTAATGCTACCTTCACACTCTGCTCCTGTTCGTGCCGCTGTCGCGAATATTGCCTGAAAATTGCGGAAGTATCAACGCGAGTGAGTTTTCACACACTGCCGTCATACTCTTCTCGCATCAATACGAGTGAGCGAGATAGCAATACATTGCACTCGTGCTGCTGTTTCTTTGACTCGCGCACGAAAAGCCGACACTCTCGGGAGCACGGGAAGTGGCAGCGGCATGACGAGTAGCAGCGCGAGTAACATGTTTACATGCTCGCGCTGCCCATTTCCCTTACAATTTCCCTGCTCAAAGCGGCATAGTTTGAACGTGACATAAACAGTTCTAGTAGACGGCGCCATACGTTCTTCTTTCTTTTTCGTGTGGGACACCGAGTCGTCCAACGACCCGATGAACCCTAGTTTCAGAGTTTTTCAACCGCCTACTGCTAGTAGTAGGCCTCTGACATGGTTGTGTAACGACCGCCGTCTAAGTAATCATAGAGAGCAACCGGGACCGACGGCTTAACGTGCCCTCCGAAGCACGGAACAAACAATTAGGTGGTTCATCCTGCAATGTCCTTACCAGACTGGGAATAAATACACAAAGTGATAAATATGAACTTTGTGAGTGTCCCACCGAGATTCGAACCCGGAACCTTTGCGTCACAGGCAGTCGCACGGAGCAGGCACTACCACTTCGCCTTCACGTCATATATTGATACAAATAATAACCGCTAATTTCACAGAACTAGAACACTCCATATCCCAGCAAAATCGTGTATAATTTTTGAATCCTAAAGTTCGTAGTGCAAGATTGAAAAGTGTAAACTAATACATAAATCATCTTACAGGACTCACAACCCAGAAACACATGTCCCTAGTAATGGACATTAAGGCCAAAGTTCTCAAATCCAAGGATGATGAGGCCCAATCGGACACCGAGTTGGAAGAGACTCAGATGATGACCGTAGTGGACGCTTGTGCTGAGGCCGTTGAGGGAAAGAGATATGGGAATTTGAAACCGTTCTTCTGCAATTTGAAGTTTAGGTAAGTTTAAATTACTTAGCTTAGTATTAGTTTAAATAACTTATACTAGATGTTCACTTTAAGAAAGTATCAAGATTTTAAAAATTTGAAAGGTACGGTCGGGGTGCCGGTAGCTCAGTGGTAGAGCGGTGGGACGGTACTCCATAGGTCCCGGAATCAATCCCCGGCCGTCGCTTAAATTTTTTACATACATTCATACATACATAATCACGCCTATATACCTAACGGGTTAGGCAGAACGTTAACGGCCGTTAAACGGATATTAACACCATGTCTGACAAAAGTTTGTCGGTCAATCAGGAAACTGTGTATCACTATAGTGACAGGTTGTCAGCCCGTAGCCTAAAATTGCAATACACACCCTCGAGTCCCTTAGTCGCCTCTTACGACACCCATGGGTAAGAAATGGGGTGATGCTATTCTAAGCCGGGATCACACGGCATACAGTTTGAATTACTTTGCTTAGTATTAGTTTAAATAACTTACACTAGATGTTCGCATCAAGACGAGTATCAAGAGGTTGAAAATTTGAAGTGTACGGCCGTTAACGCTCTGCCTACCCCGTAAGGGATATAGGCGTGATTTATCCTATCTATCTATCCAAATGCCGCGTGATGCCGGCTTAGAATAGCATCACCCCATTTCTTGCCCGTGGGAGTCGTAAGAAGCGTCTAAGGGACTCGAGGGTGTGTATTGCAATTTTAGGCGATGGGCTGACAACCTGTTTCTATGGCAATACACAATTTTCCGGGTGACCCTCAAATGTTTGTCAGACGTGGCGTAAATGTCGTGTATGTCGCCGTTTACGCTCTGCCTACCCCGTAAGGGATATAGGCGTGATTTATCCTATCTATCTATCCAAATGCCGCGTGATGCCGGCTTAGAATAGCATCACCCCATTTCTTGCCCGTGGGAGTCGTAAGAAGCGTCTAAGGGACTCGAGGGTGTGTATTGCAATTTTAGGCGATGGGCTGACAACCTGTTTCTATGGCAATACACAATTTTCCGGGTGACCCTCAAATGTTTGTCAGACGTGGCGTAAATGTCGTGTATGTCGCCGTTTACGCTCTGCCTACCCCGTAAGGGATATAGGCGTGATTTATCCTATCTATCTATCCAAATGCCGCGTGATGCCGGCTTAGAATAGCATCACCCCATTTCTTGCCCGTGGGAGTCGTAAGAAGCGTCTAAGGGACTCGAGGGTGTGTATTGCAATTTTAGGCGATGGGCTAACAACCTGTCTCTATGGCAATACACAATTTTCCGGGTGACCCTCAAATGTTTGTCAGACGTGGCGTAAATGTCCGATTTTTGCGGCCGTTTACGCTCTGCCTAGCCCGCAAGGGATTTTATGTAGGCAATTATTCCACCGACAAGAGCCAAGCTCTTAAATTTGAATGATGATGATATGTATGTTTGTAAATAATTTTTATTTCTAAAAATAAATAATTTTATATACACTCGTCTCATAATGTTCGAATTATGAATTCGAAAACAGATGCATAATGACCTACTTTATGCATTCTGCCTATAAAAACTAGGGTTTACTGTAAATTACAGAAGCGTAATGACTTACTGACAAAACTCTTAATACGATAAAGTTGAGAAATGAAACGAAGTTTTTTTTTCCAATACTCAAATCGCTATCTTCCGCCGCACCTGACAGTTGTTGTTGTACGGTAATTTTTCGGATGTTGTTCAGTTGTTTTAATAGGTTTTTGTTCTGTTGTTGTTCAGATGTTGATTAGTCGTGGTTCAGATGTTATTCCGATGTTGTTCAGTTGTTGTTCAGTTGTTGTACAGATGTTGTTCAGATGTTGTTCAGTTGTTGTACAGATGTTGTTCAGTTGTTGTTTCGATGTTGTTCAGTTGTTGTTCAGATGTTGTTCAGTTGTTTAGTTAAGTTATTGTTAAGACTCCACATCTAAACAACTGCTAAAGTATAGATTTTTAAAAATTCATATCAAGCCATATTACGTTCTCGTATTGAATTTGTCCTTGTATCGGGCCTTGCAATGGCCGGTGCGTACGTTTAGAAAAGTGTTTCTGAGTTTTTTTGGAGAGTGTAGATAAAATAGTGTATGCAACTGCTATAATTAGGCATTAGAATGCTCGTGTCAAACTATTATCACACTCGGCTGCGCCTCGTGTGATAAACAGACACTCGCATTCTAATGACCCCCATTATACGACAGTTGCATAAACTACTATTATATTTCTTACAGCACTCTCCTAAACCACGAATTCCAAATGTACGCTAAACTGTGGCCGGCGCTGCTACCGATCGCCGGCGTTTGGAAAACCTTGCACGATTTGACGCAGCACGACATTCCATGGCTAGTCGGTAAGTTTCCCATGGGAATTATATAGTCCCCTTGCAATAATACTGGGTCATTGTTAATGAAGTGCAATCTTTCAAAGGTAGTTTCGCTATCGCATAACTATACTTTCATATGATGTACTTTGTTTCCCGTGGAATTGATAGATTTGCTTGCGGTAAAAAAGTAGCCTATGTCCTTTCTTAGGTTCCTGTCTATGCTTATGCCAAATTATATCAAAATCGGTTCAGTGGTTTAGGCGTGAAATGTAACAGACAGACAGAGTTACTTTTGAATATATAATACTAGATTTCTGCCCAGAAGTTTCACCCGTTGCTACTCATTTTCCCGTGGTAATAGTTGTTTTCCTGGGGTAAAAACTGGCCTATGTGTTATTCCAGGTTATACTCTACCTGTGTTTCAAATTTCATCCAAATCGGTCAAGCCGTTTGACCGTGAAGAGGTAACAAACATACACACAAACTCCCAGATTAATAATATTATATACGGATTAGTATGGATTATGGGTGATATTTCGTTCTTGTTTTCTTATTAAGTGGCCGACGAAGCTATCCAGCGGACCTTGCAAGACGTGATCCTAGCTACTCCCGCGGTGGTCAGGAGTATACACAACGACCATCTGACTGAAATTGTGAAGGAATTGATTCAGGTACGTGGATATTACCTCTAAGTTTCGGAAATATGGCACTATACCGTAAGACAGATTTTATCTTTTTTAATTTACTAATTAAACACTTTTTCACTAGTTCCACTAATTAATAGTACATTGTTGTCGAGGTATGGAAAATAAGACTTTGCTGGACGAGTATAGTTTGACTTCAATTATACAAGTCAAGCAAAGTAATTTTCCCCGAGGCTTACATAGTGCTTTTCTCAAAAAAAGGCTAGGAAATGAAAGATTGTACTTCTTATAAAAGTTAGCTAGCGACCACAACACAACGAAACAAATAAAAATTTACAATTTTCCCACCAATTGTAATTTTTTAAAATAAATTCGCCTGTAAGGCACAGTATTACGTAATATTCAGCCATACTAAATGTTTAGTTCATTCTTTTCTTTTTTAATTCTGGACAGGCAAGGGTCTTCACATCATACAGCCTCGTCTTTAGTTACCTGTTTCATACAAAATTACGTTCCTTTTCTATGAGAGTCATCGAGATAATTTTGAAATCAAATTATGTGGGTTTAGCGTATAACGAATTTATCTTAATGGACACCAGCAAAGGATTTCCATACAACTTTGCTGGCGTGATCTGAGACGTGACAAACAATGTGAAACTTCGCGGTTTCTTTTTTTGAAAGAAATGAACACATTTCCTAGCATGTTTGAGAAAATATATTTGTTTAACTAGCTGTTACCCGCGGCTTCGCCCGCGTACTCATAGAGTTTTATTAATTAGTTGTGTATTCTAAACGACACATCGTAAGGCGAACAACTGTGTAAACTGGGAGGGCACTAAAATCACTATTCACCGATACACAGACGACACTACACTGGAATGGTTCACTTCCTTGAAAAAGTATATAATTTGTGGTACCTGGGCGCTACCATCACTAATACAGGCTATTGTAAAATCAAGTAATGAGGCGCAAGAATGATCCTTGAGTTCTTTTGCCACTTTGCACTCATGATCACTGGAAAAGTCGATGGCAAACGACCAAGAGGTTTCAGTACAATTAGGTGGTCTCATTAAATACACTCAGCGCTCTATGTCGCCAAAGATACGCAGCGATGGAAAAGAATCCTGAATGAGAAAAATATTTCCCATCAGGGGAATTACGACCTTCAATAATGAAGATATTACGACGCTAGAAAGAAGATTATGACACATTTATAGTGTAAGGAAAAACAGGCATTTAATGTTAAAAGTAAAGATAACGTAATTTTAATAGAGACGCAGTCACTAAACCGGAAAAATTATCTAAAAAATTTAAGTTTATTATGTGTCTTCGCAAGTATACGCAGGGCAAACTTACTGTGCTAAAAATGGTTATTATTATAGAAATGGACTTTCAAATCATGTTTAACTGTAGAAATTAACTTTACTACTGTGGTAAGAAGTATCTCAAGTACATACCCACATCACCCTTAAAGCCACATTCATATCCCAAAACTCATATTCAAGAGACATTCTCATAGTAGTGCTATACAGGGTGTAAGTGACAGCCCTTCGAATACTGATTGGGTGTATTCAAACCATGAAACTGAACAACCTGCCATAGATTAAATTCTTTTTTTCTATATCCCATACAAAATCACAATCAGCTCACTGCATTTACTATGGGAATATCAGTATTCGGAGGGCTGTCCCTTACATCCTGTATATACATCTTTTTTATGTGGTATGGATGTATTCTATGCTACACAATAATCAGTTTTCCGATGGGAAAAATATGTTTTTCCGAGATAAAAAGTAACCTATGACACTCACCAGCTTTTCATCTAACTGCTTTCCAAAAAAAAAATGCTTTACATCGCTGCATGATACTCATTTATGTATGTAGTATGGATGTATTCTATTGCTAAACATTAATCGGTTTTCCGAAGGGAAAAATATGTTTTTCCGGGATAAAAAATAACCTATGTCACTCACCAGCTTTTCATTTAGCTGCTCTCAAAAAAAAAATGCTTTACATCGCTGCATGATACTCATCTATGTTCGTAGTATGGGTGTATTCTATTGCTAAACATTAATCGCTTTTCCGATGGGAAAAATATGTTTTTCCGGGATAAAAAGTAGCCTATGTCACTCTCCAGCCTCTCACCTAACTGCACACCTAAAAAACACTGCATGATATCGCTCTGTTGTAACGTGAAAGAAAGACAAACAAACAAACAAACACACTTTCGCATTTATAATATTATAGTATGGATTGATATTAAACTAAATGCGACCGGTTTCGAACATCATCATCGGGCAGTTATTTAAAATCGAAACAAAACTATATTATTAAAATGTCGGTAGTACAATATTTTCATGTTGCGGTTCAGTGGAGGATCAATCAAAATTAGAATGTCAAGTTTTTTGTCAAATATTACGAAATAAAAAATTATGTCAATAAAATATTAGATTAAATTTATAATAAGTAATTATAAATTCAATGTCATACCTTAAAATAAAATAAAATAAAGTAATAATTGAGTACCTAATGTACATTAGCATGGGTTGAAATAATTAAGAATTGGTGAATTAGAGAAACATGTCTGGTCATTTAAGATATTGAATTTCATTTTATGCATAAAATGCACAAAGTGTAACATACTTATCATTTTTGTTTAAGCCTGCGCCAAGCGAAATCCGTCCGTTCAGTCGGGCCCTCACATGTTTTTAACTACTGGCAAATATTTTCTGTTTCTTCTAGAGTGAAGGTTACCTGTAAGCGATCGCTGCAAGCATCGCTATTTTTCTTGTGTATGTTGTAAGCAATAAAGTTTTAACCTACCTATGCTAAAAACATTTAGAAAAAAAAAACTTGTATATCATTATAACTCAAAATACTGAAACGGGTTTCTTACCGCGATACTTATTGTTGTTGAATTGTCCGATATTTCGACCGCAACTGGGTCGAAATATCGTATTTTGAGTTATTACGTGTGACCGCGACGAAAGTTTAAAACAGTTTATTTTTGCCAATGCTCATATTGCCATCTTCCGCCGAACCTGTCAGTTGTTTTTGTATGGTAATGTTGCGTTTGTTTTATTAGGTTGTTGTTGAGATGTTGTTCAACTGTTGTTCAGATGTTGTTTAGTTGTTGTACCGATGTTGTTCAGTTGTTGTTCAGTTGTTGTACAGATGTTGTTCAGTTGTTGTTTCGATGTTGTTCAGTTGTTGTTCAGATGTTGTTCAGTTGTTTAGTTTAGTTATTGTTAAGACTCCACATCTAAACAACTGTAAAAGTATAGAATTTTTAAAAATTCATATCAAGCCATATTACGTTCTCGTATTGAATTTGACCATGTATCGGGCCTTGCAATCGCCGGTGTGTACGTTTAGAAAAGGGTTTCTGAGGTTTTTTTTGGAGAGTGTAGATAAAATAGTGTATGCAACTGCTATAATTAGGCATTAGAATGCTCGTGTCAAACTATTATCACACTCGGCTGCGCCTCGTGTGATAAACAGACACTCGCATTCTAATGACCCTCATTATATGACAGTTGCATAAACTACTATTATATCATTATATCCTACAGACATTCCAAGAGTCCCCTCCGAAGAGTGCAGAAGGCAAGGTGTTCCACGCGACCCTCTTACTCCTGACAGCGGAATTCCAGCTGACGCGAGCTGCAGCAGACCATGGCTGGAGGCCTGCCGAGCCGGTAACTATCACATACAGATTTTATCTACACTCGTCTCATAATGTTCGAATTATGAATTCGAAAACAGCTGTATAAAGACCTGCTTTATGCATTCTGCCTATAAAAATTACAGTTTAATAGAAATTACAGACGCGTAATGACTTAATGAGAAAACTCTTACTACGAAGTTGAGAAATGAAACGAAGCGTTTTTTTGGCAATACTAAAATCACCATCTTCCGCCGCACAGTTGTTATTCCGATGTTGTTCAGATGTTTTTCAGTGTTGTTCAGTTGTTTAGTTATTTGTTGTTCAGTCTCGACATCTAAACAACAGTTAGCATAGGATTTTCGAAAATTCATATAAAGCCATATTACGTTCTCGTATTGAATTTGACCATGTATCGGGCCTTGCAATCGCCGGTGCGGACGTTTGGAAAAGTGTAAAGCTGAGTTTTTTTTGAGTATGTAGATAAAATAGTGTATGCAACTGCATATAATTAGGCATAAAAATGCTCGTGTCAAATTATTATAACAGACACTCGCATTCTAAATGACCCCCATTATATGACAGTTGCATAAACTACTATTAACTGCCGATTTCAGGTGTATTATACTTTCAAGCTTGAGTTACATTAATGTGAGTGTACTCGTGAACGACCTCGACAGTGGCGCCTCTTCACAAGAAAGTTTTCTCTTCATACAAACAATCTATCAGAATGTCCGTTGCTCAAGTTTTTAGTATTATCCTTAAGTAAAATTAAAACCTGCAAACTCAATGAATCTCTGTAATTAAAGTTAGTGCAAAAAGTGCCTAAAACGGCCACTTTTGGTATTAATTGCCATAACTTTAATTACATCTAATATTTCTTTGAGCTTGCAGTGTCCTATGCTATCATTGTACAACTACAATTCTATAGGCGAAAAAGTGGCAACATTGCGCCAAAATTACTATTTAAACAGCAACACTGATGAAAATTACAACTACAGGCGTTTTATGAAGCTACAGGTCTACAATTTTACAAGTCACAGCTACAGGTACCTGTAGATTTCCATCGAAAAACCAAAGGGTAGATTTTGCTTTTAAAAACACAATCGAGCAAGTTTTTACAGGTGTTCATCAAAATATTTGTAATCTACAACTGTAAAAACTTACAACTTGTGAATAATTTTACAGGTCGTCTGACCTAGGTTATTATTTTACAAGTGCAAGATTTCTGCATACAAATCTTTTCAATATGTTCAAAAGTACTCAAAATGCGTTCCTTGCCAAATTATTTTGCTCGAGGCGTTAAATAAAACAAAATTATCGTCAATTGTGGATTATTATTATTAATTCACAACAGTACAATTTTAACGATTTCATTTTTGTAATTTCCTTTTTAATTAAATAAAAAATTTCAGTGTAATGTCTTATATATTTTGCAAAGTTTTTGCATACTTTTACACTATTTAATCTGTGCTATAACATTGACGTTGAATTTGAGTGAATGAAATGAATGAAACCATAGTGTTGTACATCGACTTGTAAAATGTACCTGTAGTCGATATTTTGGAGCGGTACTGACAATGGTAGCTTTACAAGTGTCTTTATAAAAACGCCTGTAACCTGTAAATTGTAACTACAAGTGTGCTACAGGCAGATTTTCGCCTGTAATGGTGGACCTGTACCTGTACATGGATAATACACGACACAGGTTCTAATTTTGCTTAAGGATAATACTCAAAACTTGAGCAACGGACATTCTGATAGATTGTTTTAATAAAGTTTTTTTTTGTGAAGTGGCGCCACTCTCGCCTTAAAGTCAAATGTTACGCATTGTCTCCAGAGCACGGACCCTGACCAGTTCGTAACGCGTCGCACTTTATCGCAAGAACACGAATCTACCAAACGTGCTATCGCAGCTGTTGAAATGTTGACGGATCTTCTTGAAGATATACACGCAGGTTGGTTTTTTATTAATGTACTTCTTCTTCTTCAAATTTAAGAGTCAAACTCTTGTCGGTGGAGTAACTTCCAATCTTCTCTCCTCTCCGCCAGTGACTTGATGTACTTACATTAATGTACTTACACTGTCTAATCTTACCTTTATTTTATGCACTACTCTCTTATTCCCTTTGATTTCTCCTCCACCCAAAGGTTGTCTGGTAGAGATCGCTTTCAGCGATAAGGCCGCCTTTGCCCATTTTTGTTATTTATTTGTGTTTTGAATGTGTAATAAAGTGTTTTTACTTACTTACTTACTTGGTTTCTTGAGACGCATGAAATCGTGGTATCTCAAAATTTGTGTTTTCTCCCTTCCTACGGGAAAAAATCACACTGAGCTTTGGAATACAGATAGATAGATAAACACTTTATTGGTAACAACAGAAACATAACAAAACAGAAAACTTAATACTAAAAGTAAGCAAACCTTTTGCAATTAAAAGTGACCATTAGAAAAGATTTGCAAGTAGTTGCAGAAGCAATTTAACTATACAGTTTTTTGTAGAGTTTGTGATTCTTTTTTGTAGTTTTGAGTTTTGTTTTTTTCGGTAAGTGTGTACTAGGTATCTATTTTTGTAATAAAAGCGTTATCCGTACTAATATTATAAATCTTGAGAGTTTGTGTGTGTGTGTATGTATGTTTGTTACGTCTTCACGCTCAAACGGCTTAACCGATTTGGATGAAATTTGGAACACAGGTAGAGTATAACCCGGAATAACACATAGACTACTTTAGACCGTGGGAAAACAACTATTACCACGGGGAAATGAGTCGCAGTGGGTGATATCGCTGGGCGGAAATCTAGTCTAAAATAAAAATTGGACACGTTTAAAACCTGTATCTACTTACTCTGCTATTATTCTTTAGTGCCCACAACCAGTCTGCAGATGGCGTTGCAAACGGCGCAAGTTTTCGTTCCACAACTACTACATCTATACAGAATATCGCCTGCACTACAGTTAGCGCACATATGCTGTGTCATAGCAGAACATGTGCAAGACAAGTATGTATGCCCCTCTCTTTGACACATATAACACTTTTACACTTTCTGTCTCTTTCTGCAAATTTACATCTATACAGAATATCGCCAGCACTACAGTTAGCGCACATATGCTGTGTCATAGCAGAATATGTGCAAGACAAGTATGTATGCCCCTCTCTTTGACACATATAACACTTTTACACTTTCTGTCTCTTTCTGCAAATTTACATCTATACAGAATATCGCCAGCACTACAGCTAGCGCATATATGCTGTGTCATAGCAGAATATGTGCAAGACAAGTATGTATGCCCCTCTCTTTGACACATATAACACTTTTACACTTTCTGTCTCTTTCTGCAAATTTACATCTATACAGAATATCGCCAGCACTACAGCTAGCGCATATATGCTGTGTCATAGCAGAATATGTGCAAGACAAGTATGTATGCCCCTCTCTTTTACACATAAAGTACTTAAACACTTTCTGTCTCTTCTTGCAAATTTTCGTTCCAAAATGACTACAACTATGTATAATATCGGCATTATCGGCTGCACTATATTAAAGCCATCCCAATTAGCCATATTTGACAACTTTCAGTTACATACGAAAATAGATGTCAACAAAGGAAAATGGACCTTATGCCATAGCAGTAGCACGAATCTTGATAGCTGTAAAATATGGCTTATTGCGATGGCCGTACTTTATAGCTAGCACACATATGGAATATGCCTTGGGATTTCCTGTAATGGTTGTATATATGGTCATTGTAATAAATAAATAAATAAATATGCTGTGTCATAGCATAATATATACATGACAAGTGTGTATGCCCCTCTCTTTTACACATGTAGCACTTTTACATTTACTGTCTCTCTTTACAATATTTTGTGTCTTACTAGATACCTAGCTTACATATTATGCTGTAACATATGTATATATATCTCTCTTTTACAACTGAAGCACATTTTAATACTCTTTACATGTTGTTGTACCACAACATAAGAAACTCAAGGGTTTCACGATGGGCTGGTAACCTATCACTATAGTAATTCACAATTCTGTAGAATATTTTTTTTTTAAAACACTTCCATGTTAGGTATACAATTTTTGAAAACTTTCACAATTTTCCCGCGCTTGGAAATTTTGCAAGTTTTCAAAAATTGAAATTGTATTGCAATTTTAGGCTATGGATGGGCTGACAACCTGTCAGTATGGCGATACACAATTTCCCGAATTACCCTCAAATATTTGTCAGACGTGGCGTAAATGTCCGTTGTTTGCGGCCGTTTAGCTCTTCCTACCCCGCAAGGGATTATAGGCGTGATATGTGTATGTATGTATGTAAATATTTTTTTTAAACACTTCCATGTTCGGTATACAATTTTTGAAAACTTTCACAATTTTCCCGCGCTTAAAAATTTTGCAAGTTTTCAAAAGTTGTTATTATGTAATTCGTAATTCAGGATTTATTTACAGAACATCATACATAACAAACGCGAGCGCAATAATCCACTACGCTAACAAAACGTCTTATGAAATTAAACAAATTATCGCCAAAGGGAGCCAATATTGCGCTGAACTGCTGAAATGCGACGAAACCGTGGAGGCGGCATTAGTGTTCTTAGGGGAGTGTGCTGTGAGTATAACATCTGTGTGATGCCGGCTTGGAATAGCATCACCCCATTTGAAAGAAAGAAAGAAAACACATTTATTTCAGTCCATTTCTTTCCCGTGGGAGTCGTTAGAGGCGACTAAGGGACTCGAGGGTGTGTATTGCAATTTTAGGCGATGGGCTGACAACCTGTCACTATGGCGATTCACAATTTTCCGAATGATCCTCAAATATTTGTCAGACGTGGCGTAAATAACCGTTTTCTGCAGCCGTTTACGCTCTGTCCACCCCGCAATGGATAATAGGCGTGATATGTGTATGTATGTATGAAGACGTTGGCCGGTTCCTGTGGAGTATTATCCCACTGCTCTGCCATTGAGCTACCGGCACCTCGACCGAACACTTCAAAATTTTCAAATCCTGATTCTCAAAGCGACATCTAGTATAAGTTTTTACGCGCATGTCTACCCCGCAAAGAGGAAAGGCGTTATATGTATATGTATGTACTTAATTCTTCCAAGAGTCTTCTTTGTTTACAGATATTGCCCTCAATTCGGAAATTAAATTATCTTAACTTACCTTAAAATTGTGCTGTCACCTTCCGTCTAATAGGTTTAGAAAAGGAAAGGAGATATCGAAGTCCTGTCATGTTCAAAATTTACAATGGGTTCTTCGCAATTTCTAGTCAATTTAGTCGCCATTGTTTTCATCGTCGCCTATTTTTGACAGATAAACGTATTTTGCGTCAAATTATAAGACATGACATGACTAAAAAATCTCCTATCCTTTTCTAAACCTATTTGCCGAAAAATGAGAGCACTTATTTAAGGTAAGTTAAGAGAATTTATTTCCCGAATTGAGGCAATTATGTTTAACATTCTGTATGTTTGTATTGTACGCCGTGTGATGCTGGCTCAGAATAGCATCACCCCATTTCTTACCCATAGGTAAGAGGCGACTATGGGACTCGAGGGTTGCATGTGTATTGCAATTTTAGGCGATGGGTTGACAACTTGTCACTATAGTAATACACAGTTATCTGATTGACCCAAAAATTTCTGTCAGATGTGGTGTTAATATCCGTTTTACGGCCGTTTACTCTCTGCCTACCCCGTAAGGGATATAGGCGTGTTTTATTATATATTTTTATTAAACTTTATTGCACATAAAGTACAAAGGGCGGGCCTAATGCCACGCGGCATTCTCTACCGGACAACCAAAAGATAAACAGAAAGAGTCAAAGCGGGTGCCCATACACAAAAAAAATATATTTATTAATATTATTTATGTATGTATGTTTGTATGTTCTGACAGATATACTACACCGCGACCAACTCGCTCGGCACTGCGGCCAGACTCACACAAGCCATGCAAGCGAAGATACTGTCTTACCACAACAACAAGCCAGAATTTAATCTTGATCTGGCTATAGGCAAGTAAAACAACAATATTTAAAATGATTTAACGATTTTTTTTGATTTTAGAGAACTTATTTAACCCCAGGCGACAACCTGTCACTATAGTGATACACAGTTATCTGATTGACCCTCAAACTTTTGACAGACGTGGTGTTAATATCCGTTTTACGGCCGTTAACGCTCTGCCTACCCCGTAAGGGATATAGGCGTGATTTATGTATGTATTTAACCCCAACCAGGAATGGAACCTGTAACTTTTGCTCTCAATATTGGCGACGCCTCTCCAACTGGGCTACCTCGGCTCGTCCGCCTTTGGTGAAATATGCATGTGTTTCTTAGTAGCTCCATCTATCGGGGTAGTTAGAAACTAATGTTGTCTAAAATTACAGGCAAGTTACTGGAAGTGCAAGTGGAGGTATGCAAGGACAGTAGCAAGCCTAGTGGACTGTCTTCTGTCATTGGAACGCACCGCCATTATTTGGCAGTTGGCAACACTGGTCAGTGTTATAATGAAAGCATACAGGGTGTAAGGGACAGCCTTAGTGCGTGCTGACCATGAAACTGAACAACTTTTCCATAAGAGTATATTTCAAGAAATGTCTAAAATAAATACTTTTCATAGAAGACAGTTATTTTGTATGGGAGCTCTTTTTTGTCGTTTCCTGATTCCTGATTAGGGGAAAGTTGTTCAGTTTCATGGTCTGAATGCACCCTATCAGTATTCCTCCTATCAAGGCTGTCCGTTACACCCTGTATAGAATAAATTACATGTTACAAGTTACAATATTTAAAAAAACAGACTACAAAATAAATCCCATGTGAAATGTGTCCGGTTATAATTAAAAAAACAAATATATTCTAATTAAATGAGTTAAAATAGGTTAAAAAAGTAGGTTCAAAACATTTTGACTATTTCTCAATAGGTAAGGGCGTTATAAGTGTATGTAATTCAATTTATTTGTGGATTCTTGACACGAAGTGCTATCTATCTTACACAGTGAAAATTTTAGAAAACAATAATTTTGACCGAGCGAAATTTAAACCTTTTGGCGTACGTAAATTTTTGGTTTCATTTTTTAACTTGCAATAAAAAAGGTCTCTGATTCTCTGAAATTGTATACCCAATACGTTAAAGTGTTTAACAATTTACACAAATTGGTCCTTTAAAATAATATAAATAAATAAATAAAAATATCTTCATTTACCAACAAACAAGTTTACAAACAAATTTGCCAAGTAGCTTGCTGCGTTCCGTCAGTGTGTGGGAGTGCCAGTGCCTTTTAACAGGCTTCTTCTGGGTGAGCTCGCTCCATCTTAGACTCTGTCTCTGTCCTATGACCTAGACTAGAGTCAAGAGCAAACCCATCATTAATAAAAAAAAAACACGAAAGCTTTTAAAAAATAAGGTAAAAGGGAAAACAGTTCAGCATTTGCTGCTGTTTTTCAGTGTTATCCCACTTTATTCGGCCGCTGGGCCCAGTTTACAATATATGTACAAAATAAAAGTAGAAATGTGCACTCCAAAAACAAATTTATTAACAAAACAACACAAAGATAAACAAAAATAAATTGAAAATATATGATGCCACCGACACTGCAGTTCGGCTGGCGGAGTATTTATCGAAATTAATTTAATATTAGAGTAAGCCCATCGATAGACAAGCAAAAAAATAAAATAAAAAAAAAAGACAACAAACACAACTACTCCCAGTTACTCTCCTGCTTAGAGTACTTCAAGCTATTTTCTCTTTCAGCAACAAAATGGTGCCTCCGCCGCCGCCGAGCGCTCCACCTGAAACTCCACATCACCCGCACTGGCGTCGCCGCCGCCAAAACCGCCAGAGCATTACACATATGGCGTAGGGCTAAAAGTTGTGCTGCAGCTACCCTGACAGCTACAACTGCCGTAGGCATTGCAGTACTGATTGAGACTATCACAGATCCTGCTCATACACAACACACTGCGGTAGGTTCACTATTGGTACTTTCTCTCTTGGTCCACTTTCCTTCTTGGTCCCCTTCCCTTTGGTCCACTGTCTTTCTTGGTCCACTGCCTAATCTACTGTTCCTCAAACATACAAGGAGTAACAAAAAGAGTCTGAAAAGCCGAAAGGAGGTTAATGTACTCATGAAACTGAACACTTTACCATGGAACATGGATCGAAGTATTGAAAAAAAATTGGCCTTCCATAGTAAAGATGGGCAATTTTGTATGGAAGATATATCTGTTTTTAATATTTCGACCAACTGATTGATTTAATCGAGTCATGTACCTTGACCTGACTGGAAAAATTGGCTATAGTAGACAAGAAGCATTCTTTAAAAAAAAATAAGTGGATGCCATGGCCAAAATCGCTCGGTACAATCATCATCATCACCTTGAACTACTTGGGGCTTGTTAAACCGTTTTTGTTACACATATGGCGTATGTCTAATACCGCAGCTACTTTGTCAGCTGCAACTGCCATAGGCATTGCAGTACTGATTGAGACTATCAAAGATCCAGCTCATACATAACACACTGCGGTATGTTCACTATTGGTACTTTCTCTCTTGGTCCACTTTCCTTCTTGGTCCCCTTTCCTTTGGTCCACTGTCTCTCTTGGTCCACTCTCTCTTAATCTACTGTTCCTTACACATACAAGAAGGAACCAAAAGGGTGTAACAAGCCGAAAGGAGATTAAGGTACTCATAAAACTGAACAACTTTACCATGGAACATGGATCGAAGTATTGAAAAAAAATTAGCCCTCCATAGTAAAGATGGGCAATTTTGTATGGAAGATATATCTGTTTTTAATATTTCGACCAATTGATTGACATATTCGAGTCATAAGTACTTTGACCTTCTTTCGGCTTGTTAAACCCTTTTTGGGACTCCCTATACACATATGGCGTAGGGCTAAAAGTTGTGCTGCAGCTACCCTGACGGCTGCAACTGCCGTAGGCATTGCAGTACTGATTGAGACTATCACAGATCCCGCTCATACACAACACACTGCGGTAAGTACTTCCCTTCTTTGTCCACTGTCCCTCTTGTTCCATTGGCCCTGTTAGTTCGCTGTCCCCAAGGATATTTTCTTTCCCCCTTGGTCCACTGTCACTCTTGGCTCCCTGTCCCTCTTGTTCCACTGTCCCCATTGATTTTCTTTCCCGCTTGTTTTACTGTCCCTCTCGGGCCACTGTCACTCTTAGCCCACTGTCTCTTAATCTACTGTTCCCTACACATTTGGCTTAGAGCTTTTCCATTTTACCATTTACTCCACATTCTGAATTTGACCATTTTGCCTATGGTCCACTTTCCCTGTTTAGCACTATGTTTAAGTGGTAAGATTATCCTAGCCAGTCAAAGAGATCAGTTGATATTTTTAGCTAGTGCACTTCTTCTTCTTCTTCTTTCGTGTCGATGACTCAAATGTATTTTGACCAGAAATTAGCCACGGCTACAGCGCTGTCGGTGGCGTCATACAAGTCTGACAAGGTGCAGGTATTAGGGCACTGACTGCAAGACTTTTTGTTTTGTTTCTAATATTTGCAATGTATTTACTATTTGTTTCTTACAGGTCCAAATCGACAACCACCTCAAATACATCCTGGGAATCGAACTGACGACCGCCCAGACCATCGTGCCCACACCGGAGGCCAAGGCACGCCAACTGTTCACTCCAAAGCAAGAATTGGAAACTATGCTCGAAAATATGACGTTCAAGAAGCTACGAATAAACTCTAATCAAACCAGTCCTACTTCAGACGTGGCAGGGTTTAAATGTCCAGTGTTTTTAAAACATGTGTCTGATTGCACTTGCTACGCGTGTGACAATCCTTACAGTCTGATTTTGGCGGCCAAGTCGGCTGAACTAGAAGCATCCATGTATTTCAGGGCAAAAGAATTTGACATCGCCAGAAATTACTTCGAAGGTACTCTCAAATGCCTTAAACTCGTGCAGGAAAAACTGAAGACCACTTTCTTTTCTAAAGGTGAGAAGTATTTGCGAGAGATCGTTAAAAAGATTTATAACGACGAATTTGTCGAAGTTCAAATAAGAGCGTTGATTGAATCGGCATTTTTTGAGCTGTCACAAGGAAACTATAAGATTGCCGATGAACGAATTGTGTCAATACACGAAATTTTACAAGATAATGATAACATCAATCCGTACCTAAGAAACGAAATATTAAATCTAATGACGTCTTCAGCGCACATACAGAAACAAACCAGAAAACAGATTTCTGATACTAATCTAGAGGCAGACTTTGAAAATCTTAAACTCTCGCCGACCAAAACTATCGAAGTGATAAAAACACCTGAAGGAAAAGCTAAAAACCCACCAAAAATACCGATACTTAAAGTGCCTAACGAAGAACTGCCGAACACTAAACGCAGAGTCATAAAACTAAACTTTGACGAGAACAGTTCCGATGAATTCGAAACAGGAACTAAGAAAAGAACATCAAAGAGAACAGAATTCAAAATACCAGTTCCGGTAACAGCTAAACCGGTTCTCGAGACTATGACGCCGACTCCCGCAGCCAGGAGTAGGAGAAAACCGGACATACTCGTCACTCAACCATCAAAAGACGAATCTAGTACGTCACTATTCGAATTCGCGACTCCAAAGCCAAAAGACGCGAATAAAAGCGAATTCTTTACACCAGTCGACACTCCCGGCGACCAATTTTTCACGCCGATGTCGACATTAAAAACCTACAGCAAAAAAAGTCTGAGACACGGCATAGTTAAGAACTTGGAAAGTGAATTTGCTACTCCTAAAGCAGAAGCCAGAAATACCGACAAAAAAGGCAGAGATGTCAAAACCATAGACAAAGGTGTCAAAACTATAGACAAAGACGACAAAACTATAGACAAAGACGTCAAATCCATAGACAAAGACGTCAAAACTATAGAAAAAAAAGACAAAGCTACAGACAAAGAGAATCAAAAATCAAATACTTCTATCCCAAAGAAAAAGGTTGAAACGGGCTCACTGAAGTCTCTGAAAGACAAGAGAAGTTTGAAAAGGGCAACAAGTCCTGGGAAGTTGGTGGAAGACAAAAGAAAAGAAGAAGAAGAAAGAAAACTGACCAGGTCTTCCAGGCTACGGAAGCCAGTGAAATTGAGTCTTGATGATGGTGAAAAATGATAGATAAGTAGTAATTTAGCTAGCGATGTTTTTTAGATAGGAAAAAATGTTTAATGTATTTCATCAATAAACATATGTTTGTAATTCAACTTTTAATTCAATTTATTACTAATGGCGGCGATGTGGCGCAGTGGTAGTGCGACGGCCTGCGGTGCAAAGGTTCCGGGTTCGATCCCACAAATTAGGTGTGCCACACGAAGAAAATAAAAAAACTACCTGTTCGATACTTGCGCTACAGTGTCATATAGTAAAAATCCGCTTCTGTCCGATTGAAGTACAAGTAGTTACGTATATTTACCGAACATCGTATTAGTCAAAAATAGTTCAATGTAATTAAAGATAGCAAAAATTGCTAAAAGTGGCCACTTTTAGCAGTTTCTCTATCAGAAACTACAGCGATATAACTATTATTATTACAACATTCTATAAATAAGCTTCAGCATCTGTACTTACATACATACATACATACACATATCACGCCTATAATCCCTTGCGGGGTGGGCAGAGCACATCATCATCATCATTGGCCTCACACGTCTGTGACAGACGATTTAATCAGTGTCTGAGGCAAGACTTTTCATGGCTGTATAAGCCGATACGGGAGCGGCATAGTTTTCCGCACGCTCTACAAGTGAAGGTGGAATTTGAGACTGGCACATGCATGTTTAGATGACGTTTTTGCCTTTTGTTAGCGAGGTCAGAAAACCAGGCATTATCGTGTATTTTACGCCCATCAAACACACGCTTACGCCATTCGTCCCTATCCTCAGCAAGCTTCTCCCAGCTTTGATGGTCCATGTTAAACGCAGCCATGTCCCAGAGCAGAGCACAAACGGACATTCACGCCACGTCCGACAAACATTTGAGGGTCATCTGTACTTCAATCTGACAAAATCGGATTTTAGATAAGCTATGTACGTTTTCATCCAGCTATGATTTTTTTAAGTGATGAGAGCGCTAGTTACGCGCAGGAATCCCCGTCAAGAATTTACGACTACACTCGCCTTAAGTAAGAAACACTGGTAATGGTGGTGGCACGAGTATGACAATTGACAACCATAATACTCAGTCAGCGAAACGAAGTTCTCAGGCACCAGCCAGTTAAAAATATTTATAGATAAAATAAAACCAGTAAAGAAAACAGTTTTTGAGCAGAATATTTATTAAAATGTAAACTATTTTACACTGTACAGAGATCATTAATTAATTACCCGTCATCCTAATACCTATTACATAATAATATTAACTGGTAAGGTGCTATTCCGAACCGAGCGGCCGACGTCGCGTCGGCCGGCCGCCGCGGCATGTGCAGTCGGCCGCTCGGTTCGGATAGTATCCCATACTAATCCATACGAACAAGTAGTGCCGCGGCGCCCAAGGTCGGCCGCCGCGGCATATGCTGTCGGCCGCTCGGTTCGGAATAGTACCTGTATCTGTATTATCTTGAGGCGAGTGTAGCCGTCAACGACCTCGACAGTGGCGCCACTTCAACAAAAACAAAGTTTTCTCTCTATACAAACAATCTATTAGAATATCCGATGCCCAAGTTTTTAGTATTATCCTTAAGTAAAATTAGAACCTGCAAACTCAATGAAATATTCGCTGCAATCAGAGTTATGGAAAAAAGTACCTAAAAACGGCCACTTTTGGTATTAATTACCATAAATTTAATTACAGCGAATATTTCATTTGAGTCTGCAGGTTCTAATTTTACTTAAGGATAATACTAAAAATTGGGCATCGGATATTCTGATAGATTGTTTGTATAAAGAGAAAACTTTTTTTTTGTTAGGTGGCACCACTGTCGAGGTCGTTGACGGCTACACACACCTTTAGATAAATTTAAACGTGTTTAAAACAACAACACACAATAGTCCACTGCTAGACATGGGTCTCCCCTATTGGGATACTATACAGGGTAATTTTTTATTCACTTCGGATATTTTACAGGGCGATTCTACTCATGATTCTGAACAACCTTTATTATGGGGTCACCTGCGAAAACGCGAAAAAAAAACCAGCTGTTCCATACATTTTGTTCGAGTAGGTACGAATTTTTCTATGGAGCAGCTGTTTTTTTTTCGTGATTTCGCAGGTGACCCCATAATAAAAGTTGTTCAGAATCATGAGTAGAATCACCCTATAAAATTTCCGAGGTGAATAAAAAATAACCCTGTACTATAGTATTATACGTATCACGCTTGGCAAGTGAATCGGCGAGCGCAGTACAAGATATTGCTTTCACAGGGAACGCTGTTGCCCAATACCTGGATGAATCTATCCCTTGCTTTTTACGACACCCACGGGTTGTATATCCTAATCAATCAAATCGTCCAGATACATTCCATCCTGTTTCTTGACTTTATCATGCTTTTTCATATGTTGGTTCATTTTGCTCCTGGTGATGAACTTTTTTTTACACACATTACATTCATGAGGTCTATCGCCTAAATGCATTTTCATATGCACAACTAGATTGTTCTTCTGTGTGAATGCTTTAGGGCATAACTCGCAAGGATACGGCTTTTCGCCGGTATGCACTTTAATATGACGATCTAATTCACTTTTCCGGTAGAATTTCGACGCGCACTCGTCGCATTGGAAGTTTTTTATGCCTTGGTGTTTCAGTATGTGCGTTGCTAGGTGGCCTGTGGACAGAAATGATTACAAGTTAAGGCGAGTGTAGTCGTGAACGGCCTCGACAGTGGCGCCACTTCACAAAAAAAAATATCTTTATACAAAAGTCTATCAGAATGTTCGTTGCTCATGTTTCTAGTATTATTCTTAAGTTATTTCTCCAACAAATTTAATGAAATATTACGTATTAATAAAGTTATCAAATACCAAAAGTGGCCAATTTTAGGCACTTTTTGCCATAACATTAATTCCAGCGAATATTCATTGAGTTTGCAAGTTTTCTTCGGGATAATACTAAAAACTTGAGCAACGGATAGTACGTTATTGATATTGTTTGTATAGAGTTTTATTTTTGTGAAGTGTCGAGGCCGTTCACCACTACACTCGCCTTAAACGGCTATTACACTAGTCTGAGTACCATGCACGGACCGGCATACATAGCTGGTTATTACATGAGTGTCATTTCCATGAACTCATGATAACTAGCAATGTATTCAGGAACAGTGTAATATGGGTCTTAATTGTGTTTGCAAATGTTGATTGCTTCAAAAGTTCGCGCCACGAAAGACGGCCGGCGCGTAAAAGTTAACTAAAGGTAGCATAGAGCCACAAAATTTACAAAAATATCGACGTGATATACAGGGTGTAACAAGCCAAAAGAAGATCAAGGTACTCATGAAACTTAACTTTCTCCATAGAACATGAACGAAAATATTTTTTTGATTTTGACCTCCCATACAAAATAACCAGGGAAAGTTGTTCAGTTTACTTTTATCTGCTTTCGGCTTGTTACACCCTTTTTGCAAAAATAATCATATGCAATATAGTGTTAAATTATATAAACGTGTTTCTTGTTAAGATAGACTTTATTAGGATGTTACTTTTGTACGATTTCTTTCCTAAAGGGTGAAATGTTACTAGTGACCGATAGCAAAATCTGGCGGGCTAGTGATAAGTAACAACTTTCCTCAAGCAACATAGGTTGTTATATGACAAAAATACTATAGAGTTTCCATAGTAACTCAAATCAGCTGATCGGTAATTTTGTATGGGATGGAGTGCCAATATATTTTTCGTATTTCGACATATGTTCCTGCGAGAAAATGGTTAGTAGCGGGCGGCTGGTTAGAAACTAAGTGTACCTGGTTGCGAGTAAGTGTTGCCACAATAAGTGCACATGTACGGTTTCTCCCCGGTGTGTGTCCGCATGTGTTTCTCGAGCTCAGCGTTGGTTTTGAAGCTTTTCTCGCACTGGTCACACTGACGGATCTTTGGGGCTGTCCTGCGGCGGTATCTCCTGCAATTTGTTTCAACAATAGATTAAGTTATGTGTCTGTACAGAATTGTTATCTACAATGCCATGTGATGTCGGTTCAGAATAGCATCACCCCATTCGAGGGTTACATGTGTTTCAATTTTCAATTTCATATTGATGGCTGTTTACGCTCTGCCTATCCCGCAAGGGATTATAGGCGTGATATAATATGTATGTATTTAATTTACACACATCACAGCAGCCAATAGCATTGCTGCTGCTGAACATGAGACATACATGAGACATTATTATTATTGTAATAATAATTTGTCAATAATAATAATGTATTTTACAATAATAATTTGACAATGATAAAGCTTTATTTCCAACATTACTATATATTTCTTTGTATTATTTTGTTTTCTTTTTTTTTTGTTAATGCTTGGCCATAAGACATTACCCATTTATAAATTAAATGAATGCAAAAGCCTTAATTGCTGATGAAATATTAAAATTTAACTTGGTTATGTTTAAATTAATTGCACATCAGTCCTTTTTATCAGTGTGTCCTGATGGCACATAGGCCTCCTTTAATGCCTTCCATTTATCTCTGTCCCTGGCTGTTCTTAGCCAGAGTGAGCCAGCAACCATTTTCAGATCATCGGCCTATCTTTTAAGCCCTCTTTTCACCCATTTTTCAGGTGGCTGCCTTAGCATATGGCCAGTATTTTTATTTTATTTTTTTTATAATAAAATTACCTGACTGCTTTTCCTTGGTCACAATCACTATCCTCCGATGATATCTCAATGATTTCACAGAGTGGCTCCAGATTCCCTCCCGCTGTTTCAGAATTAACTCCCGTACATTCTACTTCTGTGGTTGGTTCTGTATTGGTGGTTTCGACAAGTGCTTCCGGTATGGGGTTGCTGGCTTCCACCTCCATCTCTGCCATTTTGCTTAAATTCCTTGAAATATATTGCCTGTAATATAATTAAAAGTATAATAAAATGAGAAATTTTATATATCTATATATGCCGAATCTGATAATAAAAACTAAGGATAGGCAAGTGATTGATTTTTCTTATGGCTATTAGCCCACTCCAGAATCGAACCAGGGACTTCCAGACACTGAATTCAGTCCTCGTCGGTTAAGAGTTTTGCGTGAGCCGTAGCAAGAGATACTAATCTAACCCGGCGTCAAAAACACACAATATTATTAAAGTATTTCGTTAAAATGTAAACGCGATAACCTGCTTCACACAGCAGAAAAAAGTTATCTATCTTTCTGTGACAAAAAATGCTTACAAAAGGAAGTAAAAACACAGTACAGTAAGGTCACTTACGTTTTACGACAAAAACTCGTATATATTGGTCAAGTACCCCAAAAGTTTCCACTGATAACTCAAACTAGACCTAAGCTTCTATTTGAATATGCTTGTTATTTCATAATTTAAAGATTTTATGATAAATTACAATATAATTATTAGTACCGATGCGGTCCAAAACAACACACAGATACGTCAAAAGAAAGAAATGTCACTGTCACTTGAGAGAAAGAAATAAAATATCATATGAAAGAGAAAGCATTATCACGAATATATGTGAATAATTCACAGTGAATTTATTGTCATCTCTTTCTGTCTTATAGGTGTCTCATTCTTAAAAAATCCTTAGTGACGTACCTTTCCCCGAATTACCGGTATCGATACTAATAACCGAAAATGTAACAGCTATTCGTACGCGCTGTAGCATCGTGTATTTTTTCTCGGTTTCGGAGAATTTTTAAATATAAGTTACGCTCTTTTACCCTCCCCCCCTCTCTCTCTTTTCGTGTGGGACACCGATTCTTCCAACGACCCGATGAACCGGTGTCATAGTTTTTCAACCGCCTACTAGTAGTGGACCTCTGACATGGTTGTGTAACAACCGCCGTCTAAGTTATCAATATCATAGACAGCAACCGGGACTGACGGCTTAACGTGCCCTCTTAAGCACGGAAGCATCTTTATTTTCGGACAATCAAGTGGTTTAGCCTGCAATGTCCTAACCAGACTGGGAACATATTCACTGATACATATCAACTTTGTGAGTGCCCCACCGAGAATCGAACCCGGAATCTTTGCGGCGCAGGCACTCGCACTACCACCACTGCGCCACATCGGCCGTCATCGAACCCGGAAAATTTGCTTTGCAGACGCCGATACATGATGGCTTAATCGTCTTCCTTGTTTCTAGTTGATATCTTGGCAGGCCAGATATATCACTTATTTATAATAATAATAATTCGTTTATTTTCAGACAATTACGTAGTCCATAGATTGTTAGTATTAAGACAGTTTAAAATAGGTTGCATATGGCATTCATTATTGATGACATTCCGTCATTGTAAAAAAAGAAATTTGTTTATGTAACACAATTTTCTCCTATTACAGCTGTTCTCCTGTTACGCTAGTTCTATTATATACTCTTTGACAGCTGTAAGGGACAGCCCCCTGATAGGGTGCATTCAGACCATGGAACTGAACAACTTCCCATAAAAAAATATTTCAGGAAACGGCAAATATTGTCAGGAAATGCAGTCAGCTGATTGTGATTTTGTATGGGAAGATGAATTTATTTTCACGTGTCCTGACATATGTTTAGGGGAAAGTTGTTCAGTTTCATGGTCTGCACCCACCCTATCTGTATTCGGAGGGCTGTCCCTTACACCCTGTATAACAATTTTGTATTTTGTATCCGTGTACTTCTAATCTGGTTTAATGTCTGTTCAGTCGTGCACGTACCTACTTACCTAACTATAAATATATATTTTACTCGTGTTCTCACGCACGTATAAGATATGAGAAGTGAAACGTCCATCAACCTTGCTCATACATACATACCTACATGTATCAGTATCACGCATCCCTTGAGGGATAGGCTGAGCGTAAACGGCCGTATAAAAACAAACATTTACGCTACGTCTGACAAACACTTGTGGGTCATACAAGTTGCTCTTATAAAATTGTAATACTTACACATGATCTATCGAGTCCCTAAATCAAAAAAATGGGGTGATGCTACTCTAAGCCGACAATATTAGTAGTAGGCGGTTGAAAACTCTGACACCAGGGTTCATTGGGTCGTCGGACGACTCGGTGTCCCACACCAAAAGAAGAATCACGTGTGCAAAACCTTGTTCCTTGTTAATCCGCAGCGCATCAACCTTTGAGGGATCAATACTGGTTTTTCTTATAAACTGTATTACTACTACCTACTATCATAAGAATAGATAATAATACTATACGCAATAGTATTATATTATCTGTGCTGCTACTACTACTTTTCGTATGGGACGTTGAGTTGTCCAACGACCCGCTGTATTAATAAACCAGTTTAAGTTGATTCCTTATAGAATAGTTTGGACTGTTGTACCTATGTAAGTACCTACCTGTACATACTAGGAGTAACAAAAAGGGAAAAAAAGTGAAACTGAACAACTTTCCCATAGAACATACAGGTAGAAATATTATGAAAAAGAATTGGAGGTCCTCCCATATTAAATTAACCAGCTGATCGGCAATTTTTGTATGGGAAGTAATTTTTTTTATTTTTGATTATGACTAAAGTTGATTAGTTTCATTGTTAGTCCCTTTTTGTTACGCCCGCCCTGTATATATAATAGGTAACATATCAATGGGGTGTAAGTTAATAACTCTTCAATGGTCTACCCTTATCAATACGTGACCTGTGGCCAGAATCTCAGATTAGGCCCATATCTCGTTTTTGACATTATCAGCTGAAAATGACAGATATTTAGCCGCTCGCATGTGCGAATTTACAATATGATCCTACATTGCTGACTCTAAAGAAACCGAGTGTGATTTTGGAAAACAAAATCCGTAATATATACGGCTAAAACCGTAACCGAAGCCAGAACCTCTCTCGTGCGAGATATGGCCTCAGATTTGGCCCCCTGATAACCTACCTACCTACCCGCGTGCCGCGTTAGTTTTCCATCTCACTCATTTCATTACCTACTCATATACATATCCACAAAAAAATATAATGGATTGATTTTGCACAACTATTACTCATGCATCACTTTAAAACATTTTTAACGGATTTCATTCGTTCGGTTTTTACCTTGTTATTGCAATAAAAGTTACACATGGTTCAGGCTGTTTGACAACGTCAAACCGTATGAAGAATATTTAAACATTGTCTAAACACACTTCTTTGATGTTTAAATACTTAATTGTGGGCAACTTACTATCTAACATTCGTGTTTTTATAACAAATTAAATAAAGGAAATGTGCCGTGTGATACCGTCTTAGAATAGCATCACCCCATTTCTTTCCCGCGCGTGTCGTAAGAGGCGACCAAGCGACTTGAAGGTTTCATCACGTGTGGTGTTACAATTTTAGGCGACAGGCTGACAACCTTGTCACTGTACCTAGAGATACACGGAAACATCTCTCAAATATTTGTCAGACGTTCATGATGTGTATGTAAGTATGTCTTTGGCTTCTAACTACTCGTTGATATTCGTAAATGAAATACAAATAGGCGGGTAAATGAAAAATATTTATTTGAAATTAACTGGAAAATACAATACTTCCTACAAACGAATTGACATTATACCTACAATATACATATTTAAATTAAATCTAATTATAGAATCACACTTTTGCAATTTTTACAGCCTATTTTTTGTACATGACAAAAATCGCCATTCTTAAGGGTTGAATCCCATACGACTGTATATCCCTCTAAAACTCCGAAATTAATTTTCAGTGTTGCCAGGAACTAAAAAATGCTACTAAAATGGTAGAATTTTACACTAGTGAGTATAGTTTTTAGAATGGCATTTATTAATATTTAGACGACTTTCTGCAGGTATTCGTCGAACAGGTATAGGGCGAGGGAGAGGTCTTGGCCGTTGTTGGCTGTGATGAACTTCTTCAGGTCGGTGGTGTGGCCGGCCAGGTTCCTGATGGTCTTAGCGTGGCCTTCGATGAATTCTTCCTCGAGGTAGTGGGTGATCTAAAAAAAAAGATAAATGTATGAATTTTTGGTTCATCATGTAAATAAATAAATATCCTGGAAAATTCACACAGCTCCATCTAGTCCCAAACTAAGCAATGGTTGTACTATGGGAACTAGATGGCAATTATTAAAATTCGTGAATTTTTGGTTTATCATATATTAATTTTTCATCAATTTGAGTCTAGTTTAACTTAGTATTAATTGTTATTTGTTCTTTTATATTACCCTTGTTTAATTTTATATAAATTAATAAATATCCCGGACAATTTAAACAGCACCATCTAGTCCTAAATGCCTGTACTATGGGAACTTGATAGCTGATATTAATACTTATATACTTTTTTTTGTAAATAAATACATATTATACATAGCAACACCCAGACTAAATACAAATATCTGAAAATGACTTAACAAATATTTGTGTCTTGTGCGGATCGAACCCACAACCCTCGGCGTAGCAGGCAGGGGTACTATCCGTTACGCCATTGGCCCAGTGTAATATAATAAAGTTACTGTGTGTAAAAAGTGTGGAGGAGCTAGACTAACAACGCCAGCACAATAATTATTGTGAGTGAAGCGATCTAGTAATTTCATACATATATATATCCCGTCTATTGCTTGCGGGGTAGGCAGAGCGTAAGCCGCCGTAAATCGGTCACTTACGCTCCATCTGACCAATATTTGAGGGTCATTCAGAAAATCGTTTATCACCATAGCGTGACAAGGTGTCAGCCGGCCGCTTAAAATTGCAATACACATGCCAACCTCGAGTCCCTTAGCCACCTTTTACAATATCCTAGAAGGAAGAAATAGGGTGATGTTATTCTAAGCTGGCATCAAACGGCATAGTAATTTCACGTTACAATACAATATTGCGATTAAAGCGAGCTCGTTGTTTCACTTGAGAGGAAATACAAGAGGGAGAGGTGATAAGTGAGGGAAAGGCTACACTGCGCTGCGCGAAAACAAAACTGATTACACTGTTTTTTTTTAGTTCTGGATTCAACAATTTTAGCCCCGGGGCTATGAAATCTACACCTGACTGTATGGTGGGGAGCAGGAGCTCACCCGGAATAATTTTGTGGTTGTTCAAACAACAAGCCCAATCGACTGAGCTTACGATTAGTTCTGGGAAGAACAGATCGGACTGAATCTACCCGGCACGTGCCGGTAGTTCCCGAAATGGGGAACAAATGAGAGACCTCCGCGCCGGTTGCTTGAGGAGCTTGTGGAGTGTGATCTACTCGCAATGGCTGCAGCAGTGGCTACTGTGATGTCGTCATCCTATTCCGAAAGGACGTGTCTGGGACGGTACTGATTACACTGAACACTGATACGTACCTCAGGGTCATGAAGCTTCTCGCTGTTCTTGGTGGCCTCCTTGTGGATGTGGAAGGCGCGCTCGGCGATCTCCTTCTGCGTGTCGAGCGCCTTCGCGAGGGACTCCAACTCGTTCAGCTCAACGGTGAAGTTGCGGTCGGCCGCGTCGTGCGGGGAGCGACGCGCGAAGTCCATCACATCACCTGGAGGCAGGTATAGAAGATTTCTTAGTAAAATTATAGTAATGTCGGCTTATTCTTAGTTTAGGAAATGGACAAGCCACATTACTATTTTGTTTATGTGTACCTAATTGTAATTAAGTTTATTATTAAAGAATTATCTTATAGGTGAGGAGATTATTTGTTTCTTAATAACGACTTGATAACAATTTTAAACGTATTTAAGTTGTGTTTGTTTTAAACTAGCGGCTTGCCCCAGCGGATTCACCCGCTGCTAACCGTTTTCCGCGGGAATAAGACATTTTAATGTTAATGAAGAGTAATGTAGGATTCTAATGGTAAAAGAGTTTTTAAATCGGTCCAATAGTTTCGAAGCCTATTCAATTTAAACAAACTATCAAATTTTACCTCTTTATAATTTTCCTACGTAGCTATGTTTATTGTGAATATTGTGATGAGTAATAGTTGTACAAACCCATGAAAATGAAAATATTACTATTTTATTGTTTATATCCATTTATTTGAGTATGGTTTTCACAGCTGCCAAATCCGATCTATTGATCATCGTAATCAGTCGCTGGCAATTTGATGATTGGATCGGATTGGACGGCCGATGTGGCGCATTGGTAGTGCGACATTATGCGACGGAAAGATTCCAGGTTTGAATCTCGGTGGGGCACTCACAAAGTTCATATTATCACTTTGTGACTTTGTTTCCAGTCTTGTTAGGGCATTGTAGGCTGAACCACCTGATTGCCCAAAAGAAAGATGGTTCCATGTTAAGCCGTCGGCCCCGGTTGCTGATGATTAATTAGAATGCGTTCGATACACAACCATGTCAAAGGCCTACTAGTAGTAGTAGGCGGTTGTAAAACTGACAGCAGGGTTCCACGAGTCGTTGAAATAATTGGATGATGAATGAATCGTACCTCTCATAGTGATATGCTTGATGAGCTCGATGGTCTTCTGCCACGATTCGTCAGAGAGCTTCCTGAACAGCTTCCCGAAGCCGGCGCGGTTGGTCTGGTAGTTGTTGAAGTACGCGGACGTGAGCAGGTACTGGTAGGACCGCTCCAGGTGGAGGTTGGCGTAGGCCTGGAGTTCGCCGGCGACGTTGTTGCGCGTGTACTCGCCGTACAGCGCGTTACAGCGGGGGAGGCCTGGATGAACAAAAGAAAGTGGTTTAAAGAAACTATCGCCATTTTGTTTATTTATTTTCGAACTGACACTAACAGTCTTAGCCATACATTTAAGCATTGTTATTACAAACTAGATCATAGATATCATAATCTATTAAAATAATACTACTTCTAATAAAACATTCTTCTAGAAATGTTGGTTATTTCATTTCATTTCGAAATAATTATCCTGCAGGTGCTAGGAATCAGTTCTTATTAGACGAAAATTTGTATTTACTGCACCCATACTACGATTAACTATTCATTACTACAAGCTTGGTTTTGCGCTATTCGAACGATGCTTGCAAAGCTATTGCATCTTTTATCGACAATAGTCCGTTCAATATCTACAAAAAAGTTCAAGTTGAAATACCTACTTTGCTCACTTGACTTGTGTTATTTTTTTTATTAACAAACGCCGTATACGGAACGGAATTAGAACTACCGCACGAATTACAATGGTCACAGGAGCTCGAATTCCTCATTACTAGAAATTTGACCATCATTCACATTCGTAAATTAGTCTTTTACGAAATCAAATTCGCTTACTCCAGTTTTTTCGTACTTCCTTAAGAGTAAAAATCTATTTTTATTAAAACGTTTGTTATTTTGTTTTATTTAAAAGCCATTTTATTAAAATCTCTTGAACTTGTAATATTGAGACCCACCACCACCATCCCTAGCAAAATTAATTGATTTAATAAACCGAAAATCTACGACAGTGAAAAGAACCGTAATTTAAAAAGATATTGCGTCAAATTGTAGTCTTTGGTCAAATGCTTATCTTGTAATTTGATTTTGACAATCAGCAGTTTTGGAGAGATGTAAAAATGTTTCACGGCTTGATGCGAGTGGTAAGGTCACTCGTTGCGAATTCATTGTCAGAAAATAGCAGTTTTGGAACTGTGCATGCGGGATTTCAATTACTAAGGAAATCAAGCTTCATGTCCAACTCGGGTCGCGTAAAATATTCAGTTCCTAATATAAAGCTTACCTAAAGCGGAGGAGGCCTGCGAGCAGTCCATGTTGACATCCTTGTAGCAGGTGTCGGCGGCGAACGCGCCCGCCAGCAAGCAGGATAATGCCAGAAACAGCTTCATAGTTGCTCACAAATCTGTAATAAAATATTTTTATTACTTTTTCGATTAGCATAAGTAGAGTAGGAAGGCGCTTTTCACAGCCGATACAAAAGAATGGCTTTTAGCCGTTTCTATCATTAAGCAGTTAAAGAAATCAAAAAGTAGCATAGGTAATAGGTAGGTATGTTTTTCAAGGATGTAGTTTTCTTAAATAGTGAAAATATTTAAAAATCAATAAAGCCTAGATGTTTTAGTATCAGTGATAAGATAAAACTATCGATGAATAAAAAAGCACTTCCTTTTGTAATATGGATGTGTCTAAAGGAAAGCCGCGTGCTGGAGAATGACACTCTAAAAACTTACGATACGTATGTACCTAGTACTTACGATACGTATGTAACTTAATGTTACTAGGTACCTATGTAGTGAATAAAGGGGAAAATGATTGATTAATGATTAAATTTATTTATACAAAACAATTAATTCAACTGGGTACTAACTAGTACCACACTGGTACTACATTGGAACTCAACCCTTATCTGCTATTTCTATAATGTGAAATTTTCTAGAGATTCTCGAGTGTCATGTAGAGGGCGCTCAGCTTAATTGAAATGACGTTCCTTTACATGAAAATCTGCACCACTTTACAAAATATTGTTTATTTTGTATTTATGTAATCGTAATAAATTTCTTATACATTTTTTGTTTGCTTACATGAATGAGACTTAACATAATAGCAAGACGACAAGTTTATTTTGTAGCAAATCAAACTAAAAGAAATAAATGAGTAACGAACACAACACTTTTTGGCATTGTAATGCCAGCTTATGTCAACTGTCATTCTATTGGTGATTTTCCATACTTCAAACTGCGGAATACTAAACATCCAAATCCATCTAACTGACACTCTACTCTATTGAAACAACTGAGCGTTTTTAAATTGCAGAATACGGCTTTTAGCGAAATACGAAACAGACAAATTTGTCAAATTTCACTCAATGGAAACAGAACTGGGCGTATTTTAAATTGCGGAATACGGCCCCAGACCAGACTTTCCGATTCCGATCAACTGAATATTAAAACGGTAGTCCAATGTCGTACTTAAAGGATCTAAAGATTTTTATCGAACCGCAAACATCATCTGTCATTTCGTGATTGATTGTATTTATCTATAAAACTGTCTATCGTAGGTACGTATTTATTTCTTTGACAAGACAAAAGATTATTGATTTGTAAATCTTTTAATGCACGATAATGCACATTTTTTAAAGTAACAAAATCCTATCCCACTTATAAATGCGGAAGTTTGCATGTTTGTTACTTCTTCACGCGAAAACTGCTTAACCGATTGTAATGAAATTTGGCACACATAAAGAAGGTAACATGGTTTAACACATAGGATAGTTTTTATTTTATGCGGGCAACGGCCGCGGGTAACAGCTAGTATTCAATAAAAATATTAGTACAGTCGAGCACAAAAGCTTTATTTTTATTTGTGGGTACACAAATTTGGAACAGGACTTAAACGAAAATAATACTTACAGACACTGTATATATAACTATAACCTATTATTTATTTAAATTATTTCTATTCTGGCACTGTCATGTTACAATTAATTATTAAAGATTTAATACTCTAGAAGAAAATGAGGTTATAATTATGACAGTATTTTTAACTTCCTTGGGTAATCAAATCAATATGCAATTGAAACAAAAATAATACCTAATCAAAACAAAGGATATTGTCCTTGTCATTTATACAACCGTGTCGAAGAAACGACGCAATGCAAAATAAGGTTACTCACCAATATGTACGACAAAATAAAACTGTTGAATAAAACACAAAGTATGTTCGTCGAAAGTGATGCCTTTACACACACTGGCGCAGAAGGCGAACTGACGACACAAAGACTAGATCGTTACGATAAGAAGACGTCCTCACACGGGACAAAACAATATTATTGCGATTTCTCCGTATAGCGATTGGTACGGCTCGAGTACTCAGTGATAAATAAAATTAATCATCATCTGAAGTTGGTTACTTCATTGGAAGGGGTTGCCATAATTTTACTAAATTTGGAACAGAAAGCGCTTCTTTATTACAATGGTAACCAAAATAGCGCATTAAATGAGTGAATTCGCTTATTTAGAGCACTGTTTCAACGGTGAACTTCTTACAGTGATGAAAACTAGTCAGATTATTACTTCGTCTATGTTTAATATTAATCAAAATTGTGTCAATTTGATCAATCTGGTATCACTGTTTCCTCGCCCCGCACTGCGGCCCATGATCGCCGTACCATGCCCTTTGTTGAGGTTTTGTGTTTCGAGAAACTTCTTTTGATTTATTTTTAGATGATTACAGCCCTTGTGATTACCTTTCCTAGAAAATATTGTTTCGTATCAAATTGATCTTTTTTCAGCATATTTTTATCTCTAGAAAGTGGTTGTATAACCATGATAAAATAGGAAGTAAAATTCCATTAGCGGTTCGCAACACGAAACCTCTACGGTATCAATACAATTTTCCATCCTGCTCGCGCTCGGTGTCGGTGTGTCATTCTCGAAGCACTTGTCAACACGAGATGGTTTTATCGCTGCGCAGTTCATTATTTTTGTATAATTCGAGCGATTGAGTCGAAGAGTCCGAGTCATATTGCAACTGATAAGTCGCCTTCTGCGCCAGTGTGTGTAAAGGTTTGACTTCTTCTATACGTCTCACTGAGCCTACTTGTCACAAGTTAAATTCGTCAAAGTATCTGTGATCGTAATTGTAGAAAAATGAAGGTTATCCTGTTCGCCCTGACGGCGCTCCTTGCGATTTGCTCGCAGGCATTCGCTACACAGTGTGAGTATTCAATTCTTTATTTATTCATTAAAACTAAGGTTCAAAGGCCATTTGCGAAACGATGACAATTTAAAAAGAGAAGACACTGTCCATTTTGTCTTTGTTATTTTCGTTGTTACACAAACCGATTTTCATCCTATTGTTATCGGCATAAGTATCAAAATACAACAACTCCTTTGTGATTTGTTATTTTCTCCCAACTTAACCTATTTATGTACAATCGCGTAAAAAGTGCATTCTTAAATTAGAATATTTTAATTTGAGTTACAGATATACTGCACACGCCTAATGTATGAATAAGAGGTGCTTCTGTTGAATTACCCTTTAATACTGTTTTAGAACGTTACATTAAATTGAATTTAGGTGTATTCAAGGAATTGGGTTAGGTACCCTCCTATTTATTCTTCAATCATATTTATAAATGCTGTTTCATTTTAGTGTTAAACTGTTAGGTCTAATATTATTAAGACTATTTATCCTTGCTCACAGTATACCAAGGACAATTTATAAGACTAAATCCTATTTTTATTGCTTCACATATCTTTATTTGAGACCTTGACCCGAACACGCAAGGAGATTGTTCGGTAGGTATAACATTTTGAATTGTTGGGACTGGAACGAACAGGAAGTCTAGATCCTTAACATTTTGGTTACAAAGACGCCGACTACAATGCCTACATCTACCGGTCAATCACAAATTATATTCTAGTCGAACGAATCTGATATTGATAGATCTAAAAGGTTACAATTAGATTCATGAACGACGTATTGCTTACTTTAATTTATGTGGCCCTGTCATAAGCTACTACTACTATAACGGCCACAATAGTCCACTGCTGGACTAGGTCTCCCCTAACCTAATCCATATTTATCATTAGTAGTTGGCAGATGAAAGACTCTAACACCAGGATTCATCGGGTCGTTCGTCATCTCGTTGTCCCTCACGAAAGAAAGAAGATAAGTGAAAATTGCGATCGACCGAACACAGTAGTGTCTTTCCTTGAGTTATATCTGGGCCTGTCTTCTTGACATGACTCTTGCTATTGTTATTTTTAGTTTAGTTAGAAAGCAAGCTGATAAGCTAATTGTCTAATAATAAGATTGACAAGCGTGTGTCATCCAGAAGAGCATCACAAAACAACTTGATAGAAATTTAAGGCGCAATTAATTTCTTGCACAAGTTTGCAAGAGTTTAATACAAACATCGTTTTCTGTTAAGATCCCGTACCTTATGAGAACAGAGTTCTGTTTAGACGTTTACGTTTTTAACGGTGAACGTTTTAAAGGTAGACAGAAAAAGGTTATGAATAGTTATGATATAGGTTATGGTACCGGTAGGCAAAAGGTGGATAATAGCGGTACCACTTCCAAAATAATTTCGATATTGAAAATACATTGCGCTTCATTAAGCGAAGTTGCGGAATCGTAGGAGGTGTACTTAGAAATTGCTTTTGATAGCAGTAAAGGTACCTACCCTTAAATCTTCCAAAAATGTGTCATCTCATTCATTTGTATTTTAGTTATTTATTACTTTTAGCCACTAGTGAAACAAATAGCTACGAATGTAATGATATTAATCCCACTGGGATAAAAATATAACGTGTTTTAAACATGAGACTAATTGATAAATAAACAGCTATGCACTGTAATTTAATTTTCAGCTGAGAATATACTCATTTAAGTGACTGATAGCAAACAATAACTATCAAAATAATGTTAATAAATATTCCACAAGCATTGCACATAATCTATTATTTATTTGGTACGTATAGCAAGTTTGTGGGTTTATTTATAGGAAGTAATAAGGTCATGTCTGCCTTTTTGTCTGTTTCCGATAAATTTTATTAGGTATGATGGTATGATAACCAAGCCCGAAGGTTACAGTTCGCACAATTGTAGGTATCATACGTAGGTTAGGTATCAAGTATCATTATTTGCAATAAAAAAGAAAAAGTACCCTACAAATACCAGAACATGAAGAGTAAAGAAAAAATACAGTGTTAGTTACGCAAACTTTCAGGGCAAGTTCTAGACGTAAAACTGAACAACTTTATATTGGTTAAGTAAGTGTACTCTTATGATATCTTCCAAAACACCATATTCTTGCCTAAAGAAATTAAGATAAGCATGAAAGTTTCAAGTGCCATCATTCAGTTAAGTACCAGGATTAGAGCTAGACACGTTGAATGACTTATGGAGATAAAAACGTGCGTGCCTCGATTCAGTCAGATACCTAGATAGGTATAGGTATACAGTTAGATATTTAACTACGTTGCATTTGGTGTATATCTACAGCATAGTTCATTGGATGATTGATAGTGATAGACTCACATCCTCTTATCTCATATACGGCAATATAAATAAAAGTCATCATTTATGAAAAAATAGTGTAACAAAGCGCGCCAGGTTCTAAGCCAATAGGTAGCAACAATCACAAGTTGATAAGTTGCGAAATCTCTAAACGTCTGGAAAAGAACAAGGATCAATCAATCTTGACGATAAGTTTCTTGACAAGTTATTGATAAAATTTCATTGTCTATAAAATAAGATAAATATGCATATACAGCTATGAATAAAACTGTATATTTAACAACAAAACATTACTTTAAATATTTTTTACAAGGTAACTAGGAAAGAATTATTGAAGTAAATGCAGAACTCACAAGAAAAAACATACTTGGTTGGTTTATATATTATATAAGATAGTCAGTTTTGAATACCAAATTTTTATAACACTTCCCGTGTTTGGTATACAATTTTTGATATTGCAAGTAAAAAAAAAAAAGAAACAGTTTTCTTATTACTTCTTTAAACTTTTTACAGTAGCTAATTCAGAGAATATAAAAGTTCACACAAGTTCAGCGCTTCTTTAGAAGGAAAATAATATAGACCGGATATATAGATAGATGACCGATAGCGAAAACTCAAGACGTGCTGGTGACAAGGATCAACTTCTCCCAACTCCACCCTATATTTTAAGCAATATAGGATATATTATGAAACAATAAGAATTGTAAATCATCCCAAATACGTCACTGCTATACTAATTAATACAGCTGTACATAGTTTGATATCTCTGTCCTATGACCTAGACTAGAGTTAAGAGCAAACCCATCATTAATTAAAAAAAAAACACTTCTAAGTGCATGTAGGCAGGTACGTTGATTCTTATAACCATTCCTTTTGCCAATAAAGAAAGATATATTTACAATGTTGCAACTATCTTTACACGTGTTATCAACAAATATCAATGTAAGTATCAATAATTTATAATTATCGTCATGATCAAACAATTAGAAGTAAGCACGTAACAACCTGCTAAGTCGTGTTTATATGGGCTTATGATAAAAATCGGATTATTATAGACACGATGTCGTGATTTAAATTCATGATAACATTCTTAGCTTCATTTTCATGCAATACAATAAAAAATTAAAGCAATAAAATATTTATGGGCAAAAAAAACGATCACAGGACCACTTGTATTAACTGTACAATTTAATTAGGACTCAACACTTTTGTACTCGATTGTATCGTTTTTGAAATTTTAATAATGAGCGAGCACTGTTTTTAAATATTTCAATTTATTTATTCAGGAACAATACAATTATTGTGTTTAAAATTATCATGCTACAACTAACTAATGTATCACAATTTACGCAGTCAAAACTTATCAACTAAAATATATTTATCAATCAACACTTCAAGAATATCAAAATCAAGAAAGGCAAGTAGGCTTTAACACTTTCTTTTTCATACTTTATACATACATAAATCACGCCTCTTTCCCGGAGGGGTAGGCAGAGACTACTTCCTTCCACTTACTACGATCCTGGCATAATTCTTTCGCCTCCTCCACATTCATTAATCTCTTCTTCTTTATACTATAAGTAATTACACTTTATTGCACAATAAGAAAAATAAAACAGAATATAGGATATATTAAAATAAAAATGCGCAAAGTACTTTTATCGAGTAATAATTAGGTTTCAATTTGTCTACGTAAGTGTAAAGTGGTTCAAGGAAAATGAATAAACCTACCTGTAACTACCGGAAAGTCGGTGTGGATAAACATTGGATTGGAGCAAAGCAAAGCTTTTCTGTCAAGCGTGGGAAACTAATTAATATGCGTGGGAAATAATTACTCTTATAAAATGTTATCTTTTATGGTGAAAAATAAGAATTTTAGGGTTGAGTGGGTAGTACGATGATACTAGTTAAAAGAAAGAAAGAGAAATATTTCTTTAAAAACATATTGCTCGTTAATGTTCTCCAAATAAAATTATAGGCATTGGAGCTTATCCTACATAAATAGGATGAAGTTTGACCGATAGCGAAAACTCAATATACCTAGCTCCTATGTTATGAAACTACAGGCTACAAGTCTACAGGTGAAATAATACATTGCGTAGCCTGTTAATATTCCAGATTCCTAGTATCAAAATGGCTAACCGACTACGCAATGAAAATCAAATTTCACCTGTAAAATTTAAGCCAGTAGTTTGATAATATCAGGCACTGGTGATAAGATAAGAAACAACTTTCTCCGAGGACCATTAGCTCGAACGAAATACGAAAACAAAAATGGACTTAACTAGATAGTTGATATCAATACTTTTTTTTAGTAAATAAATACACATTATACACCAAGACTAAAAACAAATATCTAAAAAAAAGAATACAAAAATTTGTGCCATCGAACCCACGACCCTCGCCTCGGTGTGGCAGGCAGGGATACCATCCGGTGCCTTATCGGGTCAGTCAATGTAATAAGTTATATTATTTAGACTGTGACTTTCTAAAACAGAATCTTTTTCTTTTCTTTATTCTATAAATACATTTTACAGCATGACAGCCGAAGCCTGCACTACAAAACTAACTAGTTACATACACATTAAAAACAAAATAACACAAAAACTAAATAACATTTACACATTTTCCGCATAACAAAGACACGCTCATGTAAATTTCTACATACATACACATAACACGCCTATAATCCCTTGCAGGGTAGGCAGAGCGCAAACCGCCGCAAAAAACGGTAATTTGCGCCACGTCTGACATATTTGAGGAACATGCGGAAAATTGTGTATTGCCATAGTGACAGGTTGTCAGCCTATCCCTCGAGTCCTTTAGTCGCCTCTGTGTAAATTTCTACTTATAAATAAATGATTTGAAGCACTTAACTAATATTGGTTACTCCTTGTCCCCAGGCTCCGTAAATCCGGTGACGATCCCCACGGACTGGGTGACCATGCACGGCCGGTGTCGGCAGGCCATGCGCCAGCAGATCCAAATGGAGGTTGGAGCCTCGCTGCAGTACCTGGCTATGGGGGCACACTTCTCCAGAGACGGGGTGAGGATATAATTGATAAGGTTCTATTAACGAAAAAGGTGTATATGGCAAGTGTGGATGGGAACTTCGGAAGGGGAAGACCTCGACGAACGTACCTCGATCAAATCGGGGACGTGCTAAAGAAAGGTCAGGTCAAGAGTACCCTAAACCGACGAGCATGCATGAAGAGATTGATGAATGTGGAGGAGGCGAAAGAAGTATGCCAGGATCGTAGTAAGTGGAAGGAAGTAGTCTTTGCCTACCCCTCCGGGAAAGAGGCGTGATTTATGTAATTCCGTGCAAATACTTACAGACTGAGTTCTATTTGTAAAACTGAACAACCTATCGAAATAAACATTCATGATGCACATATTGCCGTGTGATGCCGGCTTAGAATAGCATTACCCCATTTCTTACCCTTGGGAGTCGTAAGAGGCGACTAAGGGACTCGAGGGTGTGTATTGCAATTTTAGGTAATGGGCTGACCTGTCACTATTGCGATACACAATTTTCCAAAAGGCCCTGAAATATATGTCAGATGGCGTAAATTTCCGTTTTAGCGGCCGTTTACGCTCTGCCTACCCCGCAATGGATATAGGCGTGATGTGTGTATGTATGTATGTATGTTAAATTCAGTGCAAATACTTTTAGGGTGTAGTGTAGGGGTACAACTGAACAACTTTTGCAAATAAACATATGTCGAAATATGAAAAATAATTAGACCTGTCATACAAAAATTGACAGAAACTGTGTCACTTTGTATGGGAGGTTCAATTTTTTTTTACTTTCGGCCTATATTTAACGGGAAAAATTGTTGAGTTTCACTAGTAAAACTCACTCTACAAAAATATTCGCACTGAATTTAATAGTACCTTATATACTGAGATTTTTATGGCTTCATTTTTCTGGAAATATGAAGTGATGATTTCATGATATGCACAAGGAGGATCGTATTTGTAGGTTTCTTTGGGGTGTGTGCCGGCTTAGAATTGCATCAACCAATATCTACCCGTGTGAGTGTCGTAAAAATCGACTAAGGGATAATTATCCAGGGAATGGGCAGCAGAGTTCCCTGTGAATGCATCATCTTGCACTGCGCTCGCTAATCCAAGCGTGGTAAGTATGGCAATACCCCCCAAGGAGGGAGGCCCATGTCCAGCAATGAACAATTGTGGGTGTTAGTTAATGTAATGAAAACAGTTTTTTTTTTCAAATGAAGAATGTGCAGGCCTTCTTAGACGGTACATGGAACAAATATGCTAAAATAAAATAAATTAATTGTATATAAAATAAATTAGAAAATGCAATATAACCTATTGAAATTACCTAAGTGATTCTTTTCTTTGGGAGTCAGGTTATTCTAACAAATAACAAAAACTTTCTTTTTGAATGAAGAGTGTTGAGGTTTTCTTACACGGTCAACGGAACAAATAAGCTAAACTCTTCTACCTCTTTTTTGCAGATAAACCGGCCAGGCTTTGCTCAGTTGTTCTTCGAGGCCGGTTCCGAGGAGCGTGAACACGCCACCAAGCTGATTGAGTACCTGCTCATGAGAGGAGAGCTGACGTCTGATGTGTCTTCATTGGTTACTGTCAGGGTGAGCGTTTTAGTCATCTCTCTCTTGGCCTCACGCGTCTGTGACAGACGATTTAATCAGTGCCTGAGGAAAGAATTTTCATGGCTGTATAAGCCGATAGCCGTTTAAGTCTTATCGGCATCATTTTACTATCTGTCCATTGTACAAGCTGTAAGAAAACGAACTGCGTTCCTAAGGGATGAACCAGTATGATCCTCAAGGAACATAGACCAGAATATGAAAAAAAAATAGACCTCACATACAACCAGACTTAGGTAATTAGATCTCAAATACATTTTGTATGAGAGATCTATTTTTTTTTTCATATTTCGACCTATGTTTCTTGGGGAAAGTTCTTCAGTTTTATGGGCTGGTACATTTCTTGAAAGGAACGCAGTACTTTTCCTTACACCCTGTAAAGGATACTAGCGGTTTCACCCGCTGCTTCCCGTTTGTGAGAATAAAGCATTTTCCCCTGGTAAAAGGTACTTAAAAACCTTCCGCTTGAATCACCCCTTCTATCTAAGGACCGGATTATAGTCAGGCCGCTTCCGCACCGCAAACTAAATTGGTTACGTAGTTTTGAAGATCTAAGTATACATTGGGACAGCGGAAAGCGACTTTATTTTTACACGACTGCCCAACCAAAAAAGGAGTTAAGAGTTCATGTATGTATGATTTGATGATTCTTTAAAGGACTGAAACTCGTTAACCACTGAACAGATTAGAATGCAATACACACCCTCGAGTTGGCAGCCCAACCTGTCACTATGGTGATACACAATTTTCCGACGTGGCGTAAATGTCCGTTTTTGCGGCCGTCTACGCTATTTATTTACTATTTATTTATTTATAAAATTACAATATTATAAGCTTACAGACTAAAAATCCAAAGCTAAACAAAACACTTAATTTAGTGGGTAATTATTAAAATGTATGTACAATTTTTTACTTAATGCACTAAAGCTGTCATTAAATAAATCTAAGTCCGTGTCTGGGGAGAGAATAACAGAGTTGCCTACTCCGCAACGGATAATAGGCGTGATGTGTGTGTGTGTGTGTAAAATAAGCAGGACTGTTATAATTGTTTCTTTACAATTGACAGCCGCCCCCCCGCAAGACCTGGGAGAGTGGAGTGGACGCTCTGCAGCACGCGCTGAAGATGGAGACCGAGGTGACCAACAGCATTCGCAACGTCATCTCCGCCTGCGAGAGCGACCCAGAGTTCAACGACTACCACGTAAGTTTATTGCTTAGGTTCTGGTTCCGATTCCCGGTGGGGTACTCACAAAGTTGATTCACTTTGTGAATTTGTTCCCAGTCTGGTAAGAACATTGCAGGGTGAACCTTGTCCGTTAGAAAGATGGTTTCGTGCTTCGGAGGACACGCTATGCCGTCGGTCCTGGTTGCTGTCTACGATTACTTAGACGGTGGTCGTTTGTCAACCATGTCACAAGTCACTAGTAGTAGTAGGCGGTTGAAAAACTCTGACACAAGGGTTCATCGTGTCGTTGCCATATGATAAATAAATAATCGCCTCAGAAGACCCATACAAATAGAATTTCATAAAAATCGTTTTGAGATGTTTCCGAGATCCCGATTATAAATAAATAACTAGGTAACAATAATATTTTCTTGAGTGTGCACAACTATTACTCATCACAATAAAACAACAACGTAGGAATTGTAAAATCCAAAATTAACACAACTTTTTGTTTAATATTGTTTCATTGTGATAGTAACACTATGCCTTCGGGGGCAGGTGTATGTGTGGCACGTAGCGTTGTGTGCAAGATAAGTTATCTTTAGTTGATTAAACATGAAAATAAAATACCGAAATGGCGTGTGATGCCGGCTTAGAATAGCATCACCCCATTTCTTTCTCGTGGGAGTCGTAAGAGGCGATTAAGGGACTCGAGGGTGTGTATTGCAATTTTAGGCAATGGGCTGACAACCTGTCACTATGGCGATACACAATTTTTCGAATGACATACTCATATCATATCACGCATATAATCCCTTGCGGGGTAGGTACCACATTTGACAAATGTTTAAGGGTCATTCGGAAAGTTGTTCCGAATTCCGAATGACCCTCAAATATTTGTCAGACGTGGCGTAAATGTCCGGTTTTTTGCGGCCGTTAAGTCGCAAGGGATTATAGGCGTGATTTGTGTTTGTTTGTTTGTTTGAAAATAAAATGAAATAACCGTTTCACAGCTCGTCGACTACCTGACGGGCGAATTCCTAGAGGAGCAGTACAAGGGCCAACGCGACCTCGCCGGCAAGAGCTCCACTCTCAAGAAGATGATGGACCGCCATGCTTCCCTCGGAGAGTTCATCTTCGACAAGAAACTCATGGGAATGGACGTATAAACGCCTTACAATAGAAAATCAAAATCAATTTTCCTTTTAAAAAAATCCAATTTAAGTAGTTAGTTGTGTACGCGACTGTACTTTTCTTAAAGTCCTAAAAAAAACAAAACAATTCCAAAGTACGTAGTGAGTTGTGAACGCGACTGTACTTTTTTCGCGTCAGTACAAAATCAACCGCCATCTTTTTTGCGTTTCGTTTCGAGCAGAATTTTCATATTCTAAAATTAGTTTACAACATCATTAATCCCAAAAAAAAACAATTCCAAAGTACGTAGTGAGTTGTGAACGCGACTGTACATTTCTTCGCGTCAGTACAAAATCAACCGCCATCTTGTTTGCGTTTCGTTTCAAGCAGAATAATCATATTCTTGTATTAGTTTACAACATCATTAATAGAAGTTTAGTTTATTTTTATAATGGTTTTATGTAATTTAAACCCAGAAAAAAACTCAGTTTGTTTTTATTTGTCTTTTTTTAATGTACAAAATGTATAGAATTAAGTTGAAAGTAGTGGCTATTCAAAATCATTATTATACTCAAAATATGCCATGTTATTTGATTACAGTCAATTAATATTAGTGTTTTATCGTAAACAATAAAAATACTTATCTAGAAACTAGAAAAAAGTTGTCTTTCATTTCGCAAATTCCTAATTTTAGATACATAACTGACTAGATTTTAATTTCATACTGTTTACAACTAAGGCCGTACGCTCGCTTACGCGGTTTCACGCGCGGGCCAGCCCGCGCGTGAGGCCGCCCGCGATCTCGCGGGATCCGCGCGGCGGTCTGACATCGCCGCCATTGTTACCCGTCCAAATTTAGAAGGCGCATAGTGCCTAGGTAGTTGTAATATGGCAAGTGTCGTCGTGTTCGTACGGGTTATATTATGTCGCGGGTTGCTGAAGCCGCGGCGCGGGTGACCGCAGGCCGCGTCACGGGGCGCCAATCCTGTGTTTTGTGAAATCTGGCCCGCGCGCGCCGTCCCGCGCGTGAAACCGCGTGAGCGAGCGTACGGCCTAATCAGTTTTTATTCACAATTTTATTGGGGAGTGGATCAAAGTAATCGAATGGATAAAAATCGAATGTTGTAAAAAATACACTAAAATGTGTAATTAAACCTTATTGAATTTCAATAAGTGCCATGTGATGCCGGCTTAGAATAGATCACCCCATTTCTTTTCCTTGGGAGTAAGAGGCGACTGAGGGATTCGAGGGTGTGTATTGCAATTTTAGGCGATGGGCTGACAACCTGTCACTAAGGTGATACACAATTTTCCGGATGACCCTCAAATATTTGTCAGACGTGGCGTAAATGTCCGTTTTTCGCGGCTGTTTGCGTTCTGCCTACCCCGCAAGGGATTATAGGCGTGATATATACGTGATATATTTGTATGAAATTCAAAGTTGACAGAAGCCATTATTTTTTAAACTTGCATAATTTTAAAGCGCGGGCAGGATTTGAACCTGCGACTTTCACATTACTAGTGGCGACGCCTCTTCCATCTGGGCCACCGCGACTCGTTCCTTGCCCGCCAGTTTTGCAAGTGTGTTTTAAAGCCAGTGACGCGTGGCACGGCTCCATCTACCGGGTTAGTTTTGCAACTAATACCCAGAGTTTGTCAAAAGCCATATTTATAAAATTGAATTGAATTGAAACCCTGCACTTCTCAATTGTTTTTTTTTCTACCGGGGGGGGGGGGATAAAACTGTAAAGTAATTTAGACCAGTGTGTAAAAATCGCTTAATGGTGGATAATATTGACTTTTTGCACTGGTTTTCGCGGCAAAACCATTCCTTGCAAGCTGAGAGTTGAACGATATATTTTATATCCTATCTACATTATTATTATAAAGAGGAAAGATTTGGTTGTTTGTTTTGTTTGTTTGAATATGGAATAGGCTCCGAAACTACCGGACCGATTATAAAAATATTTTACCATTAGAATCCTACATTATCCCGGATGAACATAGGCTATTTAAAGTGTCTTATTTCCGCGGGAAAACGGTTAGCAGCGGGTGAAACCGCTAGGCGGGCCGATAGTCTCTAAATAAGGTTAAACGTACCTTCTGAAACTACGAGCCGCCGTGAGCTCTCTTCAAATGCCTTCGTAAAGAGTCCTTGGTCGAAAACATATTGTTACACATCGTACACGAGAACTTTTTATCCCCTGTATGTGTTACTTTATGCCTCGCCACGTCAGATTTCGTATAAAACACATGATGACAGATGTCGCACTCTTGATTTTTCTCCTTTAAATGCACTTTTTTGACATGATTATTGCGCAAACTTCGCGTTATAAACACTTTCGAACACAGCGTACATTTGTGTTCCGGTTTAGACATCCCGTGTTTTTCGACTAAGTGTTGAACACGAAAATTTTCTTGATAAAATCTCTGCTCACAAAACGGACAAGGAAATCGGAGTTTCCTTTCGATTTTTAAATTATGAACGGTAATATCGTGTTCTCTCTTCTCAGATTTGTCTTCGAAATTCAAATTGCATTGTTTGCAAGATAACGGTCGATGCGATCGGCTTTTGTGCAAATTTAAAAAGACTAGGTTAGAAAATCCCGCGCCACAAATATGACAAACTTGTTTCTGAAAATGTTTGTTCATGTGAATGTTCAATAATCGAAACATCGTAAATTTTTGATCACAAATCTGACATTGCAGGTCTGAATTAATTTTAAACGGTACTAACAAGTCTTCGTCTAAATCGAACTTTATATCGTGTGTTTTGAGGTGATTCTTTAAACAATTCAAATTGTCCAATTGAGTTCCGCAAATATTACAAAAAATTATCGACACTTCGACTTTAACCAATCTGTTTTGTTGTATAATGATTTTCTTTTTGATATGTTCTAGGTTGTGTGCGTTATTCGTATGGTCTCTAAGAAGGGTCATGTCGGAGAACGGTTCCATACAGCAAAAACATCTGTATCTACTCTTGTTCCATTGAAATACGCAAATAGTTGAATTGGATATTAATTTGATGGAGTTTTCTCGCAGCAGAGGTCCGTTCCCGCGACGCTCCGCTATTTTCATCCAATCCTTATCAGCTTTCGATTTGACGTTTAGTTTGTCTGAAAACATAGTTATTTGTAAGTACTTGAACAACTTGCCGTGTGATGCCGGCTTTGAATAGCATCACCCATTTTTTACCCATGGGTGTCGTAAGAGCCGACGATTCGAGGGATGTATATTGCAATTTTAGGCGATGGGCTGACATACACAGTTATCTGATTGACCCTCAAGCTTTTGTCAGACGTGGTGTAAATATCCGTTTTACGGCCGTTAACGCTCTGCCTACCCCGTAAGGGATATAGGCGTGATTTATCTATGTATGTATGTTGAACAACTACTACAGCTTAACAGGTGATATTCAAATTGATTATACCCATCCAGTGGATAGAACCGTAACACACACATCACGCCTATAATCCCTTGCGGGGTAGGCAGAGCGTAAACGGCAGCAAAAGACTGACACTTACGCCAAGTATAAGTTTGAGGGTCATACGGAAAATTGTGTATCGCCAGTGACAGGTTGTCAGCCCATCGCCTAAAATTGCAATACATGCCCTCGAGTCCCTTAGTCGCCTCTTACGACTCCCACGGGAAAGAAATGGGGTAGTGCAATTCTAAGCCGGCATCACACGGCAATACCCATTCAGTGACTAAATTCGTATTTTACCTAATGAGTGGGGTAAAATAATGGCGCGTAATAATTTGGAAACATTATTTCGCCAAGTTCTCGAGTGTTTCGCGGCAACAGGGAACAAGTCACGTATTTTTGTATCGGCAACATTTATCTAGTACAAGTAAAAATCTTGTCTAAAAATAATGTTTCTCTACATGTTGGGAAACAAATGTTGCCACATAAATAATAATTTGGAAACATTATTTCGCCAAGTTCTCGAGTGTTTCGCGGCAACAGGGAACAAGTCACGTATTTTTGTATCGGCAACATTTATCTAGTACAAGTAAAAATCTTGTCTAAAAATAATGTTTCTCTACATGTTGGGAAACAAATGTTGCCACATAAATAATAATTTGGAAACATTATTTCGCCAAGTTCTCGAGTGTTTCGCGGCAACAGGGAACAAGTCACGTATTTTTGTATCGGCAACATTTATCTAGTACAAGTAAAAATCTTGTCTAAAAATAATGTTTCTCTACATGTTGGGAAACAAATGTTGCCACATAAATACGCGCCTCAAGACAGACTTTTAAGTAGTTTTTACCTACAGGGTGGGGAAAAGTAAACCAGTGGACAAACAAAACTAAAACTATAATATTAGTACGGATTATAACTCAATGATTGAAGTGTGATATTTATGTTATTTTTGCAGTAATGAAATAAATGCAAATAAATACATACATACATACATACATATATCACGCCTTTATCCCTTGCGGGGTAGGCAGAGCGTAAACGGCCGCAAAAACGAACATTTACGCCACGTCTGACAAACGTTTGAGGGTCATTCGGAAAACTGTGTATCGCCATAGTGACAGGTTGTCAGCCCATCGCCTAAAAATGCAATACACACCCTCGAGTCCCAGTGCAAATAAATAAAAAGTTATATTCACCTTTTTCTCGATTCCTCTTCATTAATTGACCAAATTTTTTCTTAGCTTTATGTTTATTTCTCTCCATTTTAAGTATTGGTTCTGAAACAAAACAAACGCTTTATCTCCAAAATACAAAATAATTTGTGAATACATATACATACATACACATATCACGCCTTTATCCCTTATGGGGTAGGCAGAGCGTAAACGGACGTAAATTACGGTCGGTATCGCCAAGTCTGACAAACATTTGAGGGTCATTCGGAGTTGTGTATAGCCAAAGTGACAGGTAGTCAGCCTATCGTTTAAAATTGTAATACACATGTAACCCTCGAGCTCTTTAGTCACGTCGTACGACACCAACGGGAAAGAAATGGGGTGATGCTTTTCTAAGCCGGCATCACACGGTTCCAGATATTGACAGCCTATTTATAGTTATTAATTTTAAACAGTATTTTTTGAAATTTACTTATTCAATGTAGGATAGTATTATCATGATACGTCATTAAACGTCAAAAAAAATTGTAAGTGTTCCATAATTTAGTTTCTTTTTTTATAAAAATTTTGTATTGTCCTAATAGAAAACTGGCTCAGGCGGGATGAAAAAAAATAAAGGCACTGCCTCGGGGCTGGCCAGGTTAATCACACGGCATGTAACTTCACGCCACCACCATGTAAGAAACAATATTTCAAATTGAAAACAAGATTTTCAAAGCGTGTTATTTACATGCATGTAATTAACCGTGTCTGTGTGTAATTTACTGGGTTTATAAAAGTTTGAGTTGGAAATAATTTTTTTTATGAAATTTGTAAAATACTTTACCATTACTTTCTTCATCATCATCATCATGGGATATTCTGTCATCATATCTCATATCCACATCAACTAAATCTTCATCTCTTACAAACTCATCTTCTACCATCGATTTGCGATCCTGTGCGATAGGTTCTGAAATCATTGTGATAAATTAATAAATTCTTTTACCACAAATAAAAAAAGTTATGTTTTTTTACGCCAGTAGATGGCGTTAAATATCCTGGGGGTTTCTCAACTACCCATTTAAGGTTATACAATTTTTTTTTTGTAGTAGAAACTGTTTTCTTTATTATTCTTTTTTCTGATCAGTAGTCTTTATTCATTGAGAAAGATATGCAAATAGGCTTAGTGACTATAGTGACAGGATGTCAGCCCATTGCTTAAAATTGCAATACACATGTAACCCCCGAGTCCCTTAGTCGCCACTTAGACACCCACAGAAAAGAAATGGGGTGGTGCTATTCTAAGCCGACATCACATTTCAATTATGTTACTTCTATTATGTTATTTCTATTATGTTATTTCTTTTATGTTATTTCTTATATATTATTTCTATTATGTTATTTTAATTTGATTACATTCAAATTACCTTTATTGCAGCTACTAGTTTGTTGATCAAGAATCTTTGCAAAAGCCTCTAGACTCCGTTTAATCATACGTTTAAACTGGCAAGCCTCTCGGAGGATTGTGACACAGTTGTCACAAATTAAACAGCTCTTGTCTAGCTGTCCGCTGCTTCCAGTATGTGGTATCTGCAAAAGGATAAGCAATATATTGTTTTAAAGAATAATAATAATATAAGTGAGTAGGTACCGGTGATGTCGGCTTAGAATAGCATCACCCGATTTCTTTCCATTATATATGTATGTTAGGTTAATGTTTTTTTTAATCCTTTATGTGTGGTCACTGCTAATTACAGTGTGTTTTTTAATGTTTTCTCTTAGTGTGCAGGACTGGCTGGAAGAGATCGATTAAAGCGATAAGGCCGCCTTTGCTTGTATTGTGTTGTTTGTTTTAGTTCTGTATAAGTTGTGAGCAATAAAGTGGTTCTCTCAGTCTGTTCAGATTTAAAATTACACTTTTACGATATTTATCTTCCCATTTACAAATTTTTCTTAAGCGTCTAACTAGTACATTATCTTATTCATCTGTGGTCTAACTCACCTGAATATCAAAAGTATAATTGAGCATCTCTTCATAGACTTCCCTTTGACCAGAATGATAATATTCTGTATGAATATCGTTGTTACAACCTTCAGCGAGGCAGCACCGACATATGTTTAATTTGTTTACGCTGTCTTTAAGCACAAAATCCATTTCTATAATATATTTTTTATCAAAAATCCCATGAAATCTCCAAAAAGATATCGAACAAAACATTTGTTTACAAAATTTTGACATGAACACAGATTAAAAATATTCAATGGCTACCTCATGCGTTCGGATACACGTAATGCACCTACAAGTAGCTGTTATTTTATCGGGTTTTTTTTGTCGATATCGGTTATTCAGGGAAGGATACAACACTTCTGGAAGAAAGAGACAGCGCTATCAGGCAGAAAGGAAGGCACCAACTCACATAATTTCGTGATAGCGCTTTCTCTTTCGAGAAATAGTTCCTTCTCTTTTTGTCGTACCAGTGTTGCCAGACCACCGGAAGTGACAAAACCATTTTTCGTGCAAATGGTGCAAATATTTCCGCAGTTCCGGCAGCAACTTCGCGCCGAATTGTCAGTCGAGAAAAATATGTCGTTATAGCTATACGGGTACGATTTTCTTGTTTTCTTTTCGTATTTGCGATTTTAAAAAAATGGCATCGGATTATAGTGTATTACGGACTTGTGGTGGAATTATTTGTTTAATTTTACAAGTGTTATCTGAGCCACAGAGCCCAGTAGATCCCTGGATAGTGTCTTTCAAAGTGAGCGAAAGAAATTGTGATAGTAATAGTTGTAAATATTTACTAAACGTGCACGGTGGTGAGTTCTTGGGGCATTATTCCTGGAGACTGACTCCCGTAGAAGACTCCAGAGGTGGTGGTTGTGATGTGATTAGCCCCGATTATGAGTTACGTGAAATAAACACGGACCAATGGGAAACACAAGTGGAAGTCCTCATACCTCACAATGAGGGGAAGACCTTCTTCTGTTTGCGTCATTATGAGAAGACGAGCCGCCCCTTTGGTGGGCAATGGGTGCACCAAGGTGCTGACCTGTTTTTACAGCCGAAAAATGATGCTGTTTCTACGTACCGTGAAGCTAAAAATGAAACGTAAGTAATTGTTTGATTTTTTATTACTTATAAATTCAATACAATCAAGAAAATTATGTGAATCACTTTGTGCATAGTTTGTTAAATATCTTTAAAGCCTTAGCTTTGAATTCACCAAAACAATGAAATTCTAATTCTAGAATTTATTTATGTTAATTTATAATATAAAAAAGATTAGATATACAGCAATTTACTAAAATCAAGTTAATATATTGTTCTGTAGGTACTTTCTTTGATTAATCATTGCATTGATTTAAATTCATTTTATTTATCATAATACAGAATTCTGGAATTTTTATATATTTTTAATTTGTAATCCTTTCAAAAGATTTCTACTCATTTATTAATCAAATCAACTGGCTTGCTCAGGTTATCCAGTTTGGAGAATGACCATTCATGGTCTCAAAACGTTGGGCGTCGCTTATCAAATTATAGCAATATACAGGGTGTAAGGGACAGCCCTCCGAATTCTGATAGGGTGCAGTCAGACCATGAAACTGAACAACTTCCCAAGAAAAAATATTTCAGGAGACATCAAACAATTTTGGACTTCTCATAGTAAATGCAGTCAGCTAATTGAAAATTTGTATGGAACTTATATTATTATATTTATTGTTGTTTCTGACATATGTTTGTAGGGGACAGTTGTTCAGTTTCATGGTCTGCATGCACCCTATAAGTATTCGGCGGGCTGTTCCTTACACCCCATATAAAGTCATAAATTTTAAAAAAAGAATAGCCATAGCAGTTGTTGCACAAAACAGGGTTAATAGTTTAATTTAAAAGTTCATCAACTGTTAACCATTTTCAACAAAGAATTTACTGAGATGTGAACCTTTTTAACACTGTTTACAAAAGAGTATGGATATAGAACCTAATAGACTCAAACATCAGTAATTTATGTCTAGTTCAATGTCCAACTATAATATTTGATAATGGTAACTCTAGAATTTCCGTCCTTATTAAATAAGCATACATTGAAAAATATAAGCAATAACGAGACTCTACACTAAGTTAACTTTGGCTTTTGTGTGAGCGCTGGTGATGCAGGGTTGATGAGAAATTGTTTGAGCATTCATACTTCTATTGGCATGATCATTTGTAACAAAATTTGTAAGTCTTTAGAAAAATATTTTTTCAAATGAAGGCAATTAGTACACAAGGTTTGTTTCAAAACACTGTTTTATGAGGTTGAACAGATTTTGGAGAACTTGCAAAATTGCACCAAAGGGTTGAACCTGTGACTTTCGCTATTAATAGCAGCAACACCTCTACCGAATGGGTTGTACCAGTTCAGGTGAAATTATGCAAGTGTATCTTAATGGCTCCATCTATGGTAGCCTAGTTCCTTGAGGCATTTCTAATAGTGATAGCGAAAGTCGCTGGTTCAAATTGTACCTGCTCTGCAATTTTGCACATTCTCCAAAATTGTTTACCGATCATGTGAAAGTTTTTTTTAATTTTGTACTCAGGTTGAATAGATGAATTGAAATGAATTGAATGCAATTAAATAGGTGCCTTATGATGTCGGCTTAGAATAGCATCACCCCATTTCTTCTCCGTGGGAGTCGTAAGAGGCCACTAAGAGACTTGAGGGTGTGTATTGCAATTTTAGGCAATGGGCTGACAACCACTCACTATGGCGATACACGATTTTCCGAATGACCCTCAAATATTTGTCAGACGTGGCGTAAATGTCCGTTTTTGCGGCCTTTTACGCTCTGCCTACCCCGCAAGGGATAATAGGCGTGATATGTGTATGTATATTGATACTTAAGGCTAGGTGTGTTTGACTTTTAAGGAAACATCAAAGCAAGCACAGTGTTGTCTAAATAAATTACGCATAGATTGAATACTCAATGTTTTTAATTATTTATTACAAGGAAAATAAGTATAATATGTGTAATAGATATAAGGATATTATGTGAAGTGGTGACAACTCAATAGGATATCATAAGAATACAATTTACGAGGCTCTTAAAATGCAGATTGACAACGCACAGTTCAGTGAAATCTGATCTGTAGTACAATAGTACAATTTATATATTAGTTACTGCTAATGTGTAAAAAAATGCACCATGTGATACATACACATATCACGCCTTTAATCCCTTGCGGGGTAGGCAGAGCGTAAACGGCCGCATAAAACAGATATTAACGCCACATCAGACAAACATTTGAGGGTCATCCGGAAAATTGTGTAAAGCCATAGTGACAGGTTGTCAGCCCATCGCCTAAAATTACAATACACACCCTCGAGTCCCTTAGCCTCCTCTTACGACTCCCACGGGCAAGAAAGGGGGTGATGCTATTCTAAGCCGGCATCACACGGCACCATGTGATGCCTACTTAGAGCGCCGTGTTAGAATAGCATCACCCCATTTCTATCCCGTAGGTGTATTAATTATACTGTGCTAAGGGATTAGGGTTACATGTGTATTGCAATTGAAGGGATGGGCTGACAATCTGTCACTATGGTGATACATAGCATTCTGCATGACCCTTAAATGTTTCTCAGACGTGGCATAAATTTCCACGGCCGTTTACACTCTGCCTACCCTGCAAAGGATATAGGCGTGTTATATGTATGTGTAATTTTTTTAGTTATATGATTAGTTCCATCAAGACACATTCTAATACACGTGCATCATTTGGTGAATAAAATTGAGATAAGTGTATAATATAATAAAATCACACTATTTTAATTAATATGAATGATTTGATTGTATTTAATCAATTGTCTGGCATTGGGCGGTGAACCTCGCGACGTATGGCTCAGAAGGTTCTAGAGTGGCCACGAATCGGTAAGCGCAGCGTGGGACGGCTTACTACCAGGCGGAACGACGACCTTTAAAGGTTGCGGGCAGCCGTGTCGTTGGATGCAGTAAGCTAACAATCGTGGTCATTTCTATGTTCAGCAGTGGACTTCTCTCTCAGAGCTGTTTATTATGACGATAATGTAATCGATATTCTCCGAAACAACTAGACCCATTTAAAAACAACTCCAAGTTATGATTCAGTGTCAATTTGCAAACGGCGCGCATCAAATGGCGCTAGATATGCGCGTGCCCCAATATGGAAGTATATGAATATATAAAGTAAATTTCTTTATTATATAATTTGTGCCGTGTGATGCTGGCTTAGAATAGCATCACCCCATATCTTGCCCGTGGGAGTCGTAAGAAGCGTCTAAGGGACTCGAGGCTGTGTATTGCAATTTTAGGCGATGGGCTGACAACCTGTCACTATGGCGATACACAATTTTCCGGATGACCCTTAAATATTTCTCACACTCTGCCTACCCCGCAAGGGATATAGGCGTGATATGTGTATGTATATAAGGTGTAAAAAAATTAGCTGAGAATATTTTAAGGGGTGCACCAGTACGTGAAACTGAACAACTTTCCCCAAGGAACATAGGTCGAAATATGAAAAAATAATTTGACCCTCCCATACTTAGTGAGTTAACCGGCCCAGATAATTTGTATGGGAGGGCCAATTTTTTTTTCATATTTCGACCTATGTTCCTTGGGGAAAGTTGTTCAGTTTCACGTACTGGTTCACCCCTTACAATATTCTCAGCTAATTTTTTTACACCATGTATATTTCTTTATTATTAGTGCTTACTACAACTAAAGCTCCCTTTTACTACTTAAAGCCTGGAACACCGACTCAAAGTTGCATGTCGGTATTCTATAGGATACATTTTGGTGAGTGTCCAAAATCGGTCGGAAGAATCATCGTCATCAGTATATTTTCGTTACCGAATATGATTGTTGCTACCAAAATTATTTGCGGTGCCTTTACGAGGCGCTACATGCTGGACTTGTATTATACATACATATATCACGCCTGTAATCCCTAACGGGATAGGCAGAGCGTAAACGGCTGTAAAATACGGACATTTACGCCACGTCTGACAAACATTTGAGGGTCATTTGGAATATTATGTATCACCATAGTGACAGGTTGTCAGCCCATCGCCTAAATTTGTAATACACACCCTCAAGTCCCTTTGTCGCTTCTTACGACACCCACGGGAAAGAAATGGGGTGGTGCTATTCTAAGCCGGCATCACACAGCGATCTAAGCCGGCGTCTCACAGCGAAAACTTGTATTATAGTTTAAGATATATCGGGTGAAATTTTACTAGTGACAGATACAGAAACAGGACAAGCTGGTGATAAGGAACAACTTTCCCTAATGAATATAGGTCGAAATACGAAAAAAATAATCTCATACAAAATTGCGGATCAGCTGATTTGAGTTACTATGGAAACTAAATATTTTTGTCATATTTTAACCGATGTTCCTTGGGGAAAGTTGTTGGTCATGAGTAAGAATTTCTCCATGTATCCTAGAAAAAACTTTTATAAATGCACATAAAAATCGTCTCTCAGACGCCCTTCACAAAGTCATCAAAGTAGAATCTTGTTTACAAAGTATACTGAAACTCGTCTACTGAACAAATATTGGCAAATCGCCACGTCTCGGCGTCAAACTGACTATATTCCGTAAGGGCAATGCGTCAGCCGATGTGGCGCAGTGGTAGTGCGACTGCCTGCGACGCAAAGGTTCCGGGTTCGACGGTGAGGCACTCACAGAAGTTGATATTTATCACTTTGTGAATTTGTTCCGAGTCTGGTTATGGCGTTGCCTACTTAACCACCTGATTGTCTGAAAAGAAAGATGGTTCCGTGCTTCAGAGGGCAGGTTAAGTCATCGGTCCCGGTTGCTGTCTATGATTACTTAGATGGCAGTCGTTACACAACCATGTCAGAGGCCTACTACAGCAGTTCGCGAGCGTCACTCGCGTTCCCATGAGTAGGTTAGATTTTAGGTTGAGACTAAGAAGAGTACTAACTGAAGACGAGGCTGTATGATTATAAGGACTTTGCCTGTCCAATGGACAAATATAATGAAAAAAAATATATAGGCATGATAGGTATATATATGTACTAGCTGGACTGATGATGACTTTAATAAGTGATATGATAATACTATCCTACATTGAATAAAGAATTTCAATTTCAATTTCAATTTCTGGTACCCACGTTGCCCACATAAGTGGTGATAAAAACTATCCTTTGTGTTTATCCATGTTACTTTCAATATGTGTGCCAAATTTCATTCATTACATTACCATAGTTTACCTGCGCACACCATGTCCTCTGAATTTCTCAAAGGTTGACTGGGAGAGAACCCTTAATGGGATAAGTCCGCCTTTGTGCCTTACCTTTTCTGCTATTTGTGTTTTTCTTTGTGATATTTATTTGGTGCAATAAAGTTATTACATACATACATACATTTGGTTCAGTAGTTTTTGCGTGAAGAAAGAAGTAACAAACAAACATACAAACTTTCGCATTTATAATATTAGTAGGATGTTTTCAAGTAAGTCACGTGAACAGCTAAAAGAAATGCGCGCACGAGAATCGATGCGGTTATAACACAGTAATAATGTCAAGGCCGTTTACAAGATCTGACCTATATTTTACCGTCGAAGTAGAAAACAGGAACGTTATTTCACTTTTAACGAATAACAAGGAAGGAAGGAAGGAAATTACGCAGAGAAAAAATTCCTGTGGGTGAATTTTTACACGACTGCCCAACCAAAAAAGGAGTGTAATATTCATCACAATAAATAAAACAATTTTAAACGGATTTAAGTTGTGTTTATTTTGGATTTTACAATTCCTACGTTTCGAGCTCTTTACAGAGCCCGTGGTCACGGATGACTAAGGTGTTAGACGTCATTATTTAGAATAGAAATTATTTTTGTTCTACCGCCATCTATTTCTTAATTGCCTAGCGTAACGGCCGGGTTCCACACAAAATGCTGAAACCGTATCTTGTGTAGTAGTAGGAATTGTAAAATCCAAAATAAACACAACTTAAATCCGTTTAAAATTGTTTTCTTATGATACTCATCATAATAGTTGTGCAAACTCAAGAAAATATTATGAGTGTAATGTTTTTAGAGTTCATGTATGTATTTTATATATAATATGCGATTCTTTAGAGGACTGAAACTCGTTAAGCACTGAACAGATTCGAATGGGAATTGCATCGAAAGAATCCTTACATTATCCCGAGTGTCATAGGCTAGGCTTTATCTCAGAAAACAGTCGTGTTCTTATTTTTTTTAAATTTATTATGTTTGTTCTTCTTCTGTGTTATTCGCAGGGAATGGTGCTGTCCGTTCCCTGGACGATTATCCCTTAGTCCTTTAGTCCCTTTTTACAACATCCATGGGTAGAATTGGGGTGATGCTATTCAAAGCCGGCACCACACGGCAATTATTATCTTCTTTTCGTGCGGGATACCGAGTCAACAAACGACCCGATAAACCCTGGTGTCAAAGTTTTAATACCGCCTACTACTAAAATAAAGTCTTTAATATTCTTTATTTATTTATTTACGATAAATTGTACACAGGAACATTAAAGAGACAAACACATAAAGAATACAGACACAACAGGCACTGCTTATCTCTTATAAGAAATTTGGTAATGATCGCCGTATAAGCCGGGACCAACGGCTCAGCGTGCCCTCCGAAGCACGTAACCATCTTTCTTTTCGGACATTTTGCTTGTTTAGCTTGAAGTTTTCTTTCCTACTTACAAACAAATTTACTAAGTGATAAATATCGACATCTCCCCGGTAATCGAACCCGGGACCGCCGGATCTGAGACCAACGGTGAGAACGCTAGGCCACGGAGGTCTTTTTAGTGAGTGGTAATCATCATACACACACATATCTATCCTTTGGATTGGCAGAGCATTAACGGCCGTAAAATACGATCGCTATTGCCACGTCAGACAAATATTAAAGGGATGTTTCAGAAGAAGACGTTGATGATGATGTGAAGATAAAGATGTTTCAGATGTGCCGCGTGATGCCGGCTAAGAATAGCATCACCCCATTTCTTGCCCGTGGGAGTCGTAAGAAGCGTCTAAGGGACTCGAGGGTGTGTATTGCAATTTTAGGCGATGGGCTGACAACCTGTCACTATTGCGATACACAATTTTCCGGATGACCCTCAAATGTCTGTCAGACGTGGCGTAAATGTCCGTTCTATGCGGCCGTTGACGCTCTGCCTACCCCGCAAGGGATTTTAGGCGTAATATGTGTAATGTATGTTTCAGAAGAATTGTGTATAGGTGTCTACAGGTTGTCAGCCTGTCGCCTAAAATTGTAATACACATGAAAACCCCGAGTCCCTGCATCGCCACTTACGCAAGACTAGAAATTGAAATTGAAATTCTTTGTTCAATGTAGGATAGTATCATATCACTTATTGACGTCATGAACCGTCATTGTAAAAAAAAAGAAATTTGTACCACACAATTTTCTTTTTTTATAACAATTTTGTAATGTCCCAATAGAAAACCGGCTCGGGCGGGATAAAAAAATAAAAATCAAAGCACTGCCACGGGGCTGGCCAGGTTAATCACACGGCATGTAACTTTACGCCACCACCATCTGAAAACGATATTTGTTTCAAATTGAAGTCAAGATTTTTAAAGCGTGTAGTTTACATGCGTATAATTAATCGGATACTCTAAATTAACAATCGTACTAGCCCCTAAGCTACCCTAGCTAATTCTGGAAGTAAAAAAATATGTATAGACCAAAAATGGCTACATATTGGCTAGACCCAAGTTCATAATATGTAGGAGTCTCCATCACCGGACACGGTTTGGACGACATGATGATGACATTGGCAGTTTGAGTGTCTAATCGCACGTGAGCTTGACTGTACGTCAAAATCAATCTATATAATCTAATGCAATATAAACCTTGGGAGCCAATAATCATAAAAATCACATTATCAGATCTATTTTATCTTTATCGCAAAGCTTTATCTAGTCTTAAAAAGATTTCAGTAAGCACTTCCGTATTTGTAAAGAAATTACTGTTGACGCACGAATTATTTATAGAACAGCCAGATAATGGCGTCAATTCGGGTTCACAATTATCTTTACGTACCTTAAATTAGCGCTGTCACTTTCCATCCAATACTTTGAGAAAAAGATCGGAGATATTTAAGTCCTGTCATGTTTAAAAATAATAATGGGTTCTTCATAATTTCTAGTCAATATAGTCGTCGCCGTTGTTTTCATCGTGGCCTTATTTCGACAGATAACGCGTATTTTGTGTCAAATTGTTTTGGCCTAAAATTGCAATACACGTATAGCCCTAGAGTCCCTTAGTCGCCTCTAACACCCGCGCTACCGCGAAATATCTAAGTCATGTCTTATAATTTTACGGAAAACGCGCTATCTGACGAAATAAGGCCACGACGAAAAACAACGGCGACAAAATTGACTAGAAATGGCGAAGAATCAACTGTAATTTTTCATGATAGTACTTAGACATCTGATATCCTTTTCTAAACCAATTTATTGGAAAGTGACAGCGCTGATTTAAGACAAGGTTCAGAGAATTTGTTCACCGAATTGAGATCAGTATCTGAAATAAATATTTTTTAATTTTACGGTTATCTGGTTCCAAGGTTCATATCGCATAAGATCATTAGATAGATTATTCTATTCGCAGATTTTCTTTATTGATAAAAATCAATTTGATATATATTATCAATGACATAGATATATCAAAGGGAAAACCGTGCGTATTGCGTGAGCAGTCAGGTAGCCACACGATTACAAGAAATAGGAGATATTTGTATGTAATATATAAAGTTGTTGTACCACAAAAAACATGGCCCAACGCTGCCTTGAGCGGACTGAACGCGCGGCTTGACATTAAGAAATGACCCAAGAAGCGCCAACTTCGTCGCAACCGCAATAACCGCGGCACCGTTACTGCAGCCTCAACAACTCTCAAGGCTGCCGAACCCATCGCACAGCTGTATGTGTCCCGGCTAGACTGTGATACGACACCAGAGGACATCATACAGCATTTGCAGAAGATGGTAAAGCTACGCCAGGATCCTTCGCGAATTCCCCCCGGCTTGACCCTGGAAATCCGACAGCTGATCCCTAAAATTACAACAAATTTTAGGTCTTTTGTTTTATCGTTTCCACGGAAGTACGTGTGCGAATTCATGCGAACAGATTTCTGGCCACAGGGAGTCGTATTCAGGCGCTATTGACCCTCTGTGCAACGTGAGTCGCCGTCACCTAAAGTGCCCACATAGCTTATTTTAGTCATTTTATTATAATGTATTTATAGTATTTGTGTTAGATGTTAAGTTATTATTGTATTGTTTTATTTTATTTTATATGGGCCTTGTTGCCTGAAATAAAGGATTTTTTATTATTATTATAACCCATCCGAATTTAGTAGGTGCATGTGCGTGACCAGTCAGGTGAAATGAAATGAAATAACTTAATTCAATGTAGGATAGTATTATCACTTATTGACGTCATGATCCGTCATTGTAAAAAAAAATGTATTTAACACAATTTTCTTTTTTTATATAACAATTTTGTATTGTCCTAATAGAAAACCGGCTCGGGCGGGATAAAAATAATAAAAATAAAGGCACTGTCTCAGGGCTGGCCAGGTTAATTACACAGCATGTAACTTTACGCTACCACCATTTGTAAACCACACTATTACAAGAAATAGGAAAGATTTGTGTTACAGATGCACTGACTAGACGGCCATTTTTATAGCCGGTGACTAGTCTGTTGAAATAAGAATAGTTAATTTTAATATTTTATTATACTAATTTTCATCAACTAGTAATAACCTTTGAACGAAATTAAACCACAACTTTTTAATTAGAAAGGCTAAAAAAGCATGCACAGACTCGATTTAATTTCCCAGACGTCTAATCGGGAAAGCCGGGTTTAATATATCACATTAGATGATACAGATAGATTATACTATTCGCAGACGTTTTTGTTGATAATTGAATCAAATTTTTGAATCAAATTGATATATTTTATCAATGACGCGATATATCAAAAGAAAAACTCCGCGTAGTGCGTGACCAGTCAGGTAACCACAATATTATAAGAAATAGGAAAGATTTGTTTGTTTTTAACCGACTGCCTCATAGTAAGGGTAATGTTTTTCGAGAGTATGTATGTATATTACCGGACAACTAAATTATTTTTTAACGGACTACAGCCCAAATGAACTTAAACTCAAGGTACTTACATACATACACATATCACGCCTATAATCCCTGGCGGGGTAGGCAGAGCGTAAACGGTCGCAAAAACGGACATTTACGCCACGTCTGACAAATATTTGAGGGTCATTCGGAAAATTGTGTATCGCCATAGTGACAGGTTGTCAGCGCATCGCCTAAAATTGCAATACACACCCTCGAGTCCCTTAGTCCCATAGTCAAGGTACTTAAGCCGGTAAAAACTCGATTTTGAAAAAACCATGCACCAGATGAGCGAAATGTTAGACGCCATTTTATTTTTAGTGTTGTGAAAATATTCAGTAACGTTATTAATAGTTCGTGTGACCGAACGACCGTCTCGTGGCGTGGGTACTACGTCTAAGCCGTAATAATTACGTCAGAAATTACGTAGGAGGACTTAATTATACTTTTCTAAGAACGTACTCGTAGGTTCCAAATTTTTATGAATGAATAGATTGTGATTGTGATGTCGGCTTAAAATAGCATCACCCCATTTCTTTCCCGTGGATGTCGTAGGTGGTGACTAAGGGACTCGAGGGTTACATTTGTATTGTAAATTTAGGCGATGGGCTGATAACCTGTTTTCTATTAGCCCGAGCCGGTTTTCTATTAGGACATTACAAAATAGTAATAAAAAAAAGAAAATTGTGTGATACAAATTTCATTTTTTTACAATGACGGATCATGACGTCAATAAGTGATGATACTATCCTACATTGAAAAAAGAATTTCAATTTCAAGAGGCGATAAGGAATTTCGAGGGTAACATGTGTATTGCAACTTTAGGCAATGGCCTGACAACTTGTCATTGAATGATCTTTCGGGTTTACTATATAGGTTACTTATTTTTAAATAGATCAGAATTTAAACAGAAACAGTGTGGTATGAAAAAAATACATACATAAGTACATTTATATCACGCCTTTCAGGGTAGGCAGAGCGTCAACGGTAGTTAAAATATACCATTCACGCCGCGTCTGACAGACATTTGAGGGTCATAAGTGGTTATATGGTCTTTGGGGTTATGTTAAATGAAAATGAAATTACTTTATTAAATGTTGGATAGTATTATATTTTAACACTTATTGACGTCATGACCCGTCATTGTAAAAAAAATATTTACAACACTTTTACACAATATATTTGTTAACTTACTTTAAATAGATCAGAATTTTAACAGAACCAGTGTGGTATGAAAAAATACATACATAACTACATTTATATCACGCCTTTCGGGGTAGGCAGAGTGTCTAATTCCAAGCTAAACTCCCGCAGTGGAAGCGATTTACACAGGTAAATTTCTAGTAAAATACCAGGAGTTCAACTGAAGGCAGACAATGGCCGCGTTACGCAGCGCTAAATAGCATACGCTGCACAATATAGCAGCGCATACTATGAATTAAACGTGAACCTAAATCTATTTAACTTAATTAACTAAGTTGAGTGAAATTGGCAAATGATGTGTTCTGACCTTTACATAACTCAATTCTGTAGTAAATACCGTCTGCCGATCTGGCGTTACGTCACACGTATTAGCACTAGATTATAAGTAAGTACCTCCAAATTATATCACCCCACGAATTCCGCAATTCGTACTAAGGAGTCACAATGATATGGTACAACAAATATGACTAAAGGGAACACACCATTAACACGAAGAAACAGTTTTATACTAAAACAACTAGGTTTCATACTTACAGTCACGTCGCCGGCGCAAATGCATAAAATACCCAACGGAGAAAGGAAGTACAGGGAATGGATCAAATAGGAATTCCGTGGGTACTTACAGGGCTGGGTGGAAAAGATATCGACACCCAGCATTCCACTACAGCCTTGGCACGTTATTCACTTCAAACCACTCACAGCTTCTGTTCGTATTTCACTTTGATATCAGTCATTACGCGTGACCCAACCCGAATTTGGGTCGTACAAACGCGAGCCGATATGGCCACCCGATGCCTATTCAACGCGACGCTCACGTGGAAGACGTCGAGACATCCAACAATCACTAAGCCTGGTATTCTAGTATAACCCAGGAGAACCGCAATAATACGATGCATCAACACGCGCGATCCCAAATTGAATCGTCCATTACACGCGGCATCACAAAACGCGTGGCGGGAAATCCGTACAAAACACAATACGTTCTCGTCCGAACGGTTTTGAGTGACTGAATGCGGTGCAGAAATCACCGCTTGGCGTCTACCAGGCGGCCCGCGCGCACGCCGCCCTCGCCCCGCGAGCGAGAAAGGGACAACATATGCCCAGAGCGATGCGTGCGAAATCGCGGCGCATTCATAGACCGTCATTAATACCTAACTTACCCCAGCATAGCAACGCTAAATTAAACATTCACCCGCCCTAGGCCGAATCCCTTAGGCCTATTCACTACTGGGGAGACGAGATAGCGTTGCTATTGCTCGCTTAAGAACTGAATCCCCTACCTGAACTGTCGCGACTCGAGGAGTGCCATCACTACCTGGGAACAAGTTGAGAATGCGCCCTCTGCGCCATCGCAGTGGCGGCAGGTTGGCATCCTTAACCAGAACGAGATCTCCGATGCGAGGGGGTTCAGTTCTGTCCGTCCACTTAAGGCGTTGCTGCAGAATGTGCAAATACTCAAGCGACCATCGCTTCCAAAAATTCTGAGACATTTGCTGCAGCAACTCATAACGCGTCAAACGATTGCTACTGACCTCTGTGTAGGGGTACTCTGGCAAGGCGTTAAGTGGTCGGCCAATTAAGAAATGCCCTGGTGTCAGGGCCTCCAGATCATTCGGATCTGAGCTAAGCGGACACAAAGGACGTGAATTGAGAACGGCCTCAATTTTACAAAACACGGTCGCTAGCTCCTCAAAGGTTAATATCGTTAAACCTATAACGCGCATCAAATGCGTCTTAGCGGACTTTACAACCGCTTCAAATATACCACCCCAGTGGGGGCATCCTGGTGGATCGAACACCCAGTTAATGCCCTGGCGGGAGAGGCTCGTGCCGATAGCTTCCTCGTTTTCCGATAAAAACGTTATAATTTCTTTCATACATCGATCAGCGCCCTTAAAGTTGGTACCACAGTCCGACCTGATCAGCGCTGGTCGCCCTCTTCGCGACACAAATCTATCTAAAGCTGCTAAGAAAGCCTCCGTAGTGAGGTCGGCCACGAGTTCCAAGTGGACGGCCTTGGTTGCTAGGCACACAAACACGCACAAATACGCCTTGATTGACTTCGCGTTGCGAAGGCGTGATGCCTTTACCATAAAAGGCCCCGCAAAGTCCGTTCCCACACCCGCAAACGTCCAGGCTTCCGTCACCCGGTCCGGTGGGAGGTCTCCCATCTGAGGTTGCATTGTGGCTGCCTTCAACCGATAGCAAGGCAAGCACCGAAACACAATGCTCCGTACCGTACGTCGTCCAGACAAGATCCAAAACTCGCGCTGCAGAATAGCCAAAAGTGCATTGCAGCCCGCATGCGAGTTTTTCTGGTGACGATCCCTAACTATAAGTTCTACCAAAGGTCCCTTCTTTGGGAGTAACAGCGGATGCCGTGCTGAAAAGGGCAGGTTAGCGTTCCGAAGTCTACCTCCAACCCGGAGCATTCCATGCTCGTCCACGAACGGGTTGAGGCGCACAAGACCTCCCTTCAGCTTTCCACGGCCATCCCTGAGCAGCCTGACCTCTTCCTCAAAATGTTCCGCCTGGACGACCATAACCAATAAACTTAGAGCCGCATTCCGCTCCGCAGGCGAGAGGACAGGTGCCAAGTTCCGTTCTGCTTGAGGTTTTCTACAGTTGTTCACGAACCGTTTGATCCAACCTGTCACCCCTAGAAGTTTGTCGAGGGAGCTGTATCGTTCCAGCAAGAAAGCCGCACTAGGCTTAGGTACGATCTGCCCTACGTTCACTCGCAAACCTCGATCAGGTGGCCCAAGCGGCGACCCGCACTCATTGTATGGCCATCTCTCAGGTGACTCAGTCAGCCACTGAGGTCCCCACCACAGTGAGTGACCTACCAAATCAGGGGCCCTACATCCCCGTGAGGCGCAGTCCGCTGGGTTCTGTTCTCCCGGTACGTGTCTCCATACCAACGGAGTTTCCGATCCTTTAATCTGTGACACCCGATTTGGCACGAAAACCTCAAGAGTATGTACCGACGTCTGTAACCAGCACAGAACTATCCTACTGTCGGTCCATGCGTACACCGTTTCATCCAAAGTGATGGTACCGCGTAGATTACTAGCGACATGATGTAGCAAGCGCGTGAGAAGCGCTGCTCCCGCCAATTCCAACTTTGGAATGGTCCATCTTGTCCTAACCGGAGCCACCTTACTCTTGGCCATAACTAGACGCACGTCTACAGTTCCCGTTGAACTGACTGTCCGCAAATAGACAGCTGCCGCGTACCCTCGCTCCGAGGCATCACAAAACCCATGTAGGGTAGCCTTACATCCCACCGATGGGAGCAACTTGCGAGGTATGGCGATGCGTACGATCCCTGGTAAGGTGGTCACAAACTTGGTCCAATCATTCAACAGCTCTCCGGAGAGCTGGTCGTCCCAACCCAAGTTTGCTATCCACAACCTTTGCAAGAAGCACTTCGCCATGAACGTCACCGGTGCGATCCACCCGTTAGGATCGAAAGTTCTGGCGATCGTCGATAATACCGAACGCTTCGTCCAAGTCTTCTGCAAAAGGTCTGGCTCGATCTGATACGTAAAGACATCATGCGTTGGCCTATATTGCACCCCTAGGATGCTCAACGTATTTGGATTGTCCGGGTTCTCGAAAAGGTGCGGGTCCTGCTGGAACTCACCTGGCAACCCGGCCAGGAGCTCTGGACAGCTGGACAGCCATTTCCGCAACTCATAACCTCCTGATTCCATGATCGCGATCAGCTCGTCTCGTAGTAGCAGTGCTTGTTGCACGCTATCTGCACCCGTGCAGATGTCATCCACGTAGACGTCGCGATCCAGTACTGCTGCGGCTTGAGGGAATCTTACCCTTTCCTGTGCGGCCAACTCTCGCAGCGTGCGTACTGCCAAAAACGGACTTGGCTTCAGACCATACGTTACCGTGTTAAGCTCATAAGTGACCATCGGCTCGTCAGGGCTCTCACGCCACAAAATCAGCTGGTACCGACGGTCATCCGGGTGTATAATTGTTTGGCGAAACATCATTTTGACGTCTGCGACGAACGCTACTTGGTGCAACCGAAAATCTGTGAGGATGTCCACAATGTCCCGGTTCAACTTGGGACCCGCGTGCAGACACTGGTTCACAGACACACCATTCGATGTAGGAGCAGAACCGTCAAACACTACCCGTATCTTCGCCTCCGGTGACTTCAAAACAGCCAGGTGTGGTATATAGTAATGCTCGACACACCTCCAATCTATGCTGGACACCGACATGTGGCCTAACTCTAGGTACTCCCTCATGAATTCGATATACTTCTGCCGAAGTGCTGCATCTCGCTTCATCTTTCTCTCCATAGCCAGTAGTCTCCGTTCCGCGATCTGTCGCGAACTACCTAAGGAGGGGCGGTTTGGGAGAAATGGCAGCCTGGTAACAAACCTACCTGACGAACTTCGTGCAGTGTTGTACTGATAGAACAGCTCGCACTCGTCATCCTCTGGCTTCCGTCTATCCGCTGTGGGTGGCTCCTCAGACTCCCAAAACCTCTGCAGCACCTCCGACAACACACTACCATAGAGAACCGTATCGCCCTCTGGTAGGTCCTGAGGTCTCCAAACTGGGCCAAAAATAACATACCCCCCTGTGGTATCAACGGCCACTAAACCAGTTTGCTGAAGTACCCGTTTTCTGCCACACCAGAATCTCCCGAGGACGTCTGACCCGAGGAGAACGTCCACCGTACCAGGAGTATCAAATTCGGGATCAGCTAACTCTAAGCCTGTGGTTAACCCTCGTACCGTTGACGGTAACCGAACCTGAGGAAGTTTCCCTACCACTTCATCCAGCACCACTGCTGAGGCATGATAGCTGACCCCTGTACCTGTATTACCTAATGTGAACTCGAAGTTCACCTGACCCCGAACGTCAGGCACATCTACACCTCCAATACCTACAGCCCCATCCGTTGTGGGCCTTATATTTAAGCGTAGCCTACTCACCAGCTTACTAGACACAATACAACCCTGAGCCCCTGTATCTAACAAGGCTCTTACCTGTATGCTGCGGCCACCGTATCCCCATACCCAAATCATTGCCGTAGGCAACAATACCGTAATTGGCCGGGGGGCCGAAGCTGGCGTGTAGGCGGCGATTACCTAGCAGGAATCTAAGCGCGGAGTGTCCGCGTCCTGCGTCCTGTGCAGCGAACTCCTCACACGCAGTCACCTGATGCCCCGCCTCTCTGCAGTAGGCACACCTCGATTCCAAATTAGCGACATTGTATCGCCTGGGTGGCCTACTCTTACCGTCTCGCGCCTGTGCACCCGGCCGTTCCGGGCGGCGAGCGGCCGCAGACTCCGCGTGAGGCGACTCTCCAAATTGGGCATCTACCCGCCTGCACTCGGCCTCGAGGAAGGACTTGAGCTCCTCGAAGGTCGGGAGGTAATCAGATGTCTTACCTCCGTGTGACTGTTCAAAACGAGCGGCCATGTCGCTCGGCAGGCGGCGCAACAACGTGTGGACCAGGATATAATCATAGCCTGACACCGGCATCCCCTGTCTCTCAAGAGCGTTCACTGCAACGCAGACAGGGTTGAGGACCTTGGCCCTGAGGTCCGTCCCTCGTGTGATGGTCGGCACGGTGAGCCACTGTTCCAGGAGTTGGTCAATCATGAGACGTTTGTTGCTGTATCTCTCGATCAGCAAACCGCGAGCCGTCTCGTAACTTGCATCATCGACTGGTAGATGCTTTACCAGCTCATGGGGCTCAGCTTGGCCATCAATTGTGCCATTTTATATGCCGGCTGCAAGTCAGTGCGGTTATGAATCACACTGTCAAACAGATCCTGGAATCGGGTCCAATCCGTGTAGTCCCCGTGGAAGACCGGAATCGCCACAGCCGGCAGGGGCACTTGCACCCCCGGTCCCCGCGGACCATGGGGTGGGTCCGGCTCCCCAGCTCTACGCCTGGTGATCACAGCAGCCGCCTGCTGGATCTCCTGCCCCATCTCCATGCACTGGGTCACATTCGTCCGGACCGTAAGTTTGACCTCCTCATCAGGCGTCCCATCAAATAACTCCTCGCATCCAGTGAGGCAATCCAACACCTCCGCGACCCGTTCGTCAATCCGTTGCGCACAAGCGATGAGTGCGTCCTCTCGGTCCCCGCGACCGACCATCGCCTGCTTAGTCGCGAACCAAATTAGGTGCGTTCTAATTTTCGCCTGAAGCTGTCTAATTGTGGGAGCCATGGTACCAACCCAAAGTAACACCGAACCTTACAATAAAAAACAATAATAGACAATCGGCCCTGATCCTACCGTTAGGATATCCGCACACGGTAAACACAACGATAATAACAAGCAATTCACTAATTGATTGGCCCTGATCCTACCGATAGGATATTCTACACAGGGCACACTACAATCACAATAAATATACCTATTTTTTTTTATGTAGGTAGATTAAAAATCTTATACTAAAATAATCTTAAATCTAGTGGTTTTCTGAACCACGCTCTGCTACCAAAAATTGTCTAATTCCAAGCTAAACTCCCGCAGTGGAAGCGATTTACACAGGTAAATTTCTAGTAAAATACCAGGAGTTCAACTGAAGGCAGACAATGGCCGCGTTACGCAGCGCTAAATAGCATACGCTGCACAATATAGCAGCGCATACTATGAATTAAACGTGAACCTAAATCTATTTAACTTAATTAACTAAGTTGAGTGAAATTGGCAAATGATGTGTTCTGACCTTTACATAACTCAATTCTGTAGTAAATACCGTCTGCCGATCTGGCGTTACGTCACACGTATTAGCACTAGATTATAAGTAAGTACCTCCAAATTATATCACCCCACGAATTCCGCAATTCGTACTAAGGAGTCACAATGATATGGTACAACAAATATGACTAAAGGGAACACACCATTAACACGAAGAAACAGTTTTATACTAAAACAACTAGGTTTCATACTTACAGTCACGTCGCCGGCGCAAATGCATAAAATACCCAACGGAGAAAGGAAGTACAGGGAATGGATCAAATAGGAATTCCGTGGGTACTTACAGGGCTGGGTGGAAAAGATATCGACACCCAGCATTCCACTACAGCCTTGGCACGTTATTCACTTCAAACCACTCACAGCTTCTGTTCGTATTTCACTTTGATATCAGTCATTACGCGTGACCCAACCCGAATTTGGGTCGTACAAACGCGAGCCGATATGGCCACCCGATGCCTATTCAACGCGACGCTCACGTGGAAGACGTCGAGACATCCAACAATCACTAAGCCTGGTATTCTAGTATAACCCAGGAGAACCGCAATAATACGATGCATCAACACGCGCGATCCCAAATTGAATCGTCCATTACACGCGGCATCACAAAACGCGTGGCGGGAAATCCGTACAAAACACAATACGTTCTCGTCCGAACGGTTTTGAGTGACTGAATGCGGTGCAGAAATCACCGCTTGGCGTCTACCAGGCGGCCCGCGCGCACGCCGCCCTCGCCCCGCGAGCGAGAAAGGGACAACATATGCCCAGAGCGATGCGTGCGAAATCGCGGCGCATTCATAGACCGTCATTAATACCTAACTTACCCCAGCATAGCAACGCTAAATTAAACACAGAGCGTTAACGGTAGTTAAAATATACCATTCACGCCGCGTCTGACAGACATTTGAGGGTCATAAGTGGTTATATGGTCTTTGGGGTTATGTAAAATGAAAATGAAATTACTTTATTTAATGTAGGATAGTATTATCACTTATTGACGTCATGATCCGTCATTGTGAAAAAAAACATATAGAACACAATTTTCTTTTTTATAACAATTTTGTATTGTCATAATAGAAAACCGGCTCGGCAGAAAATCGTGTATCGCTATAGCGACAGGTTATCAGCCCATCGCCTAAATTTACAATACAAATGTAACCCTCGAGTCCCTTAGTCACCACCTACGACATCCACGGGAAAGAAATGGGGTGATGCTATTTTAAGCCGACATCACAATCACAATCTATTCATTCATAAAAATTTGGAACCTACGAGTACGTTCTTAGAAAAGTATAATTAAGTCCTCCTACGTAATTTCTGACGTAATTATTACGGCTTAGACGTAGTACCCACGCCACGAGACGGTCGTTCGGTCACACGAACTATTAATAACGTTACTGAATATTTTCACAACACTAAAAATAAAATGGCGTCTAACATTTCGCTCATCTGGTGCATGGTTTTTTCAAAATCGAGTTTTTACCGGCTTAAGTACCTTGACTATGGGACTAAGGGACTCGAGGGTGTGTATTGCAATTTTAGGCGATGCGCTGACAACCTGTCACTATGGCGATACACAATTTTCCGAATGACCCTCAAATATTTGTCAGACGTGGCGTAAATGTCCGTTTTTGCGACCGTTTACGCTCTGCCTACCCCGCCAGGGATTATAGGCGTGATATGTGTATGTATGTAAGTACCTCGAGTTTAAGTTCATTTGGGCTGTAGTCCGTTAAAAAATAATTTAGTTGTCCGGTAATATACATACATACTCTCGAAAAACATTACCCTTACTATGAGGCAGTCGGTTAAAAACAAACAAATCTTTCCTATTTCTTATAATATTGTGGTTACCTGACTGGTCACGCACTACGCGGAGTTTTTCTTTTGATATATCGCGTCATTGATAAAATATATCAATTTGATTCAAAAATTTGATTCAATTATCAACAAAAACGTCTGCGAATAGTATAATCTATCTGTATCATCTAATGTGATATATTAAACCCGGCTTTCCCGATTAGACGTCTGGGAAATTAAATCGAGTCTGTGCATGTTTTTTTAGCCTTTCTAATTAAAAAGTTGTGGTTTAATTTCGTTCAAAGGTTATTACTAGTTGATGAAAATTAGTATAATAAAATATTAAAATTAACTATTCTTATTTCAACAGACTAGTCACCGGCTATAAAAATGGCCGTCTAGTCAGTGCATCTGTAACACAAATCTTTCCTATTTCTTGTAATAGTGTGGTTTACAAATGGTGGTAGCGTAAAGTTACATGCTGTGTAATTAACCTGGCCAGCCCTGAGACAGTGCCTTTATTTTTATTATTTTTATCCCGCCCGAGCCGGTTTTCTATTAGGACAATACAAAATTGTTATATAAAAAAAGAAAATTGTGTTAAATACATTTTTTTTTACAATGACGGATCATGACGTCAATAAGTGATAATACTATCCTACATTGAATTAAGTTATTTCATTTCATTTCACCTGACTGGTCACGCACATGCACCTACTAAATTCGGATGGGTTATAATAATAATAAAAAATCCTTTATTTCAGGCAACAAGGCCCATATAAAATAAAATAAAACAATACAATAATAACTTAACATCTAACACAAATACTATAAATACATTATAATAAAATGACTAAAATAAGCTATGTGGGCACTTTAGGTGACGGCGACTCACGTTGCACAGAGGGTCAATAGCGCCTGAATACGACTACCTGTGGCCAGAAATCTGTTCGCATGAATTCGCACACGTACTTCCGTGGAAACGATAAAACAAAAGACCTAAAATTTGTTGTAATTTTAGGGATCAGCTGTCGGATTTCCAGGGTCATGGTGACGTCACAACCCTCCTACCGTCCGACCGAGCACTCTTTTTTATGGATATTACATTGAAGTATTCTAGCGCTGCTAATACTAACATTAACAGTCATAACAATCCACTGCTTACAGTCTGGATCATTCAGAAAATCGTATCACGAATACTTAATTGAATTGAATTAAGTGTTTTTAATTTAATAAAGTAGAAAAACAAACACTCTCGCAATCCCCAAACGTTTACGGCTAGTGAACGAAAACTATTCAATTTAGCGTAGTGTTTTGATCACGCAACATCATTTTGCTTAAGTATTATTGCTGTCAGGCCAGAAAATACGCTTCTATAGTCCAGTTATTTCGATGCCGGCTTCGAATGGCATCACCCCATTTCTTTACCGTGGGTGTCGTAAGACAAGTCCGGTTAATTATACGCATGTAAACTACACTCTTTAAAAATCTTGACTTCAATTTGAATCAAATATCATTACGCTACAACCAAATACCATATGGAAATTCACTAGCCGTAAACGTTTGGGGATTGCGAGAGTGTTTGTTTTTCTACTTTATTAAATTAAAAACACTTAATTCAATTCAATTAAGTATTCGCGATACGATTTTCTGAATGATCCAGACTGTAAGCAGTGGACTGTTGTGGCTGTTAATGTTAGTATTAGCAGTACTAGAATACTTCAATGTAATATCCATAAAAAAGAGTGCCCGGTCGAACGGTAGTAGGGTTGTGTTGTGACGTCACCATGTAAAATCCGTTTAGTTCGGCCCCAGTAGCCAAACTTTCTTCAGGGTTGTCACAATTTGAGTGAAATTGTTTTGTCAAGTGATGGTTAAGTGTTTCTGTCTGTCTGTAAAAAACACACACACACATCACGCCTATATCCCTTGCGGGGTAGGCGGAGCGCAAACGGCCGCAAAACGGTCATTTATGCCACATCTGACAATTATTTGAGGGTCATTCGGAAAAATTTTGCATCGCCATAGTGAAAGGTTGTCAGCCCATCGCTTAAAATTGTAACACACATCTAACCCTCGAATCCCATAGTCGCCTCTTACGCGATACACAATTTTTCAAGTGACCCTCAAAAATTAAAAGTAAATGTACGTTTTTTGCGGCCGATTTTTACCTTCTGCCTACTACGCAAGGGATTATAGGCGTGATATGTGTATGTATATTTTCTTGAGTTTGCACAATTATTACTCAACACGATAAAACAATTTTAAACGGATTTAAGTTTTGTTTATTTTGGATTTTACAATTCCTATGTTTCGAGCTTTTTAGAGCTCGTGGTCACGGATGACTAAGGTGTTAGACGTCACTAATTAGACTTAAAATTATTTTTGTTCTGTTTCGCCATCTATTTTCTAACTTCAACCCATTTCTACCCTTGGGTGTCGTAAAAGACGACTAAGGGACTAAGGGATGAATCCGAAGAATCTGTACTAATAATATTAATATTGTGTGTGTGTATGTATGTTATAAAAAATATATATTTGGCTTTATATTTAGTCGTATACTGATCTGTTATATTTGACAAGATAAGTACCGATTCTTATGAACCACTAAATTTCCGCCCAGCAGCGCTTTCACCCGCTGCCACTCATTTTCCGTGATAATAGTTTTTTTCCTGGGGTAAAAAGTGGCCTGTGTGTTATTCCGGGTTATACTCTACCTGTGTTCCCAATTTCATCCAAATCGGTCAAGCAGTTTGAGCGTGAAGAGGTAACAATAATACATACACACACTCAAACTCTCAGATTTATAATATTAGTACTATAGTGTAGTAGGCAACCCTACCAAGCCCTACTTTATCGGCGGAACTATGACGTCACAAGGTCGATACCTTGGAATTCGGCATTTCCTATGAAGGCCAAACTATTTTCATTATGCATTGTAAAAACGCACTTAAAGTTAAGCTAATTTTAAACGTCCGTTTTGACTGCTGTCGTATATTGCTTTCGCAGAGGGTCTGTGTTACTTTGTTGGTATCTCTTCTAGTATGGATCTGACTTCTGTCAATTTGGGCTCGATAGTGTGGCCTAGCCTAGGTAATAGTACAAGGTCGACCTTTGGGGAATTAAGCGTTTTCTCTGAAGATCCAGTCGACTAGTCGGCCGTTTTTATACATACATACACATATCACGCCTATAATCACTTGCAGGGTAGGCAGAGCGTAAACGACCGCAAAAACGGAGAATTACGCCTCGCCTGACAAATATTTGAGGGCCATTCAGTGTGTATCGACATAGTGACAAGTTGTCAGCCCATCGCCTAAAATTGCAATACACACCCTCGAGTCCCTTAGTCGCCTCTTACGACTTCCACGGCAAAGAAATGGGGTGTTGCTATTCTAAGCCGTCATCACTCGGCATTTTTATAGTCGGCGAAATATCCGTTTAGTCTGCTATAATAAAGACATTGAATTCAATTATAATAACTTAATTCATACATACATATATCCCCAAACAGTAATAATATGTCCGAAATGAAACTAGTCACAGAATTGAAAAAAAAAATTTGAACCTCATTTTGCCATCTATTTAAGCAACTTTACAACGACCAAAATCCTAAAAATTTGGCCAAATTCCTAGATCTGTTAGGGTGATGGCAGAATGAAGATGATCATGGCCCATGAACTTGGTCGAAATATTGAACATTTAAAAAAAAAGTATCAGTAAGAACCCCGTTTTAGTGTCATTTTGTCTGACCGCGGAAGTTTTAAAACAGTTGACTGAAAACAAATTTTGCTCCAAGTGCGCCGGTCTTTTTTTTTGCACTATATATGTTATATATATAGGAGTCGCCGTCACCGGACACGGTTTGGACGACATGATGATGATGATGATGATGATGATTATGGGTTATATATTTATTATGTATTTGTGTACGTAGGTATATATATTGCTGCTGTTTAGTGTAGAGACTAGTACTCTAATTGTTATTCTATTTTGTACTCAATAAATCATTTTTCATTTTCATTTTTCATTCATATATTTATTTACTTTAAAAGGATTGTATAATATGTAAGTTTATCTTATAGTTTATATAAATACGTATATTTGAGGATACATTATTATTTTTATTTATTGTACTAAGTATTCTTGTTTTATAATCCCAAATTTATTTTTATCTTTATAATATGTAAGTTGTACACGTCAACTGCCTCACTTTATGCCTTCTCACTACCCTAGGTCTGCTCTAAGACATTTATTTTCAGAAATAAGCTGACTTGTTGTGTATTGATCTATATATGTCATGTCCTTTGTGTTATATTGTGTACAATAAACGGTTAGATGAATAAATATAAATTCAAAATGATCTTTATATTTTGTTCTATTGTCCACAGAACCAAAGAAGAAGTACCCTCAACAGAATACATCCTAGATACTACGCCAGTATTCGATCTACATCACGATACCGATGTTAACAACGACCCAAATGCTAAACCCCTACCTCACGAAGTCAAAGACATAGAAATACTCATTAAAGATAAGTACATACCCCTTGAACAGATTAATAATGATATAGATGAGAATAGTTTAAAATATAATAATTATGAAATTGATAATAATGTTTATAGTGATAATGATAAAAGTAAAGCAAATAAGTTTAAGATAGACGGCAAAGAGGCCTACGAAAGTTGGAACGAAAATGCAATTTATTCTACTAGAAGAAAACGTAATGCAGATAAAGATGCTAATAGTGAAGAAAATTTAGAAAATACAAATGAATACGATGAAGTATTCAGCAGTGATAGTAACAACACGCAATACTTTGAAATCGAGACTATCGAATCGGATAGCAACGTTGATTTTGATGAAGAAGATTTTAGGAAGAAGCGTTCAACGAACGCCACAGATGATCTTTTCACAGCACAAGATATCCTAAACTCTAAACTACAATTAGAAAACGCAGTTAAACCTATTAAAAGTAAAGAGAGCCATGATGATGCCTTGATTAAACCTCGTACCAAAAGAGATCATCCAAATGATGTTGTTGTTAAAGAAGATGAAACGAAATCTATTAAAAGTGAAGACATAAAAAAGAATACAATCAAAACAATTATAAATAAAGGAATTCATGAAGATACAATAATAACATCTCGTGATAAAAGAGATGTGTCTCAAAGTGACGCTGTCGTCGTAAAAAATGACAAGATGATATCCATCGAAGGGTTGAGGGTGGAGGAATCAGAAAAAGAGCCAGTATTAGAAGCTGGTATACCGACTGTGTTGGCGAACACAGGAGTCACACTCAGGTAAGGATATGTCATATATATATACGAAAAATAAATGGGTTTCGTAGTCTATTAAAAACCCTTATTATTTCGTCAATTTTGAATGTCTCTTAATAAACAAGGTGTAAGGTGCCCTCCGAATACTGATAGGGTGCATGCAGACCATGAAACTAAACAACTTATCCCTAGGAACATATGTCAGTCAGGAACTCAGGAAACGACAAAAAATATTTGACGTCCCATACAAAAGTCCCAGCTGACTGCAATTATGGGAAGTACATCATTATTTGAAGTTTCCTGAAATATTTTTTTATGGAGAATTATTCAGGTACATGGTCTGAGTGCACCCTATCAGTATTGGAAGGGCTGTCCCTTACACCCTGTACGACACATGTCAACTAAGAAGTAAATACTTCCGAGCCCAAAACATTATTTACGAGAGCTACTTCAAAATTATATTTTGTATAAGAACTGATGTTGTGACGTCACTATCATCATCATCATTGGCCTCACACGTCTGTGACAGACGATTTAATCAGTGTCTGAGGCAAGACTTTTCATGGCTGTATAAGCCGATACGGGAGCGGCATAGTTTTCCGCACGCTCTACAAGTGAAGGTGGAATTTGAGACTGGCACATGCATGTTTAGACGACGTTTTTGCCTTTTGTTAGCGAGACCAGAAAACCAGGCATTATCGTGTGTTTTACGCCCATCAAACACACGCTTACGCCATTCGTCCCTATCCTCAGCAAGCTTCTCCCAGCTTTGATGGTCAATGTTAAACGCAGCCATGTCCCGCCGTCACTATACACTATTTATAATGGCGTCAAAATATAAACTTTAACTGTTTCTCAGTTCAATAAATATTATCTTGCATATTTTGAAAAATGAGTACTATTTTACTTTTGGACACATATTTCAAACATCCAAGTCTCGTATTTTATGAACTGACAAGGACACCTATTATAAAGTAAATTTTAAAACACTGTCCGGGTTAGTTATATTTTATTTTTGAAACTTGCAAACTTTTCTACCGCGGGCAGGATTTGAACCTGCGACTTTCGCCAACATAGTGAGCCAAAATTTTCACCTGTACTACAAAACTAAATGGTAGCTGGAGCCGTGCCACCAAGATACACTTGAAAAATTTGCGGGTAATGGATGATGATGGAAGAGGCGTCGCCACTAGTGATGGCGAGACGCAGGTTCAAATCCTGCCCGCGATAGAACATTTTGCAAGTTTTCTAAAAATTTTAATAATTATATTTCAGGATATTCGGCGAGAACCTGACGACCCGTACCATGATAGCTTTCACGGATGAAGTAAAGGGTTACGGAGAGCCTTGCAAGTTCTTAGTCAAGAGTGCCGAGTATTTGGTCAGTATTAGATAACATAGATAAATTACATTAAAAATATTATATATCCTGGACAATTCACACAGCGCCATCTAGCCCCAAACTAAGCAAAGCTTGTACTATGGGAACTAGATAGCTGATATTAATACTGATATACTTTTTTTTTGTAAATAAATACATAGAATACATATAAACACCCAGACTAAACATAAATATCTGAAAATTACTTAACAAATATTTGTGTTTTGTGGGGATCGAACCCACGACCCTCGGCGTAGCAGGCAGAGGTACTATCCGCTACGCCATCGGCCCAGTCATATTAACGGCAACAACAGTCCACTGCTGGACATGGGCCTTTATTTTTTATTGATGGGTTTGCTCTTGACTCTAGTCTAGGTCATAGGACAGAGACAGAGTCTAAGATGTAGCGAGCTCACCCAGAAGAAGCCGGTTCACTCTTACTTTGAAGAGATTAGGGTTGTATGCGTTTGGAAACACAGACGCATGTAGTGAGTTCCACTCTTTAGCAGTGCGCATTATAAATGATGACTGGAAGCGCTTAGTCCGAATTGGTGGAATGGCAACCAGGTATGGATGGTATCCGGCGGTGCGTGCGGCGGCCTTCCCTAGTTGCGGGGTATTTGCTTGAGTCACTACGTTTGGCAGGCATATTAGCGAGTGTTGTATTCACAGGAAACGCTGCTGCCCATTCCCTAGATGAATTCAAATTCATTTACCTATTGCACTAAATAAATATTGACATCTTAATTTTCACACTATTCTCATCATCACAAGGCAAAAAAGGTGATTCAGTTGCCGTGTGATGCCGGCTTAGAATAGCATAACCCCATTTATTTCCCGTGGGTGTCATAAGAGGCAAATAATCGACTCAAGGGTTGCATGGGTACTACAATTTTAGCGATTGGCTGACACTAAGGCGATATACTTTTTTCTGAATAAACCTCAAAAGACGTTGCGTAAATGTCTGTTTTAAGGCCGTTCTCGCTGTGCCTACCCCGCAAGTGATTATAGGCGTGATATGTGTGTGTGTGTGTGTGTTCCTTAAAGAGAGTTATTCAGTTTCACGGACTGGTTCATCTCTTTAAATATTTGATTTACCTATTGGACTAAATAAATATTGACATCTTCATGTTTACGACATCAGAAAGCATGTGATTCCATCCTCAATAACTTCAAATTTTCAGGTGAAACCAGATTCTGTGACGAAACACAGCGCCGTTTTCGAAATAAAAGCGCCGGAGCCCGTCCATGGCAAGAAACTTTACATATGCGCCAAAAACGTCGGCTATGAAATCCAGGATCCGTTTCAGGACGAAACTAAATACTACCACCAAGGCACGGAGCCTTTCAAAATGATCGCCACACAAAACAAGTTGCTCCCGCTATGGGCCACTTTAATACTGATCTCTGTGTGTCTCATGTTCTCGGCTCTGTTTTCCGGATTGAATCTGGGCTTAATGTCGTTGGATAGGACAGAATTGAAGATTATAGCGAATACTGGCACAGAGCAGGAGAGGAAGTATGCGAGGGCGATCATGCCGGTCAGAGATCACGGGAATTATCTGTTGTGCAGTATTTTGTTGGGTGAGTGAACTGTTTTAACTTCTTCGTCCTTTTGAGTACCAATTTTTTTAAAACACTTCCCGTGTTAGGTATACAATTTTTGAAAACTTGCAAAATTTTCGAGCGCGGGCAGGATTTGAACCTCGCAGGTTCAAATCCTAGTCGCCGGTTATTAGTTGCAAAACTAACCCGGTAGATGGAGCCATGCCGAGCGTTACTGGCATTAAAATACACTTGCAAAATTGGCGGGCAAGAAATGAGCTGCGGTAGCCCAGATGGAAGAGGCGTCGCCACTAGTAATGCGAAAGTCGCAGGTTCAAATCCTGCCCGCGCTTGAAAATTTTGCAAGTTTTCGAAAACTTCTTCCTTTTCTTCTTCTTCTTCGTGTGGGACACCGAGTCGTCCAACTCTTAACTCTTTTCGTGTTATCTTCTGGTACGATGGCGTAGTGGATAGTACCGTTGTCTGCTACGGCGAGGGTCGTGGATTCGATCCTCACAAGACACAATTATACAGGGTGTAAGGGACGGTGTACCGAAAACTTTGCAGGCATGATCAGACCATGAAAATGATCAATTTTTTCTATGGAGCCTATGTTGGGAAACGAATTTTTTTTTTTCCGAGTTTCCATAGAAAGTCAGTCAGCTGATCGGGAATATTGTATGGGAGGTCGAAATTTTTTTCTTGTTTACCAACATAGCTTCCATAGAAAAAGTTGTTCAGTTTCATGGTCTGATCATGCCTGCAAAGTTTTCGGTACACCGTCCCTTACACCCCGTATATTAAGTAAATTTTTTAATTATTTGGGTGTATTCTATGTATACAGGGTGTAAGGGACAGCCCTCCTAATACTGATTGGGTGCATATAGGAAAAGTATTTTTTACTTCCCATAGTAAATGCAGTCAGTTAATTTTTTATATGGGAAATCATTTTATTTTCGTACATAATTCGAACATTATGAGACGAGTGTATTAAACAATTTCAACTCAGTAAGTAATTGTATCAGGCGTTACTTTGCGGAAGTCCATCTTGATTGAACAGCGGTCGTACGCGTGGTGCATTCAACTAGCTGCATTACTAGCCATCATAAGTGCGGAAGAAGCTAAATACCTTGCTATCTAATTCAATCAATTTCAACTCTTTATGTGTTATTACAAAACATATAGATGCGAGTAGATGACGTTTAAGTTGTAACGTTTGACCTTGTCAAACTGATTCAACCACAGAAAACAGAAAAGAGTTAGAATGGCGATGTGGGCGGGGCAGGCGCGCCACGATTTTGAGCATCTGCTCATATTTACTCGCAAACACGCAATCGCGTCGATCACTCACCCGCGTGCTCCAACGGAGGAAACTACTGTGACGCGCAACGTACAAAATTAAGTGATAATGCCGAGTTGTCAATAATTACTTGTAGATTAAGAAGTCAACGCTGTAGTGTTCAAAAAGGAGGCATTTCTTTCCACCAGGAAGCAAAAAACCTTCTTATTTTTACGATAATTAAGCAAAAATGTCTCAAATTGTCATTCAAATAATTCCTGTCACAAAAATCATACATTGCGGGCTGCGTGCGCTCGTTATTTCTACCACTTCAGTTCGAACACGCAATGTACTCCGCTGCGGTCCGGTATCAGTTCTAGTGTTGGGCGTAGTGTAAAATGATATCGATATGTTTTCGAAGTTATATTAAAAGCGAAGGTCTTAAGTAATGTTAATGTTATTGGGTCGAGATAAATTTTATTAATTGTGCACGCAATAAATACAGTAATACCCCGCTTTACGCGACCCCATTTTACGCGGATTCACTATAACGCGGATTTCAAATTTTCGCGCTAAAATGCTCCGCTTTACGCGAGTCTCTGATTGGTCGCGAAAGTGATAACTGATTGGTTATTAGACTGCGCACAGCCAATTGCGCACCTCGAATGTTATTGGTCTACCTTCTAACTTTTAAATATTGTATCGTTATTGTGTAGTTTGGCTAAAAAAGAGTAAAAAATACATTCGTGTTTAAAATGGAGCGTAAGAAAAAAGAACGGAAAAGCTTGAGTTTAGATCGAATTTCATCAGTACGTCAAGCACTAAGAAACAGTGTAGCATGTTATGAAGAAATTTTGATGGATCGAAAGCAAAAAGCCACTCAGAAACATTAGACTGTTATTTTACCAAAAAGTAGCATATTGATAATAAATTTTACTTCTCTAAAATGTTAAAATTCCTTTATATTTGCGGTTTGATTGTAATTTCCTACTAAATTTTAAGTACTTGTCTAATAAAAGCAGTTTATTTTTCCTTGTTTGGTACTTTATTATATAACCTCGATATACGCGTAATTCACTTTACACGATTTTCCCTGGAACGCATCTCTCGCGTAAAGCGGGGTATTACTGTAATAAAAATATCTTTGAAATATCGCAAAAGTGGCGATCATAATTTCAAGCGCCTTCGAAAAAGAGGTATACGTATGTATATTGGTATATTGGTTTTTTAAGCTAGAGCGAGAGTTAAAGATTTGAGAAATGTCCTCGCATACGTGATCACCCCCCCCCCCCCCCATATATTTATTAGACGGTGCAATACCACTTAAAAAAGTAGTATCCATACAGTCATATGTAAGTATCACTTTAGTTCTGTAGGGGAGAATAGGGTAGTAGGGTAGACAGATAAAAGCGACTGTCTGGAAGAGAATGTTTTTAGTTAACTTTTGCTATGAAGCTATTTTCGTATCTCATATAGTTTGGATGGGATCTTGTGGATTATATCAGGTACTTCAGATCCTCGATGACCATGTGCCAGTAAAAGCGGCCCATCATGCTGAACAACTTTTGCTATGAAGCCATTTTCATATCTCATATAGTTTAGCCATGCTCCTGATGTCCTCCATTAGGTACTCCAGATCCTCAAGTGCTGACAAAATGTACTTCATATCCATCTCTGATAAAAAAGCAATTTAAGTGCCAAATTTCGCGATGATCCGTTGAGCTGTTTGGCTAATTTGGGTAATATTCGCTATATTTCCCCGTTTTCTCGCTTCTTATCGTTTTCCCATCGGAATAAGGCATTTTCTTGTGGTGAAAAGTAGCTTATATTACTCAAGTATGTCGTAGCTTTTTAATAGTAAAAGAATTTTTGAAATCGGTTTAGTAGTTCCGGAGTTAATCGATTACATACCTACATACAAAAAAAAAACAAATCTTTCCTCTTTATTATATTAGTGTAGATAAATACGTGTCGAATTGATAAACCTCCTTTTATGAAAGCGGGTAAAACATTAAATCTTTACAGCAGAACACACTTTTATTCGTTCAGAAATTATATAATGACGGTTTGAATAAGCCGTTGACATTCTGCCTACACCGTGAGGTATACAGACATGATTATAATTTATTTTAATATTGCTACCTGACTTTTGTATGCAATTGTGTAATTCATAATTCAATATCGATAACAGTTTATCGATAGCCGTGTCCCTAGTTGAGTTTACATGGTCACTCACACATAAGCTATAAAAACCGGCACGTGTATGCGTGTATGCGCGTGATTGGTTATTTTGAATTTACGCAAGCCGTAGTGGCCGCAATTATGTGTGCGTAAGCGTCATCTTTATTAGTTGGAGATGTAGTGATAGGTGAAAGGTGGGGAAAAATCGGCGACGCTGGTTCTCGTACGAACGGCTGAAGATCGCCATTCTAACTCTTTTCTGTTTTCTGTGGATTCAACGATGCTCATTTTTTTTACACGGTGTTATAATGGCGATACATTCATTATCATAAGAAAAGAAGGCAATTGATGACCTGCCGGCATTGAACGTAATGTTGCCAGTTCTAAATTTAGGCTTGTATTTTTATTTATGGTTACACAGAATAATTTTGATATTAATTTATTTTTTGGGAACTGTACTCCAAAACGAAAATAAAACGAAACTCTTATTGGATCAATTTTTTGTCAAAAGAACCTTTGACCCTCGGGAAGGCGTAGAGTAATTGGTTGAAATTAATACCATATACTCAACTCTACGGCCGCTTGTTGTTGTAAAAAAATGCAAGATGGGCCGAAAATTAACAAGATTTTTAATTTGAGGCTTTAAGTACAAGTAAGGTATCTATATGAAAGGGCATGATGTGTAGTTACGGAAGCCTCGGTGGATTAGTCCTACTCGCACTTGGCCGTTGTTTATGTATTCTATAAATAAATAAATAACCTGGACATTTCACACAGCGCTATCTAGCCCTTAACTAAGCATAGCTCGTACTATGGGAACTACATATACTTTTTTTCATAATAGCATACATAAAAAACACCCAGACTAACACAAATATCTGAAAATTGACTTAATAAATATTTGTCTTGTGGGGATCGACTCCACGACCCTCGGCGTGGCAGGCAGGGGTACTATCCGCTACGCCATCGGGCCAGTCGATGTATGATGTATTGTATTCTCTCTTTTTTTAATTAATGACTATACCTATTTACTTTTTTCCCACAGGAAACGTAGCAGTGAACTCGACATTCACTATACTACTAGACGATCTAACCTCCGGACTATTCGCTGTGATATTCTCAACATTAGCTATTGTGATGTTGGGTGAAATCACACCTCAAGCGATATGTTCCAGACACGGACTGATGGTCGGCGCTAAGAGTATTATGATCACTAAGGTGGGTTGCAAGCTACCAAAACTACTGAAGAAATCTACCAAGTCACTTGAACTACCAACATAAACTACCGAACTAATGAACCTACCAAACAAAAACAACCACATTTACAAAAAAAAAAAACAAATAAATCTACCAAACCATCTTACCAAAACCTAGCAGAAGAAGATACCAAACTTGCCAAAAAAGCTACCAATTCTATCAAAACATTATGTGCATCTGAACATTATGTGCTAACTAGTAATAAGATCATTTGTAACTATGTTCTTGCAAATAAACTTTCTTGATTCTTGATTCTTAAAAAACCACCAATTTTGCCACTTAAGCTTACCTAATCGACTTACAATGCTGGATTTTATTCTCAACATTAGCTATTGTGATGTTGGGTGAAATCACGCCTCAAGCGATATGTTCCAGACAAGTGCTAATGGTCGGTGCCAAGAGTATTATGATCACAAAAGTAAGTAATCATTGCCCAAAATACAAATAACCAACTATCAAACGAGAATACAAAATCACCAAACCAACAACTTATCTTACCAAACCAAGGAACTAAACCAATATCATAAGGTGGGTTGCTAAACTAACAGAACAACTGGCCAAATCCACCAAGTCACTCACCTCGACCCAACCTATAAAAAGAACCTACTAAAATTATAAACCAACCAAACAAAATCTACTTAATAAACCGTCCAACACAACAAAAACAACCGCATCTACAAAAACAACCACCTAAATCTACCAAACCACCTAACCAAAACCTACCAAAAGAAGATACCAAACCTGCCAAAAGAAGCTACCATTTCTACCAACTAAACTTACTTAATTAACAAACTAAAAGGAACACGAGCGTTTTTTTCTCAACCTTAGCTATTGTGATGTTTGGTGAAATCACGCCTCAGGCTCAGCTCAGGATTCACTAAGGTGGGTTGCATAAAAAAGACAAATATTAACTTACATATTTACCAGCCATGCCTACCGTACTAATTAACCGAACCTACTAAACCAAGTCTACCGAAAGAGACTACCAAACCAACCAACTAATTCTACCAGAACAAACAACTTATCTATTAAACCAACTAACAAAACCTACCGCACATAAAATTACTAAAACTGCCAAACCAAATAGTTCGCAGAAAACAGAAATATTTGATCCTGTAAATCTCACTTGCACTGAGGCTGAGACATAATACAAACAGGCTATGAATCCCTCTTACTTACACTTTGGTAAGCTGAAGATTTACAGATTCTTTATCTGGACGAGTTATCGAACTATTCACTTGCAAAATCTCGAAAGTCTGTAGAAATATTAGGTATTAAAATATATAATGCGTTACCTGATAAATTTAAAAACGTGGAAAGTGACAAGGTATTCATTACACAACTTAAAAGAAAACTACAAAATATGGCGTGTTACGACCTCAATGAATTCTTTCATGAGATTGGGTCATCAACTGAACCATAGGTTAAAAATATAATTAAATTAATAATGTAACAGATTGAAATATTTAAAGAATAATAATATTATGTATAGAATAATGACATTTGATATTTGACTTGTAAAATTTATTTTTACCAATTAACGCTTGAATCTTGAATCACTTTCTTCTTTCACAGGCTGTAATGGCGCTCACGGCACCGCTAGCGTACCCTGTAAGCAAAGTGCTTGACTACCTACTAGGCGAAGAAATAGGGAATGTCTACAACAGGGAACGTCTAAAGGAATTAGTTAGGGTAAGTTTCAAATTGTTTCACATACATACATGTTAAAAAAAAGTTTAAAGAAGCCGAAAGGAGATCAACGTACTCATGAAACTGAAGAACTTTCCCCTTGGAAAAGAAATGTTTATTTTCAAAATAGTTTAACATAACAGTATATGAGACCTCCCTTAAGTAAGCAAGAGCTACTTTTATTGGGAGTGACTTGCTGCTCCCCTGATGGACATCTTTGAAAACAAATGTGAAAATCATCATTGGCCTCACACGTCTGTGACAGACGATTTAATCAGTGTCTGAGGCAAGACTTTTCATGGCTGTATAAGCCGAAGTGTCCTCTCCACAGACACTGCGTTGCCTGGGACACAATTATGGAAAACGCAGGGCTGCCCAGGACCTGCGCCACCCTCTCGGCTTTCCTGGCTGGATCCGCAGGAACGACTAGTCGATACGTGCGGAGCCAGGTCGGCTGCAGGAGTCTGCCGCGCGGTAGATCTCTGTCACACGCGCCCCCAGGAGACCCCGTTCCGGGTTTAATTGTGGAGTTGGCCTCTCCAGGACCGTTGTGCTTGGGTCGGATTTATCCCTCAGTCGCTTCTTACGACCCCCACGGGAAGAGATGTGGTGGTGCTATTCTACTCTGCCGGCACCACACGGCTAATAAAAAATGTGAAAATGATTGTACGCAAACTTAGTTACTACCATTAAGTAGGTTACAACGCTATAAATAAAAGGTATAGAAGGCTAGTGTGTGTGTGTGTGTGTGTTAATAGCGCAGTAACAGGGGTTACTGCGCTATTAACTTAATTCCTACTACTTACATCTGTAGACAAGCATCAGGTATACCAGCATACCCATATGGAATATGGGTTGAAATACAAAATGGCCGATCAGCTGGGTAATTTACTATGGGAGGTCCAATTTTTATTTTATTTTTCGAACTATGTTCCATGGGAAAACTTGTTCAGTGTCATGAGTACCTTGACCTTCTATTGGCTTGTTATATCCTTTTTGTTACTTCCTGTAGAGACTGCTACGACTGACAACAATAAACTTGCTTGAAATAACTCACATGCAAAATTAGTTCTCAAGATAGTCCAAAGATGGCGTGTAAAACCACGTCGCATAAAAGCGAAATGCCTGAAACGCGGTATTGAAGTGTTTTCTCTTGCTGTTGGCAATTGGCATATTATGCTTTCTGCCTAATGACCTTGTTGTTGAACGTGGGTTTAAGATATAACTCTATACAGAAACAACATTAAACACGCGTTCAACACATGTGTAAGTTTTTTGCGTTGAGACCCATAACACCTCAAACAAAAAGATTAATTATTTGCTTAGTGGGGCTAGATGGTGCTGTGTGAATTGTCCAGTATACATACATAAATACATACATAAATCACGCCTCTTTCCCGGAGGGGTAGGCAGAGAATACTCCCTTCCACTTACTACGATCCTGGCATACTTCTTTCGCCTCGTCTACATTCACCAATCTCTTCATGCATGCTCGTCGGTTTAGGGTACTCTTGACCTAACCTTTCTTCAGCACATCCCCGATTTGATCGAGGTACGTTCGTCGAGGTCTACCCCTTCCGACCCATCCACACTTGCCATATACACCTGTTTCGTTAATCTTCTTTCATTCATCCTCTCTACACAAAACCACCTAAGCATACCCTTTTCTACACCAGTCACTACGTCTTCTTTTATACCACAAAGTTTCCTTATCACGCTATTCCTTATCCTGTCACTCAATTATTTATACTAATTCACAACATTTCATTTTACTTTAGATACAAAAGATATATTTATCGTTTAGAGTGTTTGGGATGCTTATTAAGATACACGTATTTTGATAATTTTTAATGCAGTCGTTTCTGAAATATTTTGAAAAGTTGTTTAAACTTCCAAAGTTAGGATTACCATTAAAAAATCCCTTGCTTATAGAAGAAAAAAAAAACAGTGGAGAAAACTTCATTCATTCATCTGTCAATGTCAATCAGTTTTTTTTTAAATGAAGGTCATATAAGTGGTAGGCAAACGAATTTTGTTTTCAGCAGCCTAGTTGTTGGAACCAAACTATCACTTTTTAAAATTAAAAATCGGGGAATATATTTTCTGTCACCAACATTTATATTTGTCATCGAGTAGTATCACCAAATAATGAGATCTATCGTCACGAAATATTTTCGTTCTCAGATAAACAAATGTGTTCCCAGCCATGCATCACCAAATTAATGTTTTAAAATGTGTAAAATAAAAGATGGATTACCAAAGAAATTGTAGTGCATTGATTGAATTTATACTTCGTTCTCATAATAATAGTTTTGTTACATATATAATAGGTTGGTACTCAAAATGGTAGATCTGTCACCAAATAAATCAATTTTCGTTCCCAGACTGCGATTCCCTTTAATTTGCTATTTTGTCACCAATACAGTGGTAACATTTTATTTAATAAATTTATCAAAATAATATTGTTCGCTACCAATTTAAAACATCAATTTTCAATTTGAATGAAAAAATATTCAATTAGGCGGAGCCAAATTGGCGCGCTTTAAGAATTTACTAATCAGACCTCAGCAATGGGTCATAGGATCATACGATGCGTGGCGCGGGCAGCGAGGTGCAACTTTACTTCATTCGCGTCAATTTCATTGCTGAGGGTGCATTACCTTTTTTTTATGGTATAGGCTAACGCTTGACCACAATCGCACCTGATGGAAAGTGACGATGAGGTCTAGGATGATTCGCGTTTGCCTAGAAAATGCCTTCTTATATTAAATAGGAACAAATGTTGACTATTTCACGAGAACTATGTGTTTTACTATCCTACTAGAAATTTTATCGAAATACTGCTTTTACCTGTGGGAATTAAGCTCCTTGGGGGAGGCATAATATGTTCAGTAAAGTAGTAAGTAGACTGTTTTCGTTGAAACGATGATGATGATAACTTCTAATTTTTTTGAAACATTTTGAAATTTTTATCGGGACACAAATATGATTTATTGGTGATCACTTTAAATTAATTTTCTTCAATACTTCTTAGGACAAACCTATTAAAATACATTCAAAAATATTAATTTGGTACTAGACCTTATATCTCCATGATTTTAGGTAATTTTTCGTGGAACTGATTTTATATTGTTTGATGACTAGATTTTGGTGACCAATCTATTATTTTGGGGGCAAACTCTATTATTAAGGAAACAGAAAACTACTTAAATTGGTGACAGCTTAAATCATACCCTTAAAAATCTCTGATTATGTATCAAAATAAAATAAAAAGAACTTGCCCTTTATTTAATGATGCGCTAAACTATCTATTAAAAATATTATAAGAGTCTTGTTAGAAATTTGAAATGTTGTGGATTCGCACATTATATCCGCAGGTAACAACAGATGTCAACGACCTAGACAAAGACGAGGTGAACATCATATCCGGAGCCCTGGAGCTCCGCAAGAAGACAGTGTCAGACGTCATGACGAAGTTGGAAGATGTTTTCATGCTGCCAATAAATTCGGTGCTGGATTTCGAGACTATGAGCGAAATTGTCAAGTCCGGTAAGAAAAAGATATTTCATACATACACATACATACACATATCACGCCTATAATCCCTTGCGGGGTAGGCAGAGCATAAATGTCCGCATAAAACGGACATTTACGCCACGTCTGACAAACATTTGAGGGTCACCCGGAAAATTGTGTATCGCAATTGTGACAGGTTGTCAGCCCATCGCCTAAAACTGTAATACACACCCTCGAGTCCCTTAGTCGCCTCTTACGACTCCCACGGGCAAGAAATCGGGTGATGCTATTCTAAGCCGGCATCACACGATATTTCATTTCATTTCACAAGATATTTCATGACAGTGTCATTTTAAAGCAGAGGCGTTATATGACAGTAATTTTATGGCAGAATCATTATATAAAAGTCATTATATGGCAGAGTCATTATATGACAGTCATTTTATGACAGAGTCATTAAATTACGATAATTTAGTGGCACTATATGACATTTATTTTATGAAAAGTGACGTTTGAAGCCTTAAGCAGACAGTGTCAGACGTCATGACCAAGTTAGAGGATGTATTCATGCTGCCAATCAATTCGGTGCTAGATTTCGAGACCATGAGCGAAATTGTCAAGTCCGGTAAGAAAAAAAGGTATTTCATGACAGTGTAAATTTATAGCAGAGGCATTATATGACAGTAATATTATGGGAGAGTCATTAAATGACAGATGTTTTATGGCAGAGTCATTAAATTACAGTAATTTAATGGCAGAGTCTTTATATAACAGTAATTTTATGGCAGAATCATTAAATTACAGTAATTCAATGGCAGAGTCACTATATGACATTTATTTTATGAAAAGTGACGTTTCAAGCCTTAAATAGATAGTGTCAGACGTCATGACCAAGTTGGAGGATGTCTTTATGTTGCCAATCAATTCTGTGCTGGATTTTGAGACCATGAGCGAAATTGTCAAGTCTGGTAAGAAAAAGATATTTCATGACAGTGTAATTTTATAGCAGCGGCATTATATGACAGTAATTTTATGGCAGCGTCATTAAATGACAGATATTTTATGGCAGAATCATTAAATTACTGTAATTTTATAACAGACTCATTATATAACAGTATTTTTATGGCACAGTCATTAAATTACAGTAATTTAATGGCAGAGTCACTATATAACAATTATTTTATGAAAAGTGACGTAAGTCCGGTAAGCATCGAAAGAGAAATTTAAAAATGGTTTTACTACAGACGCATCTTAAGAATAAGAGATTTTATGACAGGCATTTTATGCCAGTCATTATATGACAGTAATTTTATGGTAGAGTAATTATAAGGCAGTCAATTTATGTAAGATAAATTTTATGGCAGAGTCATAAGACAGTCATTTAATTTTATAGTCATAGTATGCCCATAAATTCGGAGCAGGATTTTGAAACTATGTGCGGAATTGTCAAGTCCGGTAAGCCTCGAAAGAGCAATTGAAATTATTACAGAAGTATTAAGAACAATATATTTTATAGCAGAAATTTTATTCTGGAGCGTAACTGGCGCCATCATTACTTAAAAATACATAACTCGATGACAACGTAATTTATAGAAAATCTGCTAAGTTCACGACTGCCCAACCAAAAAAAGAGTGTAATGTTTTTAGAGTTCATGTATGTATATATGTGTGAATCTTTAAAGGACTGGAACTCGTTAACCACTGAACAGATTTGAATGGGAATTGTATCGGAAGAATCCTTACATTATCCTGAGTGTCATAGGTTAGGCTTTATCTCAGAAAGCAGTTGTGTTTTTTTTTTTCTATGTATTATGCTTTTGTCAGATTGAAGTACACAGATGCTGAAGCTAATTTACAGAATATTGTAATCTGAGAGTTTGTGTGTGTGTATGTATGTTTGATATCTCTTCACGCTCAAACGGCTTGACTTATTTGGATGAAATTTGGAACACAGGTAGAGTATAACCTGGAATAACACATAGGCCACTTTTTAACGCAGGAAAACAAATATTACCACGGGAAATGAGTGGCAACTATTAATAGTTGTGTCGCTGTAGTAAGTATCCACTTTTAGCACTTTGGCTATCTGTTACCTACCTTGACCTATTTTGTACTAAAACGTCATTTGATGAACATACTACAGTCTGATAGAATCAAATTTTCGAAAAATTGCGTTTTCATCGAGTAAGTAATAAGAAAAAGTTTATTTTTGCCGTGTGATGCCGGCTTAGAATAGCATCACCACATTTCTTTCCCGTGGGTATCGTAAGAGGCGATTAAGGGACACGAAGGTTACATGTGTATTGCAATTTTAGGCGTTGGGCTGACAACCCGTCACTATGGTGATATACAATTATCTGAATGACCCTCAAATGTTTGTCAGACGTGGCATAAATGTCCGTATTTTATGGCCGTTTACGTTCTGCCTAAGGAATATAGGCGTGATGTGTGTATTTACATACATACATATATATATTACGCCTATAATCCCTTACGGGGTAGGCAGAGCGTAAACGGTAGTAAAAAACGGACATCTACGCCACGTCTGACAAACATTTGAGGGTCATTTGGAATATTGTGTATCACCAGAGTGACAGGTTAACAGCCCATCGCCTAAATTTGCAATACACGCCCTCGAGTCCCTTAGTCGCTTCTTACGACACCCACGGGAAAGAAATGGGGTGATGCTATTCTAAGCCGGCATCACACGGTGTGTATTAGTGTATGTATAAATTTATTTGTAGGAAAACATGGTACAATATAAACAGGTGGATAGTTTCACAATTATTTTATTCTTGTTGCGCCAGCAGTTGGAATGCTAATATTTGAATTGAATTTATGATGTCCAGTTGAGATTTAAAACATACATACATAAATCACGCCTATATCACTTGCGGGGTAGGCAGAGCTTAAACAGCCGTAAAAACGATCATTTACGCCACGTCTGACAAAAGTTTGAGGGTCAATAAGATAACTGTGTATCACCATAGTGACAGATTGTCAGCCCTTCGCCTAAAATTGCAATACACACCCTCTAGTCCCTTAGTCGCCTCTTACGACACCCATGGGTAAGAAATGGGGTGATGCTATTCTAAGCCGGCATCACACGGAGAACATAATTTAAAACATACATACATAAATCACGCCTATATCACTTGCGGGGTAGGCAGAGCTTAAACAGCCGTAAAAACGATCATTTACGCCACGTCTGACAAATATGTGAGGGTCAATCAGATAATTATGTATTACCATAGTGACAGGTTGTCAGTCCATCGCCTAAATTGCAACACACATGTAACCCTCAAGTCCCTTAATCGCCTCTTACGATACCCACGGGAGGGAAATGGGGGTGATGCTATTCTAAGCCGGCATCACACGCCAATCTAAGCCGGCATCACACGGCAGAGATTTAAAAATATAAATCAGAATTTATTAACATAATGTCACTTAATTACCTACTTTAAAAATAAATTAAAAGTATTCACATTTTCGCCATAAAATATAATAAATTCGTCTACACTATTTAACATTTTTCAGTACACATTTTATATAATTCTGATTCAATTTGTTTTTAAGGTAGTTTCTTACTATGTTCCGGGAGGCAGTTAAATATTTTAATAGACATCAATTACTAGTAATTCTTGCAAAACAATGTATGTATGTATGTATTAACTTTATTGTACCACCAGACACATTTATAAAAACAGTTACAGAAATAAGTTTAAAAACAAGAGGCAGAGAGATGTAACATAACATAACATAACATAACATAAATATACTTTATTGCACAAAAACAAGAAATGGACATACATAAAGAAAAGAAAGAGTACAATATAGGCGGTCTTATAGCTAGGTAGCTATTTCTACCAGACAACCTTAGGGTAAAGGAGAGTAGATTTGAGATGCGGGATAGTGCTTTTTGTAATGATTATTTAAAGGATGAGAGCGCTAGTTAAGCTCCGGAAGACCCTTAAATAGTTATTACACTTAGTTCCTTTTGTCTCAAGGTTGGCTGGTATGATACCGTGTGATGCCGGCCTAGAATAGCATCGACCCATTTCTTGACCATGGGTGTCGTAAGAGGCGACTACGGGACTAGAGGGTTAGATGTGTATTGCAATTTTAAGCGAGGGGCTGAGAACCTGTCACTATAGTGATACATTATTAGACGTGGTTTCAGTGACCTTTTTTTCGGCCGTTTACGATCTGCCTACCCCGCAAGGGATATAGGCGTGATATATGTATGTATGCTTTTGTCTCAAGGTTGGTTGGCAATTTGGTATGAGATAAATATGTATTTTACGTGGAACTCGTATGCGACAGATTTAGACTATAAACAATTTAGTTAAATCTTGGAACATTTCCAACTGCTGGAGTTTGCTGGAGAGTTTTCGAGTGGTTATTTGTAATATTTTTTATAGTTTTTTTTTATTTGTATGCGTATTCAGAAGTGCTGTGAACTGGAGCCGTATTCCGATATTTGAAAATCGTGTCAGTTGTGTTTCAGTTGGATGGTTTAGGCCGTTTCGAATTCGGCTAACAGTTTGAAGTAAAGATAATCATAGTGGCAATAGAATGATTTTTGATTGTCGATGTATTTTTTTTCAATTAGCCTGATTTGTGTCACTGGCATTACAATGGCAAAAAAGTAATAGAATAGGGGCACTAGTAATGGTAACTGGGCCGCGATTCTCTTATTTTTTACGGTATTACTCAACCACATCAGAGGCCTACTAGTAGTAGGCGGTAAAAAAACTTTGACAACAAGGTTAATCAGGTCGTCTATCGTTTCTATGTCCCACACGAAAAAGAACAAAATATATAAGTTAGTACATAAAACATTACTAATAGTCGCACCGTATAATTGCATAATAGACATACCTAATTGTCACCCTATTTTCTTCGTAAGGAAACGACCCGCGTCACGCATAGACTCACTCATATTTTTGGCGTCAGCGGGAGTTATTCGTATTACGACTATGACATATTGGCGATTTGCGTGCCAACTAAATACCAGACTGTTACTTGAACGAACTGGTTCACATTGGTATACCGTGTGTGGTTTGTTTACGTTGTAGTAATTTCACCCTGGTAACGTGTGATGCCGGCTTAGAATAGCATCACCCCATCTCTTTCCCGTGAGTGTCGTAACCTGTCACTATGGCGAAACATAATCTCTGAATGACCCGCAAATGTTTGCAAGGCGTGAATGTTAGTTTTTTCGGACGTTTACGCTCTGACTAACCCACAAGGGATAAAGGTGTGATATATCTATGAAAGAATGGCATAAGATGTTATGAGTTCGTAAGGATTTTCCTGTTAAACTATATTTAACGTTTGAACTTGTAAGTATGATATTTGAAGTGCATTCTTTTAATAAACTTCCTGCTTAACAATATTAATTGTAATTAGATCGATCGGGATGCAACGAGATATTTTAAACCACCTAAAAACTCCTTGTCCTCAGTAGGAATCGAACCCACGATCTCCGTGGGAAAAGCCAACGCCAAGAATATATTGTAATAGATATTACAGCTATATATTGTGTAATTTTTTCTTCTTCAGGTTTCTCCCGTATTCCCGTCTATGAAGGTGGCCGTGGAAACATCATCACAGTGTTATTTATCAAGGTAATTAAGAGACAGCACAACTATTGTATATTGCTTAATTGAGAAATAAACAAACACCCAAATACTGTCTTCAATAAAGCTTTTATTTAAGTTTTATCAGATTATTCAATTCAATAAATTAACATACATACATACATACATAAATCACGCCCATATCCCTTACGGGGTAGGCAGAGCGTTAACGGCCGTAAAACGGATATTAACACCACGTCTGACAAAAGCTTGAGGGTCAATCAGATAACTGTGTATCACTATAGTGACAGGTTGTCAGCCCATCGCCTAAAATTGTAATACACATCCCTCGATTCCCTTAGTCGGCTCTTACGACACCCATGGGTAAGAAATGGGTTGATGCTATTCTAGGCCGGCATCACACGGGAAACACACAATAAATTAAATTTCTAGTAAAACAATTTGCAATCCTTCCTTTCAACCAAAAATTACAACCTTTGTGCCCACGCTACGAGTACAGTACCTGGTTTGATTTAAGCTCGTGAAGAAGGACACTGACCTTTCATACAAACTGACGTAAGCTGACCTGTCACGTCATGTGTTAGTTTGTATGAAGGGTCAATGCCGTTTTTCATGAGATATTTGATAAATTTGTAGAAAGATATTTCTACACGACTTTTCTACAGTCCGTTATCATCGCATCTTCAAAAACATATCAACATAAAAGAACTAAAACAAAATTTTCTTAATAGTCACTCTTACACTCGTTTGTGGTTTTGATTTCATGACCTTTTTCTTACTCTCTTAACAATCTGCTTCCGTTTCAGGATCTGGCATTCGTGGACCCTGACGACAACACTCCATTAAGGACGCTCTGTCAATACTACCAGAATCCTTGCAACTTTGTATTCGAAGATGTAACTTTAGATGTCATGTTCAAGCAGTTTAAAGACGGTAAGACTCAAAATGTGCCAGTAATTGTGTCTATTTCAACTAATTAGGCAGCAGCGTTCCTTATTCCCTGTGAACTAGTCGCTAGTGTCTGGCACTAAGTAGCAAACTATGTAACATTATATATCACTATTTTGTTTTACTGATGCATCTGTGTATGGTTGGAGTGCCTGAAAGCTTATGAAATTATTATGAAATAGCGAAAATTATGATATAATAAGGCTTAACATAGTATCAGATAGTCCTGTCTTAATCTCCCTTCTGTCTGAAGCTACACAATTCCTATTTAGGGTTGGCGAGTGCAGTGCAAAGTATATTTTTTTGTCAAAAAACGCTAATGCTCATTTCTTGGATTAATCCCACATGCCTCACATATCTACTTAGGAATTTGCTAAATCTGTAGTTTACATGTTCAATTCATTTTTTACTTTATGGTGCAATATACACCCTACGAAGTCGGACCACATCTTTACTTTAACAATTCCGCTCCGTAAAATAAACAACAAATTAACAAACAAAGAATGTTTTATCATAAGACTGTATTATTAACATACGTTATATCCTACAGGTCACAAAGGCCACATGGCATTCGTACACCGCATTAACTCTGAAGGGGAAGGCGATCCTTTCTATGAAACTATTGGACTGGTAACATTAGAAGATGTCATTGAAGAGATGATACAATCCGAAATTGTGGATGAGACTGACGTATTCAGTAAGTATTTAGTTATTATTATTAACCATTTATTGCACACAAGAAACATTACAAGGGACATGATATACAAAGAATGACGACACAACAGGACAACTTATTTCTACTAAGAAATTTCTTACAGCTGACCTACAGAAAGTGAGACTTCTACAAGACAGGCGGATTGTTAGTTAATAGTATACAACACCAAAAAGCTTAGCTAACAGAAAACGTCCCAACTGACCAACCCAGCTGACCAACTAAACATGCTAAACTCGCAAAACTAGCGAACCAACAAAATCAAACCAGTTAACAGCTAACTCTCTCTTTTCGTGTGGGACACCAAGTCGTCCAACAGCCCGATGAACCCTGGTGTCAGAGTTTTTCAACCGCCTACTACCACTAGTAGGCCTCTGACATGGATCTGTAACGACCGCCGTCTAAGTAATCATAGACAGCAACCGGGACCGACGGCTTAACGTCCCTTCGAAGCACGGAACCATTTCTTTTCGGACAATCAGGTGGTTCACCCTGCAATGCTCTAACCAGACCGGGAAGTCCCACCGAGAATCGAACCCGGAACCCGGCAGTCGCACTACCACTGCGCCACATCGGCCGTCAACAGCTAACTAAAGTGGCCAAGCCCAACAGCCAATCCAACTAACCTTCTGAAATCTTTTGGTATTATTGGTATAGTTACTTTATTCTTTTTGAAATTCTGTACGTACAGTCGGTTTTAGCACATAAGGTATTAGAGGTACTCCAAAAGAACCAAATTATTTTTGTCCCCAGCAATACTTTTTTCTTGACATGAATATGTATTTGTAGAAAATGACTTCTTTAATAAGAATACGTTTAAATTTTTATTATGTATTAACTGCGGATAAAAATAATTCGGTTCCTTTAGAGTACCCCTGGTTTCTCATGTGCTATAACCGACTGTACATAACATTCATACATACATACATACATAAATCACGCCTATATCCCTTACGGGGTAGGCAGATCATTAACGGCCGTAAAACGGATATTAACACCACGTCTGACAAAAGCTTGAGGGTCAATCAGATAACTGTGTATCACTATAGTGACAGGTTGTCACCCCATCGCCTAAAATTGCAATACACATCCCTCGAGTCCCTTAGTCGGCTCTTACGACACCCATGGGTAAGAAATGGGGTGATGCTATTCTAAGCCGGCAATCACACGGGAAAGCCGGCAATCACACATAACATTCAATATTGTGTTTTCAGTGGACAACCGCACGAAACGTCGTCGAAACAAACCAGCGAATAAGCTGCAGGATTTCACAGCATTCGCCGAGAGACACGAGAACCAACGCATACACATCTCGCCGCAACTCACACTCGCCACGTTCCAGTTTCTTAGTACAAGTAAGTAATAATAAATAAACAAATGTCCCGAACAATTCGCACAGCATATCATTACTTACAAATAAAGAAAAAGAATGGTAAATAACATAAATAAACGCATGTACAAACACAAATAAACGCATCTACAAACATAAATAAACGCTGCTACACACGTACACATACGTTGCTTTGAGACATAAATAAACGCTATTTCAGACAATTAAACGCTGCTACAAACATAAACAAACGCCGGTACGAATATAAATAAACGCATCTACAAACATAAATAAACGCTGCTACAGGTATAAAAAAAACGCTGCTACATTCATTCATTCATATATCACGCCTGTATCCCTTGCTGAGTAGGCAGAACGTAAACGACCGCAAAAAACGGACATTTAGGCCACGTCTGACAAACATTTGAGGGTCATTCGGAAAATTGTGTATCGTCATAGTGACAGGTTGTCAGCCTATCGCCTAAAATTGCAATACACACCCTCGAGTCCCTTAGTCGCCTTTAACGACACCCACGGGAAAGAAATGGGGTGATGCTTCTGTAAGCCGGCATCACACGCAGTAATAATAAATAAATAAATGTCCTGAACCATTCACACAGCATATCATTACTTAGAAGTAAAGAAAAAGAAAGGTAAATAACATAAATAAACAAAACTACCAATGTAAAAAAACGTTTTGAACAGCTGCTACGAACATAAATAAACGCATATACAAACACAAATAAACGTATCTACAAACATAAATAAACGTTACTAAAGACAAATAAACGCTACTACAGACATAAATCAACGCTACTTCATACAAATATACGCTGATTCAAGCATAAATTAACGCTTCTACAGACATAAATAATCGCTATTACAGACATATTAAAAAACGCTATTTCAGACAATTAAACGCTGCTACAAACATAAATATACGCTGCTACAGACAAAAATAAACGCATCTACTAACATAAATAAACACTACAGCAGATTCAAATAGACGCTGCTACAGACATAAATAAACTGAAACAAATTATAAACTTTCCTTTTTATTTCCATTCTAGCACCTTCTTACCAATTCCATACTATTTTCAGGTGTTGACGCTTTCCGGCCCGATACAGTATCAGAGACGGTTCTACGAAGATTACTGAAGCAAGACGTTATACAGTATATCAAGGTAAACTTAGATTTTATACATACATACATACATACATATATCACGCCTTCATCCCTTGCGGGGTAGGCAGAGCACAAACGGCCGAAAAAACGGACATCTACGCCACATCTGACAAACGTTTGAGGGTCATTCGGAAAATTGTGTATCGCCATAGTGACAGGTTGTCAGCCCATCGCCTAAAATTGCTATACACACCCTCGAGTCCCTTCGTCGCCTCTTACGACTCCCACGGGAAAGAAATGGAGTGATGCTATTCTAAGCCGGCATCACACGGCAATAAACAATTTTATACAATAAATGTATTAGGCTAGCGCCACATCTGCGGAACGTACGGCGCCGAACCTTCGGAATGTACGGCGCCGCACGTTCGGCTTTAGTTTCGCGACACATCTGCGGAACGTACGGCGCCGCACGTTCGGCTAAATGCGGCGTCTTGTTCAGTGCGCTACGCGACGGAAAGTGACGTTGCCGCTCTTCGCTACCAACTATAGACCGCGCGCCGCGATCAGTGTTGCCAACTCCCAAATCTAGAATTATCGGATTTCGGCAACTAAATTATCGTACAAATCTTTTTCATTAATTTCAAATAAACATTTTTCTTAGGTGTTTATCAAATAAAAGGCATCGTATGGCTGTACAATTATTTACTATAAATGTTGTAAAAAAGTAAAATCAACGATAACAATCTAAATAAATTACATATAAAAACAACCACTGCAGTAATAATCTAATGATAAAACCCAGTCTATCTGATGGCTGGCGGTCCCTGGTGGCAACACGCACGTTCAGTTACGCCCGCTGCCCGCCGAACTTTCGGTCGCGCAACGCGTCGCGTGATGTGTCGCTTGCTATGCAAAATACATTAAATGCGTTTTGGCTGAAAGAACAGCCCGAAGGAAGGTTACGCACTACGCAGAACGCGGCGTAATGTGTCATAGATAACTTGAAATATACTACGAGCGTATTTAGCGGAAGGTTCGGCGCCGTACGTTCCGCAGATGTGGCGCTAGACTTATGGTTTATTTGTCATTTTGATTTTACAAGAGGTTGAAAATTTGGAAGTGTTCGGTCGAGGCGCCGGTAGCTCAGTGGCAGTGCGGTGGGATGGTACTCTACAGGTCCCAGGTTCAATCGCCGACCGACGCTAAAAAAAACAATTTCTTATTATCATTTATACAGTTAATAAAAAAGAAATTTGCAAATATTTAAACGGGTGAACCAATCCATGAAACTGAACAATTACAATTTTCCCCAAGTAATATTGTAAAAGGACTAATATTAAAAACTCGAAAGTTACTTTGTCTGTCTGCTGCACTTTCATGCTTAAATCACTAAACCGATTTTAAAGAAAGTCTCAAACATAGTAGAGTCTATACGAAAAAAAAAACACGCGTGGGTAAAAAGTAAAATAATATTTTTTCATAGGTTTCTATGACATTTCTCATACTGAGGCACAGAGGCGCCCTTAATTTCCACGCCTTTTCTTTTTTTCGCATCTTTTTACCGTGGGAAATTTGCCAAATCACACACAACAGCTAGTATGGAATACAGATTTAGCTCTACCATACAGTTTGCAGCAACTTCTTACTCTTTATACATTACTAACTTTCTTCTGCCGTGTGATAGCGTCCAGAATACCCCATTACAACCCGTGGGTGTCGTAAAAAGCGACTAAAGGATAAATTCATTCAGGGAATGGGTGATCTTTTACTGCGCTCGCTCATCCGCTAGCCATGTCCAGCTGTGGACTAATGTGGCTAGATTTAATGTTGTAATATTGATTGTATTCCTTTTTACAACAACTCGTATGTCGCTTCATACTAAAACAATTTCATTGGTTTTGAATTTTTTTGTGGGTAGTTAAGGTTCAAAATTGTTGTCCGGCTCCCGGTACGTGACAGACAAGGGGTTTACTTTTTTATTAATTCATTGACTCAATTTTTTTTTTTTGTAAATTTGACTGATTTTAATATTTTGTAATTTAAACAGAATAATATTGACATGACCTACTTATTTAATTATAATTTATTTTGTAGTTTTCATGTACCTATTGTAATTTTTTTTTTCATGTGAACATTCAAACTCAATAATTGTAATGTTATCGAATTAATTAACATATTGCACACACACACACAGTACTTGCGGGGTAGGCAGAGCGTAAACGGCCGCAAAAAGCGTACACGCCACGTTTGACAAATATTTGAGGGTCATTCGGAAAATTGTGTATCGCCATAGTGACGGGTTGTCACACCCTCGAGTCCCTTAGTCGCCTCTTACGACTATCACGGAAAAGAAATGGGGTGATGCTATTCTAAGCCAGCATCACACGGCATAATATTGCAATGCGTAATACATGTTTTTATTTTCTTTTAGGTGAAAGGGAAGAGCAAGAAAGAGCCAACCACATATGTGTACCAGCAGGGGAAACCTGTAAGTAAATCCTGGACAATCCACACAGCGCCATCTAGCGCCCAAATTAAGCAAAGCTTGTACTATGGGAACTAGATAGCTGATATTATACATATAAGGTGAAATTTTACTAGTGACCGATAGCGAAAACTCAAGACAGGCTGGTGATAAGGAACAACTTTCCCCAAGGAACATAGGTCGAAATATAAAAAAAGAAATTGACCTTCCATACAAAATTGCCGATCGGCTGATTTCTTGAGGTTTCTCTATCGGTCACTAGATAAATATCACCATTTATACTTTATTGTTGTAAATAAATACATGTTATACATAAACACACCCTAACTAAACACTATAATTTGAAAATTGACTTAACAATTATTTGTGTCTTGTGGGGATCGAACCTACGACCTTCGGCGTAGCAGGCAGGAGTACTATCCGCTACGCCATCGGGTCAGTCAAAATGTTTGTTTGTTGGCATTAGATAGGATATAAAATTTATTTCATTTTATTTCTCCATTTTAGGTTGCCGTACCTCAAAATTAAAAAAAACGTATTCCTTCTACTGTCACGTCACGACCCTTTATCTCAGAAAAATATTAAGTTAAAATTAAAATTATATAATATTTTCTTGAGTTTGCACAACTATTACTCATCACAATAAAACAATTTTAAACGGAATTAAGTTGTGTTTATTTGGTGTAAAAAAATTAGCTGAGAATATTTTAAGGGGTGAACCAGTACGTGAAACTGAACAACTTTCCTCAAGGAACATAGGTCAAAATATGAAAAAAAAAATTGGCCCTCCCAAATTATCCCGGCCGGGTAACACACTAATTATGGGAGGGTCAAATTATTTTTTCATATTTCAACCTATGTTCCTTGGGGAAAGTTGTTCAGTTTCACGTACAATTATATATTCTGATCGCTTGTATTGATGATTCCAGCGCTCAGTTATGAAAATTAAGCTAACTTTCCAGGTGGACTATTTCGTGCTAATCCTGGAGGGTCGCGTGGAGGTGACCGTGGGTCGCGAAAACCTGGTCTTTGAGGCTGGACCCTTCACATACTTCGGAGTGCAGGCTTTGACACAGAACGTCGGCGTCGGTAAGTCATGTCCAGTGATCGGAGTAGGTAGAGTGATTTTACGTACTTACGACGTTGTTTTATATTATGGAGTCGGCTCTTTTTTTCCCGGGTATCTCGGGATTTGGTTACACTTAAAACTAGTAATAAAAAGCATATTATATTTCACTGAGCTAAACCGGTCGTCGTCGTCGGAGTGTTAAAACGAAAAAAAATATGGCAATATGAAATTTTCCGAGATCCCGAAATCTGAATCCATCTCTATGTTAACATAGCCTTTAATGTCATTGACCTCAAATCACTCTACCTACTCCGATCACTGGTCATGTCGCTTACAGATGGCGGTGGCGTCAAGTTACATGCCGTGTGATTAACCTGGCCAGCCCCGAGGCAGTTTTCTATTAGGGCAATACAAAATTGTTATAAAAAAATGTGTGATACAAATTTCTTTTTTTTACAATGACGGATCATACCGTCAATCCTACATTGAATAAAGAATTTCAATTTCAAACGCCTAAAATCGGAATACACACCCTCGAGTCCCTTATTCGCCTCTGACGACAAGCTGTCACATTAATCGCAATGTTTTATTTCAGCCTAACAGGGTAGGCAGAGCGTTAACGGCCGTAAAAAACGGTCGTTATCGCCACGTCCGACAAATATTTGAGGGCCGTTTCAGCAAAGTCGTGTGTCACCATATTGACATAGGCATAGACATTTGTTTATTCACTAATAAATAGTACATAAAAAAGCATTTAGTTTACTTTAAATATTACAGTAAAACAGTTACAAAGCAAGACAAAATTATGCACTATACCTACTAGTGAAATATTGACAAGTTGTTAACCTATCGCCTAAAATTTTTATTCGACTCGAGTCCCTCAGTCGCCTATTATGACAAGCTGTCACATTGATCGCACCGTTTTGTTTCAGCGGAATCTCCTACTCCGTCAGCTCAGGGCTCCCTGCAGAATATAAACTTGGACACGATACTCCGATACACTTTTGTGCCGGACTATTCAGTAAGGGCTATTACTGAGGTCTACTATCTTACTGTCAAACGGTGAGTACTAGCAGTGGGGTGATGCTATTCTAATCCAGCATCACACGATACTGGAGTCTACTATCTTTCTGTCAAACGGTGAGTGGGGTGATGCTATTCTAATCCAGCATCACACGATACTGAGGTCTACTATCTTACTGTCAAACGGTGAGTGGGGTGATGCTATTCTAATCCAGCATCACACGATACTGAGGTCTACTATCTTACTGTCAAACGGTGAGTGGGGTGATGCTATTCTAATCCAGCATCACACGATACTGAGGTCTACTATCTTACTGTCAAACGGTGAGTGGGGTGATGCTATTCTAATCCAGCATCACACGATACTGAGGTCTACTATATTACTGTCAAACGGTGAGTGGGGTGATGCTATTCTAATCCAGCATCACACGATACTCCGATACACATTTGTGCCGGACTATTCAGTAACAACTATTACTGAGGTCTACTATCTTACTGTCAAACGGTGAGTGGGGTGATGCTATTCTTATCCAGCATCACACGATACTCCGATACACATTTGTGCCGGACTATTCAGTAAGAGCTATTACTGAGGTCTACTATCTTACTGTCAAACAGTGAGTGGGGTGATGCTATTCTAATCGAGCATCACACGATACTACGATACACATTTGTGCCGGATTGTTCAGTAAGAGCTATTACTGAGGTCTACTATCTTACTGTCAAACGGTGAGTACTAGCAGTGGGGTGATGCTATTCGAATTCAGCATCACGTGGCAGGGCTCCCTGCAGCACATAAACTTCTTCAATACATGGAAGAAAAAAATATGTATGCAAATATTTTAAAGATTGAACCAGACCCTGAAACTGAACAACTTTTCGCAAGGAATACAGATCGATATTTGAAATAAAATTAAATAGCAATACTTTAAACACTTCCCGTGTTAAGTATACAAAATTTGCAAAATATTCACCCAATAGTTCAATCTACATTCAATCTGTAAAGAATGAATTAGTCGCTGTGTATTTGTTGAACAATTAACCCGGTAGATGGAGCCGTGCCACGCGTTACTGGCATTAAGATGCACTTGCATAATTCGCGGGCAATAGATGAGCCGCGATAGCCCATATGGAAAAGGCGTCGCCACAAGTGATGGCAAAAGTTGCAGGTTGAAATCCTGCTGGTGAAAATTTTGCTAGTTTTCTAAAACTAGCTGGACATAACATAATACAAATTTGACACATTTTGTTAAGATGTTATTTCACCAACTAAATATATACATACATACACATATCACGCCTATTATCCTTTGCGGAGTAGGCAGAGCGTAAATGGCCGCATAAACGGACTTATATTTGAGGGTCATTTAGAAAATTGTGTATCGCTATAGTGACAGGTTGTCAGCCCATCGCCTAAAATTGCAATACACACCCTCAAGTCCCTTAGTCGCCTCTTACGACTTCCACGCGAAAGCAATGGGGTGATGCTATTCTAAGCCGGCATCACACGGTTCCTTAATATAAACACTTCAAGTTTACTAAATATTTGCAGATAATTTTTAAGAGGCCGTACATGAAATGAAGAATGTTACTAGGTATTCCAAATCGCTTGAAATTTTGTATCGGTAAAGCCTATATGTATACAAATACACTAGTTTTTGTTGTAGTCAAAAATACCTAGTAGTTTTGATTTTATAGGCATTCAAAGTTTCAAAAAATATCGAGTCCCGCAAACAGCCACGTGACCGCTTGTGACGTCATATCACAACGCGCGCCGCGCTCCGCTTAGTAGGTCTCAAGTCACCAGCAGCGGTTATAGTAGGTGTAATAGCTTGTACAGTATTTTGTTTGTGTTTGCATCCGTGTAGGTATTACGTTAATAGTAAATATTACACACACACACACACACACACACACATATTACGCCTATAATCCCTTGCGGGGTAGGCAGAGCGTAAACGGCCGCAAGAAACGGACATTTATGCCATGTCTGACAAATAATTGAGGGTTATTCGGAAAATTGTGTATCGCCATAGTGACAGGTTGTCAGCCTATCGCCTAAAATTGCAATACACACCCTCGAGTCCCTCAGTTGCCTCTTACGACTCCCACGGGAATGAAATGGGGAAGATGCTATTCTAAGCCGGCATCACACGGCATAGTAAAGTAAATATTATTCGATTCATAAAATGGATGAAGGATTCGAAAAAGGGCAATCGGATAATCTACCTAAAATAGATGCGTTTTTTTTTTTAGTTGTGGACCCTATGATTTTAGCCCCGGGGCTTTTAATTTACACCTGACTGTATGGTGCGGAGCAGGAGCTCGCCCGGAAAAGTTTGTGGTTGTTCAAACAACCAGCTCAATCGCGCCCTTGGTGCAGCTTGTATACCAGCCCGTTGTGCCAGACCTTGTCGAAGACTTTCGCCACGTCGAGAAATGCTGCTCCTGTCGGGGTCGGTTTGTACGAGACATTTAGCTTAAGAGCGATGTGTTCGACAATGCGGTGCACTTGTTGGGTACAAGAGTGCTGTTGTCGAAAGCCAAATTGCTCGTCAGGTATGAGATTGTTGGTTCCGCGTGGTCACGAAGTCGGGCATAGATCATGCGTTCGTAAAGTTTGGCGAGAGGGTTCAGTAGGCTGATCGGGCGGTAGGAAGTGGGCTCATTTGCCGGTTTACCCGGTTTGTGAATGCCTATGACCATTGCTTCCTTCCAGCAAGCTGGGAAGGTGCAACTAGCCATGGCGGCATTCAAAATCAGGGTGAGGCGATTGATCAGGTGATCGGGGAGAATCTTCAGGACACGGTTGGTGATGTCGTCCGGTCCTGGAGCCTTTCTGGGCTTGAGTGCCTTAAGGGCGTTGCGCACTTCCATCTCAGTGATGACTCTGAGATGAGACGTTCGACTTCGGAGTCGACCGTTGAGGCGAAGGTCAAGTCGTAAGGGAGTGTGCTGGTGGTGCATTGGGCTGCGAGACTGTCAGCTAGGCATTCAGCCTTTTCGTCGTCAAAGGCTTTGGTCTGGTCAGATGCATTAATGGTTGCTCATTACCTATATATCAACAAATAATGATGTTGCCGCCGAAATGCGAGGAGCAAAAATGCAAGGGTAAGAAAACTTTCCTTGCTACTACTTATTCTTAATACTTTATATGTTACAATGGAATAGTAGGAAGTGGGATAAGTACCTAGGATGTAGATGTACTGGGTTGAACGTGACAGATGTAAGTACTAAACCTTTTCTACTTGTTTGTTTCTTTTACTAACAAAATACGTAGGGCCGTTTTTATTTCATTTACTTTTTATTTCAAATGTATATGCTTTAGGCGATGAGCTGACAACCTGTCACTATAACGATACACAATATCCCAAATAACCCTCAAACATTTGTCAGAGGTGGTGAGAATGGCAGTTTTTTGCGGCTTATAGGCGTGATATGTGTATGTATGTATGTATATGTTTGAACAGATTTACCAAACATTTTAAATTTATTTGTATTTTTTTTCTCACAGTCACATTTATACAGCTATGCCGATGAAGCTATTGGTTATGTTCAAGTTAAGAGAGTAAGTAGGTTACATACATAACGGTAAATAGGCGGTTGAAAAACTCTGACACCAGGGTTCATCGGGTCGTTGGACGACTCGGTGTCCCACACGAAAAGAGAGAGAGATAAGATAACGGTTAATGTTGAATCACGCCAGAACACCGCGTACGTACCACACCTTATCATTGCAGTTTAGAATGCAATGAAAAGGATTTTTTTCACATTTTAACGACCTTTGGAACTATAAAAAACAACTTTTTCGGTGAATTGATAGTTGTATTTTTACATTTAGGCACAACGCATGATTTCCTAGTATTTGGATTGGACATTTTCAAAATTATTTAAGTAAACTTTCGACGGCACGGGTGCGCGACCTCAAGCAGACTGAGTGAGCCAGACTGAGCGTGTTGTACGATGACGTCACAGCGTCACCGGCAGCCCGCAGCAGCGGTCGCACCTTGTTTTACTTCTAAATCGGAAACTAATTGACGTATCGAAATAATTCTTTCACTGGTATTTTTTATTTTTGACAGAGAATATGGAGTGCTAACAATCAAAATTAGGTAACATTCTTCATTAGTATTAGAACGCGTCATCGTGCAGCCGAGCGGCGGCGGCGATATGCAGACCCAGCGGCGGACGGCAGCGTATAGTTCGATCAATTAGTTTTGATCCTATTTATAGTTTTTTGTGGCAATTGTATGAAAAAGTTTTAAATTATTGCGTACCTACTAAGAATTTTTGGAATTTGTGGACCTGATTAATTACCGACTACTATTCAGGGGTGTTGGGGTGTGATTAATCTGTACTTACCTTTATGTATGTTTATCAGTCATGTTTTTATTGTTTTCAATTTGAATGGATAAGCCTGAGGGGTCAAAATATGACTTCCATATACACTTTAAATTGGAGCGTAGATCACGTACATTACACTAGTTTTTATTTCACTTCAATACATGCAGTATTTCGCAAGTTATGACGAAGAGAAGTTTTACCCCAATTTTAAATTTCCGAGATTATGCGCGCTAAGACTGTGACGTCACGGCTCGGCTTGGGACAACTCGCGACCACAACACAGCGCGCTGCACGTTTCGGTGATTTTGTTTCGATTTTCTTCGTTCTTTCAAAGAAATACTTTATATGGTGTTTATGTGTATGTTATATAAGTGTAATAAGTAAAATGGAAGCAGGATTTGTGAAAGCGGACAATCTGCCAAAATTGATAGTTTGATGGTGGCCCAATATTTCATGATGAATAAAGATTTTACCGCTGCCGAAATTCGTGGACTAACAATGAAAAGGTATGTAATATGTAAGCATTACCTCAACTGAATCATAGTGGTTTTTTTAGTACCTACATACCTACTATGGGCGGTGATAAAAATACTTTCACTCGCGTGTTCATTACCATCCTGCCTGAAGTACCTACCCGTAAGGTTCCTAGTTGTACCTACTCCCTTAACTCAATCAAAATGTGTGTGATAAAAAATACTAGATAAGGAACCTAGGTACCTACAGTTTGCGCTCGTTAAAACCTACGTATGGGTTTCCATGCGTTTCTACCTACTCGCCGTGGAACTGGCGGGTGCATGTGCGTCCATCCTGAAGTAGGTACCACGGCGGCGGCCTCCTTGACAAGGAGGCGCACACGCATACCTACTCTAGCCAACTGTTATACCTACAGTGTGGGTCAAGGAGGCGCATGTCTACTCCACGCATCTACCTAAAGGTACACCTTTTATTCACCTACACACACTCGCCTGTACCGTTGCAAGTAGAGTAGGTACGACAAGGTGGTACCTACATAGGTAGGTACTTCAGCAATCAGGATGCCCAAGTAATCTAAGTACGTGAGTACGTCCATATGTAGGTAGGTATACTTTAACATTAGTTTCTGCCACCGGCGGCCGTCGAAGTTCTGCTTGGTAATCTTGGTAGTCTTCACAGCAGTAGTGCGCTACAGTTTTAGGGCCTATTCAATCAACTCTTTTCACATAAAAGAAGAGTTTATTTGGTGTTTTAACCGTGGAGTTTAAACATTGCGGCACAATACAGTATTTCCCTGGCATTTTATTTTATAATATTTAATTTCACTGCGCGACGGCGTGCGAGCGTAAGCGCGACTGCCGAATGACTCGAGCCGTGACGTCATCGGCTAGTCTGCGCCCGCCCGCGTTTTTAAAAACTTTCGCCCGAAACTACACACTTTGAACTTTAATATCTCGGCCATTTTTTAAGATATGAAAAAGTAAAAACAAAGTTTTTCTCGTAATTTTTTTGTAGATTTATTAGACATAAAAGTAAAACGCACCATGGTTATCCATTGTTATATATACTATAGTATTATACTATAGTAGTTTTCAAATTTGTTTTTTGGCATAAATAAAAAATCTTATTTATTCACTATTATATATTTATTTTAAAAACTTGTGTCTCTTAGCACCATTGATCGATTTTTTCGCGAGTCGACGATTTCTGGAAGTGAGCAAGTGTAAAGAAATCATCATCCCTTTCAATGAATGCAGTTTTAATTTCATAATCAGGGCCAGTCCAGACACCAAACAGGCAGTATTTTTTTTTTTTGGTTATGTGTAACTGACCCTGTACTTGGTAATACCAATTGTGGTTTTAATTCAAGACTATTTTACATTCTTCTTTATCATTTTTATTAGTCATCTTTTTAGCGCTTTTATTTTATTTTTATATTGTTATGTTATGAGCTTCTATCAAGTCGCACTATAATTCCGCCTGTGACGCGTGATCTACTGTCCTCTACGCGCGCGAACGACACACATTCGTAATTTTGTATGTGTGCGTGAGTGTGACGCAGCAGGCTACACGTCCTTCTCCCAAGAGCGCGGCGCGCGGTCTGCCGAAACAGCATTTGCGCTCCCGTATATAATTGACTAGCAGCCCGCCCAGCGGTTTCACCCGCCGCTAACAATTTTCCCCCGGGAATAAGACGGTTTAATATAGCCTATGTTCATCAGCGATAATGTAGGATTGTTTGTTTAAAGCATTTATTCAATTTAAATAACAGTTTTTCCTTATCAGCTAAATAATCGCCAGCCCCATGGCAGTGCCTTTATTTTTATTTTATTTTATCCCGCCCGAGCCGGTTTTCTATTAGGTAATAACAAAATTGTAATAAAAAGAAGAAAATTGTGTGATACAAATTTCTTTTTTTAGAATGACGGTTCATGACGTCAATAAGTGATAATACTATCCTACATTGAATAAAGTTTTTTTTTTTTTTTTTTTTAGTTGTGGACCCTACGATTTTTAGCCCCGGGGCTTTTAATCTACACCTGACTGTATGGTGGGGAGCAGGAGCTCACCCGGAAAAGCTTGTGGTTGTCCAAACAACCAGCTCAATCGCGCCCTTGGGGCGCGATTGGGCTTACGAGTTGTTCTGGGAAGAACGTATTGGACTGAATCTTATTTTTTTAATGCATTATTTAATGTTTTTTGTCGTCTTTTTTATACCAAGTAAGGGACAGCCCTTCGAATACTGATAGGGTGAATGAAACATAAAACTGGACAACTTTCTCCTTGAAGCATATGTCAGGAAACTCCAATAAAATGACCTCCCATACAAAATCACAATCAGCTGACTGCATTCACTATGGGAAGTCAGTTTTTTTACGTTTCCTGAAATATGTTCCTAGGGGAAAGTTGTTCACTTTCATGGTCTGCATGTACCCTATCAGTATTCGGAGGGCTATCCCTGACACCCTTTAATACAGTAATTATTAAATGTAATCATTACACTGGTATGAATAATGTGGCGTAATTTGTACATTTTTAAATGAAAAAGTAGTTATTGTGGCATAACTGTAATAGTTAGACATATGGTATCGCGGACATTATTATAGATATTGATGTCCTCTATAAAACTGTAGTACATCACTTTGCTCTATTGTCAATAATTTCCATAGCGTACGCGATATAAGATATTTTTTTGGTAAATTTGTCACACGTTGGGTTACATTATCGAAATTTTCACGCGGATCCCTATTTTTTTCTCGTATAAAATATAGCCTATGTTCATCAGGAATAATGTAGGATTCTAAAGGTGAAAGAATTTTTAAAATCGGGCCAGTAGTTTCGGAGCCTATTCGATGCAAACAAACAAACAAACAAACAATCAAATCTTTCCTCTTTATAATATTAGTGTAGATAATTCCGAAGAACTTTAAAATATTCGATGAATTTCATAAAATACATATTTGCAATTTTTTTTATAGCAAATGTGTTAGCATGAATCTATTTTTCAATGTGTAAATTGATTTTTTTTAAAACGTGTTGTATTGTACGAGAAATCCGACGCTGTATACGTTTAAAATTTCTTCAAAATAGGGCCATTTTACCGTAGTTTTTCTTTGAATTTTTGAATAAAATTACTAAAAACTCCTCGGCCAATTTTTAGCACTTTTCATTGTCTTTATTGCTGTATACTTTATAAACCACTCCATATTTTAAAATTCATGTAAACAATAATGATACGAACGTCCGCAAGGAAACAATTTAAAACACGTCTCAAGTTATTAACTATAAAACAAACTGAACAATCAAAATCAATAATTTGTCTGGGCCAATTTTTAGATATTGAATTAATCTTCAATAAAACATATCATAACACATTGTTAGTTATTCTGTTTTTTTAAACTAGGTCCTACAGAATTAAAGAAACAAGACAAAATGACTCAAAAATATGTACGGCCTCTTAATACTACCTAGTGAAGTGGACAGCTATTGTCTTAAGGCGAGTGTAGCCCTGAACGACCTCGACAATGGCGCCACTTCACAAAAAACATATTATCTCTTGTACAAACATTCGATCAGAATGTCCGTTGCCCAAGTTTTAAGTATTTATCCTTAAGTAAAATTTAAACCTACAAACTCAATTAAATATTCGCTGTAATTAAAGTTATGGCAATTAATACCAAAAGTGGCCGTTTTTTAGGAACTTTTTTCCATAACTTTAATTGCAGCGAATATTTCATTGAGTTTGCAGGTTCTAATTTTACTTAAGGATAATACTAAAAACTTGGGCGTCGGACATTTAGATTGTTTCTATGAATAGAAAACTTTTTTTGTGAAGTGGAGCCACTGTCGAGGTCGTTGACGGCTACACTCGTCTTAATTAATCTAAGTATTATTGACGGCCGATGTGGCGCAGTGGTAGTGCGACTGCCTGCGACGCAAAGGTTCCGGGTTCGATTCTCGGTGGCACTCTCACAAAAGTTGATATTTATCTCTTTGTGAATCTGTTCCCGGTTTGGTAAGGACATTGCAGGGTGAACCAACTGATTGTCCGAAAAGAAATGGTTCCGTGCTTCGGAGGGCACGTAAAGCCGTCGGTCCCGGTTGCTGTCTATGATAACTTAGACGGCGGTCGTAACACAACCATGTCAGAGGCCTACTAGTGGTAGTAGGCGGTTGAAAAACTCTGTCACCAGGGTTCATCGGGTCGTTGGACGACTCGGTGTCCCACACGAAAAGAGAGAGATCTAAGTATTAATTATGTGATATTTTTAATTACAGGTCTCTGTACTTAGCAGCGAAAAGGGCTACACTTATGGAGAAAGGAGCACTTTCTAAGGGCGCTACAATCACCAACGAACAATTCGACACAGAGGTTGATAAGGTATGTACTTTAGGGCCAATGGCACATTTAAAATTAATGCTATCGTAATAGAGAGTTTTCATTTTGTTGTTTAAACTGGTTCCTAGTCGCTGGATAGATGGCGCTGTACTTGGTACGTTAACGAAAGTCACATAATTTTTCAATTTTTTTACCTGGATATATGAGATTATTATAATTATTTATGAATACATACATACATCTGACGCCTTTAATCCCTTACGGGGTAGGTAGTGCGTAAACGGCTGCAAAACGGACATATTCGCCACGTCCGACAAACATTTGAGGGTTATTCGGAAAATTGTGTATCGCCATAGTGACAGGTTGTCAGCCCATCGCCTAAAATTGCAATACACACCCTCGAGTTCCTTAGTCGCCTCTTACGACTCTCACGGGAAAGAAATGGGGTGATACTATACTAAGCCGGCATCACACGGCATTAGACTTACTGGCGGCAAAAATATGTGTAAAGATCCTTATTTTCCTAAATCCTAACCTATCCTACCCACTTTACCCTATCTGACAGCGCCTGAGAACTTCATCAAGCTCAAACTTACCCCCTTGGAGTCAGATGGGGAAATCTACATCGACAGCCTCCGCTAAAGATGATTTGTGCTCCACGTCTACTGATTATAAGGTTCAATTTTCGTTGTAATTGTAGTGTTGTAGTCAAAAGGTATTAAGTTTTGAACAAAGATTAAGTTAGACTTATCAATTGCCTATCAATGAGGCCTTTTGGACATCTATTAAAAAAATAACACTCACACACACATATGTCATATACGCAGAGCGTAAACGGCCGCAAAACGGTATTTTACGCCACGTCTGACAAATATTTGAGGACCATTCGGAAAATTGTGTATCGACATAGTGACAGGTTGTCAGCCCATCGCCTAAAATTGCAATACACCCCCTTGTATCCCTTAGTCGTCTCTTACGACTTCCACGAGAAAGAAAAACGTACTAAAAATCATCGATAGATGGCGTTGAATACCTGGGGTACATACATGCTGGAGATTTTGATTCCTATTATTTTCGTGTGGGACACCGAGTCGTCCAACGAACCAATGAACGTTCTTGAAAATTTATTGACATGTTATTATTGGATTCTGATTTAAAGTTTGGAAATAATGGCTTCAATTCGGGATACAAATTCTCTTAACTTACCTTAAATTAGTGCTGTCACTTTCTGTCAAATAGGTTTAGAAAAGGATAGGAGATATTATCTATGTCGTGACATGTTTATAAATGTCAATGGGTTCTTCGCAGTTTCTCGTAAATTTAGTCGCCATTGTATTCATCATCGCCTTATTTTGACAGATAACACGTATTTTTAGCCAAATTATAAGACATGACGTGACTAAAATATTTCCGTCTTCTGTGATAGTGACAGCACTAATTTTAAGGTAAGTTAAGATAATTGATATCCGGAATTGAGGCCAATATCTAGTGGTGCTTTTTTGAGCGTGTTTTGATATCGCTAGCAATGAATAAGGACTACGGGTCCGAAAAAGGAACACCAGCATGGTCACGAGGAAGAAAACAGTTCACGACTACTTAAACGCTAATTTTCTTACCTTGCGTGACTAGATGAGAAATCCCTAGATATTTAACGCCATCTATTGGCGTAGAGAAACGTCACTTTTTTAATCTGTAAATAATACCTTATTCGAGAAATTAATTCTCTTAACTTACTTTAAGTTAGCGCTGTTGTTTTCCGTTATATAGATTTAGAAAAGGATAGGAGAAATGAAAGTCATGTCATGTCTTATAATGCCCTCAATTCGGGATATAAATTACTTTAGTTTTAGAAAAAGATAGGAGGAGGAGATAGGATATCTAAGTCCTGTCATTTATAAAAACGTCAATGGATTTTTCGCCTTTTCTAGTCAATTTAGTCGCCATTGTTTTGATCGTCGCCTTATTTTGACAGATAACACGTATTTTGCATAAAATTATAAGACATGACACGACTAAAATATCTCCTATCCTTTTCTAAACCTATTTGACGGAAAGTGACAGCACTAATTATAAGGTATGATAAAATAATTTATATACCGAATTGTGGCTAATATAAATATTAGGTGACGATGAAAACAATGGCGACTAAATTGACTAGAAATGGCGAAGAACCCATTGATATTTTTAAACATGACGTGACTTAAGTAATCTCCTATTCTTTTCTAAATTTATTTGACGTTAAGTGACAGCGCTAATTTAAGGTAAGTTAAGATAATTTATTTCCAGAATTGAGCCGTATTTTAGTTTCATATGATGAAAAAATAAACATGTTAATCGCCCTTTGAGTCAGATAGGTCAATCCACATCAACAAACTCTACTGAAGATGATTTATGCTCTAAAGGCCGCGAGACTAGCGAAACTTCACGAAAAATCTCTCTTAATGCAAACAATTGTCTCGATTCCATGTTTCTATCTAAAAAGGCTATTCAAAAATAGCACTGTCACTTTCCGTTAAGGCGAATGTACTCGTGAACGACCGTAATTAAAGTTATGGAAATGAATACCAAAAGTGGCCGTTGTTAGGCACTTTTTTCCAAAACTTTAATTGTAGCTAATATTTAATTGAGTTTGCTGGTTCTATTGCTGGTTCTAATTTTACTTAAGGATAATACTAAAAACTTGGGCAACGGATATTCTGATAGATTGTTTGTATAAAGAGAAAACTTATTTTTAAATAAGGTAAGAAAAGGATAGTAGATATCATAGACAATTTTAGTCATGTCATGTCTTAAATTTCCGTCTATGATTCCCGCGCCTTTTCGCGAATTTCCTTGTATGTTTAACCGTCATATAAAATTCGCAAAATCATAGAAATTTTAGGAGGCGATCATCTTTAATCCTTGTCTAAGCCTATTAAACTGAAAGTGACAGTGGTATTTTTAGTCACAGATTTTAGTCGTTGACATGGAATTGAGACAGAAATAGAATAACAGACTATTTGATAAAATTAAATTTGAAAAAAAAACTTGAACATTGACTTAGGATTTTTTCTATGTTTGATAAAGCAATAGGGAGTTTCTATGTTGGTGTAGTATAAAAAAAACATAAACCTTTAACACAACATTACTCCCATGAATGAATGAATGCATGAATGCACATTCGGAATTGCAGTCGTCAATATGCATTCAGTTCTTGATGGAATAATGTAGGTCTGCCAATAGATTAAAATATGAATCTGACAGCTGTCAAATCTGCTAGATTAATTACTGTAACCATTCTCTCAAGACCAGTGTAAACGCGTCCCGTGGGCATGTTATCGAGTTGCTGCAAGTGCCGTCTCCCGCGCTGGGTCGTTCGTCGACTCCGTATCCCACTGAAGCGCCGAGCAGTTGGCCCAACACGCCCAACAGCGTCAAACGGACGCCTAGTGACGTCAGACCGACTTCCACGGCTGTGTCGTCGACTGAAGTTATAGTCACGAGAAAACCGTTTAAAGGAAAGTGGTTGCAAGGTGATGCAATAGTTAGAATAGGTAGCGTGGTAATGTTATTAGTCTAATTGGACGCCCAGCGACGTCAGACGCACGCCCAGTGACATCAGACGTATGCCCAGCGACTTAAGAAAGACGCCTAGCTACGTCAGACGTACGCCAAGTGACGTCAGACATACGCCAAGCGACGTCAGACATACGCCCAGCGACGTCGGACAGACGCCTAGCTACGTCAGACGTACGCCGAGCGACGTCAGACATACGCCAAGCGACGTCAGACAGACGCCCAGCTACGTCAGACGTACGCCCAGCTACGTCAGACAGACGCCCAGCTACGTCAGACGTACGCCCAGCGACGTCAGACAGACGCCCAGCTACGTCAGACAGACGCCCAGCTACGTCAGACGTACGCCAAGCTACGTCAGACGTACGCCCAGCTACGTCAGACAGACGCACAGCTACGTCAGACGTACGCACAGCGACGTCAGACAGACGCCCAGCTACGTCAGACAGACGCCCAGCTACGTCAGACGTACGCCCAGTGACGTCAGACGTATGCCCAGCGACTTTAGAAAGACGCCTAGCTACGTCAGACGTACGCCAAGCGACGTCAGACGTACGCCCAGTGACGTCAGACGTATGCCCAGCGACTTTAGAAAGACGCCTAGCTACGTCAGACGTACGCCAAGCGACGTCAGACGTACGCCCAGCGACGTCAGACGTACGCCAAGCTACGTCAGACGATTATCAAAATATTAACTTAGATGTTTTGTATGAATAGAGAACACCAAATGGCCTGAAGAGCCTGAAGTGGACGCGATCCATTGCTCGGAATGTACGCGAAACAATTTCTGGATGCACCTGAACAAGTCTGTGTTGGGGAAAAACGAGTTTAGAAGATGTGGTTAGTTGTATTTTTCGTCTCACACACACACTCGGAGAAAGAATTTTGCTAGAGGTATAACCAGAGAGTAGACCGTATTATGCCACGTCTGACAAATGTGTTATTAATATTTTCTTCTAATACTCATCACAATATAACAATTTTTAAACGGATTTAAGTTGTGTTTATTTTGGATTTTAACCGTAAAACGAAAATCCAATATACATACATACATACATCAATCACGCCTATATCCCTTACGGGGTAGGCAGAGCGTTAACGGCCGTTCAACGGATATTAACACCACGTCTAACAAAAGTTTGAGGGTCAATCAGATAACTGTGTATCACTATAGTGACAGGTTGTCAGCCCGTCGCCTAAAATTGCAATACACACCCTCGAGTCCCTTAGTCGCCTCTTACAACACCCATGGGTAAGAAATGGGGTAATGCTATTCTAAGCCGGCATCACACGGGCAAAAAATCCAAAATAAACACAACTTAAATACGTTTGAAATTGTTTTATTGTGAAATGTGTTATTCTCAACGCACAAACTAGTAATAATAATACCATTCCATTCTATGAAAAACCGAATAGACGTATGAAAACTATCAGTGTATATCCATTTTTCAAGGCGGTTTGCTTTCTTTCGAGAGCAATTTAGTTTAATTTAATTTTAGTTTAACAGTTATCGGTAACAGTTTGCATTTCTTTCTCGAATTCGTCTATAACTCAACCGTGTTAGCTACCTTTAAGCTTTTTAAATACTACTGTTTTTGTTTCGCACGTGTCCGCTTTAACTTTACACTTTGCAAGAGAGGTCTGCAGTAGGCTTGTGTCCTACTTATCAAATGATCTACTTTTAAAAACGAGATCTTTTATGTAAAGCTGATGTTGTGACGTCACAATATACTATTTAGGATGGCGTCAGAGTAGACACATTTAAATTGTTTCTCAGTTTGAGAAATCATATCTTGCATATTTTGAAAAACGATGAATGTTATCTATTCTACTTTTGGAAACTGAATCTAAACCTCTTATTCTCGTATTTTATTATATTACCCAGGAAACAATCCTAAATGTATAAACTACTGGTACTCACGTAAAATTTTATCCTATTTAGATACAGAATACAGTTGCACCAAAAAGAAAAAAGCTTCTTTCCATGCCGACACGTCACTACTTACCTTTCATCCGATCTCACCTCCGAAAAATAATAGTGACCAAGATTTTGAAGGCAATAATCTATTAATTGAAGATGCTACTGATGGGCTTACAGAAATGCTTGAAGGGAAACGTAATGTGGAGGACATTATAGAACAGTTAAAAGAACAAATTGATTTAAAGTTAGATGAAATACAATTTGAAAACACTGTTGATTGCAAAAATAATAAATTGGATTCAAATTACCTTAACGAATGCCATCAAGAAAATTTTGTATCTGTTGAAGATTTCAAAACAATTTATAACGAAAACGCAGGTATAAGCAAAGATGATAATGATCAAATATATTATATTGTCGATAAAGCTGCTGACGCTAATATAAAAGCGGTTTCTACTTACCTTAATGAATATCTTCAACAAAATATCTTAAAGAATAAAAACACCAATCGAAAAACAGAAACAAGTGAACCAAATAATAACGAAATACTTAGTACTGATTGTGTAAACTCAAAGACTGAAAATATTTTTCGTAACACAAGTTCTATAGATTATTCAGATAACGAAATAGAAACAAATATAGTAAATATAGTTTCTAAACATATGAATGTAATGGTAGATTTCAAAGAGAATGACAATGCAACCATAAATGCAACTGACTCTAAAATAACAGACGTAAATTTTCGTGATGTAACCTGTGAAAATTGCAATGAGTATGAAAAAGAAAGGAATATTAAAGATTTTAATTATTTGAAGAGTGAATTGAAGAAGGTATTCAATGATACAAATGTCGACTTCAAACAAAAAAGCAATGCAACCACCTCTAAAACAGCAGTAGAAAATGTACCTGGTGTAAGTGCCGTAAATTACAAGAAATATGAAAAAGATAGAAGCATAGCGGACATAAAACACAGAGAGTGTGCAAAAGAAAAAACTATAATAGATATACATCATAATGACAGCAAAAAAGATGCAATAGGAGATTTCAAAGATAAATCCAATGCAACCGATTCTAAAACAGAAATAGAAAAGTTCCATGATGGTAGCGCCATAGAAAAAGAAATAAATAAAATAGACATGAATTATACAGCGAGTAAAAGAGTCGCAGAAATAGATAACAGAGAGTGTGAAAGAGACGCAACTGTCTTGAAGGACTGGAAAGAAGAGAGATTACGCCTTGAGCAAAAAAGAATAGAAAGAGAAGAGGAAGTGTCGAAACAGCTGATGAAGATACTGAGGTTGTTGGAAATGAAGGATCAGACGTGAACGTGAGAGTACTTATTTGATTTGTAGTTTGGTTTGACTTAGTTTTGCCAATAACGTTCCTTTGTAAATAGGTCAAAAATGCATTTAGGAGGTGTAAGGGACAGCTCTCCGAATACTGATAGGGTGCATGTAGACCATACAGAACAACTTGAATACCAAATCTTAAAACACTTCCCGTGTTAGGTAAACAATTTTAGAAAACTTGCTAAATTTTCAAACGCGGGCAGGATTTGAACCTGCGACTTTCGACGACGACGCCTCTTCCATCTGGGCTGCCGCAGCTCGTTCCTTGGCAGCCAATTTTGCTAGTGTATTTAACGCCAGTAACGCGTGGCACGGCTCCATCTACCGGGTTTATTTTGCCACTCTATCTTTATTCTTCTTATATTATATTATATTCTTCTCTATCTTTACAGATTGAATGTAGTCTAAGCGATGAAAACCCGCGATAAATTGAATACCAAATGTTAAAACACTTCCCGTGTTAGGTATAAAATTTTTGAAAACTTGCAAAAGTTAACAACTTTCCTCTAGGAACGTATGTCAGGAAAAAATATTCGGCCTGTCATACAAAATCACGATCAGGTGACTGCATTGGAAGTCCAAAATGTTTTGACTTTTCCTAAAATATTTTCTTTTGAGAAGTTATTCAGTTGCATGGCCCGCCGAATGCACTCTATTAATAATAATAATAATATAATAATAATTTATTTATTTCTTCCACACAATACAAGGTACAAAAAGAAATAACAATTTGAGACATGGAAGACAGAAGCTCAAACTAGGTTTCCCTGTGTCTTGAGTCTCCTGGTCTCCCCCCAAGTAGTAAAGTGACAAACTAGTTAAAAACAATAAACAATGAGGAAATTTTACCGATAAATAAAAAAAAAAAAAAAATATTATATAAAATGAAAATAAACAATTTATCAAAGTAGGGTACCAAAAGTGTGTTCAGTGTATCTTTGTGGGTGTGAGTATGTGTGTATGTGTGTTTGAGTGTGAAGGTGAATGTTGTGTTGTAAATAATGTAGTGTTAACTTATTGTAATGTTGTCAATAGTTGTTCAGTGTTTTCATAATCGAGGGAAGCAGAAGAATCTTTTGGTAATGCTCTTTTTGTATGATATAGTCTGGCATACCATGTAGTTGCGTCTCTTGTTAAGATTAGATTAGGAAGAATAGGATTAATATTCGATGGGCTCTCCCTTACACCCTGTAAGGGTGGAATTAGTGACCTATAGCGAAATCTCAAGACGGACTGGTGGTAAGGAACAACTCTCTTTAGTTTTAAAACTAAAGTCTTACAACAACTTAGTATTATGTCAGATTCCTAATCTCAGTCACTGTTACTAATCTTGCATTATATAAAATTATTTTTCTTGTTACCTATCCATTTTTGTGCATGCTGTGGCACCTTTAGATGTAGTGCATTTATGTCTTTCTCTTATGTTAATTTTACATTATTGTTACTCATAATGTAACTACAATTGGTTGTCCTAATAAATAAATAAACTTTTCCCAAGGAACATAGGTTGCAATATTACTAAAATATTTTCCATAAATTGTTTCCATGGTGACTTAAATCAGCTTATCGGCAATTGGATATGGGAGGGCCATTTTTTTTCGTATTTCGACCTACTCCTTATCACCAGCTCGTCTTGAGTTTTCGCTATCAGTCACCAGTCAAATTTCACCCTATATGATAAAAATCTTTGGAAATTTAATGATCTTATCTGAAATGATCTTGGTAAAACTATTACAGTGTAAAAAACTTAACGGTTTTACATCACGGGACTGACCTTAACTGGTAATTATTAACTCTTGAGGCACACCTCGGACACTAGCGCTCAAATGTATGAATCAAACGCGTTGCTACGCACACAGTCTAAGCTCGCGTATGTGAACGCGGACCATCCTTGTGTGTGTGAGACAGCATGTCAGGGTTGCCGCCATTTTGCGTTCGTGAATCGGGAATGCAATGTGCGGCAGTATGAAATGACCTTCGTCGTCGCGTCCTGGCTAGCCGGTGTCTGAGCGTCCTCCGAGCGCGGGTGGGCGGCGCTTGTAGGGGGAGGCAGGGAGTGACCATACTGTACGCTAGTACTATTAATTATACTGTTCTTGAGGCAAACTAATAAAGATGCATCTCTACTTCATATTCAAACCACTCATAGGCAAAGGCATTGACAAACGAAAATACAGAAAACTCATTTTTTTTATTATTAATGATGGGTTTGCTCTTGGCTCTAGTCTAGGTCATAGGACCGAGACAGAGTCTAAGATGGCGCGAGCTCACCCAATTTCATCGATCGAGTTAGAAAGAAACACGTTTGTAATCAATTTGATCTAAGTTGATCTAAGGCTGTAGGTTTACGCGACTGAGCCTGCCTCAACGTAGAGGGCTAAACCAACCAAATCATAAATAAGTAAGCCGTGTAATCTTACATCATGAGTGATACATGTTCGTTTAATAATATAACCGTTCTAAGGGATAAAGATGCTGTAAAAAACTAGTGGAGGCCTTTCCTGACTTATTCCTCTCCTTTCCATATCTAGTATTTCCTTAATTCCATCTATTTTGAAAACTATTTATTTTTTATCCATACAGGTTTTACTGCATCGTATTAAAACTGTTTCTAACGTGTTAATTTTGTCGACAGTTGCTGCAGTCCGTTGATGAGGACATAAGTATCAGCGGCGAACACAAGACGCCTTCGAGACAGGTGAGGTTATATTGTACATTGTACATAGGTTATATTGTATATTGTACAGGTGAGGTTATATTGTACATAGGTTATATTGTATATTGTACAGGTGAGGTTTTATTGTACATTGTACATAGGTTATATTGTATATTGTACAGGTGAGGTTATATTGTACATAGGTTATATTGTATATTGTACAGGTGAGGTTATATTGTACATTGTACATAGGTTATATTGTATATTGTACAGGTGAGGTTATATTGTACATTGTACATAGGTTATATTGTATATTGTACAGGTGAGGTTATATTGTACATTGTACATAGGTTATATTGTATATAGTACAGGTGAGGTTATATTGTACATTGTACATAGGTTATATTGTATATTGTACAGGTGAGGTTATATTGTACATTGTACATAGGTTATATTGTATATTGTACAGGTGAGGTTATATTGTACATTGTACATAGGTTATATTGTATTTTGTACAGGTGAGGTTATATTGTACATTGTACATAGGTTATATTGTATATTGTACAGGTGAGGTTATATTGTACATAGGTTATATTGTTTATTGTACAGGTGAGGTTATATTGTACATTGTACATAGGTTATATTGTATATTGTACAGGTGAGGTTAAATGCCTTATTTTTATGTGGGTTATTACGTTGACGAACTACCCTGATGTCTATACAGGGTGTTAGGAAAAGTACTGCGTTCCTTTCAAGGAATGAACCAGCCCATGAAACTGAAAAACTTTCCTCAAGAAACATAGGTCGAAATATGAAAAAAAAATTACCTCCCACACAACCCGTCTTGGTCGGCTGCTACATTTTGAACGCTAAAAGAACGCAGTACTTTTCTTAACAACCTGTATATGATAATTTTTAAACCGCTAACTAGCTTACTTGATAGGCCTCTAGAGTAGGCCATTAAAAACACATTAAACCCATTTATTTGCCACACAAACAGAACAACAGAATAGGTAGGTACGGGTGGGTCATACGTACTATACATTTCGGTACAATGAAATTTAAAAAATCATCAATGTATTTTATTATTTTATTTTTGGTTTCTTTGGGAAACTTACAACTTGAATAATAACAGTAATTAGATACAACAAAATAAACTTATAGCCAATTAAAATATTCCACCAGTAGGTAACCATATACAAAGAATGGTGAGTTAAGAATAACATTATGAAATAACATACAGCAAATCACAAATTTTGCATTTAGAGATAAAATAAAGAAATGAACAGTCAAAGGAAGAAGTTTTTTGCAAATATCTTTTTAAAAGAGTTCGTGCTGGTACAGAACAGGTCAATATCAGTTGGAAGTTCATTAAAGGCTGCGGATGCGCGCAGTAGGAATGAGTTTAGTCGATAGTTTGTACGAGAAAGAGCGGTACATTCAACCAAACAGTGTGTCTTAAGCGTGCATGATTAATTCTAATCGAGCCTTTAGACAACAGTTCGACTCTCAATGGTTTCATTACTTATACTTTGTAATGAGAAACCATCATATTATCTGAGAGTTGTACTACCCAATTACAACAAGAAAGTTTAGGTAACTATATGTAACTATTTGGTGAGGGGCAGTCTCAGTATACGCTGGTATACAGGGTGTAAGTAAACAGCCCTCCGAATACTTATAGGGTGCATCCAGACTATGAAACTGAACAACTTCCCATGAAAATGTATTTCAGGTAACGCCAAAATTTATTTGACTTCCCATAGTAATTACAGTCAGTTGATCGTGATTTTGTATGGGAGGTCGAATACTTTTTGTCGTTTCCTGACATATGTAACTAGAGGAAAGTTGGTCTACATGCACCCTATCAGTATTCGAAGGGCTGTTCCTTACATCCCGTATAACAGCATATGTATATGGTCCACCTGGATAGGATTAGAACTTGTATATATGCGTTGCGCGGTGCACACATCGATACCGCGTTTCAGTCCCATTGTTCTGTCACGTAGCACCATCTAGCGGATATGTTGGAACTTCTGTTGCGTCTCGTTTGTTTGTGAACCATCTGAGTGGGCTTCTTGTAGTAGCTCCCAGAGGTCCCTACAAACTTCATCATTTTCTTATTCCATAGTTTCTTTAAATACTCGTGTACATGCAGGTATCCCCGGCGGCTCCGAACAACGTGAATAGCTCTATAAACGCGCTCCCAGTATCAGCGTCTCCATTGACGCGAGCAACATTTGCATCACCCAACGCGCCGAGACATAGCGACGCTTTTGTCAACAGGATTGACGAACAAGTAAGTCCCGGAGTAACTCTATACAGTGTCAGCGTCTCCATTGACGCGAGCAACATTTGCATCACCCAACGCGCCGAGACATAGCGACGCTTTTGTCAACAGGATTGACGAACAAGTAAGTCCCGGAGTAACTCTATACAGTGTCAGCGTCTCCATTGACGCGAGCAACATTTGCATCACCCAACGCGCCGAGACATAGCGACGCTTTTATCAACAGGATTGACGAACAAGTAAGTCCCGGAGTAACTCTATACAGTGTCAGCGTCACCATTGACGCGAGCAACATTTGCATCAGCCAACGCGCCGAGACATAGCGACGCTTTTGTTAACAGGATTGACGAACAAGTAAGTCCCGGAGTAACTCTATACAGTGTCAGCGTCACCATTGACGCGAGCAACATTTGCATCAGCCAACGCGCCGAGACATAGCGACGCTTTTGTTAACAGGATTGACGAACAAGTAAGTCCCGGAGTAACTCTATACAGTGTCAGCGTCACCATTGACGCGAGCAACATTTGCATCAGCCAACGCGCCGAGACATAGCGACGCTTTTGTCAACAGGATTGACGAACAAGTAAGTCCCGGAGTAACTCTATACAGTGTCAGCGTCACCATTGACGCGAGCAACATTTGCATCAGCCAACGCGCCGAGACATAGCGACGCTTTTGTTAACAGAATTGACGAACAAGTAAGTCGCCTTATTTTCGAAATATCCAATAGAAATATCCTATCCTATCTCCTATACACACACACACATATCTAGCCTTTATCCCTTGCGGGGTAGACAGAGCGTAACAAACTTAAACATACGGTCGCTATCGCCACGTCTGACAAATATTTGAGGGCCGTTTCAGAAATATCGTGTATCACTATAGTAACAGGTTGTAAGCTTAAAATTGTAAAACACATGAAACCCTCGAGTAAGACACCCGCGGGAAAGAAATGGGGTAATGCTATTCGAAGCCGGCATCACATGGCCTGTTTTTACGGCCTTTTACCCTCTGCCTACCCCGTTAGAAATATAGTCGGTATATATGTATGTAAAAAACACAAAAAATATTTGAATGGGTGTACCAGTCCATGAAACTAACAAATTTCCTATTGGTGAAAAATGACCTAAGTCAAAATATGAAAAAACTGCCACATAAATGGATTTTTGTATGGGATGTCCAATTTATTTTTCTGAATATCGCCTATATATATCCTTTATTGCATAAAAAACAAACGAAAAATGTACAAACAGTGTGAGCAAAGGCGAGCTTATCTCTAAGAAGAGATCTCTTCCAGCCAACCCGTCGGTAGTGCGAGAATCAATATTTTTGTGGGGCCTATTTCCTGGGTAAAGTTGACCAGCTTGGGTAGTTTACACTTTGAAATATTTTCATCGTAATTATTTTACAACCTGTACCTAACGTTTTACATACTTATATTATAAATGCGAAAGTTTGTATGTTTGTTTGATACTTCTTCACGCAAAAACTACTGAAACGATTGTAATGAAATTTGGCACACATATAAAAGGTAACATGGATTAACACATAGGATAATTTTTATCACCACTTATGCGGGTAACAGCTAGTTTTACATATCATTAACAGCCACAACAGTCCACTGATGGACACGGGCCTCCCCCTATCGGGGGATATTGACTACTCTCCACGCTTAGCAGGCGGATTGGCGAGCGCAGTGCAAGATGTAACATTCACATGATGATTATCCCTTGGTCGATTTTTACGACACCCTCGGGTAGAATTAGGCGGATGCTACTCAAACCGGTACCTACCATTTTGACGACATCTAATTCTTACATACGGTAAATATGAAGAGCGAAGTCTCCTGCCACAGGCAATAAAAGCTTAAAAGGAGGCTTCGGCCATGTTTTAGTTAAGCCTTAATTGTGTTTAAATAAAGATTTATTATTTATTTATTATTATTATTTATGACGACAAAATATTCACACTATGACATTTTTTTTCACAGGAAAAGCTGCTGAAATCCCCCTGACTCATCCTCACGGGGCCTGACGACGTGGAGACCAGCTACTCCACCTGCGAAGATATCAGGTTATTCTTCCGACAGAATGACCCTGATTAAAACCCCAGTACTTTATATATACACGTAGATACTTAATTGGTAGACTACTTACTGAACCACTTTTGGTTCTCAGTCCGGACTGGTCCACTTTCCTAATTAGTCCACTTTCCTAATTGGCCAACTTTCCCAGTTAGTCCACCTAAGTCCTCTTTTTTAGTTTGGCCACGTTCCTAACTTGTCCACTTAGGTCCACTTTCCCAAAATGGCCACGCTCTTAATTGGTCCACTTAGGTCCACTTTCCCATTTGGTCCATTTTCCTATTTGGTCCACATAACCGCATAGTCAACTTTGGTCCACCATCTCTCTTTCCCATTGGTATAAAGTTAACGAAACCCCGTCATTCGTTCTGAATACTCCATTTACAAACAAATCAGGTTGTTTTGTCAACAGAATAACTGAGATTCAGAATTCAATACTTACTTTTATCTTATCCCTTTATCGTGTGGGACACCGAGTCTTCCAACGACTTATGAACCCTGGTGTCAGAGTTTACAGTAGTAGGCTTCACACGTGGTTATGTAACGAGCGCCGTCTAAGTAATCATAGACAGCAACCGAGACCGACGGCTTAACGTGCCCTCTGAAGCACAGCAAAACTTACTTATTAGCAGCAGTGGACTAAAAAGGACGGGAGTCAGCTAACTGATCCACTTTTCCAAATAGTCCATTTTCCCTGTTGATCCATGTTCAACACTTGTCCATTTTCCCTATTTTACCAGTTCTAAACTTAAAGTTACCAACATAATAATAGTATATAAAACTAACTAACAGCCAATTCAATAACGTTATTAAAATATGGAGTGAAATTTTACTAGTGACCAATACTGAAAATAGACTACGAGCTGGTGATAAGGAAAAACTTTCCCCAAGGAACATAGGTCGAAATATGACAAAAGTAATTTCAGCTTCCATAGTAACTAAAATCAGCTCATCGGCATTTTTTTTCAAATTTCGACCTATGTTCCTTGGGGAAAGTTGTTCCTTATCACCAGTCTTATCTGAGTTTTCACTATCGGTCACTAGTAAAACTTCACCCTATATACAGGGTGTAAGGGACAGCCCTCCGAATACTTATAGGGTGCATTCAGACCATGAAACTGAACAACATCCCATGAGAAAAAAATTCAGAAAACGTCAAAATAATTTTGACTTCCCATAGTATTGCAGTCAGCTGATCGTAATATTATAACTTTTTAAGCACTCGCGATCACTTTCACACATTTTAGGTATTAGACCGGGTCTATCGCGATAGTATTTAGGTAAATATTAGTAATTTACCTGTGTCCCGACGTTTCAATACAGTTTCATGTATTGTGGTCGCAGGTAAATTACTAATATTTACCTATTAAATTACTAATATTTACCTATCGCGATAGACCCGGTCTAATACTTAAGATGATGATCGTGATATTGTATGGGAGGTCAGTTTTTTTGTCCTTTCCTGACATATGTTTCTAGGGGAAAGTTGTTCAGTTTCAAGGTCTGAATACACTCTATCAGTATTCGGAGGGCTGTCCCTTACACCCTGTATAATATAGTTTTGTTGCTGGTCAACAATTGCCCTGTACCGCGTACTTAAATAATACAATACTCTATATTCATCAAATTTATTTTCTAAAATATAAGAACAAAATAATAGCAACATCGTGCCTTCTTTAGAAAACACGAAAAATTAATAGTAACAGAAAGTAATTTTAAATTCAGCTACAAGTGTATTCCATATTGGATTTGCAATAAAATGTAATATAAAGCGGCGGAAATGGCCGTTTTTGCGGCCGTTTACACTCTGCCTACCCTGCAAGGGATAATTGGCGTGATATGTGTATGTACATAATCTTTAAATAACACTTCTTAGATTTTGTATGTAGTATATAACCTTACACATAAATTCTTTCGTATTATAAATTCGCTCCTTCAACTAAACACGGAAATGAAAAAACCTCTTAAACCTATGTATGTACTTACTTTATGCTGCGTTCACACCATGCTCATACCGCTGCCGTAAATATTGCACGAAATACTTCCGCGGAAGTAAGCGGAGTGAGTGAGATGGCAATACATTCCACCACAGAACTATGACTAAAGCTATAGAACCAAGACAACATTTTACTTTTAGACGAACGAAAATAACTATATCTTATTCAATTTTGCTTCATTAGCATATTCAAGTATAAGCAAGATGCAAAAGACCGACTGTTTTTATTATTTTCGTGCGTGTCACCAGTTACGACCGGCCAAAATGGAGTCCCTGCCATTGGAGTCCTATAAACCAAACAATTCTAGAATTTTAAAGTAAAAAAACTCTTTGTAGTTCTAGCATCTACGTCAGATTCAGGTGTCATAAACAAAATTAAACTTTGACACATCGCCAGTAGTTTTTTACAAAGCGCTAGAACTACAAAGAGTTTTTTATATAGTTTTTTTTATATAGAGTATATATAGTAAATGAAACTTGTATCAACCTTCTAATTGGCGATATGAATAACCTAAATGTGTCATTTTTCAGCGCATTGAAAGAGCAATAAGTAAAAATAGGGTGAAATGATATATTCTGTTGTTGTTTTAGTCTGGTTTCTATAGCTTTAGTCATAGTTTTGTGCATTCCACACGCGTTCGTGCTGTCGTTCCTTTGACTCGCGCACGAGGCGCCGACACTCGCGGGAGCACGGGAAGTGGCAGCGGCATGACGAGTAGCAGCGCGAGTAACCTGTTTACACACTCGCGCTGACCACTTCCCTTACTATTTCCCTGCCTATAGAGGCATAGTGTGAACGTGACATTATATTTATAATAAATATAATATAATATCCTGGACAGTTCACACAGCGCCATCTAGCCCCAAACTAAGCAAAGCTTGTACTATGGGAACTAAATAGCTGATATTATTACTTATATACTTGAAAAAAAATATATATAAATAGAAAACACCCAGACTCAACACAAATATCTGAAAAATTTACTTAACAAATATTTGTGTCTAGTGGGGATCGAACCCACGACCCTCGGCGTAGCAGGCAGGGGTACTATCCGCTACGCCATCAGGCCAGTCAATTACCTATATAGTATTACTCATGCTAGTACTTAATTAAAGCTACTCGCTCTATCATAGTGTACTTAAAAGAAGCAAATAGCTAGTACTTTCATAGTTTGTCTATTAGATACAACTTTCCACAAGTCCTAAGGTAGACTGGGAGATAACGCCTTTGGCGTTAAGTCCGCCCGTGTACATTTTTGTGCATAAATTTATACGATACCCATGGAAAAGAAATAGGGTGATGCTATTCCAAGCCGGTATCACATGAAATTAATACAACACGTATTACATACATACATGTGTCACGCCTTTAATCCCTTACGGGGTAGGCAGAGCGTAAACGGCCGCAAAAAACGGACAAGTACACCACGTCTGACAAACATTTGAGTTGTATACCTAACACGGGAAGTGTTTTAAAATTTGGTATTCAATTTGAGGGTCATTTGGAAAATTGTGTATCGCTACAGTGACAGGTTGTCAGCCCATCGCCTTAAATTGCAATACACACCCTCGAGTCCCTTAGCCGCCTCTTACGACTCCCACGGGAAAGCAAAGGTTTGTCTTGGGAAACGAAAAAGGAAACCAAAGAAAATTATAATTTACTGGTGTTTGTTTAACCTGGCCAACCCCGAGGCAGTGCCTTTATTTTGTTTTTTTATCCCGCCTGAGTCGGTTTTGTTTCAGGACAATACATTAAAATAGTTTTAAAAAGAAGTAATTCGTGTTATAAAAATATTTATTTCTTTACAATGACGGATGACGTCAATAAGTGATAATACTATCCTACTTTGAATAAAGTAAATTAAATTTTCTCAGGAAAATGTGGTTAATGCGAAAAATTTGTCTGAAGGAAACGAATAACATGACTTACTGCATGACAAATTAATTACCTAATTAATAGTGTTTAGCATTTGCAAATTAATTAATCAAAGATATTGTTTAATTTTTGTATTAAATCATAAGTTCCTATAATTTATATTTTGTAGAATTTTTTTTTTGTAACTCTTTATTTCAATAAATGTGAAGTACTTAATTTACTAGTCTTTAGAGATTACTCTGTTAGTGATAAAGGAATCATTTTTATTTAATTATTCTTTGTATTTTTTAGACAATAAATAAATGTCATAATTTATTAAATCGTACTATACCAACGCGTAAAATCTATTAAAATTTACTAGACCAGGAGGCCGCTTAAGCGTCCGACATACGTCATTTGGAATAAGCTTTAATTTTTTATGTGTGTTCTCAATAATGTTTAGGAAACTTGCAAAATAATTCTATCGCGGGTAAAATGTAAACCTGCGACTTTCGCCATCACTAGGCGACGACTATCCCGCCTGGGCAACCGAGAAAAAATTTGCAATTTTTCTAAAATGTATACCTAACTTGGGAAGTGCTTTAAAAAGGTATTCAATTAATGTCAAGGTATTAAGAATGAAGCCTTGGCAGGAAACAAGGATTCAAAGTACTCATGTTTGTTCTTATTCTTTTCGTGTGGGACACCGGGTCGTCCAACGATCCGATGAACCCTGTTGTCAGTATTTTTCAACCGCTTACTTCTACTAGTAGACCTATGAAAGGGTTTTGTATCAACCGCCGCGCCGTCCAAGGAATCATATGTTTTTATAAGTTATCGTAGTTGCAAAATAAATTCTAAAATTGCAGCTCATTTCAAATGCCGTATGTCGGTCAGGCACAAGATCCTGGTCCATACAACTATTGTATAATTCAGCCAATTTTGATTGGCTCCATACGTTGGTCTAGTCCGTTTGGTAGTAGTTTGCTACCAGTACGGATATGTTTTTATATGCTACTTTTGAAAAGCATCCTTTTATTTATAATGAATTAGATCAAATTGTGTTGTGCAAAATTTCACTGCAGGCAGGATTCGAACCAGTTTTGAATCCAGAATTGTGCGGGTTTTCATTGCTTCCACTTTATTTCATATGTAAAGAATGAATTAATCGCAGGGAAATTAGTCGCAAAACTATCCCGGTAGAGCCGTGCCATGCGATATTGGCATTTAGATACACTTGCATAATTTCACCGGGGGCAGGTGAGCCGCGGTAGCCCAGTCGGTAGTACTGATACCGAAAGTAGCAGGTTCAAATCTTGCCTGCTTAACAAGTTGTTAATGGGTGCATGAAACTTAAGAACCTGGACAATTATTGCATAACGTTGGTCAAAATTTATGAAAAAATTATTTGTCTCCCCCACCATACAAAATAACTCAGTAGGCTGATTTTGTACGGGCGGTTCAAGTTAAGTATGGAAGGTCCAAATGTAATACTAGACATACACGTTTTGAATAGACGGCCAATTTACTCGTAGATTTAAGTCGGATTGGCGAGCGCATTACAAAACGGCCTTTATTTAAGACCACCAAAATAATCTGTTAGTATTTGCAGTGGATTATACTGAAAATTCAATGTATTAATAAAAATGCGTAAACGTATAATTATTCAGTATAATCTACGTAAATATTTTAAAACATTGTGAAACTTTAATAACAGAATTATTGAAAATAGTAATAGGTGTAACATTAATACGCGTTGTAAGGGACAGCCATCCGAATACTGATAGGGTGCATTCAGACCATGAAACTGAACAACTTTCCCCTAGGAACATGAGTCAGGAAACGACAAAAAATTGGTCCTCCTTAACAAAAATAAAATGGGCGTTTACTGAAATATACTCTGTGTCTGACCTATGACCTAGACTAGAGTCAAGAGCAAACCCATAATTAATAAAAGAAAAAAATTCATGGGAAGTTGTTCAGTTTTATGGTCTGAATCCGCCCTATAAGTATTCGGAGGGCTGTCCCTTACACCCTGTATAATTAATTGAAATGTTTGTCTCGTAGATATGTAGGTTTTGGCCTAGTGTTACTTGGTAATGATGTTGAATTATTATTAGTTGTATAAATATATTACAACGACAATAATATGTTTGTTTTATTTATCATAATTAAGGCCGACGTACACCTTTTGGCATTTGGCGCAAGTCGTGGTATTCAGTAGCTAAAGGAAAACTGTATCGTGATTGAAAAAAAGTAGTTTTTTGTGTATTTTATTTTTTTCTATATTTTAGCCCCAGGGCTTCGAAATGTACACTTGACTTATTTGTTGGGGAGCTATTCACCCGTTTGATCTTGCTATGAAATATCAAATCTATTTTAGTTCTTTTTCATTTTGTTACTGAAAACGGGGTTGCGTCAAAGGCACTAGATGTGTACGTCGGACCTTATATGTCACCCAATACTACCTTTCAACTTGTTGATACTCAAATGATGAATAAGGGCGGCCACAGACTAAACGCACATTTTTGCGAGCGATAACTCGAGCACTTTTCATAGAAATGAAAAAAGAACCGAACATAATTGAAATAAAGGTGACATAGCCAAGAATGACAAATGCCGCCGGGCGACTGTGAGAGCCATTGCCATTAAAAACAAATATCACTTTTATTTCATTTACGATAGTTCCTATTCGGATTTCTTTGAAAAGTGCTCCAACTGTCGCTCGCAAAAACGACTCGTACTGTACAGCGGCCCTAAGAAGTTAAATCCGTAAAATCTTTGTGTGTGTGTATGTATGTTTGTTACCTCTTCACGTTCAAACGGCTTGACCGATTTGGATGAAATTTGGAACACAGGTAGAGTATAACCTGGAATAACACATAGGCCATTTACTGCAGGAAAACAACTATTACCACGGGAAATGAGTGGCAGCGGGTGAAACCGCTGGGCGGAAATCTAGTGGGTACATAAATGAAAGACAAAATCATTAATGTGAACATCTTCTATTTTATTCAATATAATTTTTGCCTCAAGTTCCTATGTACACTCGCATTTGACAATCCGGCGAGCTTAAGACTCGTGCACACTAGGGCTCATCGGGTCGTTAGTCGACTCGGTGTCCCATGCGAAAAGATCACCCATTTTCCAATCGTGACATTTCGCGCCTCATTTTCATATACATTCTAAAAAACAAATTTAACTTTCACCTATTGTGTACGAGCCTTAAAATGCAATAAAAAATACAACTTACGCTCTAAGATTTAAAAATAATAAAAAACTTAAAATGCACTGTTAAATTTTAAATGGCAATTCACAATTTTATGAGTCTCTTGTCAATTTCTTATTGCTTTTTCTTGCGAAGCGAAAATTAAAATATTTTTTCTACTGTAGCGAAAACCTTCAGTTTTAAAGACGCAGATCTTAGGGTCAAATCAGACCAAGACGCGACATGCCATAGAAATGCTTGAAATTCATTCGTAGCTAGAGCGCATCTCAAATGCTATCGTGTTTAAACTAAAAAAAAAATGTTATCTTCAAGCATCGCGTTGCATCTCGGTGTGATTGGACCCTGACGCACAGCAAGGTATTTTATTTTCGTAAACATTAGCTAGTAAGGCGCCGAACAAACTATAACCTGGTAATTTAAAGGAAGGCACCCAAAATGATAGATAGATAATACTTATTTTTGCTACATTCACACATATATAACACAAAATTTACTATTTAGTGAAATTATTGTTGCATGTCTTTTTCATAATATATGACATACAAGGAATAACAAGCTGAAAGGAGATTTCAAGGTGAAACTGAACAACTTTCCCCATGGAACATGCTTCGGATTATACATAAAAATTGGACCTCCCGTAGTAAATTAACCAGCTAATCGGAAATTTTGTATGGGAGATAACTTTTGGTAAAGTTGTTGAGTTGCATGAGTCGGCTTGTTATACCCTTTTAGTTACTCCATAGATGAGCGTGATGTCAGCAATTACATTGTGTCATTTCGTATCACTTAAAATGACCGGGTTTTATCAGACAAGAGACCTCAATTTGGAGAACACAGCAATTTATTACACACTAAAAGTAAGGCCATCACAATAAGTCACATTTGACAGCTGTCAGTTCCGCACTAAAAGAGACGTCGACAGAGGAAAATCGACCCTCTGCCATAGCATCAGCACGATTCTGACAGCTGTCAAATATGACTTTGGGATGGCCTTACAGTACATACCATTATTACAAGTAAAGTGTATCTTCATAAATAGGAACCTTAGAATGTTTACATACAACGAAATTTTCTTTTATTATTTCAAAACTAAACGTTAACATTTCAGACTAGCCGTTTAGAAATCCAATATTATAATTATCTTTCAATATTTTTAAAATAATTTCCGTCCTATTTATAAAAATACATTTGACAACATTACCCTTACACTCGGAGCAAGATAATGTTTGAAGAGGGAACCCTACGAGCAAAGAGAATGAAGCCGCGTTAAACTCGTCGCAATCATATTTGACACGCTTTAGAACACTATTGAATGCTAAGTAGCACAAAATAATACATAAGAATGCTGAATACCAAATTTTAAAACACTTCCCGTGTTAGGTATACAATTTTTTGAAACTAGCAAAATTTTGGTAACACTTTGGTGATAGCGAATGTCGCAGGTTCAAATCCTTCCCGCGTTTGAAAATTTTGCATGTTTTCAAAAACATAAGAATGCTTGTATAATCAGAATTATAGCGTATTAATGTGTATTTACATTAAATGACAGCTGTCAAATTGATGTAAAACTATGGTCGCAAGGTCCATCTGATTCTGATCACGTATTTTCTAGTATGAATCTGACAACTGTCAAACCTGGCTTGTTAGGATGGTCTTACTGTAGTTGTTTAAACGCGTGCCAAGATTGATTGCGACGAGTTTTTCCAAGCTTCAGTCTGGTTGTTCGTAGAGTCCCTTCTGACATTTCCTTGCCCTGAAATTTTAACCTTACATAATTTTTCAGGCACCAAATTATTGAAAAATCACACGTTCCTATAAGAAAAATGCTTTAGATTTCTCCTTCACACTGACAAAAAATGTTTTAAGGCAAGTTAGTTAAAAAAATTATAAGTAACTATTTTAAAAAAAACCGTGTGACTATTTCACACTACTTAAAAATACACTCGCCGCCTCAATCAGCCGTACCGTCGCACTTTTTGTATGGTATCATACATTTAGGGAAAAATTGGATTGGTTTCTTAAAAAAATACATCAAATAACCTTATTACAACGCATTTTGTATGGAATTAGGTTAAAAACCAACCATCTTGTACTAGATTTTGTACGTTTCGAAGAATTATATGAGGTCCTATGAAATTCAGTGCAAATATTTTTAAGTATTCTACTCGTGAAATTTAACAACTTTCCCCAAGGAACACAGGTCGAAATATAAAAAAATTTGACCTCCCATACAAAAATGTAAGCCTACCTTGTATGTAAGGTCCAAAAACCTTTCAATTTCGAAAAAAGATTACTTTGTAAAAGTTGTTTAGTTTTATGAATAGAACACCCGAAAAATATATTCACTGAATTTAATATGATCTTATATTAAGAAATGAAAGAATTTGAAACCAATCCTTACTATCGTAGTGTACAGTGGACAACAGTTCCACATACCCACTTTCGGTGTAATACATACATTACTCGTTTTATATTTAATTTCCCAGCAATATACTACGAACTATGAAGTTTTTTCTTATTTACGATAATAATTATATTCAGTGCAAATATTTTTAAGTTAAGACACGTAAAATTTAACAAATTTAAACATAAGCAAAATATGAAAAAAAAATTGGATCACCATACAAAGTGACACATTTTTGTATTGGAGTTCCAATATTTTTATCATATTTCGGCCATTTTTATTGGGAAAAGTTGTTCAGTGTTACGAGTAGAACCCACTCTAAAATATTTGCACTGATTTTAATAGTACCTTTTATACATACACTTAAAGTGGAGAAGTAGACCTGTCGCCCGCTGTAAAGTGAAAAAAAAAATGACGTCACTTAACATCTCTTATTGCGTCACTATACAGTTAAGTTTATTTTGATTTTGTGTAATTTTAAAATAATATACAGGATGTTAAAATATTAGCTGCAAATATTTTAAGGCGTGAGTGAACCAGCCCTTAAAACTCAACAACTTTCTCCAAGGACCATAGATTGAAATACGAAAAAAAATTTAGACATCCCATACAAAATACTTCAGCTAACCGGGTCAATTGTATGAAAGAATTTCTTTATTTCGACCAATGTTCCTTTGGGAAAATTGTTCAGTTTAATGGGCTTGATTCCCCCTTAAGGTATTTGCAGCCAATATTTTTACACCTGTAATATAATATCATAACACAATCCTTTTACCTTTGTCTCAAGGAAAAACGTGACCTATGAGAACAAGTTATACTGGTCATCTATATGGTCATTTTAAATAACCAGTGTAAATTGATCCCGCAAATAGGTACCTCGTACTGCTGCCTAATGTACGATTTAAAAAAAACATTGTTGTGAGATACTAAGACAGAATATAGTCGACTAAGACTAAGTAATTTTTTTAATACGTCCGTAAGTCGAACGTTTGTCGACGTCTTAGCTAAGAACGTTTCTAAAACAGTAACGAGTAAACAGTTTTATAGAAGTCGGTTACATACACAAAACTTACAAATGTAATATTCTTTATTTAAATTAGATATTGGTGTCGATTCGAAAATATATCTTAACTAAAAATAGCGCTGTCACTTCCCGTTAAATAGGTTTAGAAAAGGATAGCATTTAAGGTACTATTAAATTATGTGCAAATATATTAGGGTGAGTTCTACTCGTGAAACTGAACAACTTTCCCCAAGCAACATAGGATGTAGTATGTAAAAAAATATTGGACCTACCGTACAAAAATGATGAAAATCTGTCATTTTGTATGGGAGGTCAAATTTATATTTAGATCTATGTTTATTCGGAAAAGTTGTTCAGTTTTACGAGCAGAACTCAGTCTATAATTTTTTTTGCACTGTTTTCAATAGGATCTTATTTGATATACACTATTTTAGTCATGTGAATATCATGTTTTAAAAGGTATTAGTTTTTGGCCATTAAGCATATTTCCTTTTAAGCTAAGTCGCCATCTCTAATCGTCGAATTTTGACAAATATCGCGTAAAATTATAGACAATTTAGTCCCGATATATTCGAGTCATTCCAAAAAGTCAACCTTGGCAGCTGTCAAAACTATGCTAACACTTTGATAAAGGTCTATTTTCATTGTTTCCATGTCTTCTAGTATGGGTTTGACACCTGCCAAAATTGGCATATTGGAGTGACGCGAATAAAGTCTATTCAACTGTTATTTTTAATCTTCCTCTTTTCGTGTGGGACACCGAGTCAACTTACGACCCGATGAACCCTGGTGTCAGAGTTTTATTTTTAGTCAAGAGATATTATCGAATTGGCACCTTTATCAAACTGTGTGTATATTTTAAGTATATTATTGCTCGGTAAATATTTAAATGAATGTTTTCATATGAAACTGAACAACTTGTTTTTTGATTAACAATAAGATTTTAATTATTGCTGGTTTCATGAAAGTTTTTAAGCTCCATAATAGAAACGTATTATTAAAATATTTACTTAGCTTATTAAATTCTATATTTTAAATTGTTTAGCAGTTTTCGAAACTACACTTTTTTTTTACAATATATGAACATAATGCTTTAAAAGAGAGCGAATTTATAAAATACAGTTAGACACAAAAATTACGAATTAAATATAACATTTTTTTTGATAATCAAATGTTGTCAATTTAGATAATTCCAAATTAAAAAAAAAAACTGAAAAATAAAGTAGTCAATTTAGTTAAGATGATTAAAACCCAAGTTTTTGTTTTACACCATGTAGAACTTAGCCGGTAGACCCAAAAACAGCTAAACAATTTTGAACAAATATACATCGAAAAGTTGGTTGTGTTGAAACACTCGCGCCTAATACGCTACAGACTTACACAGGATGATCAAAATATGCTTCAAGGTGAACCAGCCCATTTAACTGAACAACTATACCCAAGGAACGATAAAAAATGTCTTGGTTGGCAGCCACATTTTTTCATACTTTGACTTATGTTTCTTGGGGAAAGTTGTTCAAATTCATTTCCTGGTTTTTCCCTTGAAAAATTCACAGTAATTATTTACACATATCTTTAGTATTTATTTTGTCATAATTTTTGGACTAATTCCAAAATGTCTTTGCTCACAATGTCTAGTCTACATAATGTAATTTCTTGTTATTTATATGCAGTAAAATAAAGATTATACAAATACAGGATGTAACAGTATTAGCTGCAAATATTCCAAGAGGTGAACCAGCCCATGAAACTGAACAACTTTCCCCAAGGAACATATGTCGAGTTCCATACAAATTGACCTCGTAGGCTGAAACATTTTGTCCATTTTATTCATATTTTGATCTATGTATGCTTCTTGGGGAAAGTTGTTCAGTTTATAAGCTGGTTCACCCCTTGAAGTAGTTGCAGCTAATATTTTTACAGCATATATAAAACGCCTCATAATTTGCACTAACCTTCGCCACAATTAAACGAATGGGGAGTTTTTAAACTGACAGTTCACGACCTTTTTTTTAAATGTCATGCGTATTTAACTAAAAGGGTATACAGAGCAGAAAGGATATCAAGGTACTCATTAAACTGAACAACTTTCCCCATGGAACATAGACCGAAATATTTTAAAATCTTCTACACAATAAAAATCTGAATTATTTTTATTGTGTAGAATTAAGTGTTTTTTCTTTTTTAGAAGTCCAGCGATTGGCGCGGTGTGGCGGGAGAGCAACAAATAGTCACAGTAACATTTGGTCATAGTCCCGTTTGGTCACAGCTACATTTGTTTAATAATGAACTTGAATTAGTTTAAATTAATTGAAATATATAGATTAGCTGATTATTAACGACAGGGAAATTATATCTATGGATCTGAAATAATACTAGTAATTATTGTAACTAAACAAAAAAAGAAATTTATTTTAAATTTTTTAAAGTATTAATTTAAAAAAAAAATACTTTAAGTACTTAATTTTATATGCTGTCTGAAAAAAACTGTTTATCTTTCGTACGATAAAGAACATAAATGCGTTTTTATAAAATGCTTTGTCATGTCATGTAACAAGCTCAATTCGTGTGACGAAACGCAACCGTGACCAAACGCAACCGTGACCAAACGCGACCGTGACCAAACGGCACGTGTATGCATATTTTTGTTTATATGTGTATGTATATTGTGATTCTCGATAAAGTGTACAAACATTTTGGATGTGGAATATTCGACAAACTTTTCTTCGTAATTTATTGACCGTAATATTTTCAGCATTTTTGTTACTCCCTGTATTTAAAGTTAACCAGTTTTCCACGCCTAAAATATAAGTGCAAGTTATCAAAGAATCACACTATTAACCGTGTGTATGTTTTAGTGTGTGTGTGTGTGTGTGTTTAAACACACGTTTATTCGCGCAGTTTGAGCGCGTGATCCTTGATGTGTCCGCCATCGCCCTCTGACACGAAGCGCTTGCGGCCCCTACGTTGGACAAACAATACAAAACGTCAATTTATCAATAAATAGTATACATACATACATACATACATAGCTTTTATAAAAGTTACTATTATGATTACTCTCGCACTGCTCTGTTTTTCCATACTTTCTCCTCCACCCAAAGGTTGTCTGGAAGAGATCGCTTGTAGCGATAAGGCCGCCTTTGCGCATGATAGCTATGAATTTTCCTGTTATTTTTATTTGTTATTTTGTGCAATAAAGTGTTTTTACTTACTTACTTACATAGATCACGCCTATATCCCTTGCGGGGTAGGCAGAGCGTGAAAGACAAAAAAACGGTCACTCACGCCACGTCTGACAATCATTTGAGAGTCATTCAGATATTTGTGTATCACAATAGTGACAGGTTGTCAGCCCATCGCCCAAAATTGCAATACACACTCGAGTCCCTTAGTCGCCTCTTACGACTCCCACAGGCAAGAAATGGGGTGATGCTATTCTAAGCCGGCATCACACTAAATAGTATACAAGTTAAAAACACGACTGCTTTCTGAGATAAAGCCTAGTCTATGACACTCGGGATAATGTATGGATTTTTCCGATACAATTCCCATTCGAATCTGTTCAGTGGTTAACAAGTTTCAGTCCTTTAAAGAATCGCACATACATACATACACATATCACGCCTATAATCCCTTGCGGGGTAGGTAGAGCGGAAACGCCCGCAAAAAAACTGACATTTACGCCACGTCTGGCAATAATTAAGGTCATTCAAAAAAATTGTGACCGTCTTGTCATAATGTTCATTCATTGATTCATTTATTTTTTTATAAAATAATTTTACACGTCAAATAAATGTACCTATTTTTTGTACATACGTGTAATAAATTTTTGGATCAATGGACAAGTTTTTGTGTCAAGTACTCATTAACAGAATAATAAGCGTTAAAATTAAGAAACTTTTTGAATGCACTCACCGGGTAGGCACTCTCTTGGTGCAAGCTTTTGACCTTTGAATGACCTAGACCTTAGGATGACCTTCATGTTACAATGCACTCACCGGGTAGGCATCCTCTTGGTGCTAGCTTTTGACCTTAAAATGACCTTGACCTTGGGGTGACCTTGACCTTAGGATGATCTTCATGTTAAAATGCACTCACCGGGTAGGCACCCTCTTGGTGCTAGCATTTCACCTTAAAACGAACTTGACCTTAGGATGACCTTCGTGTTACAATGCACTCACCGGGTAGGCATAGGCACCCTCTTAATGCTAGCTTTTGACCTTAAAATGACCTTGACCTTAGGATGACCTTCATGTTACAATGCACACACCGGGTAGGCAACCTCTTGGTGCAAGCTTTTGACCTTAGAATGACCTTGACCTTAAGGTGACCTTCATGTTACAATGCACTCACCGGGTAGGCACCCTCTTGGTGCTCGCTTTTGACCTTAGAATGACCTTGACCTTAGTGTGACCTTCATGTTACAATGCACTCACCGGGTAGGCACCCTCTTGGTGCTAGCTTTTGACCTTAAAACGACCTTGACCTTAGGGTGACCTTCATGTTATAATGCACCCTCTTGGTGCTCGCTTTTGACCTTAAAATGACCTTGACCTTAGGGTGACCTTCATGTTACAATGCACTCACCGGGTAGGCACCCTCTTGGAGCAAGCTTTTGACCTTAAAATGACCTTGACCTTAGGGTGACATTCATGTTATAATGCACCCTCTTGGTGCTAGCTTTTGACCTTAAAATGACCTTGACCTTAGAATGACCTTGACCTTAGAATGACCTTGACCTTAGGATGACCTTGACCTTAGAATAACCTTCATGTTACAATGCACTCACCGGGTGGGCACTCTCTTGAGCACGTGGTCTCCTAGCTTGAACTTCCCAGCGCACCGCTCAAGGAACCTGTCCAGCATGATGTAGGCCAGCGGCACGTCCAGGACTATGTCGCTCATGTCCTCCAGAACACGGAGGAAGCCCTGGACAAATAAACAGGGTGTCAGGGACATGAAGTGAACCCTCGTGTAACAAGAAACATTACATACATGCATACATAAATCACGCCTATATCCCTTACGGGGTAGGCAGAGCGTTAACGGCCGTGAAACGGATATTACAAACGGACATTTGACAAAAGATTGAGGGTCAATCAGTATAGTGACAGGTTGTCAGCCCATCGCCTAAAATTGCAATACACGTCTAACCCTCGAGTCCCTTAGTCGCCTCTTACGACACCCATGGGTAAGAAATGGGGTAATGCTATTCTAAACCGGCATCACACGGTACAAGAAACATACATAGTTATAGTTTCATGAAACTCCTAGAACTATGATATACGACAAAAGCTTATCCATGGGTATAAGAATTTATAATAAAATACCAGATGACTTTATGTCTGTGTGCATTTAAATTTACGAATGTTTAGGTTGATTAAATCTTGATACTTTTTACGACATAAAAGAATTATTAACATTATTTTTTGTTTGCATGCTATATTTGTTTAGCAAAACACGAATGTACTTTTTTGATAATTATGTTAACAACTTTATACCGTGTTTTAAGCAAATAAATATCTTTGAAACATACACACACATACATACACATATCACGACGTTTTTTTTATTAAGGATGGGTTGGCTCTTGACTCTAGTCTCGGTCATAGGACAGAGACAGAGTCTCAGATGGAGCGAGCTCACCCAGAAGAAGCCTGTTCACTCTCACTTTGAAGAGATTAGGGTTGTATGCGTTTAGAAACACAGACGCAGGTAGTGAGTTCCGCTCTTTAGCAGTGTGCAACATAAATGATGGATATATCTATTATCCCTTGCGGGGTAGGCAGAGCATAAACGCATAACGCATTCACGCCACGTCTGACAAACATTTGAGGGTCATTCGGAAAATTGTGTATCGCCATAGTGACATTGCAATACACACCCTCGAGTCCCTAAGTCGCTTCTTACGACACCCACGGGAAAGAAATGGGGTGATGCTATTCTAAGCCGGCATCACACTGGCCTTTAATAATATATTTAAATTAATTTTTAATCTCTCTCTTTTCGTGTGGGACACCGAGTCGTCCAACGACCCGATGAACCCTGGTGTCAAAGTTTTTCGACCGCCTACTACCACTACTAGGCCTCTGACATGGTTGTGTTACGACCGCCGTCTAAGTAATCATAGACAGCAACCGGGACCGACGGCTTAACGTGCCCTCCGAAGCACGGAACCATTTATTTTCGGACAATCAGTTGGTTCACCCTGCAATATCCTAACCAGACCGGGAACAAATTCACAAAGTGATAAATATCAACTTTGTGAGTGTTCCACCGAGAATCGAACCCGGAACCCTTTACGTCGCAGGCAGTCGCACTACCATTGCGCCACATCGGCCGTCAATTAATTTTTAATAATAATATCAGAACACCACTATGTGTAAAAACAAAGTTGATAAACACTTAAAAATATAAAATGGAAAGAGATAAAGTGAACTATGAACAATGTGATACAGGCATCATCAGTTGCTACAACTGCCTGCCTGATAAAATATAATAATAATAACAGAACCGTCTACTAACCCGATCACACTTGGCTAAGGCCCGTGTGGAAGGGAAATACCTCCAAAAGGAGAGAAAAATATAAAGATTACAATATAATAATAATAAATAATAATCTTACCCTGTCCATCTGGTCGGGGGAGACGATGAGAGATCTTCGCAACTCGAACAGGAAGTTGCATAGTTGCTCTTCCACGGTCGAGTTCACAGTCTCCAAAGAGAGAAGCACCGTCTGGAATGAGCATCCACAACATTGCATTTTACGTTAGATACATAAATCACGCCTATATCGCTTACGGGGTAGGCAGGCCGTAAAACGGATATTAACACCACGTCTGACAAAAGCTTGAGGGTCAATCAGATAGCTGTGTATGACTATAGTGACAGGTTGTCAGCCCGTAGCCTAAAATTACAATACACACCCTCGAGTCCCTTAGTCGGCTCTTACGACACCCATGGGTAGAAATTGGGGTGAGGGTATTCTAAGCCGGCATCACACGGCAAGTTTATGCAACTGTCGTATAATAGGGGTCATTGGAATGCGAGTGTCTGTTTTAATGCGAGTGTCAATAGTTTGACACGAGCATTCTAATGCCGAATAGCGTGTGCGATTTGAGAATTGGCAAAAAAATCGTTATATTATCAACTTTATCGAAGTAAGAGCCGACTCATTAAGGCAACGTTTCTGTTATTTCTATTAAACTGTAATTTTTATAGGCATAAATCAGGTCTCAGTACAACTGCTTTTGAGTTCATAATTCGAACATTATGAGATGAGTGTAGATAATAGTACATTGTTGTCGAGGTATGGAAAATAAGACTTTGCTGGACGAGTATAGTTTGAATTTATATAATTTACAAGTCTTCAATTATACAAGTCAAGCAAAGTAATATTCCCCGAGGCTTACATAGTGCTTTTCTCAAAAAAAGGCTAGGAAATGAAAGATTGTACTTCTTATAAAAGTTAGCTAGCGACCACAACACAACGAAACAAATAAAAATTTACAATTTTCCCACCAATTGTAATTTTTTAAATAAATTCGCCAGTAAGGCACAGTACTACGTAATATTCAGCCATACTAAATGTTTAGTTCATTCTTTTCTTTTTTAATTCTGGACAGGCAAGGGTCTTCACATCATACAGCCTCGACTTTAGTTACCTGTTTCATACAAAATTACGTTCCGTTTCTAAGGATTCCAGTGCTTGTGTCAGGATTAACGGGGCCTTCACTGAGCTGTTTAACATCGATAAAGGTGTTAGACAGGGATGTGTTGCGTCACCATGGCTGTTCAACCTATTCATGGATAGTTGTTTGACAGATTTGAAAGAGTGTGAAAATGGACTGAGAATGAATGGGTTACTTGTCAAATGTCTTCTCTATGCTGATGACCAAGTTATCCTTGCGTCGTCGGCTGAAGAGTTGCAAAAGATGGTAAACATTATGAATGAGGCTTTGAAAAAGAAAGGAATGAAAGTGAATGTATGTAAGACGAAATCAATGGTTTTTGAAAAAGAAGAAGGTATGACGGAGTGTAACATTATGATAGAAGAAGAGAGGGTGGAGCAAGTGAAAGAGTTTGTATATTTGGGATCGAAGTTTACATCAGATGGAAAGTGTGAAAGTGATATTGAAAGGAGGGTAAATGCCGGCAACATGGTGAATGGAGCGTTGCATACCTTTATGAACAGCCAGACAGTGTCTAATAAGGCACGTCTGGCTGTGCATAGAGGAGTGTTAGTTCCAACACTTATGTATGGGAGTGAAAGTTGGGTATGGCAGAAAAAGCATGAAAGTAGAATAAATGCGGTAGAAATGAGAGCGCTAAGAAGTATGATAGGAGTGAAATTGAGTGACAGGATAAGGAATAGCGTGATTAGAGAACGTTGCGGTATAAAAGATGACATAGTGACTGGTATAGAAAAAGGAATGCTGAGATGGTTTGGTCACATTGAGAGAATGAATGAAAGAAGATTAACGAAACAGGTGTATATGGCGAGTGTGGATGGGAACGTTGGAAGGGGAAGACCAAGACGCACGTACTTGGATCAGATCGGGGACGTTCTAGAGAAAGGTCAGGTCAAGAGTACCCTAAACCGACGAGCATGTATGAAAAGATTGATGCATGTTGAAGAAGCGAAAGAGGTGTGTCAGGATCGTAGCAAGTGGAAAGATGTAGTCTCTGCCTACCCCTATGGGAAAGAGGCGTGATTATATGTATGTATGTATGTATGTTTCTATGAGAGTCATCGAGATAATTTTGAAATCAAATTATGTGGGTTTAGCGTATAACGAATTTATCTTAATGGACACCAGCAAAGGATTTCCATACAACTTTGCTGGCGTGATCTGAGACGTGACAAACAATGTGAAACTTCGCGGTTTCTTTTTTTGAAAGAAATGAACACATTTCCTAGCAAGTTTGAGAAAAGATTATTTATCTAAACTAGACTCATAATGTTCGAATTATGAATTCGAAAACAGTTGTATAAAGACCTGCTTTATGCATTCTGCCTATAGAAATTACAGTTTAATGGAAATTACAGAAGCATAATATCTTAATGAGAAGGCTCTTAATTCGATTAAGTTGAGAAATGAACCGAAGTTTTTTTTTGTTGCCAATACTCATATCGCCATCTTCCGCCGCACCTGTCAGTAGTTGTTGTACGGTAATTGTTCGGTTTCAGTTGCTTTATTAGGTTGTTGTTCAGATGTTGCTCAGTTGTTGTACCGATGTTGTTCAGATGTTATTCAGATGAGAGTTTAGTTAAATTGTTGTTCAGTTGCTGACTCAATAATTGAACAACTGCTGATGTTTAGAATTTTCAAAAATTCATATCAAGCTATATTACGTTCTCGTATTAAATTTGTCCATGTATCGGGCCTTGCAATGGCCGGCTGAGTTTTTTTTTAGAGTGTAGACAAAATAGTGTATGCAACTGCATATAATTAGGCATTAGAATGCTTGTGTCAAACTATTATCATACGTGGCGTTGTATCTGAATTGTTTTTCATATTTTTGACAATCGCTTACCTCGTAAACCAATTCATGGTGGAAATGTGGCACCTCCAGCTCCCTCACGCAGCGTTCCGCTTCAGCCAAGTCTCCAGAAGTTAGATACTCCTTGAGAAGCAGTTGGATTTGACGGATCAACCATTTCACTGGCCTGCGGACAGAAATTATACATACATACATACACATATCACGTCTATAATCCTTGCGGGGTAGGCAGAGTGTTAACGGCCATAAAACGGATATTAACACCACGTCTGACAAATGTTTGAGGGTTATTCGGAAAATTGTGTATCGCCATAGTGACAGGCTGTCAGCCCATCGCCTGAAATTTCATTAGCAGTATTCCCTGCGAATGCAACATCTTGCAATGTTTGGTGAATATGGCAATACCCTTGAATACCAAATTTTAAAACACTTCCCGTGTTTAATATACAAATTTTAAAAACTTGCAAAATTTTCAAAATTGGTGGGCAAGGAGCTGCGGTAGCCCAGATGGAAGAGGCGTCGCCACTAGTAATGCGAAAGTCGCAGGTTCAAATCCTGCCCGCGCTTGAAAATTTTGCAAGTTTTCAAACAATGGCATTAACTCCCCAACTGAGAGAGGCCCATGTCCAGCAGTGGACTGTTGTGGCTGTGTATGTATGTGGATAAAATTAAAGTTAAATATACCTGATACCGCCGCCGACTCCCCAAATGTTGTCCAGCCGCACGAGACCCTGCTTCATAGAGAGAAGCGTCTCCGCGCGGTGGATGGCTTGTCTGAAAACAGATAATATTAGGGTCAATGCAGACCAGAAAGACTTTAAACAGTTATTTTCCAATGAGAATTTATCAAGCTAATTTTCAAGTATGCTTAGATGGCGCTGGGCTTAACTGAAACCACGTCATCTTCCCATAGAAATGTATGAAAAATAGATGAAATGTATTCGTCTCAAATGTCAAAATTTCAACTTTCAACAGCACAACGCCATCTGGTATGACATTAAATAAAAAGCTCGACAACTGTCAGACAGAGTTCCTAATGAATGAGAATTTTCGGCATAATAAACTGTTTCAGACACTGCAGCATTTATATTGAGAGTCTTCGTAAATTATTGTGAGTGCGTGTGAATTCCTTCGAGAGCGTGTAAATTATTACTAGAGCGTGTAAATTTTTTCGAGATGGTAGGTTATATAGAGAGCGTGGAAATTATTTCGAGTGCGTGTGAATTATGGCAAGTGTGTGTAAATTACTTCGAGAGTCAGTAATTTATTTCGAGTGCGTGTAATTTTTTTAAGATCTTGTAAATTATTTCGAGAGCTTCTAAATTAATTCGAGAGCGAAAAAATTCCTTCGAGTGCGAGTTCCTGCGAATCAATCATTTCCAGTGCGTGTAAATTCCTTCGCGAGCGTGTAAATTATTTAGAGAGCATGTAAATTTCTTCGTGTGCCTGTAAATTATTTCGAGTGCGATTAAATATTTGGAGGGCGTGTAAATTATTTCAAGAGCGCGTTAATTATTTCGAGGGCGTGTAAATTATTTCAAGTGCGTGTGATTGCGATAGTGTCTAAGTAATTGCGAATGACGTTTAACTCACTTTGCTGGTGGATTCAATTCTGCCTGCGTCCGGGACTGTACAAACTTCGGCGGCAGACAATCGTCGGCCACACAACGAGCTATGAAGTTGGACAGCAACACGGGAGCTTCCGGTGTGTCCAACATTAGATCGGGCAGCTTCTCCAGCAGACGATCGAACGCTGAAAAAGAAACATTTTACATATATACATACATATAATCACGCCTATAATCCCTTGCGGGGTAGGCAGAGCGTAAACGGCCGCAAGAAACGGACATTTATGCCACGTCTGACAAAGAATTGAGGGTTATTCGGAAAATTGTGTATCGCCATAGTGACAGGCTGTCAGCCCATCGCCTGAAATTTCAATACACACCCTCGAGCCCCTCAGTCGCCTCTTACGACTCCCACGTGAAAGAAATAGGGTGATGCTATTCTAAGCCGTCATCACATTGTAGTCTAAGCCGAAAGTCTAAGAAATGTTTTCGTTTATCAAATTGACATACATACACATATCACGCCTATAATCCCTTGCGGGGTAGGCAGAGCGTAAACCGCCGCGAAAAACGGCCATTTACACCACGTCTGACAAATGTTTGAGGGTTATTTGGAATATTGTGTATCGCTATAGTGACAGTTTGTCAGCCCATCGCCTAAAATTGCAATACACACCCTCGAGCCCCTCAGTCGCCTCTTACGACTCCCACGGGAAAGAAATGGGGTGATGCTATTCTAAGCCGGCATCACACGGTAGTCTAAGCCGAGAGTCTAAGAAATATTTTCGTTTAGTAAATTGAAAACGTCATAGCGATGGAAGGCTGCAACTAAAAACGATTAACTTCGAAATTACAGAACCGATTTAGTATTATTTTTCATTGTTGGAAAGGAATAGGAAGTCTTTTTTTAGAATTAAAAACAAGTTAAGTATTCCAATAACTCTGTTGATGGCGTTGAACTGACTACAACACAAGCTCCATCTTAGACTCTGTCTCTGTCCTATGACCTAGACAAGAGTCAAGAGCACCACTCCTAAATAAAAAAATAAATAAAAAAATTACCGAATCCAATGTCCTTGGCGGAGAAAACTCTCCCGTAAAGGTCTGAGATGAGAACGGACGCCATTTCGCAGTGCGAAGCCTTATGCTCCAAAGCGATTTCTACAATCGTCTCACACACCTGCATTAAAAAAAAATTATATACTTGAGAAAAAAATCATCCAGATTTTGGGCAGGATGGTAATACAAACGTAGTGTACATTTTTTTTTAATATAAATTAGTTAGTTATTCAGTAAATATCTTGGACATTTCACACAACGCCTATTGTATAGCTATTTCGTTTTTTTTGTATATGGGTATCCACTTTGAATCTTTTTGTTTATCTTTTGGTTGGCCGGTAGAGAATGCCGCGTGGCATTAAAAAAAAATATAATAATAATAATAATAATTTTTCTTTAACAAATTAAAGCCTTAATCACATAGGTGTTGGTGTCTCTATTTAAGCGAAAATAGCCTGTGTTTAGAGACACCTCTCCTCTATAACAATAATTACAAATAAGTGAAGGCCGACGGTGATATATCTATACAAAAAGGCAAAGTTAAGTTTTATATGAATTTAGAAATATATATTTTGAAAAAAGGAATAATTCCAAGCATGCATACGCCTGTATGTGCGTGTGTGTATGTGTGCGTGTGTGTGTGTGTGTGTGTGTGTGTGTGTGTGTGTGTGTGTGTGTGTGTGTGTGTGTGTGTGTGTGTGTGTGTGTGTGCTTGCCATGTTATACTACATGATCCATCAAAATCTCAACTTCTTCATACAATTGCATTGGCATTAGGCCCGCCCTTTGGTTTTTCTGTGCAATAAAGTTTAATAAATAAAATAAATCTCAAGACGGGCCGCTAAGGAATAAATTTTACCCAAGGAACATAGGTTGAAAACAAACACAAAAAATTTTGAGTTTCCATAGTAACTCAAATCAGCTAAACAGCAATTTTGTGTGGGAGTGTATTTCGTATTTCAACCTATGGTTTCTTGGGGAAAGTTGTTCCTCATCACCACTTAAGGTTTCGCTATTGGTCACAAGTAATATTTCACCATAAGTAGCTACACCAATATTACAAATAGGACAGACTTTTCTTTTTGTGTGTATGTATGTGTGTGTGTGGGGTGGCTTGTTTAGGACCACAGAAGTTATTATTCTGTGGGTAGGACTGCGGTATTGTTTTGATCGAACATCGTATTCGTAAATATGATCTCCTTTCTTTAAAAGATGCGATTGTCTGTGATAGTTTTTTGTCTAATGGACAATTCTCAGAATACTTTTATTACGCTACACACAAATTTAATTTTTCGTATATTCTACGCAGCTCACACTTTTATTGATAATAGTTGTATGTGTAGTGTGTACTCGGAGCCGTGTGGTGCCGGCAGAGTAGAATAGCACCACCCCATCTCTTCCCGTGGGGGTCGTAAGAGGCGACCGAGGGATAAATCCGACCCAAACACAACGGTCCTGGAGAGGCCAACTCCACAATTAAACCCGGAACGGGGTCTCCTGGGGGCGCGTGTGACAGAGATCTACCGCGCGGCAGACTCCTGCAGCCGACCTGGCTCCGCACGTATCGACTAGTCGTTCCTGCGGATCCAGCCAGGAAGGCCGAGAGGGTGGCGCAGGTCCTGGGCAGCCCTGCGTTTTCCATAATTGCGTCCCAGGCAACGCAGTGTCTGTGGAGAGGACACTAAGTCTTGCCTCAGACACTGATTAAATCGTCTGTCACAGACGTGTGAGGCCAATGATGATGATGATGTACTCGGATCACCCATCACCAGGTGATAGCTGAAAATCAGTGTTTGCTTCCTGCGGGCAAACATCCCACTGAGCTATGGCCTGATTTCTGCAGTACATATCTAGCTGAAGTTTATAAATTGTAGTCAGTTTTTGTTGTTTTGAAAAGTATGTTTTTTCTGCATGTAAAGTAGATGTGTATTTTTGAAATATACGGTTTATTATCTATCTATCTATAATCGATTAACTTCAATAATAATAGACCGATTTCGAAAATTATTTTCCCATTAGAAACCACATCATCCCTGAGTAACATAGGCTACTTTTTACTTTGGGAAATGTCGTCTGCCCACGGGAAGCAGTGGGTGAAATGTCTAGTATCGTATAAACTTACCAAATGGCTTCTTTTGGCGGTGACGAACTCTAGGAACTCCTCGGCGGCCGCGTTGGTATCACCATGCTCGAAGTACTCAAGTATCACCGGTTCGGATTTGCGCTGCAATAAAATATAAAAAGTGATTAGTTTAATTTTATTAAACATTACATTAACAGCCGCAACAGGCCACTGGCTTTACATGGGCCTACCCCTATTGGGGGGTACTATGCTTCGCAACAATTGACGGATTGGCGAGCGCAGTGCAAAAAATTGTTTTCACAGGGAACGCTACTGTCCATTCTCCCGCAAGAAAAAGACCTTTCCCCGGCATGAATTATACATAAAAATCTCCCTCTTGAATCACTCTGACTACTTAAGAAAACCGCATTAAAATCCGTTGCGTACTTTTAAACATCTACGCATGCATAGGGTCACGGGAGGTGACTTCATTTTATACTTTTTATACGTGTTGGCGCTTAGTGATATTTATTATTGATAGTCATTGTAAATTTAAATTGACAGCTTTATGAAACGGCCCTCTTGGTGATTCAGGCCACATTGTCCCATCCCGCCCAAACTGTAACACTGCCTACCCCGCAAGTGATATATATAGGCGTGATAAATGTATGTAAACTGTAACAATCTCGTTAATTTATCATAGTAATTACGACGGGAATCGAACTACAAATAAACTATAAAGCTCAATTGTTAACTGAAACGCAGTCAGTGTGTCATTCTGTTTGTATGGTTATTTATAGCAATTTGTTTATTACTGTGCGTGCAGTTCATCAACCTTTAGTTTTATTTATATATGGTTTTCAACAATAATTGCTGGAAGTATATTTATTTATTTTAATAGTTTATTGTTTTTGTGAAGGTTTATTTTAAGGGAATCAAGGGTTTCATATGTATTATAATTTTAGGCGATAACCTGTCACTGTAGATACACAAATTTTCAGATCCGCCCCTAAAATGTTTGTCTTGATAGCGACCGTATTTAACGGCTTTTAACGCTCTGCCTACCCCGCAAGCGACAAAGGCGTGATATATGTATGTATGTAAACTGTAACAATTTCGCAAAGAAATCTCATTGTAAAGACGATGGGAATCGAACTCCAATTAGTCCTAAACTAATCATTAACTGAAAAGCAGTCAGTGTGTCAGTCTGTATGGTTATTTATAGCAATTTGTTTATTATAGTGCGGGCAGGACATCGACCTTTAGTTTTATTTATATATGGTTTTCAAAATAAGTGCTGCATGAATATTTATTTTATTTAATCCTTACTAATATTATAAATCTGCGAGTTTGTGTGTATGTATGTTTGTTACCGCTTCATGCTCAAACGGCTTGACAGATTTGGATGAAATTTGGAACACAGGTAGAGTATAACCTGGAATAACATATAGGCTTTTACCGCCTGAAAACAATTATTACCACGGGAATATTACGAGTGAAACCGCTGGGCGGAAATCTAGTAGTTTATGTTTTTGTGCGCAACAATACCATACTCGTAAATACACAGGAAAATTATACAACGAGTCAAATCTCCCACCTACAATTTATAACAAGAAATATCAATTCAATTCAATTCAAAAATACTTTATTGTACACAGGAAATACAGTAAAAACAAGATATAAATTTAAAAAAGTGTACACAAGGCGGCCTTATCGCTTAGGTATCTTACAGCTAACCTACTCAAGTGATGTTACATAATACGACACGCAAAAAACGTCTTACTAAGGTACCGTGCCCATCATGAAATTTAACTTTAAGGCGAGTGTAGCCGTCAACGACCTCGACAGTGGCGCCACTTCACAAAAAATATATTTTATCTTTATACAAACAATCTATCAGAACGACCGATGCCCAAGTTTTTAGTATTATCCTGAAGTAAAATTAGAACCTGTAAACTCAATTAAATATTCGCTGCAATTAAAGTTATGGAAACAAACCTAAAAACGGCCGCTTTTAGTATTAATTGCCATAACTTTAATTACAGCGAAAATTTTAAAACTAAGTACCGAACTCAATATGTCCTATGACCTAGACTAGAGTCAAGAGCAATCCCATCATTAATAATAAAAAATATAATATATCCTCAGGGAGTCGTGTTTCGCCGCTTCCGAGGGAAGCAGAATAGTAATATTTTAAAGTGTATTTAAGTTTATTTTAATCGTATAGTCGTATTTTATTTTTATATTTTATTATTTAGAACAGTTATGTTGGTAAACTGTTTACCTAAGATACAGGAATTACTTTTCTTAGTTTAGGAAATAGTTACGCCTCATTATTGTTTTTGTATAGTTTTACCTATTAGTAATTATGTTTATTAAATAGAATTTGTATTGTATTGTATATACGCAATTTTCATTATGTGTTAACTGGTTCTAAAAATAATTAAGTTTTTTTGGAGTACCCCTGGTACCTTATGTGCTACAACCGACTAAGTAGCTTGCTGCGGTCCGTCAGTGTGTGGGAGTGCCAGTGCCTTAACAGGCTTCTTCTGGGTGAGCTCGCTCCATCTTAGACTCTGTCTCTGTCCTATGACCTAGACTAGAGTCAAGAGCAAACCCATCAATAATATAAAAAAGGACTGTACTTTCGTCATCTTATCCATTACTTGTTTTAGAGAATGACAGGAGTAGGAAAGATGTCCTGTCACTAATTCATTCCCGTGGCGAATTGTTATTCAATGCGCATTGCACATGCAGACGAAGCTGCGCCGGCGCCGGGTCAATGACCTCCGGTGACATTACTATGTCCGTTCCATTGAGGATCGTCGCGTGAACGCTACGGATTATTTTGGTGTTGTAAACCCGTTGGATGCTGAATGGGTGTTTTGAAAATACACTTGGCAATTAGGTCTTTTTAACGGATTAAAAATGTAGAAAGAAGTTGTCCTGTTGTGTCGTCTTTGTAATTATGTCTCTTGTAATGTTTCTTGTGTGCAATAAATGGTTTACAATATTTTTAAATGGATTAAAAACATGTTTTCAAACGTCAATAGATGGCGCGATTCGCCTTGATGTATAGGTTAAACTTAACTTCTTCTAATTTTATGGAGAACCAATGCCTGCCCTCAATTCGAGATATAAATTTTCCTTACTTGCCTTAAATTAGTGCTGTCACTTTCCGTCAAATAGGTTAAGAAAAGGATAGGAGATATCTAAGTCCTGTCATTTTTAAAAACGTCAATGGTTTTTTCGCCTTTTCTAGTCAATTTAGTCACCATTGTATTGATCGTCGCCTTATTTTGACAAATAACACGTATTTTTCATGAAATTATAAGACACGACACGATTAAAATATCTCCTATCCTTTTCTAAACCTATTTGGCGGAAAGTGACAGCACTAATTTAAGGCAAGTAAGGAGAATTTATATCTCGAATTGATGCCATTATCAAACTACAGTCCACAATTTCACAGGTGATATTCGATTTTCATAGCGTATTCGGTTGGCCATTATGACACCAGAAATATTAACCGGCTACGCAATGTACAGTAGGTGGGTAGGTTGTAGCACATAAGTTACTAGGGGTAGGGGTACTCCAAAAGAACTGAATTATTTGAATCCACAGTTAATACGTACTATATAATAATAAATCTGAGAGTTTGTGTGTGTATGTATGTTTGTTACCTCTTCACGCTCAAACTTCTTGACCGATTTGGATGAAATTTGGAACACAGGTAGAGTATAACTTGGAATAACACGAAGGCAACTTTTTACCGCGGGAAAACAACTATTACCACGGGTAAATGAGCGGCAGCGGGTTAAACCGCTGGGCGGAAATCTAGTATGTATGAATGTAGGCTGGAAATAACAATAACACATCAACGTTATCTAAATTGTAAATGTTCAAAACAAACTTATCAAGTAAGCGCGAGTTTGCCTAATCCGATAACAATAAAAACAATTACTACATACGTCATACATACATACATACAAGGTGTAACAAAAGGGGCATAACAAGCCGAAAGGAGGTCAAGGTACTCATAAAACTGAACAATTTACCCCATGGGACATGTGTCGAAAGATAAAAAAAATTGGGCCTCCTGTAGTAAAACCAGCAGATCGGCAATTTTGTATGAGAGGTCCAATTTTTTTTGACAATTCCTCTCATCTTCCATGGAGAAAGTGGTTCAGTTCCATAATTTTTACTGGCCCGATGGCGTAGCAGGTAGTACCCCTGCCCGCTACGCCGAGGGATGTGGGTTCGATCCCCACAAGACACAAATGGTTTTTCAAGTCATTTTCAGATATTTGTGCTATGTGCCGTGTGATGCCGGCTTAGAATAGCATCAAGCTAGTATATCACGCCCATGCGGGGTAGGCAGAACGTTAACGGCCGTAATAAACGAAAAGGCCGTAATCAACGAAAAGACCGTAATAAACGAAAAGACAAACATCTGAGGGTGATTCAGAAAATTCTGCAATGGCATAGTGACAGGTTATCAGAGCTTCGCCTAAAATTGCAATACCCGTGTAACCCTCGACTCCCTTAGTCACCTCTTACGACAACCACGAGAAAGAAATGGGGTGATGACATTCGAAGCCGACATCACACGGCATAATATGTGATTGATTTTAAGAAAAAGCAATGTTTGAAAACTTGCAAAATTTTGAAGCGCGGGCAGGATTTGAACCTGCGACTTTCGCATTATTATTATTATTATTAGTTGCAAAACTAGCCCGGTAGATGAAGCCGTGCCACGCGTTACTGGCATTAAAATACACTTGCAAAATTGGCGGGTAAGGAACGAGCTACGGTAGCCCAGATGGAAGAGGCGTCGCCACTAGTAATACGAAAGTCGCAGGTTCAAATCCTGCCCGCGCTTTAAAATTTTGCAAGTTTTCAAAAATTGTATACCTAACACGGGAAGTGTTTTAAAATTTGGTATTCAAAAAGCAATGTATATCCCTCCGACGACTAAATTCAGAACTGTATGATTATATAGCCCACAAGCCTGACCTACACGCCTTGTCCTTTAATCGTACAAAATATTTGCACAATCGCTTTATCAACACGCGAAACGCGTGGCAGGCATGTTAAATTTGTATTAAAACTAGCGGCCCGTCCCGGCTTCGCACGGGTGGACAATTATATTTTACATAAATGCACTTATATTTTTTAGAGTTCAATACCCAAAGGGTAATAACGAAAACCCTATTACTGAGGCTCGGCTGTCCATCTGTCCGTCCGTCCGTCCTACAGTTACGAAGCTGTATCTCCTGAACCGTTATACCTAGACAGTTGAAATTTTTACAGATGTTGTATTTCTGTTGCTGCTATAACAACAAATACAAATTTTATAGCTTTTGTAAAAACACATCACGATAGTGCGTTGAAAACTAACAGCGACATCTATGTTTGTATTATGGAACTAAAATATTACTATTCTCAGTTTTCGTGATAGTATAAATGTTAAACTACTGAAGCTAGAGAGATAAAACTTGGACTTGAAGTTTTTTAGGTAATGAAGCAAATATAAAGATAAAATTCCGTTTTTTAAAATCCCCCAAGGGATGAACAGAGGGTTTGTATGAAAGTTCGTTGTCCTAAGTGTGATCCGTTTCAAAATTAGTGATTAGACTTAGGACTTAAAATAATTAAACACATGTTTCAGCATATTTGAAATTTTAACCCTTAATAGGGTCAAGAAGGGGTTAAAAGTTTGTATGAAAATTCGTTTTTTTAAATGAATGTGATCTGTTTCAAAATTTGTAATTAGACTAATAATTTAAAATAATTAAACACGTGTTTCAGCATTTTTGAAATTTTAACCCTTAAATGGATGAAAAGGGGGTTAAAAGTTTGTATGAAAGTTTTTGATCTTAAATGTGATCGGTTTCAAAATTTCTGATTAGACTCATAACTTAAAATAATAAAATACGTGTTTCAGCATTTTTGAAATTTTACTCCTTAAAGGTGTCAAAAGGGTGTCAAAAGTTTCCTACCAGTTGGGCTACCCGTTTTCCCATGGGAATGTGACAATTTCCCGGAATAAATTATACTTATAAACCTTCCTCTCAAGTTACCCTATCTAATAAAAAAAACCGCATCAAAATCCGTTAGGTAATTCTAAAGATATAAGGAGACACCAAACGGGAAGCGACTTTATTTTATACTATGTAGTGATAGCTTCCTTTAGTGAGAACTTTACGTACGATTATATTTCGCTTTTTTTTTGTATGAAAATTTCCTTAGACTCTTTCTGTTTATCTTTTGGTTGGCCGGTAGAGAATGCCGCGTGGCATTAGGCCCGCCCTTTGTACTTTCTGTGCAATAAAGTTTAATAAATAAATAAAAGAGTCAACAAGATTAGAGTGTTAAAAATTATCTCATAATATTTTAAGAGACTAACATATCAGACCCGCGGGTGTCGTAAGAGGCAACTAAGGGACTCGAGTTTCATGTGTACTACAACTTTAGGAGACAGCCTGACAACCTGTCACTATATTCATACATGTCATTACAGTTCGATCTTTTTTCTGAAACGGCTGCCAAATATTTGTCAGACGTGGCGATAGCGACCGCATTTTCACGGCCGGTAACGCTCTGCCTACCCCACAAGGGATAATAGCGTATTTGTGTGTGTGTGTATTTGAGTTGCTTGGTGTACTACGTACAATGATTATTTCGGATTGGTGATCGCTTCAGAGACATACTTGGGCTGCACGCTCTGCCTACCCCGCAAGGTGTGCTGTCATAGTTGGGGTCCGTTTGTTTAGGGTCACAATGAGTGTTAGTGTCATAATTAAGGTTATAGTGTAATTTATGGGGTCATTGCCGTTACCTTACGTCACTATGGCGATACACAATTTTCCGGATAACCCTCAAATTTTTGTCAGACGTGGCGCAAATGTCCGTTTTATGCAGCCGTTTATACTCTGCCTACCCCGCAACGGATTATAGGCGTGATATGTGTATGTATGTATGTATGTATTGCCATAAATGGCGTAGCAAACTGAGTGCTGCCATAGTTAAGATTACAGTGTTTCTATTGTCATAGTAGGGGATTACAATATGTGTAAGTGTAACAGTCTGTTTAAGTTACATTGCGATAATTGGGATCATAATTTACAGTTGGGGTCACAATGCAATAGTTAAGGTCACAATGTCACATTTAGGGCCACAGTATCACAGTTGGGGTTGCAGTGTCATACTTGGGGTCATAATATCATAGTTGGGGTCACAGTGTCATAACTGGACGCATTGCCCCTTGGTCAGTGTCATTTTAACAGTTGTTCTGCAACAATGCTACATTTCAAACGGTTATTTATTAGTTGCTTGTAAACTTACAATAATCTCTTCAGGTTCAGCTCCCACAATGACTTGTCCCCGTTGGTGACCGCTTCCGAGTCGTAGTTGGGGTGCACGCTCTGCCTACCCCGCTAGGTATAGGCGTGTCATAAATAGCGTAGCAAACTGAGTGCTGCCATAGTTAGCATTACAATGTTTCTATTGTCATAGTTGGGGTTACAATACATGTTAGAGTCTGTTTAAATTGTCATAAATGGGGTCATAATTTTACAGTTGGTGTTGCAGTATCAAGATTAGGGTTGACATCTTGTCAGCAGCAGTCCATCTGTGTCATACAGACAATGTAACGGTGTAAATTGTTTACTTACAATAATCTCTTCCGGTTCAGCCTCAACGATGACTTGTTTGAACTCAACGTCCCCGTTGGTGACCGCTTCCGAGTCATAGTTGGGGTGCACGCTCTGCCTACCCCGCAAGGTGTAGGCAAACTAAGTGCTATCATAGTTGGGGTCCCTATGTTTTAAGTGTCATAGTTAGGGTCACAATGAGTTTTAGTGTCATAAAGTACCGCCGTTCCAATGTCGTATTTGACAGCTGTCAGATTCGTGATAATACTATGGCAGAGGGTCCATTTTCCTTTGTTGACATCTCTTTTAGAATGGAGATGACAGCTGTCAAATACGACCTATTGGAACGGCAGTACTATAAGTAAGGTTATAGTGTCATCTATAGTGTCATAATTTTACAGGTGAGGTCACAGTTTCACAGTTGTTGATACAGTGTCATATTTGTGGTCAGTGTCATAACTGGACGCAATCCTCCTTGGATGGTGTCATTTTGACACAGTTTTCTGCTAAAATGGTACATTTCAAATGGTTATATACTTACAATAATCTCCTCCGGTTCAGCCTCCACAATGACTTGTTTGAACTCCACGTCCCCATTGGTGACAGCTCTGATTCAAAGTTGGGGTGCACGCTCTGCCTACCCCACAAGGTATAGGCAAACTGAGTGCTGTCATAGTTAGGATTACAGTGTTTCTAGTGTTTATAGTTGAGGTCACAAGTACTGATAGTGTCATAACTCATTATTTGAGTTATAGTGTCATGTATGAGGTCATAATTTTACAGATGAAGTCACATTTTCAGTTACTGTACAGTGTCATATTTGTGTTGAGTGTCATAACTGGACGCATTGCCCCTTGGTCGGACAGTTGTTCTGCTACAACAGTACATTTCAATTCATTTCAAATGTTTACTAGTTAATTGTTTACTTACAATAATCTCCTCCGGTTCAGCCTCCACAATGACCTGTTTGAACTCCACGTCCCCATTGGTGACCGCCTCCGAGTCATAGTTGGGGTCGTTGATGTCCTCAATGTCTTCTTCAAGCAGCTCCGAGCCTGGTGCTCCCCAGACGCCCTTGCCACCAGCACCACCTGTACGAATGATGGATGGTATTAACATGTGCTTGTTCTCCTCGAAAGAGGTCCAGTCTCTTAACCCCAAACAAGTTGTGGCCTTCCTTGGTTGGCCCGACTGGATGAGGTAATTTAAAAAGAAAGGGCAGTGGCTGTTGGTCTCTCAGGACCAACACCTACTTCTCAAATAATAATAATAACTTGTGCTTAGAATACATAGGGTGAAATTCTTCTCTTCTAGTGACCAATAGCAGAAACTGAGATAGGGGCCGGTGATAAGGAACAACTTTCTCCAAGGAACATAAGTCAAAATAAAAAAAAAAACAATTGGGAATCTCATAACAAATTGCTGATCAGCTGATTTGGGTTACTGGCGGAAGCTCAAATTATTTTTTCATATTTCGACGTTTGTTCCTTAGGAGAAAATTCTTACCGACCCATCCTCTCTTTTTTAATTCATTCCAAAAAAAATAGGGTGAGTTCCACCTGTGAAACTAGACAACTTTCAATAGCATAGGTCGAAATAAGAAAAAAATCGACCTAGCAAACAAAAAATGACCAAAAATGGCACTATGTATTGGAGGTTCAATATTTTTTTTCTTCAATACCTATGTTCCTACGGGAAAATTTTTCCTTGTCACCAGCTCCTCTTGATAAAATGTATGACTTGTGGATAGATCTAAAAATAGTATTATCAGTAGTTTACAACAAAAATTTGTTTATTGTTTTTAGCATTGTAAGTAGCAACAGGTATTACAATCTTTATCCATAAATTACACAGGTTTAGATAAAAAAATACACAGCTGTTATCTTTCAATAACTTTTTTAACTTTTTTCTAGAACATTGTGTATTTACATCAATTAAAATTTAACAAACATACATATAACGCCTTTATCCCTTGACGGGGTAGGCAGAGCGTTAGTGGCCGCAAAAATATCGTCGCTATCGCCATATCGAAGAATATTAGAGGGCCGTTTAAGAGAAATTTTGCATCACAATAAGCCGACATCACAGGGTATCAGATACACAGGTTAATAAAATTGTACATTCCATACAAAATGTTCCAGCCAACCAAATTTTTTTTCATATTACACCCTATGTTCCTTGGGGAAGTTGTTCAGTTTCATGGACTAGTTCACCCGTTAAAATATTTGCAGCTAATATTTTTACATCCTGTGAGTCATATGTTTAAGCTACTGGAAAATACTTCCAACCAAAAATACCTAAACTATGAAAACAAAACTGTCCTTGATTCCAAGGTCACATATGTTTTGGCGCAAAATGGCGGTGGATTGACAAAAACCTGTTCTCATAATGGCAAAATAAACATTTTGTGGTCACCCTCTATATTAAGAATCCAAAAATAAATAACCCGATACTAGTTAATCCAAGAAACGTAGAACTTTAGGTACCTACGCCTACCTAACCTTCGTATAATACCTATTTGAAAGTTGTTTACAAGCTACCTATTGAGTAACAAGTCATTCAACCTGAAGCCTCATATGATCATTAGCGCAGCGGTAGCGACCTCATAAAACACCTAATTCCATAATTCAATGCCGCCAAAACCACGTTTTTTTTCTACTGCGCAGAAAGTGCGTGACCTTCAAAATACGGTCTACATAATATTGCTGGCTGGTGTGGCCCGGAGCTGCGTAGTAAACAATGCAACCTGCGCCTCTATTCACGCCGGATTTCTTCTAGAATATTCTTATTGCATTTTCCAATAACAATCTCATTTATAAAAACAGATCAGCTGTATTTATTTATAGCAACTTTACCTTTTTTCGGGAGACCGCGGCCATGCCCGTTCCTTGGGCGACGGCTGTTCTTCCAATTGCGATATTTAGGGAGAGGCGTTGGAGGATTCATGCCATCCTTGCTGTTGGAGCGCACATATTTCTTATTTTTCTTGCGGAGCCGGTCCGCGTGCGAGCCCGCGGAGTCCCCAGCCGCGCCGGCGTCCGCGACCGGCTTCTCGCTATCGCTCACCGCCACGTTTTCCGAGTCGGAAGCAATCGCCTCGACTTCCATTGTGGCGGCGAAAACCGTACAACAAACGCGAAATACGACGGAAATACGCACTAAAACTTCTCAAATAATGTTTTTGTCACTCTAGTGAGAATCCAGATGGATTCCCAGTAGAAATTGAGAGGATAATTTCCGAAAATGGACGAGATAAACAAAGACCCACGGCGCACGTATTTGTTTTGAGAGCGCAGTGACGTGAAGTTGTCAGAATAACAAGCATTGATGCCAACAGTACAAACACAAAGCGCGGTGGTACCAATGTCCTACTTATCTAATAGAAAGTCTGATGTAAAAACTTATCTAGTGCGTTTTTGCCATGGACGTATTATTTAAACAGGACTGATAACTGTTGCAGAAAAAACGAGCCGAGCGAGACCGCACACACCGAGGCCTTTCGTCTCTTTCTAATAGGGCATCAATATTTTGTATTACAATGAGCTTATAGATAGGGAAATTTACATACATACGATTCACTTGAACAACCTCGAACACAACATTTTTCACAACTTTGAGTGAGAAATTTCGTCAAATACTGATTTAAAGTAATAAATTAGGAATGTAATTTTTTTGTCGCTAAAGTTTAAACTTACCGCCAAAATTCAATCCTAAAGGGATACCATAAGAAAATTATTTGATTTATAGTTTTTACATTATCATAATTTATCAGTGTATAATTTTATGATTTCCAACATGTTTTTGATATAACTGACGCAAGTTGTTTGATTTTATTACTTAAATTATAATTATATTTGTCAAAAATGAGTTAGGCAAAATTTTATCTCCAGTAATTTTCTACACTGGCAATATGAAAGAACGAGACACACAGCCTCTCTACGTGCTATCTCTCTCGGCTCGGATTAGCCTCTGGGAAAGACTTAATGTAAAATAGACCATATTACAGTATCAATAAAGTTACTATTCGTAAATAACTGTTTTTGAAGTTATCAGTCCTGTTTAAATAATACGTCCATGGTTTTTGCAAACAATTATGTTACAGTAAATATTTCAATTTCAAATGTTTATTGCATAAATCGGAATACATAAATATCTCGTACACTAAATGCAAATTTCGATCGTCGTTGACAAGAAATGATTAAAGAAGTAAAAATATTATTACGCATGAAACGCCTTAGGTAGGTATTTATAGCATATTATTAAGAGGTTGTATTTATATGTCTCTTATAATACATCAAAATCATTCGCGATTCAAAAGTGAGTTTTTATAGTAGCACAGTTACTAACTTCACAAACTCCATAGATGACAACACTACAAAAACAACTTCCTGTTCGGATACACGTTCTAAACTAAATAATGCCTGGCAGTTTAATGCACAATCTCTGACTGTGGCCGACATCGTATTGTCATAACAATGCACGACAATGGAATTTGAATCATGTAATGACAGCGTGTCTGTTTTAATCTAGGGTCCACAGCTTATTTCAAGATTCTGCCTTCACAAACCTTTTGTACCCTTGATGAGATTGCTTATTTTGGTAGTGAGACCATTTGTACCGCAAAGATTTTAGAAATATCGCCATTTTACAGTGTCACAGGGTCCAAATGATTTTATAACCTCAAAATTGGAAAAGCTTCAATATCTCTGCAAAGGATTGATCTACAAACAAAATGATCGCATGGATGCCGTTACAAATCGCAAATCTTTATTTGTACCGCTTTTTTATACCTTGTAAATACCAGATAGAGGAATAAAAGGCGATTAACGCTCATATGGCATTTGGTTGTTGGGCTTTCGTATATCTCCGTAAATATAGCGGTACAAATGTTATGAAAGAAATCCCAGTAACAATACAAGCGGTACATTACATAGCTACAACCAAAAAAGCCGTATCTGCTCTAATTTACAAGAAAACAACACTGTAAAATTTGCAAGAAAATGATATGTACATGACCAAAGCTCGGCCACGGCACAGTATAATTATTAGTACTAGCATACAGTATGGTCACTCCCTGTCTCCCCCTAAAAGCGCCGCCCACCCACGCTCGGAGGACGCTCAGACACCGGCTAGCAAGGACGTGACGACGACTTGGTGCAGCGAGCGAAGGCAGCGCAGCGTAAATTATACTAAACTAATTAATATTAGAAATAATTTTGTGATCGGTGTGTGTTGTGCTATGTACGGTTGTTTGAGCACTGCAAACGACAAAACTAAAAAAAAATTCTACCGATTCTACCTGTCTTTACAAATCTAAGTATTTTTAAAGAGTTTTATGTTTTAGTAGCAAAGAATAGGCGCTTATGTTTTATATTTCTTTGACATTATCCGTTTAAGACCTTATCCTATCAGTTCACGCTGAAAACAAAACAAATTCTATAAGAACAAAAAATCATGTTTTCAATTTACGTAATATTTTGGTGACCGTCATTTATTTACAAAAAATTTGTTATTTCATTTATACTATTTGAAATAGGAAACTATTGAAAAAATTGAGCATAGACATCCACCTTACAGCATAAGTACATTATGATTCCTATTTATTCCTAATCCGCGTGCAATAAGTTTCGAGTGATTGGGGTCATCGAACTTGAACTGGCCGGGCAATGGCGGCGGCCGGCCAGCCATTTTTTTATAAGCCCGCGTATCAAATTCAAACTTGCTATTACAAGGTCATTTCATATTGCCGCACATTGTATTCCCGATTCGCGAACGCACCACGAACAAGTTAAGGTAAAATGGCGGCAACCCTGACATGTCTTATCTCACACACACAAGCATTTTATCGTTAGCGTTCATCTACGCGAGCTTAGACTGTGTGCGTAGCAACGCGTTTGTTTCATACATTTGAGCGCCAGTGTCCGAGGTGTGGCCACGGTGTTCACTTTTAGACTTTTAGCAGCGGTAATATGTGGATTTGGATTCTGATTCCGATTTGCACTTTATACCGACCGAAATATATTTCATTTTCTTCAAACAAGTAACTAATACATAAATGGACCGTCAAAGAAATAAAGTTTGTGTGGTGAAGGCGAAAATTGAAATTCAGTCGCGTCAGTTACAAACCATAAACGTTTTACACACATATTGCCTTCGGTAATCGTTCCTGTAGTTTCGGAGATTAGCCCGATGAAACAGACAAACAGACAGACAAAAATATTGAAAAATAGAAATTATGAAATTTGTTCTAATGTTGGAAGCGTTTGAGATGTGGTGTTGGAGAAGGATGGAAAAGATCAGTTGGACAGAGAAGAAGACAAACGTAGAAGTGCTGGCACTGGTAGCGGAAGAGCGTTGTCTTCTGAAGACCATAGAAAACAGGAGAGGGAAGATGATTGGCCATACAAACTTTAATCGTTTGACGGTCAACCAATTTATTAGGTACTTGCTTGAAGAAAATGAAATATATTTCGGTTAGTATGAAGTGCAAATCGGAGTCCAGAATCCGAAATCCGCATTAATTCGCTGCTAAAAGTCTAAAATTAGAACACCGTGGCCGAGCTTTGGTCATGAACATATCATTTTCTTGCAAATTTTACATTGTTGTTTTCTCGTAAATTAGAGCAGATACGGCTTTTTTGGTTGTAGCTATGTAATGTACCGCTTGTATTGTTACTAGGATTTCTTTCAGAACATTTGTACCGCTATATTTACGGAGATATACGAAAGCCCAACAACCAAATGCCATATGAGCGTTAATCGCCTTTTATTCCTCTATCTGGTATTTACAAGGTATAAAAAAGCGGTACAAATAAAGATTTGCGATTTGTAACGGCATCCATGCGATCATTTTGTTTGTAGATCAATCCTTTGCAGAGATATTGAAGCTTTTCCAATTTTGAGGTTATAAAATCATTTGGACCCTGTGACACTGTAAAATAGCGATATTTCTAAAATCTTTGCGGTACAAATGTTCTCACTACCAAAATAAGCAATCTCATCAAGGGTACAAAAGGTTTGTGAAGGCAGAATCTTGAAATAAGCTGTGGACCCTAGAAAAAAATAGACACATGACAGCTCGCGACTGTCAGATTCATACAAAGTTTGTGTACATTATAGGTAATTCTTGAATGTATTAAATTATTTATGAAATCGTATGGCAGACATTTCAATTCAAAATAGCATGTGATTTATTGTTAATATAGTGACTTGACGAAAATTGTACAAAGTGTGTAAACAATAGCTTTTTTTACTAACTACACATCATAGTAGGCTCCCAACTCTTACCTAACCTAACCTAGTGTGGTCTTTTTTCACTGCGCGGCTGGGTATGTGCTAATGTTTTGAGTTGTAATATCATACACTGTGCCGTCAGATATCGTACGTACTATCAGGTAACTGGAGCTTTAGCAGGGTATGGTCGCATTTTGCGTGCAGTGGTCAGCGGCTGGGTCCTGTTCTTTGTTTGAATAAACCAATAGTGTCTTTGAAACCGTTTTTTGTTCTGGCATAACCCAACTTTAAATAAAAATAAGACAATGGGAACCTCATTCAGCACGAAAAAAAATGCGTTAAACAAAGCCTACTGTAAAACATGTGTCAAGCATTAACTCATAAAACAAACTGCTTATTGACTCCGCAATTGGTCAGAGTAAAAATGGGTGGGGTTTCTATCCAAGGCATGCTTGCAGCCGATTTAGCTTTAAAACTGCTAAAGCTCAAGTTTCTCCGATAGTACATATATTATTAGACATTGTTTTGTTTCAAATTCGAAAAGTTCGGTGTGTTATGGTGTGTACGATGTTGGTTATTGGCATTTGCCATGTGTATTTTAGTGTTCGGATACGCATTGTATTCTTTAGCTGTTCTTCGGTCATCCATATGGGGCCACCAAGGACATTATAGTCCACCACCCTTGGGGGCCACCATTTCTTCTCTTCGGCTGTCTTTGATCAAGCATATGGAGAGATCACACTCCAAAGAGTAAAGTACTTAATTTTATATGAACAGATCACTTAAAAGTAGTCGTAAATAAGTTCGCCTCGCGCGCGCCCCTGCAGTACTGGAAAGTCATAAAACTGTAGGTTGCTACAACCGCCGCTGGCTTTAGTTCTGTTTCAAACCTGCATAGATATTAATCTAGGGTCTCTCCACTTTGATTTTTACTACAGAATCTTGTTATTGTTAAGAGTTTGATGTTTTCAGGCTTAGTATAAAGTTTCAGGTTCAGGTGTTGTTGTAGTCCACTCTAGCAATTTCAAGTCTCTAGCAGACGAGACGTACCACAAAAGTACATGCTTACATGCTTTAATATCACGGTAATAATGATAATCAAATCAGCTAGGCCGTGGGCTGCCTAGCCTTATCACCAGCCTATCTATCGGACAAGTCAAAGAAATAAATTGTTCAACCAAAGGTCTGCTAGCAACCCGCCATCTTACGCCAGAGGCGCGTTCAATGGACAACGGATAATATATCTTTCGTCGCTCTTTTATCCTTTGACAGTTCGTAAAACCGGGTTTTGGAGCGCATGGCAGAAAATTCTCCTGACTGGCGTGCTAAAACGCGGTTTTATGACCTCTTATCGGAGAAAATACCGACTAGGGGAAACAGCATGAACGCGCCCCTGGATAACCATTTTTGCCGTATCTGCAGCATATTTCCTATGGCCTGGCAACCCTACCACGCCGCCCGCTCTGAAACTGTTGGTTGCCCTCCCTTCCCTACCCTACCGCCGCCGCCCGCCCACGACCATTTTACGTGTGTGTATTTCAGACTTCAGTCAGTCAATATTTTCGTCAAAAGAGTGTATGTAGGCAACCATAGTTTAGTCTTAGTTTAGCACGTTTCTACACGTGTAAATTTAGTTTAAAATGTAATTTAATTCGCGGTTTTTATACAGTATTAAATATTTACAAATTACATACATAAAATTAGACTATTTAATGAAATGAGTTCCTGAGATTCGTTGGTAGTTTCAATTGGTAAATAAAGTGTTGATTGTACGACAATTAAGTACACATACGTAGAGCCAAATTGGACTGAATGTTTGGTCGTATCGTCATCCTGTGTATTGATTTTCGTTTTCCACAATCTAAGGTAAGTTTAACCTATAGTTGTAGTAGTGGGAAACTATTTATAGGCACTGTATGTGTTTCGCGTGATAATGAGATATTTTTCACCAATACCCGTTTCTAACCATTTGTGTAACACACGAACGGTAGGACGCCCAGTCAGGTAATTTCAGAGAATATGTTGGTTTCTACAAAATATCGTAAAAAGCTCAATTCTCAATTGCTTTCATGCTGAACATATTTACCTACTATGATATGACTATCGGCCTGCCCAGCGGTTTCACTCGTTGCTTAACATTTTCCCGTGGAAATAAGACATTTTAATATAGCCTATGTTCATCAGGGATACATACATACATACACATATCACGCCTATTATCCCTTGCGGGGTAGGCAGAGCGTAAACGACCGCAAAAACGGACATTTACGCCACGTCTGTCTGCCATATATTTGAGGGTCATTCAGAAAATTGTGTATCGCAGTTGAGACAGGTTGTCAGCCCATCGCCTAAAATTGCAATTCACACCCTCAAGTCCCTTAGTCGACTCTTACGACTCCCACGGGAAAGAAATGTGGTGATGCTATTCTGAGCCGGCATCACACGGCACATTCATCAGGGATAATGTAGATTAATCATGGTAAAAGAACTTTTTAAATCGGCCAGTAGTTTCTCATTAATACCAAAAGTGGCTGTTTTAAGGGACTTTTTGCCATCACTTTAATTATAGCGCATTGGGTTTGAAGGTTCAAATTTTACATAACGATAATACTAAAAACTTGAGCCACAGACATTCTGATAGATTGTTTGTGTAAAGAGTTTTTTTTTGTAGAGTAGCCCCACTATCGAGGTCGTTCGCGACTACACTCGCCTTATTTAAGGAATTCAACCGTTTGGTCCTTATATCAACAGCATTCAAAGCTTGTCTAGTTTATCAAAACCAAACATTTAAGGCGGTTCTCGCACTTGTCGTCCGTCGCTGCGTATTTTTAACGCACGCGTCTGTCAGACGAAAGAAAATTGCGAATTCTGATGCAAATACGGCTACGATTTGACAGACGCATTCGTTACGCACCGTAATCGTATTTTATGGTAAGAAATAAGTTCGGAATTCTCAATTTCCTCTCGTCTTACAGACGCATGGGTTTCGGTGAACTAATATTGTTTTTATAGGTTGCCTTGACATTTCTCATACTGAGGCACAGAGGCGCCCTCAATTTTCCCGCCTATTTTCTTTCCGCAGACTCTAGTCTAATTATTCATCTTAACCGTCTTATCCAAACAAAACCAAACATCAAAAAATTAATTGACGCAATGTGTAAATGTAACACATTTGTAAACATTCATTCATCAAAATTGAATCTTTCGCGTTGCGTTGGCATATAACAGAGCAAACATAATTTATGAAAATGTAAATATTTTTGCGGATGATAGATTCTATGAAATAAATGAAGATATAAGGCCTTTATTGATAGCTGTTTAAAAAAGTACTAAATTTCATCGATAGATGGCGTTGAACATCTCAGGCTGGGGAGTTTGGTTTTTCTCTTTTCGTGAGAGTCACCGAGTCGTCCAACGACCCAATGAACGTCCTTGAAAATGTATTATGAAGTTGTAATAATAACTTTTTTGATACGTAGCTGTTTAAAATCGAAAAGTAGTTTAGCAACAAATACGTCTAGGGTGCGTTTACGGAAACGACAGACGCATTCGTTACGCACTGTAGCCGTAGATGGCAATTCGCATCTTCATTTCGTCTGACATAAGCATGTGTTACGGTGCGGTAAAAATACGCAGCGACGATTGGTAAGTGGGAGAACCGTCAAATGATCGCCGGATGCGGCGGCGGCGCGACAATTTGTCAAGTAATAGGGACCAGGGCCCGAAGTCTACTAAATGAAAATCGTATAAATCGTTTACCAATGTAGTCTCAATGGCATGGATTCAGTCGTTTCGTATTCTGTTAAAACTTTGACTGTCAGTAGCACATCAATGAACTACAATTCATAAGTCATTGTCATTTTTGGTATTCTACTATATAATGACGAATCGATGGTAGAAGAAATTCGTAGTCTACTAATTTTTTGACGTTTCTCTCAATGATATCCAAGCCGTCAAACGACCACTGAGCAGTCACTGCTTTTTTCACAAAGGATTCACAGTGAAATAGGTGTTTGCGTGTTTTTTTTCACGTTTTTGCTGTTATCGGGCAATTATTATAGAATGAGACAATTCGTGTCGTAGTTGCTCCGATGGAGAGTATTGGTTTTGGCTGATCTACCGTCCGCCGCCGGCAGCTCTTGAGGGTCATGCAGTGTCGCCGACTGCGTGTGTTGGCCCGAAAAATAGTAGACCCAATACAAGACGTTTCCGATAAGGAGTTTGTGAAGACGTACTGCCTTGATAAGAGGTCAGTTATCGTCTTATCCAAAATATAAGAGCCAATATACTTCGACCAAAGAGAGCAGATGGAATCTCTGGTAGGACAAAGTTCATTACATAATATCTGCTTGACACCGAGGCCTGATCACCACGAAGAAAGATATATAAATAGAAAGGGTTACCAAACCCTCCACAATGTTTCAATTGTAAGTACTAGTATTTTCCTAGATAATCTACCTAGTTGATAATTTATTGGACATAAACAGTTGTATATTATTTATTTTAGTTATGTGATGCAGACCTCAACATATTGTGTGTAGATGCTAGCTACCCTGGGTCAGCACATGATTCATTGGTGTGGCAGAGCCATCCATTGAACCTACACCAAAAGAAATATCAGACAGTGGCGAACAAGTGTTTTTTCTGGGTAAAAATTTGGCTTGTTGATAATTTATTGGACATTAACATTTGTGTAATAATAAATATGGAAGTATACAAAATATTTTTTAATAAATGAAATGATCAAATGGTGTGTAAATCTTTTCAGGTGCTTGCTAGCTGAACATGCATTGTACTACAGTCCCATAACTGCAGGTAAAATAGTGAATATCTGTTGTATTCAACATATATAACTAATGAAAGAAGGTTGCCCATCGCTGCATTAACAGCTCCTGAAGTCCTTGAGGAACATAAACATCAACTACAGGTAAATAATCTCAGCTTTCGCTATCTTCTTTCTGTAAAGTATAAGAAATAATTTTGATTTCTTTTTTAGATAGCTCACGAGTTACGAGTGACTTCTGATTATCTTATCGGTTTGCAGAACCGGCGCATAACTTGGACCTGCAGAGGGGCAGAGCAGTCCAAAGAGCGCACATTGAAAACTTTGGACTAAACAGACAGGTTTAGTTGACGTTTTAGAAGCATCAAGAAGATACTGGTCTGGCGTTCTCACACAATGGTGGAGCCTTTTAAGAATCAGAGAGATCGATCACATACTTAAGTAGCTTAAAAAAATATAACAGCAATTTTCAAAAAAATATTTATTTTGAATTTTACTTCTGTTTCATTCAAATATTTCATAAAATTAAATGATATACATCTTCCAGATCCATGTTTTCATTCTTTTTCTTATTTTTTTCTTTGCTTCTTCTTTCTTTCTTTTTTTCGCTTCTTGATACACTCTTGGTTATTCTATTTAATATACATTTTTTTTCCAAATAAATTAGATCCTCCACTTCTTCTAGGAGTTGCTTTCTGAAAAATAAATGGCAGACCACTAGTTAATATAAATGTAGTCTTCGTCAGTTATCACTAGTACTCATTCCAATAGAATCAATTGAATAGATGCTGCCATAAGAATAGGCTCTTGTATAAAGGTAGGAAATTGAAAAATACCTTGCGGTTCCTTGGTCTAATATTTCAATCTCATCGTCATCATCCAAGACATGTATAGGGTCTTCCATTGGATTCCTGAAGCAGAAGGTTAAGTTATTTTGGTATAAAAATTTAATAGATGAATGAAAATATACAGATATAAACATTTAGTCAAAAAGATTCATAGTAGTAAACAAAACTAGGCATATGAAACTTATGAAAGATAAGGACAACTAGATTAAGGCATTTAAATCAGGTTGCAACTACTGCTTACCTACTAAGAAGAATAAAGACAACCTAATTTACAATGTTTTTACTTGAATATTATATTGGCAAGAGGGCACTGGTTTTTCCATGTACAGTTACATACATACCTAGCGGTTTCATCTAGCAAGTTTTGCACCTACAGTGGTTGACTGGCTGTGGTTCTGGTGCAGCGACCGAGTGCTATTTCCCTACCATATTTCCCCGTTGCCTGCCATATATAAAAAGATATTGCTCATCCATGAAAAATGAATTAACACTAAGAAAATAAATTTATTTCAAACAAGATAGTTGTGTTGTTACTTACCAATTTCCCCTTAAGAATCCTCCAATGAAACGGAAAGCACTTTTATTTTATAATTAAGATCTTTACACTTTTACAAACAATAACATGTTGTTTACCTTTACTTGTCAAATTGACAGTCTTTTTTTTTTAGGCAAAGCGTTCGCTCCATTCTGCCGGTTTACACTGAGCCAGTAGCAAAAAAGAATGAATAATTGAATGAACAAAATTAGATCGGTAAACCATAGAGAATGATGACACTATTCCGACGACAAGCGTTTGCAATTCCATTACGAATGTGTTTGAAGTTTAGCAGAATACCAAATTTTGACAAAATGGCAATAAAGTCGTCATGGACTGGCGATGGTCGATGTTTTAGAGAAAAATAGTAGACTTGGGGCCCAGATGCCTATGTTATGAAACTACAGGCTACAACTCTACAAGTCTACAGGTGTAATTGGTAGTATATTGCGTAGCCGGTTGATATTCCCGGTAGTATAATGGCTAACCGACTACGCAATGAACACCGAATTTCACCTTTAAAATTGTAGACTGTAGTTTGATAATATCGGACACAGAGATGTCGAATTTGACCAGCACCGGACCGCTCCCTACTCCAACTCCCTATTGTACTTTTTATTACATATTAGTTGTGTTATTGTGTACAGTACAGTAGGTACAATACGCTAGTTGCGCTCGCCGCCGGCGGTCGCGTTTCGGATCGAGCTTAAGAAGCCTGTTAGAGAATTTCGTTCGCGTCGGTTGGTGGATGAGGTGGATCAAGCAAATACGTATAATTACTTTATTTGTATGTATGCAAAGTGTACTTACTACATAAGTATAATTTTTTTATTTTTTGTTTAATAATTTTACTGTTAAAGTGCCGTGTGATGCCGGCTTAGAATGTGCCGTGTGATGCCGGCTTAGAATAGCATCACCCCATTTCTTGCCCGTGGGAGTCGTAAGAAGCGTCTAAGGGACTCGAGGGTGTGTATTGCAATTTTAGGCGATGGGCTGACAACCTGTCACTTTGGCGATACACCATTTTCCGGATGACCCTCAAATGTTTGTCAGGCGTGGCGTAAATGTCCGTTCTATGCGGCCGTTTGCGCTCTGCCTACCCCGCAGGGGATTATAGGCGTGATATGTGTGTGTGTAATTTGCTTATGCAACTACTTATTGGTGGATCAAGCAAATACGTATAAGTACTTTATTTGTATGTATGTATGATTGTAAGTGTACTTACTTACTACATAAGTGTTGTTTTTATTTCTTAAATTTAATAATTTTACTGTTAATGTGATTATGCAACTACTTACAAATCTTTTCTTTTTTGTCTCTATTTCTATGTAAAGGTTGCCTGGAAGTGATCCCTGCAAGCGATAAGGCCGCCTTTGCTTACTTTTAGTCTTGAGTTTTCTGTATTGTTTTGTTTCTATTGTGTGTGTTGTAAGCAATAAAGTGTTCATCTATCTATCTACTTTACTTTAGTTGCAGACAAACTAGAATCCACGTTATATGTTTTAAGATAAATTAAAGACGGTTGCGACGGATACTAAAAAAACTCTTTTTATAAACCAGTGAGTGCATTTTTGTTTGCAGAAGGCGTGTAAGAAATGGCTGCATTAGGAATGAGGACTGCTTTCAATTTAATACCCACATTAGCACTTTTCGTGCTCTGGGTGTCGGTTGGTAAGTTTTCTATTTCAATGCTTTTTTACCTTGTGTCTGACAAAAATATACCGATTTTATTTTTAAATATTCCGAATTTCCTGGAGTTTATTGGTAAAAATAGGGATTGGATTTTTGTGTTGGATTGATAATGAAACTAGATAACATTTTTATACTGATTTTAATTCTATGAAGAACTTTAAAATTTAAATAAATAAGGCAGAGTAGGTATCTTGGGTAGGTACTACCTACCCAAGATACTGGCAATATTAGATATTAGCTTTGACAAGTTCCATTTTAACCTCTTCGCTCAGGTCGAATTTTGCAACAATAGATTTGTATTATACTTCAAGGACACATGTGTGCTGTTACGAGCGGAGTAGACAGATTACAAATTTACGCTCGTTGACGCTTATAGATGGCATAAAACATAAAACCCAGAGAGAATCTAGATAATATGAAGAAAAATCACTATACATAAAAGCCAAATTCACGTGAGGGGTGTCCATAAATTACGTCATTATTCGGAAGTCAAGTAAGCGCTTACGTACTTAATTTACACCAAAGTGTATACTAATCGCGCGGCGGATAGATATACTTATTAACGGCTATAATACATAGGTACCATCCCTAATAAAAATAAAAACTTGACCTAACCTAACCCGGCAAATTGAAATACAAGTTTAGTTACAGTTTATTCTTAAACGAATATCTACTTATTTTATTACATTATCCAAGTCTTCGAAGATAATATATAAAATAGCTAGTTAAATTAATTTTGTGTCAATTATCACTTTATCTAAATTGAGTGGCTAATAATGGCTAGATAGTATATATCATATCGAGATTTATTATTAGATTCATATATTTTGTATAAATATATGTAACATATATTTTGTATAAATATATGTAACATACATTTTGTTATGTTAGGGCACGTTCAAGCAGCCGTCTTTCGTAGCTTTTTCGTCGCTCTTTTATACTTTGACAGTTTGTAAAACCGCGTTTTGGAGCGCATGGTAGAAAATTTCTCCTGACTGGCGCCAGAAATTTACTACCATGCGCTCCAAAACGCGGTTTTACGAACTGTAATAGTATAAAAGAGCGACGACAGATACATTATCCGTGGTCCATTGAACGCGCCCCTGTGTCGTCCCTCACCTCACTTCACTCCGCCGGCGGCGGCGTGCTAAAACGCGGTTTTATGACCTGTCATCGGAGAAAACACCGACTAGGAGAAACAGCATGAACGCGCCCTTAACGTTTTTCTCTCTTCCAGCGGAAAGCATCGACTGTTTCAAGTGCGTGTCAATGAACGGCAAGTTCTCGCCGTGCGACGATCCGTTCCACAACAACCACTCGCTGGCGATGCTCGAGTCCCCCTGTATGGGGGGCAGGAAGGGCAGGGACGGACTCTTCCCGGCCACTAGTTGCATCAAAATCGCTGGCGTTTTTGGTAAGACACCTGTTAAATTGTTACTGAATACCGTACACGGAATACATTGCTGGTTATCTACATACACACACACACACATACACATATCACGCCTATAATCCCTTGCGGGGTAGGCAGAGTATAAATGGCCGCATAAAACGTACATTTACGACACGTCTGACAAGCATTTGAGGGTCATCCGGAAAATTTTGTATCGCCAAAGTGACAGGTTGTCAGCCCATCGCCTAAAACTGCAATACACACCCTCAAGTCCCTTAGTCGCCTCTTACGATTCCCACGGGCAAGAAATGGGGTGATGCTATTCTAAGCCGGCATCACACGGCTGGTTATCTTGAGTTAATTAAACCAGCAATGTATGGTATGGTATTCAGACTAGTGTAATCTAATACTATCTCGCTCACTCGTATTGCTGCGAAAAGAGTACGACGGCAGTTTTTCAAGCAATATTCGCAACAGCGGCAGGAGCAGGTTAGGAGGAGCGAGCAGAGCACGATAAAACGCGGCAAATTAAAATTAAATTAAATTTCTTGTTGATATCGCCAGTGTCAAGTTTACTTCCGAACAAAACAGCAATAGTAAATTGATCAGACTTTGACACTGTATGAAGTTGACATTGACTTTACTCCTTGGCCCCTGTTTCACCAACGCTACACCTACAACTCTTGTTAACAGACGACACGGGCGAGTCTATAACGGTGCGCGGCTGCGGTCTCGACTCCGGCACCGTCACCACCGACACGGAAATCATACGGATGTCACATTGCGGCCGGTTCTACTATAATGACAGGTATAAAAAAAAACCTTAAAATTACAGGTGTAAATTGTATTTTTCGCTCAAGTTACAAGCGTAGGAGTGGTCTAGCCTATAGTAAAAACGCGTTAGCAATAGTGAAAATCAAGACGACTGGGGCCGTATTCCGCTATTTGAAAATCGTCTCAGTTAAGTTTCAGTTGGATGGTTTTGGACATGTCGTAAAGAAACACCCAGACGGAACACAAATATCTGAAAATTACTTTTAAAATATTTGTGTCTTGTGGGGATTGAACCCACGACCCTCGGCGTAGCAGGCAGGGGTACTATCCGTTACACCATCGGCCCAGTCCGCTACTCCATCGGCCCAGTCATTGAAGTATAGAAAATCACAATAGAATTACAGTTGAGTGTCGTTGACATTAGAATGGCTAAGAAATACGAGAATCGAGACCCCAAAAACTTCTATTTTGAAACGATTATTATCGCGTTTCGTAAAAACTGTCACTATTAATCAAATCAAAATAATTGAAAATATATTGGGTATTGTATTCCTATATTCTAGAGATATTCATATCACATACCTACAGGTGTAAGTGACAGCCCTCAGAATACTGATAGGGGTGCATTGGGATTGGGACCATGAAACTGAACAACTTCCCGTAGGAATTTATTTCAGATAGGAGGTTGATTTTTTTGACGTTTCCTGTGATATGTTTCTAGGGGAATGTTGTTCAGTTTCATGGTCTGCATGCACCCTATCAGTATTCGGAGGGCTGTCCCTTACACCCCCCGTAGATAAGCTAGGTGTAGGTAAATGGATTTAGGTACCTCTTTGAGGGTTCCTTTTTTACAATTACGCCACCAATTTATAACGCTTTGGTTAATGTACTGTTATGTTATAAATTGTAATAAATAAATAAATAAAAAATAAATAAATAAAGTGGTGCGGTATCTGCCAGCGGCAGGTAAGATTGGCCATAAGGATTAACAAAAATGACACAAAACTGAAATCGGCACGACTAGGTAAAATCGTCACACGATAATGCAAGTGCGTGCGTTCTGTTGGGAGACTTTGTATAGAGTGCGTCAAAAATAAAAATACGTCTGATCTGAACGACATTCCAATTCTGTTATTTTTAAAATTTAAAATATGTTGCTAAAACCCCGTGTTTTTGCCAGATACGTCCACGGTTGCCTGCAGAGTTGCAACGACGCAGACGCCTGCAACTCCTCACCAGCTTTTCCATCATGGAACCTTGGTTTCATACCACTGGTTCTCTTCTTGACTGCGAGCTAACAGGACTAAAATATATGCATGATTTATTTTCTATAGATATACCGGGCTAGATACCGAAATTTAAAAACACTTCCCGTGTTAGGTACCTATATTTTGTTTTTAGAAAACTTGCATAAATTTCTACCGCGGGCAGGATTTGAATCTGCGCCTTCCACCATCATTAGTAGTGACGCCTCTTCCATCTGAATTACCGCGGCTCGTCCATTGCCATCGAATTTTGCAAGAATAATGAGAGATAATGAGAACTTAATGGCAAAAACGCGTGCAAAAAAAACCTTTGCGTGCAAAAAAAACTTGAAACCGCGCTTAAATTTTTTAAAAGTTTTCCAATATTGTGTACCCAACACGGGGAGTGTTTTACAATTTGGTATTCACTATCATTATACTAATCATATCAATCACCTAATACAAATAAACAGGTGTATTTTTACCTATAGGTATTATAAAATAATGCAAAAAGAAAAATAATTATGTACTAAGTGTAAGTAACAGCCCTTCGAATACTGATAGGGTCCAGACCGTTCAACTGAACAACTTTCCCGTAAGAACTTATGTCAGGAAACGACAAAAAATATGGACCTCCCATACAAAATCACGAGCAGCTGCCTCACTTTACTATGGGAAGTATTTTTTTTTTACCTTTTCTGACATATGTTCCTAGGGGAAAGTTGTTCAGTATTCGGAGGGCTGTCCCTTACACAATGTACAGGCCTATTTATTAGTTATTTTAAGGTAAAACGGGACCTACTTATTTATTAGGTCTTTAAGCTTCACAGGACCACCGTGCATCAGCATAAGTATTATATAAATAAACTAGATTTCCGCCCAGCGGTTTCACCCGTTGCCATTGCCACTCATTTTCCCGTGGTAATAGTTGTTTTTCTGCGGTAAAAAGTGGCCTATGTGTTATTCTAGGTTATACTCTACCTGTGTTCCAAATTTCATCCAAATCGGTCAAGCCGTTTGAGCGTGAAGAGGTAACAAACATACATACACACACACACACAAACTCTCAGATTTATAAGGTATTAGTAATTGCGCACATTTTATACAGTTTATATACATTGTGTAAAACTATGCTGGATAATATATCAAGAGGTGAATCCTTTGCAACTGGACAACTTTCCCCAAAGAAACTAAGGTTGAGATATGAATAATAAAAACTTTGGGGATAGTTGTTCCATTACTGGTTCACATTTTGAAATATTTATGGCTAGTTTTATTATACCTTATATTATAGAATAGAACGCATTTATTTAAGTGCAACACAAATTCTTAAAATTAAACTTACCATCGATCTTATTATTATGTTAGACGTGGTTTAAGCTTTTTGACAGCGTCAAAGCATATAAAAAATATTTTAAATACTGCCCTGAAAGCGTGTTTAACTTTTTTGTATGTTTTTAACTTTATCAGTTAAACAAAGTTTAAATGATTAATGACACACTTTATTGATTAAGATTTAAGATACCTATGTCTAAAGTACTGCATTTAGCATGGAGATGACATCTGTCAAAAATGACTTATTGGAACGGCGGTAGTTTACGTCTAATTGCTATGCTTTATGTAAATCAAATTTCATTTGATGTAAAATGTTGTAAATTAATACTTATGTAAGTAATGAAATAAATGGGAAATTTTCTAGGGATTCTCGAGTGTCATGTAGAGGGCGCTAAGCTTAATTGAAATAACGTTTCTTTACAAAAAACTTTATAAATTATTCTTTATTTTGTGTTTATTGAATTGTTCTAGATGTATTATTGGTTATTTGTTTACTTACACGAATGACACTCAATATAATAGCAATGCGATAAGTTTATTTTGTATTAAATCAAAAAAACATAATTAATTTGTAACGAACACAACGTGAAACGGAACCTGTGACAAAACTTTGGCTGACGCCAGCCATATTGAAACGTCAAAATTTCAGTTTAGCGCAGCGCCCTCTGGTTTGACATTCAGAACTATCAAGAGAACTGTCAATAGAAAAACTCCCATTGCGAAAATATTATCAAGTCAATTGGTTTTATTGTGAACTATCTGGCAATATACTTAGCTGCTGCCGCACTGTAATGTAATTTTATGAAACTAGCCCCTAACCTACAGAAAATTAGTAAGTACCTACGAAAATCTTAAAAGCACGTTCACACTATACCTACCTATATGGGCAGGGAAATAGTAAGGAAAGTGGGCAGCGCGAGCATGTAGGTACCTAAACAAAACACGAAGCGGTTGTATTGCTATCACGCTCACTTGTATTGCTGAAAGAAGAGTACGACGGCAGTGTGTGAACACTCACTCGCGTTGATACTTCCGCGGCAGTATTTCGAGCAATATTCGCGGCAGCATGGTGTATAGTGTGAACGTAGCATTAAGTAGATACTTACAATACAAGTAATCTTTGCGCAGGTAGACGTACGTGTGGAAGGAATGTTAATGCCCACGCCGCAACGTCTATCGATGTTTTTGTTTTGTTTGAAATTAACCAGCCGCAAGAGTTTTTACAAGTTTTCGTAATATCTTTGTGATTTTCGCTCCTGAGATAGAATTGGCAGCGACCAAATACACACACTTGCTAGTTCCTCTATTCGTATAGCCATTTTTTTTTTATGAAAGTGAAAATGAAATAATTTGCCAATAAAAAGATACTTTCTCTACATTGCAAGTCAAGATATTTGGTTACATAGTTTTACATACTTAAGAAGTCAACCTAAGGCACATAAAAATAAAGATGTCCATGTCGCTGGCTCCCCAAAGTATATATTTTTCAAAGCTGAGAGGCTCAAACGTTTGTGACGAATGGATGGACTCTTATTTTAAGACTGGTTTTCAATGTGACGCTACCTAGACTGAGATCTCAGGTCAAAAAATTTGGGGAGCCAGCGACATGCTTTTAGGTTAGAATTTCGGATAAATCATCAGATTACTTGTTAACGGCGCAATATCCCAAAATGATGGCTATGCCAAAGAAATGTGACGGAATATGTGACAGCTACAAGCACATTCAATAGGTATGTGACTCAACTGGAGCTGAGAAATAAGCCATGTAATGTTTCCAACCCATGTCGCTGGCTCCCCAAAAAACCGGCATCCGAAATCTCTGCAAGTTTCACCTAAAACTACTAACCAAAGAGGAATTCTCGATCGTAATGTAGTAAATACTCGTTCTTCAAACAATCTCTTCTAGAATCAGCTTCGTTTTAGAGAAAACACAACATTTGTTTTTGTATGAATATAAGGGTGACTACATCGTTCAACCCTTTTTGGGACAGTTTCAGGAACTTATGGCTTTTGATTTCAGTGCAGATTTTACTATAAATGACCCTAAAAAATGTTAAGAAAGTGCTCCGCTTGAATTGATTCCTATAATTAATAAATAAATATCGTTTATTCTCATAAAACTGTAGCGTTGTTACATTTTCACAGTCTGTACAACATGTATGTAGGTACAGTCGGTTGTAGCACATAAGGTAACAGGGATACTCCAAAAGAACTGAATTATTTTTATCCCCAGAATACATAATCTAAATTAAAACTTATTCTCATAAAAGAAGTTACTTTCTACTAAAACATATTCATGTCGAGAAAAAAAATATTGCTAAGGACAAAAATGATTCAGCTATTTTGGTTACTGTGCTATAACCGACTGTACATTCCATTTTTTTTTAATATTGGACCTGTGTTCCATGGGAAAGGTTTTTCAGTTTCATCAATACTTGACTAGACTTGTATAAATGTACTCTACACACATTATTTCAATTTAATAGTTTTATACATGAGAATAATAAAGCATTGTACGCTCTCTCACTCCTTACTCAGCCTTATACGCGCTAGCGCTCACATGCAACTTTATTGCCGGGTGACATTCGGACCTATCCATGAAGATCTCTTTTCGACGAAAATGAAAGAGACTTCCGATGTTCTCCTGATTAGTCGCCGGCCGCGCCGGTGACGATTTCTCCCGAACGACAACAACGAGATCGTGTATACAAGCATATTGGCATACTACAATGATTTTGTACTATAAATGTTATAATAATAAACCGTGGTAAATATGGTTTTTTTTTTCATATGTTGTATTTTAATTATTGTATCGTGAAGCGCCACCGTAGTGGCGATATCAGATCGCACGGACAAACCTTGACAGGTTTTTGTTGCGTTCTCTTGTAATTGTTGTTTATCTTTTTTGTAAATATTTTAATAAATAATAAAAAAAAAAAAATTGCTGATTATAATTAGTAGTTATATGAAATACCGTCGAAATCCAAGTACCTTAAATAGGTAAGTTGATGTGCTGCTTGCTAATAGTACCAGCACAATATAAACACTAAGAGCCCTTCGCAGACATTGTTCAAGGTAATGTTTAGTATAATCTGTACGGAAATCATGAAACCATAAGTTCCTGAAACTGTCCCAAAAAGGGTTGAACGATGTAGTCACCCTTATATTCATACAAAAACAAATGTTGTGTTTTCTCAAAAACAAAGCTGATTCTAGAGGAGATTGTTTGAAGAACGAGTATTTACTATATTACGATCGAGAATTCCTCTTTGGTTAGTAGTTTTAGGTGATACTTGCAGAGATTTCGGATGCCGGTTTTTTGGGGAGCCAGCGACATGGGTTGGAAACATTCCATGGCTTATTTCTCAGCTCCAGTTAAGTCACATAGCTATTGAATGTGCTTGTAGCTGTCACATATTCCGTCACATTTCTTTGGCATAGCCATCGTTTTGGCACATTGCGCCGTTAACAAGTAATCTGATGATTTCTCCGAAATTCTAACCTAAAAGCATGTCGCTGGCTCCCCAAATTTTTTGACCTGAGATCTCAGTCTAGGTAGCGTCACATTGAAAACCAGTCTTAAAATAAGAGTTCATCCATTCGTCACAAACGTTTGAGCCTCTCAGCTTTGAAAAATATATACTTTGGGGAGCCAGCGACATGGACATAAATAAAGAAGCGTGTAAAACATGGTGGAGACGAAGACGAAGAAAGAATGTTTGTAGAAGTATATGACATTGCTACTCACCGATAGATGTCGCTAAAACTTACAATGCCTCACATATGTTGCAAATTGACAGCGCACGGATGTAGATAGACCCTACAATCTGTCAAAAACAATGTTGCAAAATCCACCACATTAACAACAGATTCGCCAAAATTCACATCTGTCTTCTGCCGAATTGAAATAAAAACCTCCCATTCTCTAACGGAATTCGAAAATTGGCTCTGCAAATAAATTAATTTAATATTTTCTGCGTCTAGTTAGTAAGTAAGTTGTATCAAATAAGGAGTTATTAATTATTCAAAAGTCTATAATGTATTTTGTTTCACGTCTGTTCAATTCACGAACTCTGACTTTGCAGCACTTGTCAGCAAGTGAACGTAAAGTGGAGTCTCGTATTATTGTTTGTTTGTTTTGAGAAAATTTACTTGTAGAAATAAATGGCTACTGCAGGGTCTGCAGGCGATAAAGTCTTCGGACAATGCCGGTGTTGCCTAAAGAACGGCTACCACAAGGACATCACCAAAACCTACTACAGCGAGCGCAATGGACTTCGGGTCGTCTATCGCGAAATAATTTTGGATTGCTTTAACTTATCTGTGAGTCTAAGATGTTAGTTACCTTATCAGGTCTCTCTTTCCTTTCATTTATGTGCTACTAGATTTCCGCCCAGCGGTTTCACCCGTTGCCACTTTTCCGCCCAGCGGTTTCACCCGTTGCCACTCATTTTCCCGTGGTAATAGTTGTTTTCCTGCAGTAAAAAGTAGCCTATGTGTTATTCCGGATTATATTCTACCCATGTTTCAAATAGAATCCAAATTGGTCAAGCCGTTTGAGCGTGAAGAGGTAACAAACATACACACACACACTAACTCTCAGATTTATAATATTAGCACGGATTTCTTTACCAGCCCTACTAAGTGCATCCCTATCAACAGTGGTCGGTTTCAAACTCTTGAGACCAGGGTTGATTATATTATGCCCTTCGGCAGCTCAAGCCCTTCGCCGGTCGCTGCTCTGACTTACACATACACACACATATTACGCCTATAATCCCATGCGGGGTAGGCAGAGCGTAAACTATCACAAAAAACGGACATTTACGCCATGTCTGACAAATATTTGAGGGTCATTCGGAAAATTGTGTATCGCTTTAGTGACAGGTTGTCAGCCCATCACCTAAAATTGCAATACACACCCTCAAGTCCCTTAGCTGCTCTGACTTACATCTTAATATTTGATTGGCCCGATGTTGTAGCGGATAGTGCACCTGCCTTCTACGCCTAGGATCGTGAGTTCGAGCCCCACAAGACACAAATGTTTGTAGAGTAAATATTTCAGATATTTGTGTATAGGCTGGGTATTTTCTATGTATGAAATGTATTTCTAAAAAAAAGAATATATGTATTAATACCAGCTATTAAGTTGCTTAGTTCAAGGCTAAGGCAAGCATAGCTTGTACTATGGGAACTGGATAGCTGATATAAATACAAATATACTTTGTTTTGTTATGGAAATTATACATAGAACAGCCAGACTTAAGAAAAATATCTACAAATTTACTTAACACATATAACAAATTACTAGTTTATTTTAAAACTGATTTCTTTGTGCGATAACATATCTTATTATAAGAAAGAAGGAAAAATAATTATTTCCGTTAACAAATATTTATTATTATTGATTAAAAAGACATATAAAGCATCAACTTTACTTTGTGCCGCTAACTTTTAACCTTAGACGGCAATGCTGGTTTTCAGTATTACTCATAATCATTGACAGCCGATGTGGCACAGTGGTAGTGCGACTGCCTGGTTCTGGGTTCAATTCTCTGTGGGACACTCACAAAGTTGATATCTATCACTTTGTGAATTTGTTTCCAGTCTGGTTAGGACATTGCAGGCTGAACCACGGACCACCTGATTGTCCAAAAATAAAGATGGTTCTGTGCTTCGGAATGCACGTTAAGCTGTCGGTCCTGGTTGCCGTCTATGATTGCTTAGATAAGGATCGTAACACAAGCATGTCAGAAGCCTACTACTAGTAAGGTTCATTGGGTCGATGGACGAAAAACACGAAAGAAAAAACAAAACACTACTCAGAAACTTATATCTTACACTAGCTTCCCACAGCGCTACGGTTTAACAAAGGACGGGTTTATTTTTCCAGCTGTCTACCAGCACCCACCTGCCAAGCCTGATCTGCGACTCCTGCATTCAACAGCTAAACGATGCGTTGGGTTTTAAGATCATGGTTGCCGAGTCGGAACAGAAACTGCTTAGTAAGATCGGCAGCAATAATACTGTGTTTGTTAATGGTAAGTTTTTTATTGGATGAAGTGTTTCCATACATTAAAAATGAAAATGAAATAACTTTATTCAATGTAGGATAGTATTATCACTTATTGACGTCATGATCGGTCATTGTAAAAAAAAAGAAATTTGCATAACACAATTTTCTTTTTTTTATAACGATTTTGTATAGTCTTAATAGAAAACCGGCTTGGGCAGGATAAAAAATAAAAATAAAGGTACTGCCTCAGGGCTGGCCAGGTTAATTACACAGCACGTAACTTTACGCTACCACCATTTGTAAATTAATTTATTAGCCCAAGTAGGTACACATTAATTCAGTCAATTTATACATTTTTTGGAGCTCACATACAAGTAAGCCCATCACCTAAAATTGCAATACATACAGGGTGTGAGGGACAGCCCTCCAAATACTGATGCATTCAGACCATAGAACTGAACAACTTCCTGTGATAAAATATTGCAGGAAACATAAAAAAAAATACTTCCCATAATAATTGCAGTCAGCTGATCATGATTTTGTATGGGAAGTAAAACATTTTTTGTTGTTTCCTGATATATGTTCTTAGGGGAAAGTTGTTCAGTTTTATCGTCTGTATGCAGCCTATCAGTATTTGGAGGGCTGTCTCTTACACCCCATATGTAACTCTCCAATCCCTTAGTCGCTTCTTACCACAGCCATGGGAAAGAAATGGGGTGATGCTATTCTAAGCTGACATCACAGGGCAAACACATGCACCCTATCGGAACACTTCCCCTGTTAGGTATACAATTTTTGAAAACTTGCATATATTTTTTTCTTGCCACTAGTAATGGCAAAAGTCGCAGGTTCAAATCCTGTCCGCCCTTTAAAAATATTGCAAGTTTTCAAAAATTGCACCCTATAAGTATTACTTTAGAATGTTGTCCTTTACATTTTGGGTATGTAAAATTGAAAGGTCCTTAATTCGGAATTACCGTTTTAGTAAATTATAAAAAACATAGTTATAATAACTTGCCGTGTGACGCCGGCTAACAATAGCATCATCCCATTTCTTTCCCGTGGGAGTCGTAAGAGGCGACTAAGGGACTTGAGGGTGTGTATTGCAATTTTAGGCGATGGGTTGACAATGTGTCACTATGGCGATACACAATTTTCCGATTGACCCTCAAATATTTGTCAGACGTGGCGTAAATGTCCGTTTTTCTGCGGCCGTTTACGCTCTGCCTACCCCGCAAGGGATTATAGACGTGGTATGTGTATAGTAACTGTTGCATGAATGATATTCCGATTTTTCGAAATTCCGGTTTCCTGTATTATAGCACGTTCACACAATGTCAATATGGGCAGGGAAATAGTAAGGGAAGTGGGCAGCGCGAATGTGTAAATTCTCGTCATGTCGCTGCCACTTCCCGTGCTCCCTCGAGTGTCGGCTTTTCGTGCGCGAGTCAAAGGAACGGCAGCACGAACGCGTGTGGAATATATTGCTATCCCGCTCACTCGTATTGGTGCAAGAAGAGTATGACGGCATTGTGTGAACACTCACTCGCGTTGATACTTCCGCGGAAGTATTCCGAGCAATATTCGCGACAGCGGCAGGAGCAGGTGCATGGTGTGAACGTGCTATTAAGGGCTCGATAGATTTATTTTTCAAAGTTTAGTCTATTTTCACACTTTTTTGCGTTTTGTATAGCAATCTTAAGAACATAACACATTATTTTTTGTGAATACGATACGTCTTGTAAATTAGTAGTTTTTTGTCGTTCAGTTTTTTGATTACTTGTTTATGTGGCGAGAAATTTCCAAAACATTGAAAAATTGGCTAACTATGGTGATTCCGCTCTGTTCTCACACACGGGATTTGCCATTAGTGGGAAAGGGACGTTTAAAAGTTCGAGGCAGGCCCTTAAGCACGTATTTTTTTTCATCAGTTCCAGATGAAACTGACCATACCACCACGGTGATCAAGTTTGAAGAGGAGGATTGGCAGGAAGAGTACCTTGAGGAGTTGAAGGAGGAACGTGGTGACTCCATGGAATTTGGTGATTCCTATCATGATGACGACTCCACTCATGATGACGGTGAGTCATTATAGTGAGGACATTCTAAATCACCCGATTTGACAGCTGTTATATCAGAGTTATAAAATTATAGTTATCATATGTGTTTGTCTCTTTACTGTTGTTGTTTACAATAAATCGTAAATTAAAAAATATAGACTATAGACGATAGCATTGTATAATATAGAAATAGAAAGCATTTATTTCAGTTCAATACAAAACTTAAAAGTATAGTTATTATTAACAGGACTTATAATTAATATAAAGTTAAGTATTACACCAAAAAAGGCAACCACTCAGCATTGTGCTGTAGCATAATATACTACAGCGCTGGTCTTCCGTGGTACCCTAATTGTGCTGTGCAGCACCAGCGAGACAACGCGGTAATAAGAAGTTATAATATGAATTTTCTGTTCTTCTGTTTCCATAGAGCCCCTGATAATGTTTCGCAGGGAAGCGCCCAAACTGTATAACGAGCTAACCAAACCATCACGCTACAAAACAAGCAAGGATTTGAAGCGGTGAGTAACCTCCGAAGTACACAGGATGTAAGGGACAGCCCTCCGAATACTGATTAGGTGCATGCACACCATGAAACCGATCAAAATTTTAAAAGTATTCCATAATTGTATACCCAACACGGGGAGTGTTTTACTATTTGGTATTCACTATCATTATAGGTACTAATCATATCAATCACCTTATACAAATAAACATGTGTATTTTTACCTATAGGTATTATAAAATAATACATACATACATATTATCACGTCTTTAATCCCTTGCGGAGTAGGCAGAGCGTAAACGGCCGTAAAACAGACATTTACGCCACGTCTGACAAACATTTGAAGGCCATTTGAAAAATTGTGTATCGCCATAGTGACAGGTTGTCAGCCCATCGCCTAAAATTGCAATTCACACCCTCGAGTCCCTTAGTCGCCTCTTACAACTCCCACGGGCAAAGAAATGGGGCGATGCTGTTCAAGGTCGGCATCACACGGCCAATTAAGCCGGAAAATTATGCAAAATACCAAAAATTGTGTACCTGACACAGGAAGTGTTTTAAAATTTAGTTAATTTCATTTCAGAGACAGCGCCTCGATCAAAATAGAACAGAAACCTGCACTTAACGGGGATCTCATAGACGGAGAAACGGAGTTACTTCTACGTTTCAACGGAGAATTACGATCTCTACCCACGAGGGCCAGTTTGAATGAAATTTATCCAGAATTTGCACGACATTTGGATAACTTAAACGGTAAGTATTTAAATAAATAAATAATTAAATATCCTGGACAATTCACACAGCGCCATCTAGCCTCAAACTAAGCAAAGCTTGTACTATGGGAACTAGATAGCTTATTACTTATATACTTTTTTGTAAATATATACATATTATACTTAGAAAACTCCCAAACTAAACACAAATATCTGAAAATTGCTTAACAAATATTTGTGTCTTGTGGGGATCGAACCCACAACCCTCGGCGTAGCAGGCAGGGGTACTATCCGCTACGCCGTCGGGCCAGTCAATTTGAAACGCTAAGCTGCCGTTAACCTATCACTATAGTGAAACTAAATTATTTAAAATTATGTTTGTTTCTACAAATATGATGTGGCGATTAAAACTGTATTTTTACATAGCAAGATAGTTCCGTACTTCGGAGGGCACGTAAAATCGTCGGTCCCGGTTGCTGTCTATGATTACTTAGACGGTGGTCGTAACGCAACTATGTCAGAGGCCTACTACTAGTAATAGGCGGTTAAAAAACTCTGACACCAAGGTTCATCACGATTCGGTGTCTAACACGAAAAGAAGAACACATTGCAAGGGAAAAAATTGTGATCTGTACTTGCTAAGGAGAGTTTATCACGAATATATCCCTTGCGGGGTAGGCAGCGCGTAAACGGCCACAAAGAAGTTGCTATCATTATTTCTGACAAATTTTTGGGTTAGTTATATAAAATGTGTATCAGTGTATGTAGTGACAGGTTGTCATCCCGTGGCCTAAAAGTGCAATACACATAAAACCAACCAGTCTCTTAGTCAACTCTTACGACAACCGCGGGATAGAATTTTGATGATGCTATTCTAAGGCCCAACGCTGCGTCGAGCGGGCTGCACGCGCGGCTTGACATTATAACCCGTCCGAATTTGGAAGGCGCATCGTGCGTAAGCAGCTGTAATAGAACAAGATGTCGTCGTGTTCGTTCTTCGCTGGCGGGCTGAGCGACGCGCGTCACACAGCGCTGCTCTTTTTTTTTGACAAATCAAGCATACGCTGCCCGCTCGACACAGCGTTGGCGCTATCGCATCTGATGAGCTCTAATGCGAAAATTGTTCTTCACATAGGTACTAGACAGAGTTTGCATGAAACCTATCCGGAGTTCGCGAGGCGTTTGGATGATTTGGACGGTGAGTACGAGAAAAATCTCGATTTGACAGCTGTCAGATACCTTAATTGAAGTAGCCGCCACCGCTGAACTTACCAAATTAATGGATAAAACAAAATTTAATGGTCGATTCGTAATTTTCTTAATACTGAAAATGTAAGAGTTACTTTGACAATCGATTTCGTTTTAGAAATAAGCTGACCTGTTGGGTATTGATCTGTATCTTATGTCCTTTGTTTTATATTGTGTACAATAAATGGTTAAATAAATAAAAATAAATAAATATCCACAATCCCATATATTTTCTTTTTCATTTGTTTCAGGTAAAATCATTCTTCCCAAAACGATCCAGAAATTGCTCGTCACGGAACCTAAAATGCATCATATGAAAAAACCTTTCATCGCAGAAAAAGACGCTTTAGTAACAAACACGGCCATACTTTTGGAAAACTCAAACTTAACACCGTTCAAAAGCAAAACGAGGACGTCCTACCCATGCTTCTACTGCAGACGTATGATTGAGAATTTAAACAAACTAAAAGATCACCAACTTAGAATGCATAACAAAAGCGAAATAAAAAAAGCATTGTCTGCAGCCGGTGCGGAGAGTTTAGTTGTTTATGTTGATGTTACAAATCTAAAATGTACAATTTGTAATGAAAACATTGAAAATATAAACGATTTAAAGGAACATTTAACTAAGATACACAAAAAAGTGTTTATTCAAGGGGTGACGGATAGAGTGATACCGTTTAAGTTGACCGAAGACAATATTTTTGAGTGTCAAGTCTGTCGTTTCAGTCTAGAAACTTTTGGTGCAATCGAACGCCATATGAACACACATTACAGAAACTACGTATGCAAAGAATGTGGGACCGGTTGCATTACTAAATACAGACTAAAAGTCCACATAAAAAGTATGCATATCGAAGGGAACTTTCCCTGCGAGCAATGCCAAAAAGTGTTCACAACACATTTGAAACTGAAAAACCATGTCAACACAGTCCATAAGTTGTTCAACCGTTTCAAATGCCAAAAATGTCCGGAAAGATTCTCGGATTACTTCAAACGTCAGAAACATATGGTGGAGAAACACGGTGTGGCACCGTTACGGTACAGATGCAACGTTTGTGACCGCACCTTCAACAGGCGTTACACTCTATCAAGGCATATGAGACGTGACCATTTGGAGATGAAAGATTTCCAATGCGATATATGTCCGTACACATGTTTCACTAACAACGAACTCAGAGTTCACATGGTCAAGCACAACGGTGACAGAATATTCGAGTGTAATGTTTGTAGGAAAGCGTATGCGAGAAAAAAGACTCTAACGGAACACATGCGTATACATAACAATGACAGGAGGTTTGCGTGTAGCGTGTGCGGGCAGACGTTTGTACAGAAATGTAGTTTGAAAGGGCACATGAAGACACATCATATGGAATACATGGAGGGGTAGTAAACCTTTTCGATTTACGAGAAACCTAATTGCTACAGATGCATCGAATATGGTTTTTGGAGACTACCAAATAATCGGTTCAAAATCAGCCGTCTAGTAACCCACTAGTCGACGACTACAAAAATGACGGACTACACGCCGGAACGTCGTCAATGCGTAGTGTTTCCTACTGTTTGATAGATGGCATTAGTCGTAAGGAAACTAAATACCGATCTTAAATAAATCCAGATACACCGGATATTTTGCGGGTATGCGGAATAAATAAATGTCGATAATTTGTCAAAGTTATTCGCACAAAAATCAAAATTTCTCGGGACACAGTTTAGACGAATAGCGAAAAGAATGAGGCCGTGCTGGAGAAAGCCTCTCTATGGCTCGGCCCAACTCGATCTCAGAAACCGCATCATGTAGAGAAGATCTGATTATTGTATAACAAATACGGTGAATTTGTCGACTTACATGCAAAATATCTGATATTTTTTTTATGGCGTAATCAAATGTTAGCAAATAAATTAACTACCTAAGTACTTGTCTGTGAATATAAAAAAATAATATAAATAAATTTTATCTGCAGTAAGAAGTTTTATTAAAATGATTAAAAAAACCGGCCCAGCGCGTGTCTGACTCGTGCACGAAGGGTTCCGTACCATTATCTAAGGCCTAACGCTCAGTTAAGCGGGCTGCCCATATTTGATATTATCATCCATCCGAATTCAGAAGGCGCATCGTGCCTAAGTAGATGTAAACGGCGGGGGTCGTCGTGTCCCGACTTATTTAATTACTAATATATTATTAATTAATAGCGGCGCGGCCAGCCCGCTCGACGCAGCGTTGACGCTCGGAAAATGGTTCAGCTTAAAAACTCTAGGGTTCATCGGGTCGTCAACTCGGTGTCCCACAAGAAAAAGAAGTCACAGAAAGCAAAAGTGGACACATACAGCACTACAGTATTATCTCCTCCAGTGGATTTCCGATAAATTATGTTCCGATTGAGTTTAGATTTTTGAGTGATGAGGGCGTTTTTTGCACCAGCCCTATAAAAATTCCCAAAGAGTTACACATATCACGCCTATATCCCTTGCAGGGTAGGCAGAGGCCGTAAACGACCGAAAAACGGCAATTTACGCTGTCTGACTAACATTTGAGGGTTGTTCAAAAAAATGTGTATCACTATAGTGACAGGTTGTCAGCCCATCGCCTAAAATTGCAAAATATATATGTAACCCTCGAGTCCCTTAGTCGCCTCATACGACACCCGCGGGAAAGAAATGGGGTGATGCTATTCTAAGCCGACATTAAAGGGCAATCCATATTGTAAATTAAAAACGTTTTATTGCTTGAATTAATTTAACATTTATTTACATTTCAGAAAGTAAGTGGACATGATTTCTATCACTATTTATGGGTTCAACATAATACTAGTTAACAATACAGTTGTTAGGAAAAACCAGTTTACATTGATCTACACCTCATTGATTGTTGTATACAGAAAAAACAAAACATTTTATTAAGGAGTGAACTAATCCATGAATTTGAACAACTTTTCTTATGGGTTGAAAAAAGGTACAAATTCACTATACGTAATTGAAATTGAAATTCTTTATTCAATGTATTGATGTCATGATCCGTCATTGAAAAGAAAATATATTTGTATAACACAATTTTCTTGTTTTTAAAACAATTTTGTATTGTCCTAATAGAAAACCGGCTCGGCGTATGACGTGTCACTCACTTAAATAATACAAAAGTTAAGAGTGTTAATTTGACTATTTCATGTTTTGATAAATTATTATGCACGTGTAAAATAATATAAATATGGAAAAAAGACAATCTTTATCTGAATTACACTGCACTTGATTATAATAAAACATTCTTAAATTCTACTAGGTATTGAATTTGTACATTTAAGTAACGGAACAATAATCTTAGTTAACAATAATCGTTTGTATACAGGGTGTAAGGGACAGCCCTCCGAAAACTGATAGGGTGCATGCAGGCAGACCATGAAACTGAACAACTTTCCCTTATAAAATATGTCAGGAAACGACAAAAAATCGACCTTCCATTCGGTCACAATCAGCTGACTGCATTTACTATGGAATGCCAATTTTTTTGACGTTTCCTGAAAAATATTTTTTACGAAGTTGTTCAGTTTCATGGTCTGAATGCACCCTATTAGTATTCAGAGGACTGTCCCTTACTCCCTGTACCTTTAAGTACTTACATTTTAATTATTTATACATAAGTATTAACTCGATGTTATAAAGTTATAACTACGTACTTCATATGCAGGGTATTTTTTTATAAGTCGGTACGAAATTTCTGCAGAGCGCTAGAAATTTGTAAGTTTTGTTAGTTTGGACGACCAACTGGGGACTTCTATATGACAGTTCTCGTCTTTTTTATAATTTCAAACCAGGTTGAGTATACAATTTCATAAAACATAAATTCAACCGCAGGCAGGATTTGAACGTGCGACTTTCGCTTTCAGTACTATACTAGCGACACCACTTCCATCTGCGAAATTATACATACATACACATATCACGACTATTATCCCTTGTGGGGTAGGCAGAGCGTAAACGGCCGCAAAAAACGGACATTTACGCCACGTCTGAGAAATATTTGAGGGTCATTCGGAAAATTGTGTATCGCCTGACAGGTTGTCGCCTAAAATTGCAATACACACCCTCGAGTCCATAAGTCGCCTCTTACGACTCTCACGAGAAAGAAATGGGGTGATGCTATTCTAAGCCGGCATCACACTCACATGGCATTATTATGCAATTTTTTCTTAATTGCAATAACCAAGTATTCCGGTAGATGGAGCTTTGCCACGAGTATTGGCATAAAGATACACTTGCATAATTTCGCAGGCAACTCTTGGGCCGCGGTAGCCCAGAAGGAAGAGGCGTCGCTAGTACTGATAACGAAAGACGCAGGTTCAAATTCTGTCTGCGGTAGAAAATGATGCAAAGATTTCTTAAACCGAAATTTTGACATTTGAGTCACAAATGCATTTAATCTATTTACTTACAAAATGTAACTGTTAATGATAATTTCCAAATAAATACCTGTTATTTAACTTATTTCTGTTAAGTTAAGCGCCATCTTTGTACACTTAAAGTTTGGCTGGAAATTTTCCCATTGATATGAAAATGTCTTTCACAAATTAATCGCCTAAAATTTCCTTAATTTCGACGATTGGTTCATTTATACCTAATTCTAAGTCATCATTTTCTACGTTATCTTCATTAATGTCGACGTCTGAATTTTCTTGCTCATCGTTTTCATATGTATTTGAGCATTCGTTATTAAAGTTGTCTAAATTTTCTTGTTCAACATCTGTTTCACCTTCTAAATTGTCTTTGTTATCATCGTCTTCTACAATTTCTTGTTTAATATCTACTTCTAGTGTTTTACATTTGTTCGGTTTATTCTCGTGCCGTTTTATATGTCGACTGAGAGCGCCTTGCCGCTTGAATTTCCCATTACAAGTTGGGCAAGTGTAGGTTTTAATGTCTGTGTGCGATTTGAAATGATCGGTCAGATGTCCCTTCCGAGCAAACCTTTTATCGCAAAAGTCACAAGCATACGGCTTCTCTCCGGAATGTACCCGAGTGTGTTGTATCAAATGGCCGGTTTGCGAAAACCTTTTTTTGCATACCTCACACGCATAAGGTTTTACATCTGTATGCGTTCTGACGTGTCTCGCTAGCGTGTTGCTTCGCGCGAACTTTTTATTACACATCTTACACTCAAAAGGTTTTTCACCTGTATGAATTCTATTGTGGTCGTGTAAATTGCTTTCTTGTGCAAACTTTCTGCCGCAAATCTCACAAGCATAAGGTCTTTCAGTTAAGTGGATTCTCGCGTGGTACTTCAAATGGCTGCTCTGTGCGAACTTCTGATTGCATACTTCACACGAATAAGGCCTTTCACCGGTGTGAATACGGCAGTGGATCAGATAGTTGCTTTTGAAATAAAACTTTTTACTGCACAAGTCACAACCATATGGTCTTTCTAAGTGGTTTCTTTTAATATGGCGTTCTAATTGACCTTTTGTGATAGCGCTGTATGAACAAGTGTCACATACGAAAGGCCTCGGTACCGGAGTGGACTGCAGGTACGATTTCAACAAGCTTTTCGTATTACTACACGAGTATTGGTTGTTTGCTTCGCGTTTTATTAAAAGTTTATTGATGTTTGGTTTTTTCTCGTTTTGACAATTAGTTTTAGGTTTCGTGTTTGTAATATTAAAAGTGTTTGGATTCCAAAATGAGTTTCCGACCATGTCGTGTCCAGATGTCGCGCTGTACTCGATTTCAGAGTCGATGGGAGGCGGCGGGTCTAGAAAATAAATAAATAAGAAAATATTAATCAAATCAAATCAAAAGATCAAAGTTGTTTATATATAAGGCGAGTGTAATAAGGTTATGTGTCTTAATCAAACGCCGAATAGGAAACGACTGATTTATTGGTCACCACAAGGTACCCTCTTTCTAATTATAAATACTACCTACAACATCTCCCTTCTAATAGTTATTTAGAATACAATTCATAAGCATTTAAATATATAAAATTAAAATGAATAAAAATTATCTTTCAATAACTTTTACCATATATAATCTACACACATCGTTAGCTAGAATAGACATACGCAACATACCTATTCTATCTTAATTCATTCATGCAAAACTAAACAGATTAATTAAAACATTAATACATACATTAGGTATTTTGCTGTTAGCTACTTAAATGTTCCGATTATTGATTATAACAGTTTTATAAACATAATACAGAATACATGCCTACAAATACTATATTTTATGTATACAAGATCGAGATTGCATAGCAAGGTACCTAATCAAACTCAATGAGTCGTTTAGGTGGATTAACCACTCTGCCACTTCTAGTAACAGTGACCCCCGGAGGTACCTGTCGTGGAGGAGTCGGAAGACGCACCGGCGGCGTCAACGCCTTCGCTGGACTCTGATGATTCTGATTAGGTATCAAGTTTTTGCTGTAATCATCAAAGTCAAGGTATCTATTTGCATTGTATGGATGGGCATTAGCAGTAGAGTTAGGTATTTTCATAAGATGCTGGCGATTACGGCGATATAAGCCGCCATTCTCTGCCCTAACCCAATATGAGCGGTTATCTTGAGCTAATTTTACCACTTTTGATTTGATCCACTCCTTATCACGTTGCATTCGCACCTCCTCATTAGGACGTAAGGTTGGCAAATTCCGAGTACCCTTATCATAGTCTGTTTTTGTATAATGTGTATTGATTTCCCTACGAGCTCGAACAGCTGGCGCATCCACTGCGGCCGGACGCAGCGCGTGCGTGGTCGCCGGGAGCCGCGAGCGCAGCCGCCGCCCCATCAGCAGCTGCGCCGGCGAGTACTGCTCGCCTGTCAGCGCAGTGTTACGAAAATTCAGTAGTGCTAGCTGCCATTCCTCACCAGTTTCTTGTGCTTTAGTCAGTAAAGCTTTGACTGTGCGTACATTACGCTCTGCGAGCCCGTTGGACCGGGGATATAAGGGTGAGCTAGTCACATGAATAAATCCCCACGATTCACTAAACTCTTTAAATTCTTGTGATGAAAATTGGGTTCCGTTGTCGCTCACAACCTTCTGAGGGATCCCAAAACGAGAAAAAATATTTTTTAAGACCGCTACAACAGAGGCACTTTGTAAATTCGGTAATAATGCAATCTCAAAAAATTTGGAGTAATAGTCAACAACCAATAGGTGCTGTTTACCATTAAATTCAAATATGTCCGTGGCCAACACCTGCCAGGGCAGTTCTGGTACGGGGTGCGGCACTAGCGGCTGGCGCGGGTTGGAGGCGCGGTGTCGCTGACACGTGCCACAGCGCAGCACCACGCGCTCGATGGCGGCGCCCATGCCCGGCCACCACATCACATCCCGCGCACGTCGCTGGCACTTGTCCACGCCCAGGTGACCCTCGTGTACACGTCGCAGCATCTCTTCACGCATCGACGTCGGTATGATAACTTGGTCATTCCTGAATAAAATCCCTTCTACTGCATGTAATTCATCGTGAACCTTCCAATATTCTCTTACATCTTCACTAGTTTCCCTTTTGTTGGCTGGCCATCCATTGAAATAATAGTGATACACTTTACTTAATACCTCATCTTTCTCAGTTTCATTTTTAATCTGGTCTATCATATGTGGAGTTGCTTCGACATTTTGTATAAGCATGTTGACATGCACCGTGACGTCATCATCGAGCTCACGGTCAGCAAGCCCGGCCGGCTCCACAGCAGCGCGAGACAATGTGTCTGCAATAAATAATAATCTCCCACGCTTGTATTGCAACCTAACACAGTAATTCTGTAGCCTCAACATTAAACGCTGAAGGCGTGCTGGTGTCTCACTCAGCTGTTTTTTAAAAATGGCTTCCAGTGGCTTATGATCGCTTTCCACAATGACCTCATGATGACCGTAAATATATTGGTGGAATCGCGTACACCCGAAAACCACTGCAAGCAATTCTTTTTCGATTTGTGCCCAGCGCATTTCAGTAGGTGTAAGCGTGCGCGCAGCATACGCCACGGGCCGCCCGCCCTGCATCAGGCAGGCGCCCAAACCTCGTGAGCTCGCGTCTACAGAAACCGTAACTGGTTCGTCTGGCGAGTAAAATTTCAGTACTGGCGCACTACTTATCATGCTTTTTAAGCTCTGAAAAGCATTATCGTGTACTTGATGCCAATCAAACTCCACTTTTTTGCTCATTAATTCTCTGAGTGGTGCTGCTACTTCAGCATATCGAGGTATAAATCGAGCTAAGTAATTTGTTACACCAAGGAACCTCTCCAGCTCTTTCTTGTCACTTGGCGTTGGCATTTTCATTATTGCTTTCACTCTTTCTTCATCTGGCCTCATCCCCTCTCTACTAAACTTGTGACCTAGAAAGGTAATCTCTTCGACCCCAAATTGACATTTGTCTTTATTCAGCTTGACCCCATTCTCTTTAGCTCTGCGCAAAACCTCCTGCAGCCTATCATCATGCTCCTTCTTGGTTCTTCCCCAAATTAATAGATCATCGATATAAACTTCTACTCCCTCGGATTTAAATATTTTATACATTTCATTATGGAAAATTTCTGGTGCGCAATTAATACCAAAAGGTAAGCGTAAAAACCTGTATCTACCGAAAGGTGTTGAAAATGTACAAAGCTTAGAACTTTCTTCTGTTAGTTTCACCATCCAAAAGCCATTTTTCGCGTCGCATTTAGAAAAATACCCAGCATTTGATAAATTACTCGAAATTTCTTCAAGCGTCGGTAACTGAAAATGGCTCCGCTTAACAGCCCGATTTAAATTTCTAGGGTCCAAACATACACGCAAGCTCTTATTAGGCTTTTCTACTACCACTATACTCGACACCCAATCAGTAGGCCCATCTTCTTTTCGAATTATTTCCAGTTTTTCCATGTTCTCCAACTCTTTCTTTAATCTAGGACGTAATTTCATAGGTATTTTACGCGTGGCGTTGACGACCGGCGGTACTGACTCATCAATCTGTATATTACACTCATTTGGTAAACAACCAATGCCATTAAATATAGACACATCAACATCAACATGGTTCAATGACCTTTGATCGCACCGAGATATGAGACCCAGCCCTAAACAAGCAGTGAGCCCTAATAAATTATTGCAATTTAAATCCAAAACAAAAATCTTTTGATTACATATTTTATTATTAATTTTGAGAACGGCATCAAAATAGCCCAAAACTGGCAACTGCTGTCTGCTGATTTCTCTTAGCACGGTGTTACATTTATTTAATTTGTTTATATCGAAACCGGCCGTTATGTAACTGTTCAAAGATATTATAGTCGCGTCCGCGCCACTGTCTAGTTTGAACTTTATTTCACTTCCGTTTACGTCTATAATGGAGAACCACGAATCACGCGAACCGTTCGATGAAGATTCGATTGAAATATTGTACATGAGTAACTCACCATTCTCATAGTCCACACATTCCTCACCGTATGAGTCGTACTGCTCCACGACTTCTTGGGTAAAACGCACTCTGCAGCACTTTGCAAAATGACCTACCATATTGCACCTTCGACACCGAGCTGCACTCGCGGCGCAGCGAGTTTCACTACCATGAAAATAAGAACACTTTTCACAGGCACGAGCACCGTTAGATCTATTAAAGTTTTCACTTCGCGGGTGTCCAAAGCCGCTAGAGGACCCGTGTGGCCCCAGGTGGCGGCCGCCGCGGTTCCCTGGCCGCGCCCGCCGGCGGCCTCGAGAGGGCGGTCCACGCGCCACCTGCTCCAGCGCGGCGGCGGCGCCGGCGCCGGCTCCGCTGCCAGCTGCGCCCGCTCGCGCCGCGCTCGCCTCACACGCTGCTCCTTGACGTCCAGCTTGCTCCGCCGCACGACACCACTGAGTCGCTTCCTCCAGTGACAACTCCTGTTTAGCTAGTAACCTCTCTCGCATATGATTATCTCTTATCCCTCGAATCAATTGCGTTAGCACAAGACTATTTTTTAACGCTGCAAACTCACAGTTTTTACTATTGACCTTCAATTCACCAAGAAATTTATCAAAATCGTTATTATTTTGATATGTTTCGAAAAACTTATGACGTTCGTAATTGATGTTTTTTGTCGGATTACAATGACTCTCAAACTGAGTGCATAACGCTTTGTAATCTTGCTTCACGTCATCAGACACATCTAACTCTTCAAATATTTCTCGGCCGTACTTTCCTATTATGTGCATAAACAGTCCACATTTCTCTTTAGAAGGCGCAGTATCCTTGCCTGCAGCGATCAAAAAATAATCAAAAGATGATTTCCATTCCTTCCAATTACTAGCTAGGTTGCCATCTTGCTGTAATGGCGCTGGTTGCTGAATCATCGCACTAGCAACTATTTCCGATTTTACTTGGTCCGGCATCGTTAATAATTACGTACGTGTATTACACAACACTGTACACAGTTTATTATTAGATAATTTGACCGATTTCGCGAAGGTTCTATAAACCTGACACCATGTAATAAGGTTATGTGTCTTAATCAAACGCCGAATAGGAAACGACTGATTTATTGGTCACCACAAGGTACCCTCTTTCTAATTATAAATACTACCTACAACAGCGAGTATATCCTAAAAATAGTAATTATCAGCAAAAAATTATCAAAGTTAAATTTTGGAGACTGTCGTGAAGTTATATCTGAGACCCTATTTAAGGGCAAGGAATGGATTTTCCAGCAAGACTCAGCGCCGTCCCATAAAGCAAAAACAACTCAAGCCTGGTTAAGGGAAAATGTACCGGGGTTCATCTCGGTGGAAGAATGGCGCCCCTCCAGCCCTGATCTCAACCCGGTTGACTATTCTTTGTGGACTGAGTTAGAGCTCAGGGCCTGCCGAAAGTCCCACCCAAACCTGGAATCCCTAAGGCAAGCCCTCGTCAGGGAAGCGAAGCGAATCCCTCTAGAAAAGATTCGTGCCGCGATTGATGAGTGGCCCGAACGTCTAAGCGGTTGAAGTAAGAATAAAGGCGGCCATTTCGAATAGTTATTACTGCTAATTTATAGTTATAATCCATTTATAATTTCCTACAAATTTCATGAATATACCTTTATTGTTTAATTTATTATCAAAGTTTTATTTCGTCTCAAAACTTATGAACACAATTGAGGTATAATTCATGCCGGGAAAACGGTAAGCAGCGGGTAAAACCGCTGGGCAGGCCGCTTGTAGTGTATATTTGTTGAAGTGGTTAAATAGTTCTGAACAAATAAGTGTCTGCGTTCGTAACCTTGTGCAGGACTGCACCACTAGTAGTAGTAGGCGGTTGAAAAACTCTGACACCAGGGTTCATCGTTGTGCCACACGAAAAAAAGAAGCTGTAAAATTCTTATGCCGCAGGCAAGATTACAACGTCTGACCGTTGTTTTTTCAGTAACTATAGAACGGCCGCTTAAGGCGAGTGTAGTCGTAAACGGCCTCGACAGTCCGTTCCCCTCGCGCACCTGTACCCCGCGGGCGATGCCTCATTTAAGGCGAGTGTAGCCGTGAACGGCCTCGACAGTGGCGCCACTGAACGGGTGGCGCGAAAGTGATGGGAGGCTTTTGCCCCGCAGTGGAATGCTGAATAGGATACTCGTACATAAAAAAAGGAAAAACTACACTGACTTTACAGCGGAGAAACACTTATAGCGTGTATCTTGATAAGTTCTAAACTGATTTGATTGAATTTGTTGTGTTTATTATATACTTGATTTCCGCCCAGCTGTTTCACCCGCGGACCCTCATTTTCCCGTGGTGATAGTTGTTTTCCCGCGGTATAAAGTGACATATGTGTTATTCCGGGTTATACTCTACCTGTGTTCCAGCTTTCATCCAAATTGGTCAAGCCGTTTGAGCGTGAAGAGGTAACAAACATACATACACACACAAACTCTAGATTTATAATATAAGTACGTACGGACTAGCTGGTGCCCGGCGTCTTCGTACGGGCGGCGTGAATTCGATATTACAATTTCCAGCGGGATTGATAGATTTTCCTGCTGTAAAAAGTAGCCTATGTCCTTTCTTAGGTTCCTGTCTATGCTTATGCCAAATTGTATAAAAATCGGTTCAGTGGTTTAGGCGTGAAAACGTAACAGACAGATAAGAGTTACTTTCGAATTTATAATATTAGTATAAATAAATATCTTGGTCATTTCACACAGCGCCATCTAGCCCCAAACTAAGCAAAGCTTGCACTATGGGAACTAGATAGCAGATATAAATACTTATATACTTTTTTATTGTAAATAAACACATATCACGCATATAATCCCTTGCGGGGTAGGCAGAGCATAAGTGGCCGCATAAAACGGACATTTACGCCACGTCTGACAAACATTTGAGGGTCATCCGGAAAATTGTGTATCGCCATAGTGACAGGTTGTCAGCCCATCGCCTAAAACTGCAATACACACCCTCAAGTCCCTTAGTCGCCTCTTACGACTCCCACGGGCAAGAAATGGGGTGATGCTATTCTAAGCCGGCATCACACGGCATTGTAAATAAAAACATAATATACATAGAAACACCCAGACTAAACACAAATATCTGAAAATGACTTAACAAATATTTGTGTCTTGTGGGGATCGAAGCCACGACCCGTCCCATAGAAGGCAGGGGCACTATCCGCTACGCCATCGGGCCAGTATGGATTACATACCGTCGCAGTCCCCGAAGTCCTGGGGCTCCACCTTCACGACGATGCTCTCGAAGTTGACGTCACGCGGGGGCTGCGGCTCCGGCTCCAGCTTCACGGTCACACTGCGGTGGAAGTTCACCTTTAGCTCTGGATTGAGGTGTGTCTGAGCATCTGGAAACAAGCGGTGATAATGAAATGAAATGAAATACTTTATTAATAACACTGTTACACGTCAAAGTTGGAATTGTATAAAATAAAATTACATTTGTATTGGCAATTCAAAATATTCATCGTAGTCATAAAATTGACTAATTAATAACCACTTCTTAAGCACAGTATAATTAATAGTACTAGCGTACAGTATGGTCACTCCCTGCCTCCCCCTACAAGCGCCGCCCACCCGCGCTCGGAGGACGCTCAGACACCGGCTAGCAAGGACGCGACGACGAAGGTCATTTCATACTGCCGCACATTGCATTCCCGATTCGCGAACGCAAAATGGCGGCAACCCTGACATGTTGTCTCACACACACAAGCATGGTCCGCGTTCACCAACGCGAGCTTAGACTGTGTGCGTAGCAACGCGTTTGATTCATACATTTGAGCGCCAGTGTCCGAGGTGTGTCTTAAGTCTAGTTTTGATGATGCCGTGTGATGCCGGATTATAATAGCATCACCCCATTTCTTTCTCTTGGGAGTCGTAAGAGGCGACTAAGGGACTCGAGGGTTAGTTAGATGTGTATTGCAATTTTAGGCGATGGGCTGACAACCTGTCACTATGGTGATACACAGTTATCTGATTGACCCTCAAACTTTTGTCAGACGTGGTGTTAATATCCGTTTCACGGCCGTTAACGCTCTGCCTACCCCGTAAGGGATACAGGCGTGATTTATGTTTGTATGTATGTTGCAGGTATATTAAAATAGCCGTGATATTGAAATTTCACTAGTGCCATTATAATTGCACTGATTTATTGTCAATCGTTAGGATTACTTACAATTTAACGGGCTAGTTTCAGTGACATTATAATTTCACTAGACCGAGACGATGAAATTCTAAGGCAGTCATATATTGACAATAGCACTGGTTTAAGAAAGCCGTTAGATTATCAGACCGTTCGCTGATTGGTCCGCTTTCGTTACCAACTGAGCTAAAAATATTAAGCAAAGAGTTAGGAAATAAAAGACAGATTATTGAAAATTATTACTATATAAATTTTATTATTAACTATTTTGTAGTTACAACCTTTACGTAAAATATAAGCATCAAAATATACCAAAAATGTTATAACATTTACTACTCATTAAATTGAATAATCATAAGCTTTTAATCCATTTGAAATCACCATCTGGCGCAGATTGGAGGTCAATTGCCCTCTCTTGTTAAAATCTTTTGTCACCAATGGACGGATACCCGATGTAAAAAAGTCAATTTTTTTATCTTTGAGGGAGATGATTTATTTTATCTCGCCCACCATGGCCCGTTGCTAAATGCGTTTCGAGTAAAGTGTCGGAATTATTTGTGTAACAGGTGAAGAAACACTTTTTCGCTTTGTTATTAAAACTCTTTTCTTTCCCACATCTAGAACATCATATTTTGTTGCATAATGCTACTACTGATAGGAGGTTGAAAGCTTTTGTATTTTTCTTGCTTTATATTCTTCAATTGCCTTTATTACCTGTTCTATTCCATCCGCACTCCATTTCGTTTTTTTTTTGTTTTATCATATTGGCCAGTGTAGTAATTTCTTAACTCTGTGTCAAAATCTTTTCGCACCACAACTTCACACTTACTTCGACTTGAATGTGATAAATCTGACGATTTTAAGACTTCCAAAGGCTCACGATTACTCATTTTTAAGATATTGGCTAGAATTATAAAGTAAATCCCTCAAAAACACCAAAAATATTTAATAAACTGATTTCAAAAAAGCACACTCCAATGTTTACAAAAAATATTTTGCAAATGGCGACTGATTAACTCTATTGACCAATCAGATCTCACCACAAACATAATAAACCTAGATTAATTATAATATCACTTTTTCGGTCCAGTGAAATTACAATATCACTGAAGCAAGCCCGTGAAATTATACGAATCTGTCGTTATTGACAATAATCAGAGTAATTACAATTTCACTAGTGAAATCATAATATAACGTCTTTGGCTAAATCCCTGCGACATGTATAAAATGAATGTAGTAATTAGATTTTAAATGAATTGTATGGTCAGCAATAAAGGCTATTATTATTATATTATAAGCTGAGGGGGTGATGCTATTATTAGCTTAGGGGCTGATGCCGTATACTCACAATTGCTGATGATCTCACGGAGCAGTGTTTGTTCGGACTCGGTGACCATGGTCTTGAATGCTGACGCTTCTCTCAACTGATCCACACAGGACCCACAGATCAGATTCGTCAGTTTTGTATTTGATGATAACTGTAAGTTGTAAATAGTCAATAGTGGTCGGTTGTCCACAAATTACGAATTGCCAAATTTGCACAATTATTACAACCCCAATGTTGTAGGATAGTATTATCACTAATTGATGTCATGATCCGTCATTGTAAAAAAACAAATTATGTAATGTCGTAATAGAAAACCGGCTTGGGCGAGATAAAAAACTAAAAATTAAGGGCCTCGGGGCTGGCCAGGTTAATCACACCGCATGTAACTTTATGCCACCACCATCTGATAAAGTAACGTCAGGTCAAGCCTCTTTCCTCCGCCTTAACTATTTTAAGTAATTTATGGACAAAACCATAGTCGTATGCAGTCTGGCCCGATGGTGTAGTGGATAGTACTACTGCCTGCTATGCTGAGGGTCGTAGGTTCGGTTCCCACACAGCACATGTATTTTTTAGATACTTTTCAAATATTTGAGTTGAGTTTGGGTGTTTTCTATAATGAAATATATACGTAATATGTATTTATAAAAAAATAAAGTATTTGTGCATAGCATAAGCTATCTAATTCCCATAGTACAAGCTTCTCTGTCTCTTTTTGTGTGGGAGAGAGAGAGTACAAGCTTTTCTTGGTTTGGTCTAGATGGCGCTGTGTGAAATGACCAAGATATTTATATTTTATTTGATGATAATGATGTCCATCGTAGCCAATTTCGGCTGCAGCGACTGCATCAGGAGCGGGGCTCCGCTGGTTTGCCCGCTCGTGTGCCCTCATGTGACTGCAGTAGCCAATCTTGCAGTGCACGTGAACATATAGGGCATGTCAGGATTCTGGCTACATAAGTGTATGTGTGGGATATACGTGGTCTAGCCTTTAGAAGGTCTCGTTTCGAGTCAAGGTCAGTTTTTCGCTGGTTCTCGTAGTTGTAAATTTTAATTTTATTTTATTTATAAGTTTCTTAGACAATACTTTGGTGAATTTAAAACATAACCTTTATAAATTGCTTGCTATAATATTACAACATATACAGTTTAGAAACAAAATATTCAAGGAATAATATTTTCATCACACATCTAGTTTTATAGTGATGATTTTCATGGAAATTTGTGTAGAAAATTATTATTTTGTTATTTGCATTGGTAAAACATAGACACTAAATAGCCTTCTCCCCCAATGCCATATCATAATTAAAGTTAATAACAAATAAGCCTTAATTAAAAAGCAACTGTAGACTGTTTTGGTTTGTAACAGCTCTAGCTAGTAAGTCTAATAAACACACACAAACACACACACACACACACACACACACTGGAAGAGTTCCTCATACTCTTAGCTTTTTGAGTATTTTTTAATAATTCTTGCAATTTAAAATGGGGTGAAATTTAACTAGTGACCAATAACGAAATGCTAAGACGGGCTGGTGATAATGAACAACTTTCCCTAAGGAACATAGGTTGAAATATGACAAAAATATTTTGAGTTTCCATAGTAACTCAAATCAGCTGATCAGCAATTTTGTATGATGTTTTTTGGGGAAAGTTGTTCCTTATCACCAGCCCCGCTTGAGTGTTCACTATCGTGACTAGTTAAAATTTGGTCACTAGTTAAAATTTCACCTTTTAATATAACACATTGATATCTTTTTTAATAAGAAATTCGTCAGAGTACACTTTTGAATTTTCACACTTTATTGTAATTTAGCATATTTTCCCCTCCCAATAACTTATTCACTCGTCTGTCGCTTCATACCATAACAATTTCATTGGTTTTGAATTTTATTGTGGGTAGTTAAGGTTCAAAATTGTTGTCCGGCTCCCGGTATGTGACAGACAAGCGGATATATAATAATATAAATAACTTAAATAATAATCATTAGAGTGTGAAGAGTCCCACTGCTGGGCAAAAGTCTCCCTCCCCTTCTTCCATATTTCGCTTTCTTAAGCCATGTCCATCCAGTCTTTGGCATGGGCTTCTAAGGCAATAAATGATTTGGAAACAGTATACTTTTCAGGGCGGATTTACTATTAAAGGTGTAAAGCTTCGAAAAAGTCAGCAAGTCGAACCAAAATATTGTCCTAAATGCCTTGACAACCCAAATTTAAGTAGTAGTTGGACATTCTCACTCAGGAAATCTAAGCTACATTTGATGGAAAAAAAAACACCTCATTCCTACGGGAAAACGCAATAAGTCACTGGTGAAACTTCGGAAAGAAAAGGTAGAGTAAGATTCACTTAATAACTTACAGATATGTTAAAACAATCCTTTATAATTTCACGATACACTTCGGGAGGGCAATCTGGGGCATTGTAGTAGGGTTTCGTGATGTCCTTGTGATTGCCTTCCTTCAAACAGCACCGGCATCGGCCAAATTCTGAGTTTTCAGTTTCACTGGACATTTTACTATGTTTTATCACATAATTTCTCTAAAAATGTACACAAAGTAAAAATAATTTCAGAAGCTGGCTGACACACTGACAGTTTGTTTTTTAAAGGGCAGGGCTCGTCCACATCCGTGCGGTTTTAACTAGCGTCTGCCTCGGATGGTGGAATCGCAAGCTGTTGAAAGTGGAAGTGAGTGAAAGAGAGAGCATCATCGTTTTTCTCTTTCTCATTCTTCAGATTGCATGTTGCAGATTTTCAGATATTTTATTCTTCGTTCGATAGACAAAGCCTTTCGCTTTTGGTCTAACAGTAGAGGCCCAGCCCCAGCCAATGCTTACTTTTTTATATAGGTAGCTGAGAGCCGCCGCGCCGGTCTAGTTCCAGAGCCTGATTGCTGCTCTACTTCTGCATTGGCTTAGAGGCCGCGCCACGAAAAGAGTCCCGCGCAAACGCGCGAACAACAGCTACGTCTACTTTACAGACGTAGACGTAGACGGGATTAGAGCAACAGGGCCCCGAAACTGATTTATTTGCCATTGTTATGCCATCGCTACTCAATTGTCATTCTATTGCCATTGTGGTTTTCTATATCTCAAACAGTTAGCGGTATATGAAACGGCCAAAACCACCCCACTGAAAACTCTATTTAAACACAACTGAGACATCTTTCAAATGGCGGAATACATCCCCAGGATATTTGTTTTCGGCAGATAATATTCATTTCACTGGCAATCTAGCGCGGCGCTGCCGCCAGCAGCTTGCAAGGCACATTTCCTCCACGCGACTAGGGCATGTTAATAGCTGAAAATATTTCTACATAAATATATAAATTAATGCTGTGTGATGCTGGCCTAGAATAGCATCACCCCAGTTCTTTCCCGTGCGAGCCGTAAAAGGCTGTGTATTGCAATTTTAGGCGATGGGCTGGCAACCTGTCACTATGGCGACACACAATTTTCCGAATGACCTTCAAATATTTGTCAGACTCCGCATGGGATAATAGGCGTGATATGTGCTTTTATGTATGTGTATTTCTAAATTAAAATTCTATTATTGTTGTACTTTCTTTATTAAATCTATATTTTATGACATTAGAAAGAAAATAAAATTATATCGCTCCCAAGGCGCAACAAAAACATTGCCATTATAGATACAGAGTGACAAAATATCAACTGCTTACTCCTCGAAATACCTACTTATATTTTGAGGAATGAACCAGCCAATTAAAGTGAAAACATACCTAGGTACTTAGATTAAGACATGGAAAAAAAAGATCTGAATGTAAACTGACTCGGTCAGCATTTCTATTATTCTTTTTTAATATATCGGGAAAGGAATGCTGGTGCACGCCAAAAATATTATTAGTACTTCATCGGGTTGTTGGACGACTCGGTGTCCCACACGAAAAGAAGAAGTACTTACTTTATGGTGCGGGTTGCCACAAAAGTAGCGCTTCTTTACGCGAAAAATCTTATCTCTTTATCCAAACAATACTCCAGAATGTCTATTGCTTTTAAATTGTTTTATCCAAACATGCAAAATTGTAATTATGCAAGTTTTCAAAAATTTTGTACCTAACACGGGAAGTGTTTTCAAATTTGGTATTTTATAAATTATTTTTGATGTTATTTTAAAGCAAAATTAAAAGATACGAACGCAAAAAAATGCTGTAATTAAAGTTATGGATGAAAGTGCCAAATAACGGTGACTTTTGGTACCTACTTACTAATTGTTATACAATTCAAATGAGATGCCGTGTGATTTCTAAGAATAGCATCACCGCATTTCTTTCCCGTAGGAGTCGTAAGAGGCGACAAAGGGAATCAAGGGTCTGTATTGCAATTTTAGGCGATGGGCTGACAACATGTCACTGGCGATCGATACACAATTTTCTGAATGACCCACAAATGTTTGTCAGACGTGGCGTAAATGTCCATTTACGCTCTGAATACCTCGCAAGTGATATATGTATGTAATTCAAATAACGGCGAATATTTCACCGAGTCAGTAAAATCTCATTGAACTCTACGATTATACTGTAGCGACCTCTGGTAGCTACGACAAGAAGCTCACTCAAAGTGGTTCACGAGCAAGCAAGACGCAACAGAAGTTCCAACATAGCTGCAAGATGGCGCCACGTGACAGAACAAAGAGCCTGAAACGCGGTATCGAAGTGTTTCACCGCGCAACGCATATATACAACTTCCAATTCTATCCAGGTGGACCAGTCGGTCCCCTGGCCACAACACCCGGCCAGGCGGGTAGCTACCCTTTTCCCGACTCCACCTGGAACCCTCCATTCTGCCTATTGGCATCACTCCTGTCACCCGCCATATTGGTGACCCCTACCTTGGACTTCGCAGCCTTCAACCACGCATCAACCACTACAGCATGCAGCCAACTAATACGTCATCAGCACCCACCGCAGTCACAGCACGGCAGCTTCACTGGTCTTCCATCATCGTCTCGACTCACCGTAGACGTCCCGACTCACCGTGGACATTGGAACCAGCACTGCATCGCCACGCCAGACTGCATCATCACGCTACATGACGTCATCAGCACCACTTCGCTCGCTGACAGTATCGACCTCCGGTCTTGAGGGGGAGTACTGTAGCGACCTCTGGTAGCTACGACAAGAAGCTCACTCAAAGTGGTTCACGAGCAAGCAAGACGCAACAGAAGTTCCAACATAGCTGCAAGATGGCGCCACGTGACAGAACAAAGAGCCTGAAACGCGGTATCGAAGTGTTTCACCGCGCAACGCATATATACAACTTCCAATTCTATCCAGGTGGACCAGTCGGTCCCCTGGCCACAACACCCGGCCAGGCGGGTAGCTACCCTTTTCCCGACTCCACCTGGAACCCTCCATTCTGCCTATTGGCATCACTCCTGTCACCCGCCATAATACCAAAAACTTGTGCATAGTTCATCTGAAGTATTGTATGTACTATGGTTTTATTTTGCACTCACAGTGCTATATTACTTTCATAAATGAAAATAAGAAATTGAAAAAAAAAAATGTCGTCGCTTCGAGACGAGTACCAAGAGGTTGAAGATTTCGTCAGCTTACGTCGGGGCGCCGGTAGCTCAGTTGGCAGAGCAGTGGAACGGTACTCCACGGTCCCGGGTTCAAGTCCCGGCGGGCGCTGACATTTTTTCAATTTCTTATTTTCATTTATGAAGTATTGTATGCATGAAGTGATATTTTTTTCGTATTGTGGCACTAGTTCTGTTCTGCTCTTAAGGCGAGTGTACCCATGAACGACCTCGACTGTAGCGCCACTTCACAAAAAAAAACTGTTTATACAAACAATCTATCAGAATATCCATTGGCCAAGTTTTTAGTAAGTATTATCCTAAAGTAAACTTAGAACCTGCAAACGCAATGAAATATTCGTTGTAATTAAAGTTCTGGAAATTAATACTAATAGTGGCCGTTTTTAGGTACTTTTTTCCATAACTTTAATTGCAGCGAACATTTCATTGAGTTTGCAGGTTCCAATTTTACTTACGGATAATACTAAAAACTTGGGCCACGGATATTCTGATATATTGTTTGTATAAAGAGAAAACTTTTTTTATATATTTTTTTTGATGATGGTTGCTCTTGACTCTAGTCTAGGTCATAGGACAGAGACAGGGTCTAAGATGGAGCGAGCTCACCCAGAAGAAGCCTGTTCACTCTTACTTTGAAGAGATTAGGGTTGTATGCGTTTGGAAACACAGACGCAGGTAGTGAGTTCCACTCTTATTTTTTATGAAGTGGCGCCACTGTCGAGGTCGTTGACGGCTACACTCGCCTTAATAAAAAAAATGCTATCGATTGGATCTTCTCTCCATCAAGTGGTATGACTTAGTGTGAGCTGTCAAAAGAGTTTGATCACCGAAGGTTTCATCGCACGCCTGGCATTTTAGTATCAGCGGCTTCTCTCCGTGTTCCTTCACCTGAGAAAAAAAAGGGTTAGCACTTATAAAGGGGGAAATTTTACTAGTGACCTGTTGGTCACTAGTAAAATTTTAACAAAATTGTAACGGTCCTTTCTTGGAGGGTGAAAGAAAACCAACGAATTATTTTTTTAACCTTTTTATTTATAAGGTTTATAAGTTATGGGGCCTTACATTTGCTCGGTGAGCCGCCACTTTTGTGTGTATGGGTGTACAGGTTATATAAACAGCCGACATATAAGAATTTAACAAAAGAAAAACCAATTTATGCAGATTGGGTACTAAAGTAAGGGCGCACAACTTACGCCTAACGTATGAAATGGTTAAAGTGAACTAAGGCGAGGGCCACATATTTACGCCCAACAGAAAACTATTGCGAGGGCCACATATTTACGCCCAACAGAAAGCTATTGCGAGATCTCAAGACGAGCTGGTGATAAGGAACATGGCTTGAAATATGAAAAAAGTATATTAAGTTTCCATAGAAGGTAAATCAAACAAGTTGATTAGCAATTTTGTATGGGAGGATCAATCATTTTTTGTATTTCGACTTAAGTTCCTAGAGCAAAATGGTGTTCCTTGTAGCCCGTCTTAAAATTTCACTATTTTACCGACACACACCAAAAACAGACAAAATGTAATCAGACTCGATTCTGACAAAACACTTCTTGTAGCTAGTTTAAACTAATTCTAGGGCGTTTTTTATTAAGCTAATTCTTGGGGGCGTTTGGGACAGAAACGGTTTTTTATTTCAAAAAGATAGACGTGCGTTGAGTTAACACAGCGTTTAAATTATTTTTCCAAACGATTTGACGTTGTCAAACAGCTTAAAACATGTCTATTTTTTTGGTTATTAGGTTTAGAACTTTCTTCGTAAAAATCAAAAGAAAAGACGAGCGTAGAAAATCGCAAGTCTAAAAAAAGCTAGGGTAGCTTAGTGCCAAGTAAAATTGTTAGAGTAGGTTTTTGGGGGTTTTCCTGTTCAGGGGGTCCGGTTAATATACTCATGCAAATAACATGTTTTGAAAATCTTGACTTGAATTTGAAATTAATGTCGTCTACTGGTGGTAATGTCGTATCGTTATTTTGGCGCCTTAATTTTTATATATTATCCCGCCCGAGCCGATTCTTTATCAAGATAATACAAATATTTTGTAAAAAGAAGAAAATTATGTACACAATTATACTTTTTAGAATGATCGGATCATGACGTCAATGTGATAGTACTATCCTACGTGGAATAAAGATATCCCATTTCATTTCACTTAAAGTCCGCCGACTCGTTATTTTTTGCTTTTTAAAGTTGCCTATTATTTCAAGAGTCTTTCGCATGTTAATAAACGCCCTTTATGACTGAATAAGGTAAGAAAATAAATAAATACCAGAATCAACAGGATTGCAAGCGTTAAATCATTTGATTACCTACACCCCAACCCACTTACATTGCATCTGAGTAGGTACCTTAACACCTAACTAATATCCCTTTACACACAAAAACAACACTACATATATTTAGTACATACCTCATGAAGTTTCTTTTTTCTATAATCCGAGAACTTTTCGCCACAGTATCGGCACTTATTCGTCTTGCTCGCTTTGACGTGCACCGCTCTCTCGTGATCCCTCTTCTTAATATTAGTGTCGAAAACTTTTGTGCAATGTGTGCAGTTGAAGACACCAGTTCTGTGCCTGTACGAGTGACATTGCAATGTATGTTTGCTGACGAAACCACAACCGCATATCTCACAAACGTGGTTTTTAAAATGGATATTCATATGTTCTAGTAATACTTTGAAATGGTTAAATTCGTTGTCGCACACGGCACATTTCAGGTTTTCAGATTCGAATTTGAATGGAATGATATGGTTTTTAATTTCAAAGTAATACGTCCTCTCGTGTATCGATACTAAGTGATTGACTAGTTGATCTAGATTGTTCATGGCAGTATCGCATAGTTTACATTTTAGCCTGGTCACGTCTAATTTGACGAAGTAGCGAACCATTGTCGCTCCTTCCATGAACGCGTTGATCATTTCGTCATCATGACTCGTCAATGTATGTTGTTTTAAATCAGCAGGCATTGGATACTGCTGCGGACAGTAGCAACATTTGTACCCTATGCCAACATGACACCGTATAGGCGTTGCGTTCGAAGCTAGCAGTATCATGCGTATATTATCCAAATGTCTATTTATTTCTGATGCCTTTTTCAACTGGACTTTTACTCTTTCTGTTTCTTTCAATATAATCTTTTTCAATTTCGGTTTATTGATTTTCTTTATTTTCACAATTCTCTTTGGCTTTTCTTTGGTTGTTTTACCGCTGGGTTGTAGTGGTTCATCGTCTTCTTCGCTTTGTGTTAGTTTATTCTTGATTGTATTTCTCCCTTCACGCTTGCTTTTCCGACGATGTGCTGAAAAAATAATAATTTTGATTGGTTATTTTTGTAGGCTTTGGCTTTGAGTGTTACTTAGTTGTTGTCAATGGTCTTAAGCATAAAGCTTAATTAAGTAAGTAAGTAAGTAAGTAAAAACACTTTATTGCACAAAATAACAAATAAAAATAACAGGAAAATTCATAGCTATCATGCGCAAAGGCGGCCTTATCGCTACAAGCGATCTCTTCCAGACAACCTTTGGGTGGAGGAGAAAGTATGGAAAAACGGAGCAGTGCGAGAGTAATCATAATAGAAGTGGTAACTTTTATTATGATTACTCTCGGTAATCTCTTTATTAAGGTAAGTACAGTCAAGCTAAGTCTGGGTTAGATAGTTGAATTTTGGACTGTTCTTATGCCGCACGCATAAGATTCACATTGGCGGGTCGAGTGTCTAACCGTATGTGAGCTTGACTGTACAAGAAAAACAGCAAAGATGATGTCATCACCTTTTTGGTGAAGACCTTGGTGTTTTATGTAAGTAAGGCAGTTCCTGATTCCAGATAAAAAAAAACAAGTTTGCATCTACTTATACGCACACACACACACCGAATATATATCTTGTTTGCTGTGTTGATTTTTTGAATTATAAAAACAAAACTTATTTGAATTGACTGGAGCAACATAATAGCAAGCAACCTGAGTTCCTCACCGTTTGCTGTCAGATATATCGTCGGTCGAATCACAAAAGGGCGTAACTGTTTTTTTATAACTTTACAGGAGAGCAAATTAAAGAAATCATCGACCAGTGTAACGGTCATACAAAATTTATCATAATATTTATTTAGAAGGTAATTAAATAATTTCATAGCAAATTTAATCCTTTATAGCCAGTTATTAATAGATTTCCGATAACTTTATAAATTTATGAGATATTTTACTTTTTTTCACTGAAGATCCACTTACGCCTATTTGTGATGTAACATTTTGTTATAATTATCACTTGTGTCCATTTATATTAAAGTAAATTAAAACAAAATGTATGGAATATTATATTTTTGAATATAAAATTAGACACTTATAATCAAATGAATCAGTCTGAACATCTCTCAAAGAGATATGCATACAGTTATAATCAAATAAATCTGTCCAAAAAAATCAGAAAAATAGAATGTATGAATTATTTTATATTTTAACATACAGGTTAGACACTTAAAATCAAATTAATCAGTCTGAATATCTCTAAAGAGATATGCATATATTCTTTATTACATACATACATCAGCCTATTACATTCCACTGCTGGACGTAGGCCTCCCCCAGGGTACGCCATAGGGCACGATCTCCCGTTTTCGCCTTACAGTCGCTACCAGCCCCATTTTTAAGTCCTCGGTCCATCTGGCCGGATGTCATCCATTGCTGAGGCGTGGCCTCCACTGGAGAACCCGTTTACTCCACCGTCCGTCGGTTCTACGACAAATGTGCCCCAGCCCACTGCCAGTTCAGTTTGCTACATTTCCAGACTATGTCCGTAACTTTGATCTTTTTGCGGATAGTCTAATTTCGAATCTCATTTTATCCATTATAGAGATACCGAGCATAGACCTTTCCATAGCTCTCTGAGAGACATGTAACCGGTAGGCCAGTTTTAATGTCAGGTACCACGTCTCGGCTCCATAGATCATGACTGGCAGGACGCACTGATCGAACACCTTGGTCTTGAGGCATTGTGGCAATGGCAAGGGTGATTCCAAAATATGACGCAACTTCCCAAATGCTGCCCAGCCCAGCTGCACTCTTCTGGTGATTTCAGCCTCAAGTTATCTACCCAGCTGCAAAGTTTGCCCAAGGTACACATACTTCTGGACAACTTCAAGGGCTAGGGCCTTTAACGGAGACCGGCTCGGGGATGATGTGTTGATTGAACATGACTTTCGTCTTGTCCAAGTTCATCCCGAGTCCAACACGTCTCGAGGCGACGTTCAGACTGGTCAGCATTTTTTGCAGATCCTGCAGCGATTCGGCCATTATTACTAAATCGTCGGCAAAGCGGAGATGTGCGAGATATTTGCCGTTGACGTTGATGCCTAGTCCATCCCACTGCAAAGTTTTAAAGATATCCTCCAGCGAATTGATGAAATGTTTCAGGGATATAACTTCACCCTGTCTTACACCTCAGAGTAGTTTGAAGGATCCTGTTTTGTGGTTTTGTACCTGGACGGACATTGTTGCCATTTGATAGAGGGTTTTTAGCCCCTCCACATATCGCCAATCTACCTGACACCGCTGCAAGGACTCCAAAACAGCCCGATTTTTTTCGGTTTCGATGGAGTCAAAGCCTTTTTTTAGTCCACAAAGGCCATACACAGCGGTTAGTTATACTCTTCTGACTTCTGTATAACCTGCCGTACAGTATGGATGTGGTCCACGGCGCTGAAGCCTTTACGAAACCCGGCCTGTTCCGGTGGCTGGAAGGCGTCAAATCTTAATGGCACCGCTGCAAGGACTCCAAAACAGCCCAGGCTTCGATGGAGTCAAACGATTCGTAACGACTCTCGAGAACAGCTTATAGACGTGGCCCAGAAGTGTGATCGGACTGTAGTTTTTGAGAAGCGTTTTGTCTCCATTCTTGAAAAACAATGCCACAACAATTCTGCTTCACGCCTTCGGGGTTGTCTCATTGGCTATAACAAAGATGCCAGAGTTAACAGAATAGCCTTTTCAGCTCCTCCAGAACAGGTTTTCCACCAGCTTTAAGCAGCTCAGAGGTCACTCCGTCTTCACCGGGAGCCTTCCCATTCTTAAGCTGTTTAAGCACTGCCCCGATTTCGTCTACATCCACGTCAGGGAGATCGTCTGTAAAGTGGCGAGAGAATGGAGCTCTGGGGTCTGTGGTCGCGTCAGGTGGCGGTTTCTGCGCATGCGAGGCATACAGATTTCCGTAGAAGTCCTCAATTTCAGCGAGAATGTGATGTGGATGGATCAGTTACACCATTCGAGGTAGTTATGAGTTGTAGTTATTACTACCTGTAGAGCTAAAAACAAAAGACATGGAAATTTGTTTAACACCTTGCCTCACTTACGCTTGCCAACTATGGCCATTAACACAAATAACGTTGAACCAAATAAGAGTGTGTCAAAGAGGTACAGAAGGAAGCTAGCCAAGAATGTTGGCAAGCATGTACTTCAGATGAAGTGGAGATGGACAGGTCACACCCAAAGAGTGCATGAACTGCAGTCGCCTATTCGTGAAAAATTATTGAAGTATGAAACAGTAGTTAAGTCTCTTCGTGATTGTTCGTGCAGTCTTCTAGGACAGGAATTCAGATAAGTCCTCTCGTGACATTAAAATATGCATATTTTTCAAAGCCGTGGTGTATAAAACTAAAAATCGCCATTTTGTTGGTTACGCCCTTTTGTGATTCATCCGACGATATTTTTGTGTCCACTGCTGTTGTGTATTTATATATTGTGCTGTTATGTTAAGTTATGAAAGAAAGTAAAAAAGATTTTTGTATTTGTATGCAAGTATCATAAGCAGCACAAAACCTACATGCTGAATAACTGTATGAAAAATTAACAAGCTGTATAAGTTGATCCCTAAATTGGGTAGATTGAGGTGCTGCTGTTAGTACCTACCAGTATTTGTTGTAATTTGTACCCCCGAAAGTCGAGCAATAAGATTGGCATAGCCTTTTTTCGAAGGCAATTTTCTGTGCCCCCCATAACTTTCTTGTGCATTAATTAAGTAACTAGATACTAGTATTTACTAGTCTTACTAGATATTATATAAAAACGATATATTTCTAATTTAATTTATTTTTAACCAGCTCAGTTCATCATCAAAATTCTAGGAGATATAAATGCAACTAAAAAATACAATGGGTATGTATATGTATTAAGGTTAATTAATTCTGTTAATAATTTAATTGTGTAAGTTCAGTTTAACTAGTAGGTAGTTTAAAGCAAATAAAAGCTCAATTAGTGTTGATCGTATAATATGTCGTAAAAACCGACTAAGGGATTGTCATCCAGGGAATGGGTTTACATTCACAGCCACAACAGTCCACTGCTTTACATGGGCCTCCTAATTGTTATACTCACCACGCTTGTCAGACGGATTGGCGAGCGCAGTATAAGATGTTGCATTCACTGGCAATCATAGAGTACTCTTAGTCGGTTTTTACGACCCACGCGTAGAATGTGGGTATACTGGTAACTTTTACAAAAAAATATGATGGCAGAAATGAAAAACACAGTCGGTAAAAATAACACATCCATTTTATTTTTAAGCTTAGTAGGTAGTTTTAATTCCAAGTCACTTACCTAGGTAAAAAATTACTTAAACAAACTCAAGAAAATATTAAATTATTTATATAGTAGGTAGGTACATATAAAGGATGTAAAAATATTACCTGTTAATATTTTAAGGGGTGAACCAGCGCATAGAACTGAACAACTTTCCTCAAGGAACTTAGGTTGAAATATCGTAAAAATAAAAAATACAAATAAATTGGGAACTCCCATACAAGGTGCGCTGGAACTTTTGTATAGGTGGTCCAATATTCATTTTTCGACCTATGTGCCTCGGGGAAAGTTGTCCAGTTTCATGGGCTGGTTCACCCCTTGAAATATTAGCAGTTATTTTTTTATTCCCTTATTTGTACGCAGCTGACGTATGATTTTTTTTGTTTCATGTTATAACAAATAATCTCTAATTCTGGACCTTCGTAGCTAACCTCTACGAAGAGTCTACGAGATTCTAAGATAAAATATGATAATAAGTGGTAAATAGTAAATGAACTTTGTTGTTGTAGAAATAAAGTTGATATTAAAATCAAATGAGAAAATCGTAGCTTATGTCTACGTAGGTTCTACGAGATGCTACGACACGCATAAAAACATCAATGCTACAACAAGCTACACCACAAATAAGTGGCTGTTGAAATGTGAACTTAATCATTATTGAAATAAAGTTGATATAAAGAATTAGGTGTGTGGATAGTAGCTTATGTCTACGTAGTGTCTACGAGATGCTACGCCACGTACTTAAAACAACAAAATGAAGTTTATTGTGATAGAAATAATGTTGATAGATAGATTAATTATTTATTATAGAAACATTACAAAGTAAACAATAGAGTCTGTGAATAAATTATATTTCATTTCGATTTCATTTTGTGCGGAAAAGAAAACGTCGTGACATTTGGGGGCGCATCTGTGCCTCAGTATGAGAAATCCTAACAACCTATGAAACATTATTAGTTCACTTTTTTCCCGCACAGACCCAATGTTAAGATCGTAGCGAGTGTCTACGTACTTTCTACGAGATGCTACGGCCGTTTATATGTATCAAAAAGACAATGAATTTCTACTTCTTTTCGTTTAAGGCGAGTGTAGCCATCAACGACCTCGACAGTGGCGCCACTTCACAAAAAATAGTTTTCTCTTTATACAAACAATCTATCAGAATATCCGTTGCCCAAGTTTTTAGTATTATCCTTATCCTATTCGCTGTATAAGTTATGGAAAAAAGTATCTAAAAGCGGCCACTTTAGGTATTAATTGCCATAACTTAAATAACAGCGAATATTTCATTTAGTTTGCAGGTTCTTATTTTACTTAAGGATAATATAAAAAACTTGGGCAACGGATATTCTGATAGATTGTTTGTATGAAGAGAATATTTTTTTGTGAAGTGGCGCCACTGTCCAGGTCATACACGGGTACACTTGCCTTAAACCGAGTCGACAAGACAAGTGTCAAGAGATTTTCAACCGCCTACTATACTAGTAGGCCTCTGACGGGGTTGTGTAACGACCGCTGTCTAAGTTATCTATTATACCCCAGGGTGGCTAGCTTATCATGCTTTAAAAATATTAAGTCGTTTATTTTTGGCATATAGTTTCAGCATTTCAGGGCCTGGATTATCTTATTTGTTATCCTTGTAATGCCAGCGATACTCCACTATCATTGTAATGACACTGCGATTTTCTATACTTCAAACTGTTAGCAGAATACGAAATGACCAAGACTGTCACATTGACAAACAACTGAAACGAATTTTATTTAGCAGACTTTGGGCCCTGGACTATTGGCCGAAGTCAATTTAAGTATTATTTTTAGTAATTTTAGGTATATGCTAACATACTTTCGCTTGCAGTGGATAAAAACGACTCAAACTGGGGTTTTACACTGTGTAAACTGTCACACATACAATATTAGTATATTTTATTAACTGTCCCCAGCCTTGCTCTTACCAGGACCTAAAAGAGGCGAACCCAACAGCTGTCGCTGTGGCCAAACACTGGTCCAATCTCATTTAGTTACCATTTCGACTCGACGAAGAAGAATTATATTGAATTATTTAAAATTAATTTAATTTTTATGAAGTTGAATAAATGAGCTACTCGTACATCCTGAAATTCATAACAAAATATTTACGTAAGCGTGAAAAATTACACAATATGTAATATGTACTTTACAGACATAAATGACGCACAAAAATAAACGTCTTTAGAATTTTGGTAAGGAATGCTCTCAAATACGGCACCGATTCTTTTTTTTGCCATTGTAATGCCATCGACCCACAACTGTCATTCTATTGCCATTGTGATTTGGATCCGCATTAGCGGAATACGTAACGGCCAAAACCATCCAACTGACACTCTATTGAAACACAACTAAGGCGCTTTTCTAATAGCGGAATACGGCCCCTGAACCGACAAAGACGTAACGTTGATATTATAACCAACATTTCGTAATCAGATTTCATCATTCAAATTTTTTGCGAAACATTATGTGCAATATTTTTATGCTCGATAGCCATGCTGCGGTTCAAAAAATACGTGTCACAGAATTCGCACTTATAATTCCTGCTGTGTCCTATAGTGTGATTTTGCAGATCCAAAAAATCATCAAATTGCTCCGAACATTCGGCGCAAGTCAGTTTTAGATTCATGAATTTGTATGGCACGATGTAATTCTTTATATCAACGCAAAAATTCTCCGAATGATCGGACTTCAAATGCTCCACCAATGTTTGCAAGTTGAGGTACACACGGTCGTCACAAATTGTGCACTTAAGGTTAGATATGTCCATATGAACAATGAATCTGGATAGAGTTTTGATGTCTAAAAACGCCGGAGAATCATTCGCATGGTTTTCTAAAGAATGCTTTTTTAATGTTCGAGGATTATCGTATTGATTTTTGCAGTAGGAGCACGAATATTTTTTGTCCTGGTAACCCCTTATGGGCGTTGCGTTTGAACATCGAAGGATAGTGTTTATGTTTTCAAACTGTAGATCCAATTCTGTTATACATAATACGCTTTCATCAATTAGTTCTGTTCTCTTTCTATTGTTTATTTCTGTTGGTGTCTTTTCTATCTTTTTTGGCTTTTTTTTCTCGATAACCGCTGGTTTGATTGCGATGAAGGAGGAAAAGTTGCTTCTCTTCAATCTTATCTCGGCGGACGACGAATCGCGTCGTTTCGATGCCCTAGTTGAACCTGCAATTAAAGAAAACCTGTTTAAATAAAGATTTGATTTGAAGTCACGCCATCCCAATAAGCTATATTTGACAGCTGACAGTTTTGAAAGTGGAATTAACAAAAGGGAAATAGCACCTCTGTCATAGCATTAGCACGAATTTGACATATGTCAAATATAGCTTATTAGAATGACCGTACATGAATAGTTTTATTTTGATACGTACAAAAGGATTGTCATTATTGCCAATGGTTCCTTATTCTTTATATGTCTCTCTCTTGTAATGTTTCTCTTGTGAAATAAATAGTAAATCGTAGTTTACAGCTATTTAAGAGCTAATTGGATTTTTATTATTTCTTAATAATACATTATGGCGTTTAGTGGTACATAGCGTGCGTTCCATAAGGGTTGAAAATTTATGAAAATGGCAAAGGCTTGCAAAGGCAATCCGACCAATTTCAATTTGCTATCTGAAAACTACACCCACGGAAAAGAAATGGGGTGATGTTATTCTTAGCCGGCCCGGGTGTCGTAAGAGGCGACTAAGGGTCTCGAGGGTTTATTTGAATGTAAATTTTAGGCGACAGGCTGTCTACCTGTTTCTATAGAAATTTCACGATTTTTCTGAAACAGCCCTCAAAAAATTGTCAAATGACGATAGCGACCGTATTTTACAGCCGTTAACGCTCTGATTTCCCCGCGGATAAAGCGTGATATGTGTGTGTTGATTTAATATTTAACAAAATACAATAAATCTATTCCATTTACGCAAACTACTGCAACAATATCATGTCCATTACTTAATAATTTAAATACAACTCACTTGAAATGAGGGTCTGCACTCCACATATTTTTCTGTCACCAGTCGGCGCCTCTACTGAGACAAAAAAGATTTTTTTTGCGAGAAAATCATCGGTTTCCAGTAGGTTTCCTGACTAACTTTATATGAATATTTGAATTCTCTATTTTTATTTTTGTGTGCATGGAACAGGAAAATATTATATTGTCATAAATGTCATAATTAATCATTATGGCCATCATGCTGTGAGCTCCTGGCTTAAAAGGAGTTTCCAGCTATTTACATATTGTGCGGTTAATGTCTATCTTAATAGATACACTTGCAAAATTCACGGGTAAGGAACGAGCTGCGGTAGCCCAGATGGAAGAGGCGTCGCCACTAGTAATGGCGAAAGTCACAGGTTCAAATCCTGCCCGCGCTTGAAAATATGCAAGATTTCAAAAAGAAAATATACCTAACACGGGAAGTCTTTTAAAATTTGGTATTCAACATATTGTGATCGTAAACAGTTTTATTAAAGAAATAATAAATTTTTATTATTGGCTCATTTTCCCAGACGTGTTTTTAACGTGTCCGAGCTGAAAATCCTAGTCAGAAGTACAGATACAGCAATAAAAAAATATTATTCTTTAAATATACGCTTGTTTTTAAATGTGCATATGATAATTAACAATAATAAGTAAATACACAAAATAAAAAAAAATGCTAAAGCGCCATTTCCTAATTTTGGTGGCGTGTCCGGAATCCAAATTTGAGAAGAAAACTCTCTATGATTTTTTCCCTCAAGACATGAGATGTTTCCAACTAGCTCTAATGTCTTCCTAGATATGTAAACTAACTCTTAGTTTTATATTTAAGACAACTACCTTAAGTACTATAAAGTTAAACGGGTGAAAAGAAGTGTCCGAAAAAAAAAACAATTTTGGTGGAAAAATTTTGAACGATGGTATCTCATCTCTAATGCATATTCCCAACGCCCTGTTGCCACACCGCGTCCCGGCCACTTGCGCTCAAGCGCTTGTGATGGTTACTTGGGTGCAGCGACGATGCATGTTCCCGCCAAAAACGTAAGTACAGACTTTACGCAATTATCTAAAAAACGGTTGCAATTTTGGTGGTTCGATTATTTCATTACTTTGTGTACAACCATAAACTATTGCTGTGGAATTTGATGTGTCATTTGTCACTCCTTACACTTATAGAATTTATTTTGATCTAAAACTTACACTTATTTTATTATATTTACAAAAAGGCTTTGTCTCAATTTTGGTGGGCCAATTTTGGTGGATTTGGTGGCATATTAGAGGCCACCAAAATTGGTTCCAACCACCAAAATTGACATCCTTATCTGTTTACATACTAAGCAGTTTAAAATGGTAAAAATAATGATGATTTCTTACCTAAATATAATGTAAGCTGAACCCTTTTATCATCTGCAGGTATATTTATGCCCTTTCTACTTGCAAATTCAATATAAATTTCATGTTCTTCCATGTTCCTTCTTGGTATATATATATTTTGTTAGATGCCTACTCCAAGAGATTCCATAGGGTAGTTTATTCATCGGTTCCTAATCTAAAAAGCTGAATACTTACCAAACTACGAATTCCATAGGTACTCACCTCGATCACTGCACCATCCCCCAGAATTCCGTTAGTACTTACCAAGATTCCCCCAATAATCTCTTTCAGTGCTTAGTTACTAAGATCACTGATAATATTTTCGTATGTCGTAATGTGGTAATCACTGAAAACGCTGCATATTCCGTTAGGTACTCTCAAAGATCACCGCACATACCCCTGAACTCCGTTGGGTACTCACAAGGATCACTGCACATCCCCCAGAATTCCGTTTGGTACTCTCAAGGATCGTTACACATCCAACAAAATTCCGTTAGGTACTCTCAAGGATCACTGCACACACCCCAGAACTCCGTTGGGTACTCACAAGGATCACTGCACACACCCCAGAACTCCGTTAGGTACTCACAAGAATCAATGCACATCCCCCAGAATTCCGTTTGGTACTCTCAAGGATCGTTACACATCCAACAAAATTCCGTTAGGTACTCTCAAGGATCACTGCACACACCCCAGAACTCCGTTGGGTACTCACAAGGATCACTGCACACACCCCAGAACTCCGTTAGGTACTCACAAGAATCACTGCACATCCCCCAGAATTCCGTTAGGTATTCTCAAGGATCACTGCACACCTCCCGAAATTTTGGGTCGGCACTCAAAGTTACGAAGATTGTTGCACAGTCCAATCCTTGAAAAATTGTGTAAGGTACACACAATAATTACTGCACACATTCCAAGAATTCTGTTAGTCACTCAGACTCACGATGATTAACGCACACGTCCAAAGAATTCCATTAGGTTCCTATTCACGAACATCGCTACACAACTTTTAAGAATTCTGTAAGATACTCACCAAGATCTTTTTACATCTTCAAGAATTCCGCTTGGTACTCACAAGGGTCAGTGCGCATCCCCCAGAATTCCGTTTAGTACTCATAAGGATCACTGCACATTCCCCAGAATTCCGTTTGGTACTCTCAAGGATCACTACACATCCCCCAGAATTCCTTTAGGTACTCTCAAAGATCACCGCACACACCCCTCAACTCCGTTGGGTACTCACAAGGATCACTGCACACACCCCAGAACTCCGTTAGGTACTCACAAGGATCACTGCACATCCCCCAGAATTCCGTTTGGTACTCTCAAGGATCGTTACACATTCAACAAAATTCCGTTAGGTACTCTCAAGGATCACTGCACACACCCCAGAACTCCGTTGGGTACTCACAAGGATCACTGCACACACCCCAGAACTCCGTTAGGTACTCACAAGAATCACTGCACATCCCCCAGAATTCCGTAAGGTATTCTCAAGGATCACTGCACACACCCCAGAATTCAGTTGGATGCTCACAAAAATCACTAAAAATACTCCAGAATTCCGTTGGGTACTCATAAGGATCACTGCACATTCCCCAGAATTCCGTTTGGTACTCTCAAGGATCACTACACATCCCCCAGAATTCCTTTAGGTACTCTCAAAGATCACCGCACACACCCCTCAACTCCGTTGGGTACTCACAAGGATCACTGCACACACCCCAGAACTCCGTTAGGTACTCACAAGGATCACTGCACATCCCCCAGAATTCCGTTTGGTACTCTCAAGGATCGTTACACATTCAACAAAATTCCGTTAGGTACTCTCAAGGATCACTGCACACACCCCAGAACTCCGTTGGGTACTCACAAGGATCACTGCACACACCCCAGAACTCCGTTAGGTACTCACAAGAATCACTGCACATCCCCCAGAATTCCGTAAGGTATTCTCAAGGATCACTGCACACACCCCAGAATTCAGTTGGATGCTCACAAAAATCACTAAACATACTCCAGAATTCCGTTGGGTACACACAAGGATCACTGCATACGTATACCCCAGGATTCCGTTGGGTACTCAAAAGAATCACTGCACATCCCCCAGAATTCCGTTTGGTACTAACAAGTATCACTGCACATCCCCCAGAATTCCGTTTGGTACTCACAAGGATCACTGCACATCCCCCAGAATTCCGTTAGGTACCCACAAAGGTCATTGCAGATAATTTTAAATTTTGGTGGCCCCTTTTCTAATTTTGGTGGCATGAGTCAATTTTGGTGGGCTAAATTTCAAATTTTGGTGGCCCTCTGCAATTTTGGTGGACTTAAACTGAAATATCTTAAAAACTAAAATAGCTATAACGAGGCCCTCGATACATGACAATCAAAATGTGATATATTCTTAGAATTTATCAAAATATTATCAAAAAACTAACAAATAAAAATTGCCACCAAAATTAGACAAATAACAGACTTGTTGAAATTGACCCTATTATGCTTCCTACATACCTGCATACCTTTACGCTACGTCGCGCCCTCTGCTGAGCGAAAGATTATTTATTTATTAGCCCTCTAACATATTTCTAATTCTGACTTTAAGTTAAAGTTTAGCTAGGGTCAACTCAACAATAAATAAAAATATGCGGTAATTTTATACATTTTTATTTTAATATTTACAAAAACAACAAAATTTATTAAAAAACACGCATTATTTTTTATAAATGAAGTACTTACGTACTTAAATAATAAAATAGTAATAGATGAAAACATAAGCAACCGGGTTCTCGAGTGGAGGGCACGCCTCGGTAAGCGTAGCTTTGCACGCTCTACGGTCAGATGCGGCTGGTAGCGACTGGATGGCGAAAACAGGAGATTGTGTCTCATGACGTACCCTGGGGTGGGCCTACGTCCAGCAATGGACTACTATAGGCTGATATGATGTGATATAAATATAACGTTGGACGACTCGGTGTCTCACACGAAAAGAAGAATAATTTGATAGTTCGTCTTTAAAGCTTTATCTCAGCAAGTGTGCAAAATTTGAGAGGTATGTTCCTTAAAATATATCAAAAACTACTGAATCAATGTTAACTATGATGTTTTAATCAGTTTAACAAAATGGTCTAACTTGTAACGCAACAAATGATATCTCATCTCAATCGATGCGATAGTTTTTAAGACACTCCTAAGCTACAGCTTGTGTTCATAAGTTGACCTCTCCATGTTTCGACCTCATATGCCCTACATAACTAGTCCTATGAACGAACCCTTGTCCACAATGTTTGCACTTAAACTTGCAGAAGTCTTCATGGACTCTCATATGTTGGTTGAGGGTCTTCTTCCGCCCGTAGCATTTCAGACAGACCTCGCATTGGAACTCTCTGAGACCTGTATGCTTCACCATATGCTCCTTAAGCTTTTTCCCTGTAAAGAACTTCATGTCACACTGTGTACACGCGTGAGGTCTTTCCATTAAGTGATCCCGTTTCGTGTGTATACGCAAACCTTTTTGGTGCTGAAAAGTTTTGTCGCAAGCTTGACATTTATAGATTGACGCCATTCCGTGGACGCTTGCGAGATGTTTCTCCCGTTGCCAGTAGTCTTTGAAGGTCTCCGAGCAAAACCCGCATTTGTTAAGGACGTTCGAGTGTGTGTGGACGACACGTTCGTGTGCGCGTTTCTTGAGCAGCGTTTCGAATATCTTCGTACAATAATCACATTTGAACGTGCCTATTTTATGCGTCTTCAAATGCTGGAACAGAATGCTTTGGCTGACGAAACCAGCGTCACAATCCTTGCAAACATAGTTTCTATAGTGCACGTTCATATGTTCAACTAGAACTCTAAAGTTGTGGACACTATTCCTACAAACGAAGCATTTTAGACCTTCTCCGTCAAACGTGAAAGGCAAAATCTGGCTTTTAACTTCACTGTACACGATTTTCTTATGAAATTTACTAAGGTGATCCATAATTTGTTCAACAGTATCTATTCGTAAGTCGCACAGAGTGCATTTCAAATTTGTTATGTCCATTTTAACGTAGAACTTGGACAAATCTTTTCCTTTCATGAAGTTTGCCTTTTCTTCAGTGCTATGGGTTTCAATAGTATGTGCTTTGAGATCTTTCGGGTCAGGAAACTGTTGTGCGCAGAAGCTGCAAGCGTATCCTATGCCAGTTTTGCTTCGGATTGGCGTTGCGTTGGAACACAACAGTATCTCTCTGACTGTGGTTCTGTGCCTCTCTAATACTGTTCCTTTAGCTCGTCTCGGTTTTTCGGCATTTGCAAGATCATCTATAGCTTCTAAAACAAACTCTTGGTCTTCCAATTCGGTTTTGATGTACACTTCTCCTTCTGTACCTACAATGAAAAGAATAAAATGAGTATTTGTTTTTCCTGTTAAATTTATAGAAATAAAAGTAAGTATTTGAAAGCGTACCTTTTTAATTTTTGTTTTTTGGGGGAGCTTACATTCGCAGGTAAATTTAATCTTATATGATTACTAGCGGCCCGCACAGCGGTTTCACCCGCTGCTAACTAATTTCCCACGGGAAACAGACCTTCTCCCGACTTTATGTCATACATACATACATAAAAACCTTCCTCTTGAATCATTCTATCTTTTAATAAAACTTCATCCAGATCCGTTCAGTGGTTTTGAAGATTTAAGCATACAAACAAACAAACAGACAGGGTCAGACGTGGGAAGCGACTTTACTTTAAATTCCGGGTTTTTTTAATCCCTCAAGGGATGAAAAGGGGGTTAAAAGTTTGTATGAAAGTTCGTTGTCTTAAGTGTGATCCGTTTCAAAATTAGTGATTAGACTTATGACTTAAAATAATTAAACACGTGTTTCAGCATATTTGAAATTTTAACCCTTAATAGGGTCAAACGGGGGTTTAAAGTTTGTATGAAAGTTCGTTTTTTTAAATGAATGTGATCTGTTTCAAAATTTGTGATCAAACTAATAACTTAAAATAATTAAACATGTGTTTCAGCATTTTTGAAATTTTAACCTTTAAATGGGTAAAAAGGGGGTTAAAAGTTTGTATGAAAGTTTTTTATCTTAAATGTGATCTGTTTCAAAATTTCTGATTAGACTCATAACTTAAAATAATAAAATACGTGTTTCAGCATTTTTGAAATTTTAATCCTTAAAGGTGTCAAAAGTGGGTCAAAAGTTCACTACCAGTTGGGCTTCCCGTTTTCCCATGGGAATGTGACAATTTCCCGGAATAAATTATACTTATAAACCTTCCTCTCAAGTTACTCTATCTAATAAAAAAAACCGCATCAAAATCCGTTGGGTAATTCTAAAGATATAAGGAGACACCAAACGGGAAGCGACTTTATTTTATACTATGTAGTGAAGCAGGTAAGTTAGTGAATGAAAAAGTGATTTTGTGACAATTACGTTTATTAAATCAAAAACAACCTACTTACTAACGAACATTATTTATATAGTGTATTAATAATTATGTATTAGCATAACACACAAACTAAACTCATTTTTCATTAAAATGACAAACATAATTTGTTATTTACCTATGGAAACATCAAATTAAATTCGAATCCCATAGATAATAGGCTAAACTGTTCGCTAGTGCGAGGAAAAGAAACCTGGCATCATACGCAATGCATTTGAAAACTAAATCCTGTTCTCCCGGTAACGGTGAGCCCCAAAGGTAGATAGATAAATATAATTTAGATAAATAAATATTAATTTATCTATTATTTATCTGACGCGATCTTTAGGACCCACCATCACCGCATTGTGCAGCCAGAGATTTTATTTTAGTTTACTGTAATGACAGGTTGACAGCTCTTGAGCCAAATGTTTGTATATTATAAACCAAAGTATATTATACAAATATAGATAACAATAAAAATATTGATCAATCAAGAAACGTTGTTAACAACTTATAAAATAATTTGTTAAACCCATAAAATAAAGTGTACATATTTCCGAGCAACTTCAAAGTGTTGTTCAATTTCACAGAACAATCTACAGCTTCATCGTTAGACATTATAAAAATTACTTATGAAAATGTACTTATACAATTCTCGTATTGTAATCATAATTTTAATATTTACCCGGACTTTCTGAACAAATTTAAATATCTTTGATGGAATTAAATTACCAGACAAACTTATATACTGCGTTGTTTGAACATAAAGTCATCAAGTTATACGCTATTAAAGATTTTAAGGAATATCGAAGAATTAATATTTAAGATGTAAGTAACGTATATAATATAAGAAAACAAAAACAATTCTTCTAAAATATAAAAAATTAAAAACCTTCTGTTTTGGTACCGACTTTCTCTGACAAAGGAATTTGGAGAATTCCCGGAAGCACCTTGCCTACAAAGTAAACAAATTGTTTTTCATGTCCTTAGTGTAAATAAAAATAAAACGAAAAGGAATCTTCCTTTGCGACCACCTGGATACAAATATAAACAAAAAAATATATCGTACCGGTCCAGGCGTCTTTCAGTGAAATTAAATAAAGCATAATAAAAAAAAAATTCCGACAAATTGAGACCTTTCATTTTATTTTATTTTAAATGTACTAAGGCCTACTGCCACGCGGCTTTCTCTACCGGCCAACAATAAACAAAAGAGTCAAATTTCGATGAAGTCTGTTTAAAAAGGTTTTTAGGATAATAAGATGGAAAGTAAAGGAAGAAGTCTCAGCAGGGGGAAGGTGTAGGGTGATATGATGCTGATGATGAGTTGAATAAAGCATCGTGCTTATTCATCATGTGACTTTTCAAACTGCAGCGCTGAACAAACGCCTGACCGCAGACGTCACACTTGAAACGTCTGTCGTTTAAATGGGAACGCATGTGCTCCTTCAACGTATACATCCGTATGAACGCCTTCGGACAAAGTTCGCATTTGAATCGCTTTGGCATCAACCCAGTGTGCTTATTCATATGTTTGGTCAGCTCGGCTACAGAGAAGAAGGCCATCTCACACATCGTACATTTATGCGGCTTGAGCATCAGGTGGAACCGCTTCACATGAGCCAGCATTGCACATTTCGTGGCAAAGTCCTTGTCACAGCTCTTACATTTGTGTGCTAGCGACTTCATACCGTGGTCTATCACCATGTGCCTATATTTCTTATGGTAGTCCGAGAAGCGCGTATTGCAAATCCTGCAAATGTTTCTGTTTTTGATATATTTAGTATCATGAGCAATGGCTTCGTGTCGCTTCTTTTTCACCTCCGTATTAAACTCTTGGTCACATAGAGTACATTTGAACGGTCCCGCCAAATGGGATCTTTCATGAACATAAAGACAAGTTTTGGTTATAAATCCAGCCGCACAGTAGCTACAGAAAAAATTGCTGTAATGGACATGCATGTGCTGTGTCAGTGTTTTGAAATTGTCAAAAACATTTGAGCATATGCAGCATTTGAATTCATGGTTGGGAAACTTAAAGGGAAATATCAGTTTACTGATCTCCGGCAATATTTTGGACGAAGCTAAATGAGCTTCATTGAGATGTTCTATAAGTTGTTCGATGTTAGCCGCGTCTTGCGTACAAATACTGCATTGTAGGTATGTTATGTCCATTTTGACGTAGTATTTTGCGCTTATAATCTTGTCCATGAATCTGTTGAAGTATCTTTTGATGTGGCTGGGTGTCGTGTGTAGTTTGAGGGCGGCTGGGTTAGGAAACTGCTCCGAACAGAACGAACACATGAAGGTACTCCCGTTGTGGTAGCGTATAGGAGTTGCGTTCGAATTCGTCATAATCCTCTTCATGATTAAGTTCAAATACTTCCCTGGCATCTTGAAAATATTACTTGTTTCCTCATTATTGATATCTCCAGGTTCTTTTTTGATGATCACACTTTTTGATGTACTTTTATCGGCCGTACTTTTTATAGTGATAAATTTCGGGTGAGTTGCAGATTTGTGTTGTTCAAGAGAATAGTAATTGACGAATGCTTCGGGACACAAGTTGCAAAAGAAATTCTTATAATGTGAATGCATGTGCGCTTGAAGCATTTTAAAAGACATAAATATTTTTGGGCATAAGCAACATCTGAATTCATCAATGTCTTCACTGTCAAATCTGAATGGAAATATGTACTTCTTGATATCAGGATATAAATTTTTATCATGCGCGTCATTTAAATGCTCTATTAACAGTTCAATAGTATCGATTTCTTCCTCGCATATATTGCAGTGCAGTTGCGTTATATCCAACTTTACATAAAATCTTGCCGCAGAATCTTTCTTCTTGAAATTGATTATATCCCCGGTATGGTTCTCTATAATATGAGACTTGAGGTCTGCCGGGGTCGGTAAAAAATTTGTGCAAAACCAACACTTGAATCCATTAGGAGTCCGGATGTATAGTGGCGTAGCGTTTGAGTTATACAGTATTTCTCTCACAGCCATGCGGCATCTGGGCAATGCCTCTTTTAAACTTTCTGTATTTCCTTCATTCTTTAAGGTATCTTCGTCTGGGTTTTCTCTTTTCACCGATATAAGTGTGCTCAGTGGTGCGTTATCTGATATGCTCTCAACAAACCTAATTTTCGGTTGCTTGCGTGATGTTCGTTTCCTTGATGATGATGAACCTAGAAAGAGAACGATATATAAATTACTATATATAAAGTGCTATAAGCAAACTAGGATAATCTCAGAAAAGCTTGTTAATAGGTCAAGTGATGCCTATCACTAGCTATTTTGATTAAAATCCCTAGAGTTTCAGTTTTGTAAGTCAGCTATCGTATTTTGATATGCTTTGAAAGAAACAGTTTTGCATAGCATTTTTACTCGTATAACATGATAGTACAAAGGTACTTACTTGAAAAACTGAAGATATAAGTACAATTTTTTTATAATCTACTCTGTATTACAGAGTGTAAGGGAAATAACGGCCCTTTTGGTTTGACGCAGTCCATTTATTCTACCACTTTGGAAACTACGCATTTTTTGTTTTTACATAATTTTACCCTAGTCGGTGCCTAGTCTGCTCGTGTTATGCCGGCTTAGAATAGCATCACCCTAATTCTACCTGTGGGTGTCGTAAAAATCAACTTAGGGATAAATTCGTCCAGGGAGTGGGCAGCAGCGTTTCCTGTAAATGTGACATCTTGTACTGTAATCAGCCAAGTCTGGCAAAAGGGGAGGCCCATGTCAAGCTAGTCGATGGTAATTTTGGCGCTATTTCCATAACTTTAGACTAATAGAAGTCGGTAAACTAAGACTTAAAACTGGCTTTTAGTAAATAAGTGTTCAAAGTGGACAGTTTGCATATAATGATATCCGGTGCAAGTGTAATATTGAAAAAATCGAGGTTAGTTTTAAGTTAATACTAATGGTTTATGAGAGAAATAAAACAACGGCGGTTGTGGATGAATTGAGACACTTAAGTATAATTTTTGTCAAAAATTACATCACACTTAGTTTGACTTTAACATGATTAGATTTCGTATCGTATTTAATCTTTCTAAAAGCGCACTGCACAAATCTGGCTTTTAAAAATTCTGTCGTTCAATTTTACCTCTGACTCAGTTTTTTCTGACTCATGCAAAGTTACTGGACTCTTTCTTTAGGCATAATTATATGGCTCATTATAGTCTTTCGCCGGAGGATGGAGTCGCTTAATATGTCTCGCAAGAGCCGATTTCGAGAGCAGTTTTTTATCGCAGACATTGCATAGAAACGGTCCTGACGACGAATGTACATTATTAATGTGTTGCAACAGGTTCTTCCTCGATCCATAAACATTGCCGCATGTTTGGCACTTATACTCGCTGGCTGCGAATCCGTGCACACTTTGCATATGTTTGAGTTTCTGATTATTATCTTTGAATCGTTCGTTGCATATCCTGCACACATGCTTGGGTGGGCCTGCGTTGTGGACGTAAATCTCGTGACTGCGTTTCATGCTGCTGTTCTTGAAGACTTTGTCGCAGATGAAACATTGAAATGATCCGGTTGCATGTGTTGAGCTCTTGTGCATATTCAATGAAGTTTTGTTAACGAATCCAGCGAAGCACTCTTCGCAGAAAAAGTTGCTGTTATGTTTGTGCATGTGGTATTGTAACCCTTTGAAGGTGTCGAATAATTGTGAACACTCGCAGCATCGAAGTTCGTCACTGTTGATGTCAAACTTAAAAGGGAATATTAACTTCTTTATTCCCTCCATAACTCTTTCACCATGCTCTTGATTCAGATGATCAATTAGTTGTTCGACGGTAGCCATACTTTGTCGACATGAATTGCAGGAAAGATCGGTGATGTCTAATTTTACGAAAAATGATGCCTTTTCTTTAGTGTCTTTTTTGAAATCGGAAATGTCTTTTTTGTGTTGTTGTAAGGTGTGTTCTTTTAAATCGGCGGGTTTTTGGAATTCTACTGGACAGAAGCAGCACCTGAAATGGTAGCCAGTATGGCAGTTGATCGGTGTGGCGTTTGAATGGGTTAATATTAGTCTAGCTGCAACTCGGTATTTCTCTAATGACGTTGAAGCAACAAATTTGATCGGTACTTTCTCTACCAAATCTTGACTCAGTTTGAGAGTGCAACGATGTGGTTTCCTTTTTGCTTCTAGTTTGATACTCTTCACTTTTTGTTCCTTTATTTCTTGGTCTGCTTGTACATTGACTTTCTTTATTTCTTCAATTTTGACCGGTAGCACTTTCTCTTTCTTTATATTACGAACCACTTTTTTATTATTGTGCTTGGTTAGGCTTTTTTCCGGTTTCTCAGCATGCCGTTGCGTCTGTGGTTTACCTATAAAGAAAGAGAAGCGGTCTTAAATTTTGTGATTCTCAAATGTCTGAATTTGAAATACTTAAGAATTAAATATATTTAGAAACCTCCAATTTGTAACGGAATTAAAAAAGATCATAAATTTTTACCTTATGTAATAAAAGGGATGATGTTATTGTATTATACATACTTCTTTTACATATAATTATTCTTCATCTATCTGTGATTATTCGCCTCGATAGCATTCTTCACGACAAACACATATCTCATAAACAACATAAAACACGACTTCAATGAGGAAATTTCTTATTAGCGTTCGTATTGCTGGTATTATTAGCACCTCAAGTTACAGTTTAAGGGAGATAGTTATTCTTATAAACTATGTGAAAAACCAGTTCAGTGTTGATTCCTCAAATAATGTCATCGACGAACACTGTTTTTTTTTGTTGTATGCCGCATGGCGTAGCAGTTTGCGTTAATGTCTTTTACACGTGACGTAGCACCTCGTAGAGTCTACGTAGACCTTAGCTACGACTAAGTCAGTTTTTAATGACAACCTTTTTCTCACAGGCCGACTGTATTTTTTGCTTATACGTAGTTTAATAAAATCATTTGCTTTTTGTTAGAAAGTCAACATTTTATTAGCATAAGCCCTTAGACAACATTTTCTGTTTTTTTTTAAGTACATCATTATTTAAAACAACATAAATTAAAATCTTTGTTAAAATAATAAATATAGTTACCTATATATTCTTAATTCATCGTCAAACTTATTATTTATATAAACTATCATTAACAGCTGTAATAGGCATTTAAGACTGAGCTGAAAGTTTGCGAACCGTTAACCTTTTCACCGCCACAGACGGGTATAGCCGACAACCCGCGACTTGCCGTCAGCGCCACGGTCGGGTACAGCCGACAAAACTTCGTCAAAGTTTATGTTCATAAACTAGCATTTCAAAACCGTATCTATCTTTTATTTTTCGCATATTGCATTTATTGTACCCTCTACTTTGATTTATGAACTTTTGCGCTTAGATATTTATTAGATTTGTAGTATAAATAAGAAAAATACTGATTACGTTTTGAAGCTGTCATAAGTACCATTCGCACACGCCATAGTCGGCCCCACACGACTGGAAGTGTTGTTCCTTACTAGTACAAATGTGAAATATCGATACATCTATAATATATTTTCGGAATATACTATGCCTAGATATTTGTCAAGTTTGTCATAACAATAACATTTTCTTATTATTTTAATGTATATTGAAAATATTCCCGACATCGATTTGTAGAAATACGCCAAGTATTAGACATTATTTTCTTTGTTTGATTGAGTATCGACAAACCGGTTTCGGCGACTCGTGCACAGCGATAATTGCTTGACCATTGTGAGTGCACTGTACGCCGTAGTCGGGTAAAGACGACACGCTCTGACGTCATTGCAATAGTGACTTAAAAATAGTGATGGGAAAATGAGTGCCGACGAGCTTAGTTTAGCAGAACTTCTACAGATTTTAGAAGGCGTAGAGGATGACGTTGATCTGTCGTTTGAACGTGGATTACTCGAAGAAGAAGATTTAGAGGTAAGTAAATACCTAATAATCATAAATAATAATAAATAAATTAGGAGCGTTTGGGAGGGTTTCATGTGAACTTAATTTAACGGGTCAAATTGTGATACAAGATTATTATTAGATAATAAGAGATAAGATAATTATTTATTTAATAAACTTAATTACAAAAAGGTACACTTACATGAAATAATTCTGTGGCTTAACCATTTCCTAAACTAAGAATATGAATTCCTGTATCTCAGGCAAATGGGAAACCGACATAACTATTATTTTAAGATTTATTATATATTATATTCAATACTTTAACATTTTTTTTTCTATTCCTACCCGGTTTATTTGATTATTACTTCGGTTTGTTTCTATTTACTTTTTATAACGCCCTTCGTAAGGTATTGTACTTATATCAGCGGTTATTTATTAGCATTTCATAGTTACTTTAATGTTGTTACGGATGTTAATTTACAAACGAATAGGTACAATACTGTACACGGAGTAACACCTTGAGCCTTATCTTTGTCGGACAGAAATCATTGACATTTGTCTTTAATTTATTTACCAAAATGGGAAAGATTTTTTGAAATACATCAGACACGTAACCTCAATGAAGATTACATAAATAGTTTTAAACCAAGCATAATAGCAGCAAATGACAATAAAACTAGAAATATGCATTTCTTTTGTCTCTTGTGGTCAAAAACGAAATACCGCAACCTCATAGGATAAGAGCTGTTTGAACCCTATGCCGCCTGGAACAATTTATTGTTTTATGCGCACGTGTTTTATGGCCCTGTTTACTCAAAGTTGCAGTTTTTCCACGAAAGTAATTGGCACTCGTGCTTTTGTTTAGTTTGTGTTATGTTATGAGATATGTTTTTTGTCATTCCTTCAGTTTTTTTTTTGACGAGTACGGTCCAGTTAAAGTGCATACAAGATGATGTCCCGTCGCGAATATTTGAAATGGAAGAAAATAGCTGAAGCAGAAATAAAGGCGATGAAAAGTGAGTACAAAATACTGACCGAATTTATTATTTCAAATTATATGGCAACAAGTAAATTTATGGGCTTTAAAAATTATTATCATTAAGTACCTACTTACTTATTTACTGGACTAGACTATGTTAAATTTTAGTTTAGTAATTTAATAACAGAAAGTTGTCCTTATGTAAAATAGACATATATGCCGTCGCAGTTCTGTAGGGCATTTTAAGACATCTTATCTATGTACAAAATAAAAGTCAAATAATATACTTTATCTTCATTTCTTTGTTATTTTGTCTCGTATTGTTTCTTTATATTATTATTTTGTCCTTCCACATCAAAGGCATCAACATACGTGACTGAATATTTTCGTCTAAAAATCATTAGATTTAAATTACTTACACTAAACTTATACCTAATCAATTATTGTGTATTCCAGATAAGCAAAAAAGAAAAGAAGCTGCAGAAGCTCCTTTGCCTAGTTCTACGCAGAAACATGCTGATAACAGACGTATGTTATTTATTATACTTGTAATAATTTATTAGTTTAATTATTTATTTAGAGTAGACATGACATTTTTTTTCAGAATGCCAATTTGACAAAAGACAAACTATTTTGAACAAAACGAAAGAAATGTTAAAAGAAGTCCCCGACGAGAAGTTGGACCAGGTTAAGGACGAAGAATGCGACCATAAAAGAAGCTCAAACGAAATATGTAGTTTTTAAGTACAAATTTGAATATAAGTTTTGATTATGCATGTTGATTTTAGTGAATTTTATATCATATATTTAGTTTCGTTTCATATTATAGGTATATTTTTATGCAGTTGATATCTGTTAGGTATAATTTTGTATGTTACGATAGAAAAAGTGAGTGTGCATGTCGGCACTCCTAATTTCAAATTATGTATTCATAATTATATTTATTTAAGTTATACTTAGCAGATCAGTAGGTACTTGTATTTTGTTCGTTTTTATTGATCCAATTTCATTGTTATACATGATTCTATAACTTGTTTATTTTCGTTAATTAAAGATGTTGACACTAGTAATGTTTATTAAATATTTTATATTAAATCGTGTTCATTACTATTAAAAATCGTTTTTAATTAATATTCAACGTAAGTAAAATAAGAAAAAGAAATGAAAGAAAACAAATAGTCACAATAAAATATTATAATAAATACCAGCATAAATCCTATGATGTTCTAATTTTTTTTATCGATATTCTATATTACATCCTTATTTGTCTTACGGGTTTGAAAATATAGAAATGCCACCGACGCCACAGTCGTCTATAACCGACAACGCGATATAGAGAGACGCGTAATAGAGATGCGCCAGTGCTGATCGAAAACTGAACTAAAAATAAACTTGTTGAATATGCCTAGTGTTGTTTACGAGGCCACCACTACTACTACTATCCTATATTATTATTTTGACCTATATGAAATCAGAACTGAAAAGTAGAGGGCAAAATAATGATTTTAGATTAATCAAAACTCGGTTTAAAAAGTGTAGATTTATTTTCGATATGAACTGTTGGACATCTCTATTTTATTGAGTATTTCTTTCCCAAGAAATTGGTGTGGCGCTGGTTGCAATTTTTTACTCGAATGGCTTGGCGGCGAAAAGGTTAATTAACAAAACTTTTTAATTTTATTGATCTGTGGGCAAAAACAACAACTTAGTGGCAACCACCCACAACGAGACGACGCCCCACAGAAGACCCCTTTGCAGATGGCGCGACAAGCTAGATACCTTAAGGCGAGAGTACTCGTGAACAACCTTGACATTGGCACCACTTCACAAAATAAATATTTTCTCTTTATAAAAACAATCTATCAGAATGTCCGTTGCCCCAGTTTTTAGTATTATCTTAAGTAAAATTAGAACCTGCAAACTCAATGAAATATTCTCTGTAATTAGAGGTAATTAATAACAAAAGTGGGGGTTTTTAGGCACTTTTTGCCATAACTTTAATTGCAGTGAATGTTTATTGAGTTTGCAGGTTCATATTTTACCAAAGGATAATACTAAAAACTTGGGCAACGGACATTCTAAAAGATCGTTTGTATAAAGAGAAAATTGTTTTAATGTCGTGTAACGCCACTGTTGAGGTCGTTCATGGTTACACTCGCCTTAAGCAATGACTGGCACTTGGAGTCCCAGAGTAGACAGGATGGAAAGAGAAGAGGGAGGCATTTGCCCAGCAGTGGTACGATGTAGACTAAGTAAGATAAGAAGATCCCTCTAAAAACTGGCTGAATGGGGACCAACTGTCAGGCTGAACTTTTCAGACCCACGACCTTCGAGATTTATGTTTGAAAGAGATACCTAGTCTACGAAATTAGAGTTTCACGTCTAAGAGCTATTTGCAATCTCCATCATTTCTTTTATATTGGTATCATCCTACTGCTAAATAATCTACCCAAGTCTCTATTAGTTTTTGGAAACTCATGTTGGTTTAAGAGTATAAGAGAGTGCCTGATAATATCAAACTACAGGCTACAATTTTACAGGTGAAATTTGATGTTCATTGCGTAGTCATTTACCATTATGATACCAGGCGCATATTAACCGGCTACGCAATGTATTTAGCAATTCACCTGTAGACATATAGCTTGTAGTTACATAACGTAAAAATTTATAGTCGAAGAGCATATAGCACATAGCATATGAAAAAAGTGGCTCGTGTAGTTTTAATTATCTGACATAAAGAAACACTTTTGGTATTACGTATTTAGTCACCGGGTAGAATGATAATTTTTTACACTTGATTGAGATGTAATCAATTGCCTAACTAAGGATAATTTCTAGTATGTTCATTTATACAGGGAGTAGGTAACAAAAATGGTATAACAAACCGAAAGATGGTGAAATTATTCATGAAGCTGAACAACTTTCCTCAACCAATATGGGACGAATAATAAAAAAAAATGCCGATCAGGTGCTTAATCTATCAGGGAACTCGAATTAAAATAAATAATCTACCCATGTTTTATGGGTGAAGTTGTTCAGTTTGATAAATACGTTGACCTCCTTTTGGCTTGTTATACCCTTTTTGTTACTCCTTTTACTATTAAATGTATAAAGGACTTATATTTTGCATTAAACAGAATCCTCCCCGTGTGTAGACCGCATGTGACTTTTCAATTTGTGCATTTGAATAAACGCCAATCCGCAGATTTTGCAAATATGCCGTCTGTCATCATTGTGTATCCGCATGTGCTCAACCAAAGTACATTTTCTGGCATACTTCTTGTGGCATATTTCGCATACGTGTGCCCGAATCTGAGTATGTTTCAGCATATGATTCTTAAGTTGGAATCCTTTGTAGAATGCCATGTCACACAATTCACACTTGTGGGGTCGCATGTTTAGGTGAAAGTTTTTGGTGTGATCTGTGACGCCTCTGATGCTACCAAACACTTTTTCGCATAACTGACATTTGTACCCGGAAACTCCTACACCGTGCACATCGAACATGTGTTTCAGTTTGTTACGATGGTCGGCGAAGCGTTCGTTGCAAAACCTGCAAATGTTCCTCAATTTGTTCTTTCTTGGAACTTTGTCTTTGTGTGTTTCGTCATCTTCATTAATCTTTGGCTTTTCTGTATGTTTTTGCATATGCACATCAAGACTACGCCTGTTGACATACCCAGCGGAGCAAACGTCACAAATGTAGTTGCTGTAGTGAGTATGCATGTGTTCCTGGAGGGCTTTAAATGTTCTGAACATCATCGAGCAGTCACAGCAACGTAATTCATCACCAATGAATTTGTAAGGAAATATGACATTCTTGACAGAAGGTGCTACTTTCTTTTTATGATCATTAGTCAGATGATTGATTAGTTGTTCAACATCAGCTATGTCAATCTCGCATAATTTGCATCGTAGATCTGTTATGTCTAAATTCGCAAAGAATTTCGATTTCTCTACAAATTTCTTGTACTTTTTTATATCTTTGAGGTGCAGTTCGATATTGTGTTGTTTGAGTTGAGCCGGGGCGAGAAACTCTGTTGGGCAGAAGTAGCACTTGTAGCCGGAACCTGTGTAATGGCTGATGATAGTTGCATTTGAACTATCAAGGATATGCCACATGGATGATCGCCAGTAGGTAAACTGACTGGTCTTCTTTTCTTTGCCGGTTTCTGTATCATTGTTTTCAGGTTCAGTTTGATTAGTAACAGATTCAGTTTCAGAATCAGGTTCATTATCTGTATTTTCTGTTTGCTCTATGGGCTCGATTTTTATCGCAACCACTTGGAGTCCAGGTTTCCGCTGATTACCTATAAATAAAGAGAACCATACGTAAATTATTGTATTACTCCTGCATATTTTACACTTCATCACTAAACGAACCAATGCCATATTAGTCTTTTACTAATAGTGTTTTAGTTACGTAAGGTATTTAGAATGTAGGTAAGTACATAACGCCTTTGATGAATTGCGTCCTGGTTTTTTTAGGATGGGTTTGCTCTTGACTCTAGTCTAGGACATAGGACAGAAACAGAGTCTAAGATGGAGCGAGCTCACCCAGAAGAAGCCTGTTCACTCTTACTTTGAAGTGATTAGGGTTGTATGCGTTTGGAAACACAGACGCAGGTCGCAATTTTTGACTTACTAGCCATTTATTAATAACTAGCAGCCCGCCCAGCGGTTTCACCCGCCGCTAACAATTTCCCCCCAGGAATAAGACAGTTTAATATAGCCTATGTTCATCAGGGATAATGTAGGATTCTAAAAATCTTGACTTCAATTTGAAACAAATAACGTTTTCAGATGGTGGTGGTGCAAAGTTACATGCCGTGTGATTAACCTGGCCAGCCCCATGGCAGTGCCTATATTTATATATTTTTTATCCCGCCCGAGCCGGTTTTATATTAAGTGATAACAAGATTGTAATAAAAAATAATAATTGTGTGATACAAATTTCTTTTTTTAGTATGACGGTTCATGACGTCAATAAGTGATAATACTATCCTACATTGAAGAATTTCAATTTCTATTACGGTAAAAGAATTTTTTAAATCGGTCCAGTAGTTTCGGAGCCTATTCAATTCAAACAAACAATAAATAAAATCCTGTTTCTAATATTAGTGTAGATTATATAATTATGTGCCGTGTGATGCCGGCTTAGAATAGCATCACCCCATTTCTTGCCCATGGGAGTCGTAAGAAGCGCCTAAGGGACTCGAGGGTGTGTATTGCAATTTAAGGCGATGGGCTGACAACCTGTCACTATGGCGATACAGAATTTTCCGGATGACCCTCAAATGTTTGTCAGACGTGGCGTAAATGTCCGTTCTATGCGGCCGTTTACGCTCTGCCTACCCCGCAAGGGACTATAGGCGTGATATGTGTATGTATGTATATAATTATTATTTTAGTGTGATGCCGGCTTAGAATAGCATCACCCGATTTCTTTCCCGTGGGAGTAATAGGAGGCGACTAAGGGACTTGAGGGTGTGTATTGCAATTTTAGGCGATGGGCTGACAACCTGTCACTATGGCGATACACAATTTTCCGAATGACGCTCAAACATATGTCAGACGTGGCGTAAATGTCCGTTTTTGCGGCCGTTTACGCTCTGCCTACCCCGCAAGGGATAATAGGCGTGATATGTGTATGTATGTATTATTTTAGTGTAGATTTTTTTAATGCATTATTTAATGTTTTTTGTCGTCTTTTTATACCGAGTAAGGGACAGCCCTTCGAATACTGATAGGGGGGTGCATGAAACATAAAACTGGACAACTTTCCCCTAGAAACATATGTCAGGAAACGCCAAAAAAATTACCTTCCATACAAAATCACAATCAGCTGACTGCATTCACTATGGGAAGTCAGTTTTTTTTACGTTTCCTGAAATATGTTCCTAGGGGAAAGTTGTTCAGTTTCATGGTCTGCATGTACCCTATTAGTATTCTGAGGGCTATCCCTGACATCCTTGATTACAGTAATGATTAAATGTAATCATTACACTGGTACGAATAATGTGGCGTAGTTGGTACATTTTTAAATGAAAAAGTAGTTATTGTGGCATAACTGTAATAGTTAGAAATATGGTATCGCGGACATTATTATAGATATTGATGTCCTCTATAAAACTGTAGTACATCACTTTACTCTATTGTCAATAATTTCCACAGCGTACGCGATATAAGATATTTTTTTGGTACATTTTTCACACGTTGGGTTAAATTATCGAAATTTTCATGCGGATCCCTATTTTTTTCTGGTATAAAATATAGCCTATGTTCATCAGGAATAATGTAGGATTCTAATGGTGAAAGAATTTTTAAAATCGGGCCAGTAGTTTCGGAGCCTATTCGATGCAAACAAACAAACAAACAAACAAACAATCAAATCTTTCCTCTTTATAATATTAGTGTAGATAATATTTTGAAATATAATAAGAATAATAATTATGCTGCATTAGACAAGTTCAACATCCTCTTAGAAGATGTAACTCATACTGATATGAAAAACCCTTTTTTGGGTACGCCCCGGAAGTAATATCTACCTTAATACTGATAGGTATGTATAAAAAACATCTCAAGTTTCAAGTTTTATCTCAACTGTGGAATTAATTTACATTTCGCGGAGAGGTTGACTTTTTATCAAACTTACCTTATATTATCTCTGTTAACGTCCGCACTTAGTAGGACCACAGACTTGACCACAGATCAGAGACTTCTGGCTTCCGGCATTCCATTTTGACAGCTGAGAGTTTTAATAGTAAAAAAAAAACTAATTCTAAATTGCTAATGGTCAAAGAAAGACATTTAATATTATTATGATATCTTTGTTGTTTTCTAAGTGTGAACAACTCTTGACGACTATACCAAACAATACCAAGCAATGAATAAATAAACAATATTTTATTATATTTTAAATGTCACAGTGCTACCCTATTACCCGCGGCAACCTACGATTGATTTTATCAGTTAACAAGTAAACGATTTCTTCATCTTACTTCTAATATTTATACTTTTATATTACTATAATTATATCATTCAGCATTGTGTTGAGTAAATTAATCATTTCTCTCATTATCAAATGGGCTACTTTTCTTTGAAAATGAAAATGAAAATGAAAAAATGAGAATGAAATAACTTTATTCAATGTAGGATAGCATTATCACTTATTGACGTCATGATCGGTCATTGTAAAAAAAAGAAATTTGCATAACGCAATCTTCTTCTTTTTATAACAATTTTGTATTGTCCTTTGGGTAGCCATACCATCTATCTCTATTATGTAAAATAATAATAACAATAAATTATATAGAATAAAGTCTTTAATAGAAAAATAAAGAAAAGTTGTAAATCATTATTAAACATAACTTACAATTATTTTTGGGTAGTTTGGCGAGAAGGGTGCCAGACGTCGGAAGTGTGTTTTGATAAAACTTTTACAATAGAAAGTTTAGCGCCTAAGAAGGTCGCTAAAGACGTACACTAGAATCCACAATGATGTTACCTGCGTCCTACAAATAAATATTCTTGTATTCTTGTAAATAAATGAGATATTTATCTAAACATAATATTATTAGTAATAATCACTTTCAACATGATGACGCCAGACAGCTCATAGTTTCTCTTCAATTATGTGAATAAAGGTCTGTGGTATTAAATGTCATCAATTACTCCCCGTTATCCGGGAGTCAGCTGAAAATCAGCATGACTTTATGATGAGCTGGGCCTTTTCGGCAAAAATATAAATAAATTTAATAGCTATTGTTAAGTTGCAAGTTTCATTCTGTTGAATTCTACTGAATATTTTTTTTTATTTCATTTCATTTATCCAGTGTCCCATGTCTGGACCGCATGTGTCCTTTCAAACTGCACTTCTGAACAAACGCCTGCCCACAAAGCTCACACTTATGTCTTCTATCGTTCATATGAATCTTCATATGCTCGACTAAAGTCGTCTTCCTTACAAATCTCTTTGAGCAAATGTCGCACTGAAACTCCTTTTCTCCCGTATGTATCAACAAGTGGTTTTTGAGTAACGGTTGAGAGTAGAAGCTCTTACTACACACGGGACACTGGTGCGGTCGCATCATCAGATGAAAGTTGTTAGTGTGGTGCAGCAACCCGTAACTTGTTGCAAATACTTTGTCACACGATTGACATTTGAATTCCAACGATCCTACGCCATGGACGCGTACTAAATGGATTTTCTTTTGGCGATAATCTCTGAAGCGTGCGTTGCAAATTCTGCATACGCTCTTCCGTATTCCAGTTGTATGAACATATTCCTCGTGATATTTCTTAGCTCGCAGATGATTAAATGTTTTGGAACAGTAAGAGCATTTAACAGATCCTATTTCATGAGTTTTGATGTGCAATGCGAGAGCATTCCGCGCAACAAACCCAGCGGAGCACACCTTACAAATGAAGTTGCTAAAGTGTGAATGCATGTGATATTGTAGACTTTTGAACGTATGGAAGATTTGAGAGCAAACACAACACCGCAACTCATCGCCGTTGAACTTGAAAGGCAATATGTACTTCACGATTTCCGGTTTTATATCTTTATAGTGATCACTGTTAAGGTGCTCTACAAGTTCAGCAATGGTAGATGTTTCCTGCTCGCATAAGTTGCAACGCAGATCGCTGATGTCCAATTTTGCGAAAATCTTTGATTTTATTTGATATTTTCTGAAGTGGCAGATGTCTTTGGCATGCATTTGAATGTTGTGCTGTTTAAGATCGGACGGTAGAAAGAAGTTCTCAGTGCAGAAATCACATTTAAAGCTTGTTCCTTGGTGTCCACCAATCACGGTTGCGTTAGAGTTTGATAGAATGTCTCGTATACCCGATTGCCAATGGTAAACCAAAATATGTTCGTTCTTCCTATTTTTATTGTCTCTCAGTTTTATAGTATCGACTTTCTTATTTATCACCGATGCGTTAGAGTTTGTCTGAATATCTCGTTTACCCAATGGACAATGGCAAGCCAAAATATTTTCACTCTTCCTATTTTTACCGTCTTCCGGTTTTACCGTATCGACCTTCTCATGTGTTACCGTTTCAGTCGGACTATGTGAAAATTTGTGTTTCATAAGAGAAGTTCTCGTTACGAAACCTTTCGAACACAATTCACAAGTGTAGTTTGAATAGTGTGAATTCATATGCGTTTGAAGCATTTTGAATGTGTGAAATATTTTCGTACAGAAAATACATCGCAGCTCATCATTGATAAACTTGAACGGAAGTATAAACTTTTTGATGTCAACCAAAACTTTCTTTTTATGTTTATCATTTAGGTGTTGTATAAGTTGATCTATAGTAGCGATTTCTTGCTGGCATATATTACAAGTCAGTTTAGTTATATCTAATTTTACCATTAGTTTTGCCTTACTGTCCACTTTATTACCAATTCTGTTGATATCTTTTATATGGACGTCTAAATTGTGTTGTTTGAGCTCAGCGGGATCTGCGTATTGGTTAGCACAGAAACAACATTTATAACCTTTTCCATTATGGTGGCTAATAGCAGTCGCGTTAGAATTAGCTAATATAACTTTAACAGCCAATCGATATTGCCTTATTGAAAATTCTTCAGTGCTTATAACCTCGTCTTTCTGTTTTTCGTTAGAATCTTGCACTGTGGATTCAAGTATGACGTCTTTTTTTATGTTACTTGTTTTGACAACACTCAGATTTTTAAGTTTGTTTAGTTTCTGTGTTGCAATATTTAAGTCTTCGTTTAAACTCATCACGGACTCAATCTTGATATTTGCAATCTCTGCTGCTCGTTGCTTGCTTGCCGTTTGTTCCCGCGATGCACCTACAAAGAGAACGACACGTATTATTGTATTTCCCACGCTGTTCGATCCGTATGAAGCAAACAAAAAAATACGTTGGCAGAATTATTCAAATTTTGTATTATTTATCTATTTGCCATTGTTATTTATTTCTTAAGTAGACAATTTTATATTTCTGTTTTTATTTAATTAATTTTTCCTTAGACATATTTATTTTATGTTATACAATCATTTGTAATTATGAATTTATTAAATACTAAATGAAGTTAACTATTGAGAAATAAATGTTAAATATCTCTTATTCAAATAGAGGCTCCAGTGAGGCGCATTGACGCGTACTATAATACTTATACGTAATCAGTACTTTTTTAGGGGCCGTGCCCAAAGGGTCTAAACGGGACTCTATTACTGAGAATTGGTTGTATATCATCAGACTGTATGTCATAAACCGTGATAGTTAGATAGTTTATTTAGTTGCAGATGATGTATTGCCACTATAGGTAACAACAAATACTGAAAACTAAAATAAAATATGTATGGGCTTCTATGCACAGAACGGGCTTTTTTGCTCGTTTTTATTTATTTTGGAACGGGTCCTGTATTTCATGAACCGTGACAATTTTCGTAGATTACTTATATGTTTCCAGTGTCGCTATAGCATCAAATAGGTACTAAAAACTAGTATAAAATAAGTAACTTAGGGGGCTCCCACACAAAAAACTGAATATTATCTCTATGGAAAATAGTACAGAACTCGCTCTTCTGGTTTTCTGTTGTATAGGTTGCATGTCAGATTTATTGGGGAAAATATGGAAGGATCAAATGGAAGAAACTCTCCGTTATGGCTACTTTTTACAAATTATTATATTACACTTATTGCACGTTAAAAGAGTAAAGTCACATGAGAGCAGATACCAATTTTTTTCTAAGCCTTCAAATAGTTTTCCATCATTTAATATATTCGTACACGAGTATTTACTTGGTATTAACTTAAGGCACTGTGTTGGGCTCGATACTACCTACACAAGATCTAAAAAACAATACAACTAAATAAGTACTCAAAAAATTATAATTTCAAAATTCAAAGCATTTATTTCTAAGTAGGAATTGACAAGAATATCTTTTAGAAAGTCACATTCAGCATATACATAAAAAATACTGTAAATGTAAATAAATGTTAAAAACATTACATGGCCAAGTTTGTCCCTATGTCACATTCATGTTTAAATATACTATTATCAGTACACACACCAATCATAATTTAGCAAAAAGGAAACCTAATTAAAAGTGGATAAACTCTTCATGGCCTGACAGCCTGTATCTTGAGCTATGTGACTTTAACGCATTTTATTAGAAAGAGAGATTAATTTAAACGAACACATTCGAATTTTATTCGTTCACGCCGTGTTTTGTCCGCATGTGTTGTTTCATGGTAGTCTTTCTTGCGTAAGTCTTTGAACACACTGTGCACTTAAATTCTCGCGAGCCCGTATGTTTCGGCATATGCTTCTTCAAATCGTTAGAAGTGTAGAAGCCCATGTCGCATTCCATGCATCTGTGCGGACGCATCATCAAGTGGTTCTTTTTTATGTGACCTTGTAGATGCGCTTTGCAATGATACGTCTTATTGCACTCCTCACATCTATAATCCGCCTTGATGCCATGGACGTCTGCTATATGCTTTTCCTTAGCGTAGTACTCTTTGAACCGTTCATTGCATATTCTACAGACGTTTTTAGGAGCCTTTTCGTCGTGTACTTTCGCTTCGTGATTCTTCTTCTTTTGCGGTGTATCGAAAACTTTTGGACAACGCGAGCACTGAAACGACCCAGTTCCGTGGGACGTCAAATGCAGCAAAAGTGAACTTTTCGTCACAAAACCGGCAGAGCAAACTTCGCAAATATAATTGCTATAATGCGAATGCATGTGTTCATGTAAGGCTTTGAATGTGTAAAATAATTCCATACAATCCGAGCATCGCAACTCGTTGCCGTGAAACTTGAAAGGGAAAATTACCTTCTTTACATCTACGTGTATTTTTTTGTTGTGATCGCTATTTAAATGATCGATCACCTCTTCAATGTTGCTAATGCTCTGGTTGCAAATATTACACTGTAAATCTGTAATGTCAAGTTTAACGAAAAACTTAGAGTGTTCTTTCCCTTTGAGGAATGTTTTAATGTTTTTGCTGTGAAGCTGGAGATTGTGTTGCTTCAGATCATTTGGTTTTAAGAAGTATTGCCCACAAAAACTGCAGCCGTAGCCTTTATCACTGTGACCGTGCAATACTGTTGCATTTGAACTTGACAATATCTCTCGAACAGCTGTTCTGAGCTTATACAAATCGTAAAAGCATTTAGCCATGTCTATGTTGCTTTTCTTTCCTCTATTTTCTGGTGGAAGTTCGCAGTATTCACTTTTTATTGTCGTGTCTTCAATATCATTTTGCAAAGTCCGCCTTTTTCTTGTAAGTTTTCCTCGTCCACCTACAAAGAAAAGGGCACCAATGTTATATTATTTAAGGTTAGACTCATTTAATTGATTTTTTTAATCCAGATTTTTTCTTTATTAACACATTTTAATAGGAATTATTGATTGTCAGCATATCGGTGTAGCTCATGCTGAAGATTTAATTTAAATTTAAAATAATTAACATATAAATAAAACTAAAGTTCATGTCAATAACATTATTTATTAGTATTTACATTAAACAGTAACTGTATGTATTTATAATTACCTTAGTAATAATATTTTGTAAAGGAATGTTTTTGTACTTAAGCATTTTATTAAAATAAATTAGAAGCTTCGCATTGCGACCTAGCTGTGTTTTTTAAGCATGTGCCTTTTCAAATTGCATTTGGTAACAAATAAATGCCCGCAATGTTCACACTTGAAACGCATATCATCAGAGTGAATTCTTTTGTGACATTTCAGAGACTGTTTCCGACAAAACGTTTTAGGACAGACATCGCAACGAAAATGGCTTTGAGGAGAATGTTTCACCATGTGCTGGCTCAACTCGAAGGCAGTAAAGAAATCCATACCACAATCTTTACATTTATGTGGCCTTAACATCAAATGATACCTCTTTGTGTGGTACCGCAAAGTGTTCTTATAGGAAAACGACTTGTCACAGGCATTGCATTTGTAACTCGTGGAGGCTACACCGTGCACTTGTTCTAAATGTTTTTGCTTTTTGCGAAAGTCTTTGAATCGTTCGTTGCAGAACTTGCAAACGCATTTCGGAGCAGCGTTTTCGTGCATTTTCGATTCGTGCATCCTAGCTTTTTGTTGAGAGTCAAAGATTTTTAAGCAGTAAGTACATTTGAAGGATCCTGCTTCGTGCGATGCTCTATGCAGTACAAGAGAGTTTCTAGTTACAAATCCAGATGAGCAAACGTCACAGATGAAATTGCTATAGTGGGAATGCATGTGTTCTTGAAGAATTTTAAATGTGTGAAACGTTTGCCAGCACTCACAGCAACATAGCTCTTTACTATCGAATTTAAATGGTAAAATCAGTCTTTTGATATCAGTTAATATATTTAAACTATGTTGTTCATTTAGATGCGTAATAAGATGTTCGATTGAAGTGAAATTACTCTCACAGATGTTGCATTTTAAGTTAGTAATATCCATTTTAACGAAGAATTTAGATTGTTCCTTGACTCCTTTGAATTTGACGATGTCAGTGGTATGCTTATCAGAATTGTGTGTTTTAAGCTCAGCAGGGTCTTGGAACTGCTCGCGACAGAAGCAGCAGCCATAGCCTTTATCACTGTGATTCCTTATCGCCGTGGCGTTGGAGCTGGCCAATAAACTCCTCACGGCCACTCGCCAACATTGTAATTCTAAATTTGCATTCACGTTGGGTTTCTTTATTACACTGTTTGTGAAGTCTTCCTCACTTGTTTCCTCTTTGACACTTACTTCCTCAAACTTAACTTTCGTTTTAGATGTCTTTTCGGTGACGCGTCGTTTACCTATAAAGAAAAACTTTGCGTTATCCATTATTCATCCATTTTGTGCTGTTTGTCTACTCTTTCAAGTTCCGAATTTCTTAGAATTTCTATATTTTTGACAGATACATAAAATTATTTTGATGATACAATTTTTATTGCTTTAGGAATTGTCTAACTTACGAGTCACAACTTTCATCTAAATAGAGTGTATGGTTTTCATTGTAGGTACCTATGTGTGATAATATGTGTGTTTCTGTTCCACTGTGAAGTGAGGTGAGACTTTTTCTCTTACAGAATCAAATCCTGTTGCAGATCAGAATATTTCTTCATGGTCGAGCCTTTTACTTGTGCAAAGCCCCGAGCATCTAAGAGTGCTTTATACCTTGTTGCTTCACCGTTAATTATTTACAACAAATGCTTTTGATTCCATCTTTCAAACTTATTTTTCATCATATATATGTTTACGGTGGTCTTAGAAAAATTGTGCAGTTTATAATGGGCTAAATAAACAATTTTGTTTTGCAAGTTTGGGCAACGCGCAAGCACACTATTTGATTTTTCATACACAACTATTAACGGCTTCCATTTTTTCCAAGATAACTCACTTTTGCCGATATTTTATAAATCGTGATATAAAATTTGTTACTTCCATGGGCTGAGTAAACTCACGTAACGTTTTATATATTCTCTGTATTAATAAACTTGTTTTATAAAGAATCAAATTAAACAACGATTAACTTTGAACTTTATTTATTTTCAGAAAATCACATCACAAATACAACAAGTAATAGCTAGCTTTACGTTAATATTATACAGAACTGTACCTACTTGAAAACACATCGCTTACTTTCCAAAGGAATTTGAAATTAAGTAGGTACTTAATAAGAAGTTACTAACTACAAGACAATTTTTACACTTAATTAATCTATATTACATTTTAATTAACTATAAATTATAACTATACATTTTTTTAAACTTTGTTAGAATACAATTTTATAAAACTAGCAATATCCTGCCCGCGGTTGAAAATATTACTTAAAATATTAAGTGGTATTATGAAATTCCACACTCCAAACAAATTTCACCAATCATTTCTGCACGTACAGTACGGCCATCCCAATAAGTCATATTTGCCAGCTGTCAGATTCATGAATGGCAGAGGGTCCATTTTCCTTTGTTGACATTATTTTTAGTACGGCTTATTGAGATGGCTTTACTTCAAAAAGGAATGTATATAGGGTACGGAATGTGATAAAGATAAAATATAACTTGTTAATACGTCGGCAACTTAATTTTGTGTAACGAAAAGTGTTTTTTTTGCTTATAAGCGTCTTAATCGAAAATAAACGGGGTTTAATAGTTTTTCACACACGAACAAGCCCTCTACGACCCAGTCCGTCACACTTGTCTAGGGCCAAAACTTAATCTAAGCTTAAACATACCTTGTGAGCTACATTATAAAAAAACCTAATCAGAAACAGGATCATTAAGATGAAGAGACATGGACGACCTTTTCAATATCAACATAGTAATCATAATTCGATATCGAACATCATCCCTCGGTAACAAATTTTTAAAAGAGATTTTGATAAGAGTTAAGTTTTTGTTTGACAGTTTTCCGTTAATATCTTAACTTCTCTGCTTGCCTTAAAGAAAATTGCCTAAATTACAAAAACTCACAGTGTTTCTTAAACATGTGCCGTTTTAAATTACTTTTCGTAATAAATGTGTGGTTGCAGTGGTCACATCTGAAGCGCAAATCTTCAGAATGAGTACGTTTGTGTCGGCTCAGAGCTGCTCTATAGTAAAATGTCTGAGGGCAGATTTTACATCGGTATTTCCGCTCCATAGTATGCTTTGACATGTGCTCGTTCAACTCTGACGAAGAGAAGAATCCCATGCCACATGCTGTGCATTTATGCGGCCTGAGCATCAAGTGAAATCTCTTAGTGTGAGTAAGCAATAAGTGCTTCCCGGCAAACCATTTGTCACATGCAGGACATTTGATACTTATTGGCGCTACGCCGTGCACCTTTTGTAAATGTTTCTGTTTTTCATTGTACGTTTTGAAGCGTTCATTGCAAAATCTGCACACGGATTTTGGGGCACACTTTTTATGGATGGCAGATTCGTGCTGTTTCGCTTTATTTTGGGAGTCGAAGACTTTTGAGCAATAACTACATTTGACAGATGCGGTCTCGTGTGTAGCTCTGTGCACTAGGAGTGTTTTCAGAGTAACGAAACCGGCAGAGCAAATGTCACAGATAAAATTGCTGTAATGAGAATGCATGTGTGCTTGTAATTTATGAAATGCATGGAATGTCTCTAAGCATTCGCAGCATCGAAGCGCGTTACTGTCGAATTTGAATGGCAAAATTCGTTTCTTAATATCCGGTAATACATTTCTACTATGCATTTCGTTCAGGTGCGTTATAATTTGTTCGATTGAGTTGTAACTTTGTTTACATAATTTACATTTCAAGTTTGTTATGTCCATTTTTACGAAGAATTTAGATTGTTCTTTAACGCCTTTGAATTTAGCAATTTCGGCAGCAGTATGTGTATCAGAACTGTGTTTCTTCAGTTCAGCAGGGGCTTGGAACTGTTCGCGGCAGAAGGAGCATCCATAGCCTTTATCGTTGTGGTTCCTTATCGTGGTGGCGTTGGTACTGGCTAGCAAACTCCTTACAGCCACACGCCAGCTCTGCAATTCTAAATTTCTATCGGGTACCTTTTTTTTTCTTTTTACCACTACTGGTGCATCAACGTCACCCCTGATTTCAGTTTTGACAGTTACTTCCTCAAACTCAATCTTAGTTTCAGTTGTCTTTTCAGTGAATGCTCGTTCTTTACCTGCACGAAGAAAAAAATGCATTATTCAGTTGCATTTCCATTTCTACAATATCTTTTATTGTTTGATTAACAAGTGATAGTTTCTGTTTAGTTGTTTGGTTTTTTGGGCCTCAGGAGACCGCTGATCATTTAGCGAATTGGACATTATGCGCCTAAAGTCGTGTAACCAATCTTTAAACTTTCCTCGCAATGAGTTGCACAATTTTACATCAACTCACTGTGTTTCTTACACATGTGCCGTTTTAAATTAGTTTTTGTGACAAACATATGACCGCAGTGCTCACATTTAAAGCGTAAATCGTCATTATGCACTCTCTTGTGCCGGTTTAGAGCTGCTCTATGGCAAAACGACTTGGGACATATCTGACAATGGTACTTCCTCTGTAAAGTATGCTTTACCATGTGTTGATTCATCTCTGAGGAAGAGAAGAAGCCCATACCACATTCTATACACTTATGCGGCCTCAGCATCAAATGGAACCGCTTCGTATGCGCATGCAATAGGTGTTTTCTGGCAAACAACTTGTCACATGCAAGACATTTGAAGCTCATAGGGGCTACGCCATGTACTTCCTCCAAATGTTTCTGTTTAGCGGTGTACCTTTTGAAACGTTCATTGCAAAATCTGCATACAGATCTAGGAACGGTCTCTTTATGGACGTACGATTCGTGCTGTTTGGCTTTATGTTGGGAGTCGAAGACTTTTGAGCAAAAATTGCATTTGACGGAGCCTGTCTCGTGGGAAGCTCTATGGACTAGAAGCGATTTCTTAGTAACAAAACCAGCAGAGCAAACATCACAAATATAATTGCTGTAATGAGAGTGCATGTGAGATTGCAGATTCTGGAATGTGTGGAACGTCTGTGAGCATTCACAGCATCGCAACTCGTTACAATCGAATTTGAATGGTAAAATTAGTGTTTTAACTTCAGGCAGTATATTTTTACTATGAATTTCGTTTAGATGCGTTAAAATTTCATCGATTGAGTTAAAGCTTTGTTCACAGAAATTGCATTTTAAGTTTGTTATATCCATTTTGACAAAGAATTTTGATTGTTCCTTGACACCTTTGAATTTAGCGATGTCAGCCGTGTGTTTATCATAATGTGTTTTTAATTCAGCAGGGTCTGGGAACTGTTCGCGGCAAAAGCAACACCCATAGCCTTTATCAGTGTGGTTCCGTATCACCGTGGCGTTGGAGCTGGCCAGCACGCTCCTCACGGCCACTCGCCAACTCTGCAATTCTAAATTTGCGTTGGGTATCTTTTTTTCTCTGTTTACCGGTACACATGCGTTTACATCATCTTTAGTCTCAAATTTGACATTTACTACCTCAAACTTAACCTCTCTTTCAGATGCGTTTTCACCGTGTTCTCGTCGTTTACCTACAAAGAAAAAAAATGTGTTATCCAAATTACTTTTAGCCATGTATAATTCCGTCGAATCGTGTTATTCATTCGTATTGGGTAACACTAAAGTACTGTATTTCGTTCAGACTTATTCAAATTTGGTTTTAAATTTTTTTATGATTACGAACTGTTATTTGCTCATATATTAAAAGTAAGTTAACGGTTTACATATTGGACAGTTACATTGTGGCATAATTGTAAGGTAATGGATCCCGTAACTTTAATTGTAATGGCTAAGTGTCAGTTTCTAAAGATAAGATTTAACGACCTATTTTTTATTTTACATTACAAATTTGCTCTAGCTAAACATGACCTGCATATTTTAACCTATGTCTTGCTCCATTATTTTCTTTAGAAAAATTCTGCTCTCGAAACTGAATGTATCGGTGAAATAACCGCCAATCGGATCATCTATGGGCAACGTCTTCTTAGTCGTAGTTGGACTAATAACATAATCTTCAGTGTTTCTTACGCATGTGGCGAACCATGTTTGCTTGCGTAGCAAACTTACAACTGCAATGTTCACAACTAAAACGTGCGTTGGTATGTATCTGTTTATGGCGGTCCAAAGCCACCTTGAAACGAAATGTCTTGGGACAAAGTTCACAACAAAACTTTCTTTCGGTGGAATGCATCGCCATGTGTCTGGCCAGGTGTGACGCAGTAAAACATTCCCTGTCACACTGTGTACACTTATGCGGTCTCAACATCAGGTGGTACTTTTTAGTATGATACACTAATAGATCTTTCCTTGGAAATATTTTATCGCATGCAAGACATTTGACACTATTTGGAACTATGCCGTGCACTTCTTTCAAATGTTTTTGCTTTGCAGTATACGTTTTGAAGCGTTCTCCGCAAAATCTGCAGACTGATCTTCGTACAACATTTGTGTGTATAGACGCTTCGTGTTTCTTTGCCTTTCTTTGCGAGTCGAAGATTTTTGAACAGTAAGTACATTTTGCAGGTCCGGTGTCATGCGTTGTTCTATGATTCTTAAGCGATTTTAGTGTAATAAAACCGGAAGAACAAATGTCACAGATGTAGTTTCTATAATGTGAATGCATGTGTGCTTGTAACAGCGGAAATGAGTAGCAGGGATGTAAGCATTCACAGCAGCGAAATTCGTTATTATCGAATTTGAATGGTATTATCAATCTTATAATATCAGGCAGTATATCTTTATTATGAGTTTCGTTTAGGTGTACAATTATTTGCTCTACTGTAGCAAACTTGCTATCACAAAGATTGCATTTTAAATTGGTTATGTCCATTTTGACGAAGAATTTTGCCTGTTCTTTGTCGCCTTTGAATTTGGAAATGTCATATTTATGGTTGTCTGCACAGTGCTTTTTCAGTTCAGCAGGCTCTGGGAACTGCTCGCGGCAGAAGCAGCACCCGTAACCTTTATCAGTGTGGTTTCGAATTGCCGTGGCGTTGCAGCTCGCCAGCAAAATCCTGACAGCCAGTCGCCAACTCTGTAATTCTAAATTTTTTTTCTTGTTCTCTCTTTTTTCTCTTACTGCTGGTAATTTCACGTTTTCTTTGATTTCAGTTTTGATAGTTACTTCCTCAAACTTAACCTGCGTTTCAAACTCCTTTTTGATGAATTCTCCTTGGTTACCTGTATGAAGAAAAAAATAATCTGTTATCGAAGTTATTTTTTGGTTGCTTTTAAAAGATTTGCAGTTTTCATACATTTCGTTATCATATATACATCTCCAATACCAATAAGGAAAGGCTCATCTTTGCTGTGTGATAAACTGACAACGGCTTTGAATAGCATCACCCCATTTCTTTCAAGTAAGTGTCGTAAGAGGTGACTAAGGGGCTTGAGGATTACAATGAGTATTGCATTTTTAGGTGTGTTTTGCTGACAACCTGTTACTGTGGATAGATTACATAATTTTCCATATGACCCTGAAATGTTTGGCAAACGTGGTGTAAATGATAGTTTTTTAATGCCGTTTTCGATTAGCCTATCGCGCAAGGAATATAGGCATTATATGTATACCTATGTATGTAATGACATGTCTTGTAGCCGATTGTATTGTCTACAACTTTCATTATTGTTTTGGTACCAATTTTAATAGGACAAACAGATGATAAGGTAATTCCAACTATCCGTTTTATGTTTGTTATGAAGGAAACAATAGTACTCTTTGAAAAATTTATTTAAAATTTTGAAACAACAAATGCACAGTTGCATAATGCATAGTATCTTATTGAAATTATAATAGAAGCATAGGTAGGTACTTGACTTCTTCTAGTAGGAAGAAAATATTTTACAGGAGTTTAAAATTTTGATCGGCTTATTTACGTATTTCTGCCTAGCTAACAGGCGTGCCACGATAAAATTTTGTCACCGCATTATATCACGCGTTGCTAACTTCACTGCAAAGCATTCCGACGGTTGATTCATTGTGAAGTTGGGCGCACAAGAGTCGACTTATTTTGTCTTGGCACGCAAATTAGACGGGCTGAACTTTATATAAAACATTATGTCTAGGTTTGTTCTAAAGTTTGTCTTCCTTCAAACTGTTCTGTTCTGGGTTTACTAGTTTAAGTAACCCAAATCGTTTATACTCTTTCGCCATGTTTAGAACGCATGTGTCCTTTCCAGCAGACTTTTTGCGCAAAAGTTTGTTCACAATGATCACATTTAAACCGTCTTTCATTCAAATGTATCGGCATGTGTTGCCTCAGTGTTTTCTGCCGACTGAATGCTTTGTGACAGATGTCACACTTATAAATCCGAAGTCCAGTATGTGTAGGCATATGCGTTTTCAGTTCACCGGTACTGAAAAACTTCATGTCGCATTCGGGGCACGCATGCCGACGTTCCATCAAATGATGTCTTCTAATGTGTAAGGTTAAGGATCTAGTTGTCTTAAATCTAGTGTTTGGGCAAGTTTCGCAGCTATACTTCCTTTCTGAACTATGTTTCACCATGTGATCTTTCAGTTCGGGTAAAGAATAAAATTCCTTATCGCATTCCGTGCATTTATGCTGTTTCAACATCATGTGGAACCTCTCTGTATGGGCAATCAAAGTAGCCTTTCTAGAAAAGCATTTGTCGCACGCAAGGCATTTAAATTTTTCCGGATCTACAACGACGCCAACGCCAACGAAAACGCCATGAACTTCCTTCAAATGCTTTTTCTTTAAAGCATACGTTTTAAAGCGTTCATTACACAACCTGCACATACATGTCAGGTATCGTTTATCCTGTTTGTGAACTTTTAATTCATGCTGTCTCGCTTTTTTATGCGAGATAAATACTTTTGAACAACAATTACATTTTACATATGCAACATCGTGTAAAGATCCTTTATGATTTTGAAGTGACTTTGGTGTCATAAACCCAGCAGAGCAAACGTCACATATGTAATTGCTGTAATGCGAATGCATATGGTTTTGCAGCGCTTGAAATGCGTTAAAAACCTTTGAGCATTCACAGCATCGTAGCTGGTTATCGTCGAATTTGAATGGCATTATCAGTTTTTTGATATCAGGCAAAATATTTTTTCTATGACTTTCGTTTAGATGCGTGATGATTTGTTCGGTAGTGGTGAATTTTCCCTCGCAGAGGTTGCATTTTAGGTTGGTAATGTCCATTTTAACAAAAAATCGTGCCTGAACTTTGTCCCCTATGAATGTTTGTGTTTCATGTATGTCGTGGCTGTGCTTTTTTAGTTCAGCAGGGTCTCTTAACTGCTCGGGACAGAAGCCGCAGCCATAGCCTTTATCGCTGTAGTTGCGTATCACCGTGGCGTTCGAGCTGGCTAGCAAACTCCTCACGGCTATTCGCCAACTCAGCAATTCTAAATTAGTTTTCTGATTCACACTTTTCACCTCCACTGGTCCATCAACTTCGTCTTCGATTTCCGTTTTAACAGTTACTTCTTCAAACTTTACCTTTGTTTCAGTTGCTATTTCACTGAATTCTGGTCGTTTACCTGCATGAAGAAAAAAACTTGTTATCCATTTGCTTCTTCTTTTTTCTGGCTGGTTTTTAAGTAGCTTCGCAACGTCATAGATTTTTTTAAATGATTCAGTCGGCTGTATTTAGTGAATACAATAAAATATATCAATATATATTTTTTTTAAATGGTGAGCTAAAATATTAATTACTATCTATGGCAACGCCTGTATTGTGACGTGAGCAATTGAGCAACCAAACACATAGCAAGAACCCATTTTGCACGTAAGATAATGAATAACATCTTATTTGTGATTCCTATCAATAATGAATAACATATTATTTGTGATTCCTATCACAAATAAGATGTTATTCATTATCTTAGGTATCATGTAAGAAAAGCTGTTATTGTCTGTTGACATTTGAAGTAGCGGTTCGGCTTATATAAATATCTTTTTTCTGTTTGTTGATATAAATACTGTAAGCAGATGAGCGCTGAAGGTAACGAAATAAGATATAAATAATAATAATAATAATAATAATAAAGCTTTTTATTTCCACAACTGAATTGCATGCAATACAAAGTAAATAAAATTTGCAGTTTAATCATTATAAATATAAAGTATTGTTTCAGTTCATATTAATCCTTTCTCTTTTTTTTCCTTTTTCAATTAGTGGATCCCTTCGGGTAAAAGCCTCCTCCATACTTTTCCATTTTTCCCTATCTTGCGCAAGGTTCATCCAGTCTCGTCCAGCCACCTCAGTAATGTCGTCAGCCCATCGTTTTGTGGGTCTGCCAACTTTTCTTTTCCCTAATGGGCCCTTCCATTTTGTAGTCTTAAAAGTCCACTTTTTGTTGTTGTCTCTGCATACATGTCCTGCCCATCTCCACTTTAGACTTTGTGCATGCGTCAGAGCATCTGTGAGGGAAGTTTTTTCTCTGATGGTATTGCTATTTACTTTGTCGATTCTTCTCAGTTTCAACATGCTCCTCTCCATTGCTCGCTGCGTTGTGGTTATTTTGTTTTTTATATTGTTATTGTAAGTCCATGTTTGGCAGGCATAGGTCAGACTGGGTAAGATACAAGTCTCTATTACTGTCTTCTTTAGGTTCATGCTGTATTTGCCCTTTAAAATTTCTTTATTCATCCAGTACTTTTTCCATGCAGTGTTAACTCGTCTTTCGACCTCTCCATTATTGTTTTCTTGGTTAAAAGATATTTGTTTGCCCAAGTAGACATAGTTATCCACATACTCGATGATGTTGTCGTCTACTTTGATGGGTACTTGGTGGTAGTTTGTCATTATCTTAGTTTTGCTGAAGTTCATTTGAAGACCGACTTTTCTACTTGTTTCGCTCAGGGCTGTTATCATTTCTTTAAGTTCTGACGCTGATTTGGCGAACACTACTATATCGTCGGCGAATCTTAGATGGCTTAGAAATTTATCTTCTATCCAAATGCCTTTATTTTTCCAGTTCATTGTTTGGAAGATGTTTTCCAGTACTGCGATAAACAATTTTGGTGATAGTGGGTCGCCCTGTCTGACGCCCCTCTGTATTGGTATTTCTTCGCCTTTGTTTTCCAGACTAATTCTGCTAGATGCATTTGAGTATATATTTTTAATTATTTCCGTATATTTGCAGTTGATGTCGCATGATTTTAGAGCTTCCCATATTGAGCTGTGGTAGATGCTATCGAAGGCCTTGAAATAGTCGATGAAGCCGATATATAATCGTTGGTTGTACTCTTTGAATTTTTCCAGTATTTGTTCCAGAGTGTGGATGTGATCAGTAGTAGAAAATCCTGAGCGAAAACCTGCCTGTTCTACTGGTTGCTTGATGTCTATATTATTCGTAATTCGTTTCAGCAGGATGCTCGAGAAGAGTTTGTAGATGCTGGGAAGCAGACTAATCGGTCTGTAGTTTCCTAAGTCCAGTGGATCACCCTTTTTGTATAGTAGAATAATGTGTGAGTTGCACCATTGATGTGGAACTTTTCCCTGTTCCAGTATCATGTTAAAGAGAGTTGTGAGAAAAGTTATCAGTAAACATATTCCTGTTTTTAGTGCTTCGTTACTGATATTGTCTGGGCCTGGGCTTTTTTCTGGTTTTAGTTTTTTGACGTTTTCAAGTATTTCCTTTCCAGTGATTTCTTTGATTTCTTCTATCCTCTCAGCGTTTATCTCTACTGCATGATGTTTATCTTCGGGTGGTCTTTGATATAGTTGTTTGTAGTAGTTTGTGGCACATTGCAAGACTTCCTGTCTTGTTGTTGTTTTTTCTAATTTTTTTATCCAATTTTTGTGGGTATTAAGTTGTTTATTGGCTCTTTTTATGCTCCTAAAGTTGATAAGGTTTGACTCAATAACTTTTTTTCTGTAGTTTTGATAATCGTCTCTGATGGCTTTGTTTGTTTTCTTGTAACATTCTTTTATTTCTTCTTTTGTTTTGTTTTTTCTTGTAGTTAGTTCAGATCTTTTTTTAATTAAATCCATCGTAGTTTTTGTAAATATTTTGTGTTCTTTGTCGTTGTTTTGTTTATTAATTTTTAGGCTTGAGATGATTATTTTTTCTAAAACATTGTAATACATTTGCATATCCTGTTCGTTGTTTAAATTTGAATTGTTTTTCGTTAGATTTTTTTCTAGGTTATGTAGGTATTCTTTGATCTCTTTGTCGGTTTTAAAGGTTTTTGGTGAAGGCTTAAAGTTGCTTCTACTCATTTTTGGTGCATCTAATAGTAGAGAGGTTCTTACAAGTCTATGGTCTGATTCAAACTTAATTTTGTTTAGTACTTCAATGTTGGTTATGTATTTAGGTTTGTTTATGAGTATATAGTCTATTTCGTTTAAAGTCTCTCCATTTGGTGACTTCCACGTCCATTTCCTCGATTTCTTTTTCTTAAAATAGGTATTCATTATAGAGAGCTTAGATTCCATCGCATATTGGATAAGTCTTTTTCCTCTTTCGTTTCTAGATCCATATCCGTATTGTCCTATTATGGGGTGTTCATTTGGCTTTGGTTGGCCAACTTTTGCGTTGAAATCTCCCATGACTATAACCAAGTTACTATTACTAGCTAGTTGGTGAGCCTTTATCAGGTCGTTATAGAAATTGTCTACATCTTCTTCCTTGGAATCACATGTAGGAGCATAGACTTGAATTAGTGATAGCGCCATCTTGTCGAACTCAAGTTGGAGCAAAGCCACTCTCTCAGATATTCCATTGAAGTTAACTATGTTGTTCTTGAGTTTCTTCTTTATAAGAAAGCCCACGCCATACAATCCTTTGGTTTGTCCTTTGTAGCAGAATATATAGTTTTCGTGTTCTTCTATATTGTCTCCAAGTCTTCGTATTTCTGCCAGTCCTAAGATCTGAGAATCTATAGATTCTAGTGCATGAGTTAATTCCAGTAGTCGTTGAGGTGAAGCAAGAGTTTTCACATTATATGTGCAGATCTTTAATTGTGTTGTCAATTTTGGTTTGTTTGTGGTGGTTACATATGTTGATGGAGGGTTATGGTCTACTTCCACGTGGTGACCAGCTGGATTTGGGAATGAATGTTTGAATTTGTTCTTAATTTTATCATTTATTTTGTTATTTAGGTTGATTATGTTGTTTTTTATGTTGGTTATGTTGTTGTTTTTGTTTTTTGGAGGGTAGTGGTCATCTTCCCCCACGGTGACCGGCCGGCTTGGGGTGCTTGGTTTTGGGGTTGATTCATTTATTTTTGCGTTGTGTTTGTTCCGGAGGCTTTGTTTTAGTTGTTATTCTGATGTTTGTGATGATGAGGCCCTAGAGGCTATAAAGTCGCTAATCTTGTTGATTTTAGATGGCTTCTTATTTTCCAGCATTTGGTTTCTGGGTTCTGGTGGAGATTTTGTAGGGGATCTCTTTCTCTTTTCTTTTGTTGCCTCCTTCACTATTAAGCGGTCATAGCTTATATATGCTGTATTTCCTTTACCCAGTTCTTCTTTTAGTTTTATTGCAAGTTCTCTTCTTTTTGCTAGTACTTCTTTGGGAAGATCATCCGTGGCATATATTCCATCTGGGAACAGTTTGTTGTTTCTGAGAATTTCCATTTTTCGCCAGTTGGTGGTCACCGACACAAGTATTGGTCTATTTTTTTTTTCTGTTTTCTTGCCCAGCCTATAGAATTTCTTCACTTCCCACTTATCCCAATTTTCTGTGTTTGTCTTCTTACTTATTATATTGAGGGTGTCTAGTGATAATTTTAGAAGTTCCATCTTGTTGTTTTCAGTCTCGGGTATCCCATGTAGTATAACATTATTTGCTCTAATTTCCCTATCCATTTTGGTGACTCTCTCCTTCATCACTTTATTTTCTTTTAGCAAAGTTTGGTTTTCTGTTGTTAATAGTTTCATCTTCTCGTCGATGGTTTTAGTTAGATTCTCCGTAACTGTTGTCGTAATTTTCTCTGCTTGATTTTTCATGTCTTCACTTAGTTGTGTAATTTTTGTTAAGATAGTTTCAATTTGAATCTCCATGGTTGGGAGAAAATCTACCAATTCACAGTATCTTTTTTGAAATGGCAACACTGAAGTGTCAAATTTGAATTTCGCGCTAAGAAATAAGATATAGGAACGCAATAATAATTAATTCATTTAAATTTTCACATAGTTTATTTTATATGATTGAATAATAAGATATAAACATACGCAGATACAGTGAAGGTACTGCAACAGATTGATATGAATGAACGGTTAATTATACGCATGTTAATAACACGCTTTGGAAATCTTGACTAAAATTTGAAACAAATGTCGTTTACAAATGGTGGTGGCGTAAAGTTACGTGCTGTGTGATTAACCTGGCCAGCCCCGAGGCAGTGCCTTTATTTTTATTTTTATTTTTTTATCCCGCCCGAGCCGGTTTTCTATTAGGACAATACAAAATTGTTATAAAAAGAAGAAGATTGCGTTATGCAAATTTCTTTTTTTTACAATGACCGATCATGACGTCAATAAGTGATAATGCTATCCTACATTGAATAAAGTTATTTCATTTTCATTTTCATTTTCAATGAATATACAGATGATTTATTAATGCGAAACATAGCTAATTAAGTTATTACTCATGTTTAAAGTGATCATATTTTATATCTATTCTGCCTACATGTGGACTGATATGATGGAGATGATCATGATGCCTACAGTCAGAGCAATTTACCATGTGTATCTTTGTATTTTGATTAAACAAATGCGAAGAAAAATTGTGATACTGACACCTAACAACTTTTGTACGCGAACATCGATGGATATATAAAATAACATAATAAGCATCTCATTTGAAATTATAAATTATTTACTCTCGTATCTGATATGTCAATCTCCAGTAGAAGACTGTCGTAAGCAGTCGAAAAGGTCGAGGCTAAATTCTCGACAAAATATATACGAGAGTAAGGGAAATTTATCATTTAACATAGTAAAGCCCATCAATATCTTATTTCCACCCATATTTTCTAATAAATGTTTGTTGTGATTAGTCATCAAAATACATTATTTATCATATTTCCTTTTTCTGAGATTGTTTCAGTTAAGTATATTTAATATTTCTTATAAAAAGTAGTGTCTGCATAATTATTATCAAGCAGCGAGAAGAAGAAAGAATAAACAATACAATTATTCAGTTCGAACATAAAGCTTCTTATTCTGTCTTCTATTACTAGTAGGCCTCTGTCATGGTTGTGTAACGACCTCTGACTAAAATACCCACAAACTATCAAAGACAGCAACCGGGACCGACGCCCTCGTAAGAACGGAACCATAGCATCTTACAGATGAAAAGTTTCAGCGAGTTTTAAATGATTATACCATTTCGCCATGTTTAGAACGCATGTGTCCCCTCCAACTGCATTTTTGCACAAACGCTTGTCCGCAATGCTCACATTTATATCGCCTATCATTTAAATGTATACGCATGTGTTCCTTTAACGCCTTCTGCCGGCTGAATGCTTTCTGACAAACGCTACACTTGAAGTCTCTACGACCAGTATGTGTAGGCATATGCGCTTTAAGCTCATTGGCACTAAAAAACTTTAAGTCACATTCGGGGCACGCATGCTTACGTTCCATCAAATGACGCCTTTTGATGTGCATCTTCAAGGTTTTATTTGACTTAAACTTGATGTTCGGACAAGTTTCGCAGCTATATTTTCTCTCCGCAGTATGCTTCTCCATGTGATCTTTTAAATTAGGTAACGAAGAAAATTCCTCATCGCATTCAGTGCATTTATGCTGTTTTAACATCATGTGAAACCTCTCTGTATGGGCAATCAAGGTGGCCTTTTCAGAAAAACATTTGTCGCACGCAAGACACTTGAATTTTTCCGGGTCTACAGCAACTCCAACGCCAACGACAACGCTATGTACTTCTTTTAAATGCTTTTTCTTTAAGTCATACGTTTTAAAGCGTTCATTGCACAAACTGCACATGGATGTCAGGTCTCGTTTATCATGTTTGTGAGCATTTAATTCATGCTGTCTTGCTTTTTCACGCGAGATAAAAACTTTTGAACAGCAATTACATTTCACGGATTCGCCCGCGTGTAACGCTTTTTTATGATTTTGAAGAGATTTTGGTGTTAAAAACCCAGCAGAGCAAACATCGCATATGCAATTGCCGTAATGTGAATGCATATGGTTTTGTAACGCTTGAAATGCGTTAAACATCTTAGAACATTCACAGCATCGCAGCTGGTTATCGTCGAATTTGAATGGCATTATCAGTTTTTTGATATCAGTCAAAATATTCTCACGATGAATTTCGTTCAGATGTGTGATGATCTGTTCAGTTGTAGTGAATTTTTCCCCGCAAAGGATGCATTTTAAGTCAGTTGTGTCCATTTTGACGAAGAATTGTGTCTCAGCTGTGTCGCCTAAGAATGTTTCAGCTTCATGCATGTCCTTGCTGTGCTTCTTTAGTTCAGCAGGGTCTCTGAACTGCTCGGAGCAGAAGCCGCACCCATAGCCTTTATCGCTGTAGTTGCGTATCACCGTGGCATTCGAGCTGGCCAGCAACCTCCTTACGGCCACTCGCCAACTCAGCAATTCTAAATGAGTTTCTTGTTTAACATTGTTCACCTCGACCGGTACATCAACTGTCTCTTCTATTTCCATTTTAACAGTTACTTCTTCAAACTTTACCTTCCTTTCAGTTGCTACTTCACTGAATTCTGGTTTACCTGCATGAAGAAAAAAACTTGTTATCCTTTTGCTTCTTCGTTTTTTGGCTGATTTTCATGTAGCTTCGCATCGTCATAGTCTTACAATTTATTCATTTGGGTGTATTTAACAAATAGTTTAAAAATAGATCAAACAAAAATGTTATATGGTGAGCCAAAATACTGATTACCACACTATTCTAGGCAACGCCTGTATCGTAAGCAAGTGAGCAACCAAAACACATCGCAAAATCATAGCATTTTACATGTAGAAAAGGTAATGCATATCTTATTTGTGATAGGAAGGTATCATGAAGAAAGTTATTTGTTGGCATTTGCAAATAGCGGTTCAGGTTATAATTATATTCGTATTTTGCCGTTTATTGGTACTGCTACTGAAATCAGACGAGACTTGATATTAAAGAAGTAAGAACTAGAAACTTAATAAAGGTAGTTCATATAATTCATTTTATATAATTAACTAATAAATCATTAACAAACACAGTTACAGTATAGGTGGTACTGCAACAGATTGATACGAATATACAGTTTACAGATAATTTTTTAATACGAAAAATTGCCCATTAATTACTCATGTTTAAAGTGATCATTATTTACTACAGTCAGAGTTATTTATAATGCGTACATATCTCTGTATTTTGATCAAACAAGTAGAAACATTGCGTAACTGATACCAAACTATTTTTGTTCGGAATCATCAATGGAAATATGAAAAATAAAAGTAAGAAAACATTTTAAGTTATGAAATACTGTCTCTCGTATCTGATCAGAAGACTGCCGTAAGCATTGGAAACTGCTACATCCTCGACGAAAATATACGAGAGTAAGTCGTTTTTATAATATTACATTTTAAATCTACCACTATCTCATTACCACTCATATTTTTTAACGAAAGTTATTTGTTGTCATTAGACATGAAATTATATTTTTATGCATATTTTCATATTCTGAGCTTGTTCCATACGAGTATCTGAAGTAAAGTATCGGTAACTAGTATGCCTCTGACATGGTTGTGTAACGACCGCTGACTAAATTACCCACAAATTACCTATCATAGACAGCAACCGAGACCGACGGCTTAACGAGCCCTCGTAAGCACGGAACCATCTTACAGAAGAAAAGTTTCAGCTATACGAATTTTGAATGATTATACCATTTCGCCATGTTTAGAACGCATGTGTCCCCTCCAACTGCCTTTTTGGACAAACGCTTGTCCGCAATACTCGCATTTATATCGCCTATCATTTAAATGTATACGCATGTGTTCCGTTAACGCCTTCTGCCGGCTGAATGCTTTCTGACAAACGCTACACTTGAAGTCTCTACGACCAGTATGTGTAGGCATATGCGCTTTAAGCTCATTAGAACTAAAAAACTTCAAGTCACATTCGGAGCACGCATGCTTTCGTTCCATCAAATGGTACCTTTTAATGTGCAAGCTCAAGGATTTTGTTGTCTTAAACCTTATGTTTGGACAAGTTTCGCAGCTATACTTCCTCTCTGAACTATGCTTCTCCATGTGATCTTTTAAATTACTTAACGAATAAAATTCTTCATCACATTCCGTACATTTATGTTGCTTTAACATCATGTGGAACCTCTCTGTATGGTAACGCAATGTGGCTTTTTTAGAAAAACATTTGTCGCAAGCAATACATTTAAATTTTTCCGGGTCTACAGCAACGCCAACGCCAACGACAAGGCTATGTACTTCTTTTAAATGCTTTTTCTTTAAATCATACGTTTTAAAGCGTTCATTGCACAACCTGCACATGGATGTCAGGTATCGTTTATCCTTTTTGTGAACTTTTAATTCATGCTGTCTCGCTTTTTCACGCGAGATAAAAACTTTTGAACAGCAATTACATTTAACGGATTCGCCCGCGTGTAACGCTTTTTTATGATTTTGAAGAGATTTTGGTGTTATAAACCCAGCAGAGCAAACGTCACATATGTAATTGCTGTAATGCGAATGCATATGGTTTTGTAACGCTTGAAATGCGTTAAACATCTTAGAACATTCACAGCATCGTAGCTGGTTATCGTCGAATTTGAATGGCATTATCAGTTTTTTTATATCGGGTAAAATATTCTCACGATGAATTTCGTTTAGATGCGTGATTATCTGTTCGGTCGTGGTAAATTTTCCCCCGCAGAGGATGCATTTTAAGTTGGTTGTGTCCATTTTAATGAAGAATCGTGCCTGAACTTTGTCGCCCACGAACTTTTCAGCTTTATGCATGTCCTTGCTGTGCTTCTTTAGTTCAGCAGGGTCTCTTAACTGCTCGGGACAGAAGCCGCAGCCATAGCCTTTATCGCTGTAGTTGCGTATCACCGTGGCGTTCGAGCTGGCTAGCAAACTCCTCACAGCTATTCGCCAACTCAACAATTCTAAATTAGTTTTTGGATTCACATTTTTTACCTCCACCGGTATATCAACTGCCTCCATTTTAACAGTTACTTCTTCAAACTTTACCTTTGTTTCAGTTGCTATTTTACTGAATTCTGGTCGTTTACCTGCATGAAGAAAAAAACGTGTTATCTATTTACTTCTCCTTTTTCGGCTGGTTTTATTAGTTGTGTAGCTGTTTGTGATAATTTATTTGTAAGAAGTTTTTTAGTTGACCTTACTTATTGTCAAACATATCTTGTTACCTGAATAAAATAAGTACCGGAAAGTTTGTTGTAAATGAGTAGCAGTTGTAGTGATTTCTTTGGTTCATACTCCATTAACCCAATTTTTTAAATCTAAAGTATTATGATCAATTTATTGAAAGGCTATTATAATGAAGAGTTATTTTTACCATTGTATTTGCTTTTGGTGTGTCTTGCTTTTGTAAGTGGAAGTTATTATGACTGGTGACAGGAAGGTATGCCTAAACACAGAATGGAGGGCTGCAGGTGGTGTCGGGACCTTTTTCCGTTTTCATGAATACCTTGACCACCTTTTGGTTTTTTATAGGTAAGTACCATTTTTGTTACTTCCTGTTTATATGAACATACAATACCTATAAATTATTCCTAGTTAGGCAATTAATAACATCTCAATCATTAAGTGTAAAAGGTTTAAAAGTTGTAAATATGCAGCGCGCGGTAATTTCTTCGATAACGTGTTTCATCCAATTGTTCGATATGTATGGAGGCGCCCTCGATATGTTGGAACTTTTGTGGCGTCTTGCTTGCTTGTAAACCACTTGAGTATGAGTTTTTTAGTAGTTCCCAGAGATCGCTACAGTAGGTACTTATCATATATGATAAAAATAGATTTTGTTTTTTTGGTGTTTGCTAATGGCGGATCGGCTCAACATTATATTTTTCTGTTTATTGGTGTACCTACTGTAAGAAGACGACCGCAGAAGATGAGCAGAAGAGAGACGAGCGATGAAGATTTAGATTACGTGAAAAGCGTAATAACAAACAAGAAACGGTTGATACTTCAAATAATTTATTTTTTATAAATAAATAATAAGATAACATACAGAATATAGTGCACTGCAACAGGTTGATATGAATAGCTACACAGATAATAAGACAAACAAATCAACGTATCAAACAATTGAAGTTAAACATATGTACAGGTAATATTATTTACTAAGGAGGGTCACAATTAAGTAGCCAAGAAAAAACTTATAGTTTAAGGCTAAAGATCACCATTCTTCATAAATCTAAATAGCATAAAATGAAGTTGCTTCCCGTGTTCTTATGTATGCTTAGATAAACGAAAATAAGAAATTGAAAAAATGTCAGCGCCCGCCGGGACTTGAACCCGGGACCGTGGGGTACCGTCCCAATGCTCTGCCAACTACGTCGGAGCGCCCCGACTGACAGACACTTGGGTTAAAGTCCCGGCGGGCGCTGACAGTTATTCAATTTCTTATTTTCATTTTATGAAAACAATATAGCACTGTGAGTGCATAATAAAATATAGTACGTATCCTTCGATCTTTAAAAGTACGCAACGGATTTTGATGCAGTTTTAGAAAGAGAGATCCAAGAGGAAGGTTTTAATGTACATAATTCATGCCGGAAAAAGGTCCTTTTCCCGCGGGAAAACGGTAAACAGCGGGTGAAACCGCTGGGCGGGCCGCTAGTTCATTACAAGTTACACCTAAACAGCTATCAATAAGAGTTTTAAATGATTAGATCATTACACCATTTCGCCATGTTTAGAACGCATGTGCCCCCTCCAGCTGCATTTTTGCACAAACGCTTGTCCGCAATGCTCGCATTTATATCGCCTATCATTTAAATGTATACGCATGTGTTCTTTCAACGTCTTCTGTCGGCCGAACGCTTTCTGACAGACGTCGCATTTGAAGTCTCGAAGACCGGTATGCTTTGGCATGTGCTTTTTAAGCTCACTGGGGCTAAAAAACTTCATGTCACATTCCGGACACTGATGTAGCCTTTGCAACAAATGATGCCTCTTTATGTGTGTGCGCAAAGATGAGCGATTGGCTAATACTTTCTCGCATGCATGGCATTTGTACTCAATACTTTCGGTACCATGAACTGTAGTCTGATGTTTTTCTCTGGAGTTGATCATATTAAATCTTTGGTCGCAAAAGGCGCATTTAAACCTAAGATCGGAAACGTGGACACATTTTTCGTGCATTTTTTTCTTGTTTATGGAATCGAAGAGTTTTGGACAATGTGCACATTTGAACGATCCGGTTTCATGGGTGCTTTCATGCATGCGTAACGCTCCTTTGATAATGAATCCGGCTCCACAAATGTTACAAAAGAAATTGCTATAATGAGAGTGCATATGCTCTTGCAAAGGTCTAAACGCGTGATATATACTTGGACATTCACAGCAACGGAACTCCTTGCTTCTTTCAAACTTGAAGGGGAATATTCGTTTTTTGACGTCATCAAATATATTTTGATTGTGATTACGGTTAAGATGATCGACTAGCTGACTAATAGTTGGAATATCACTGCTGCACATGTTACATCGCAGTGATGTTATGTCCATTTTGACGTAGAAATTCGACTGATGTTTAAGCTTCATAAATGTGTCAAGCTCATGTTTGTGCTGAGCATTATGCGTCTTTAGATCAGCGGGGTCAGGAAATTGTGCGTTGCAGAAGGCGCAAGCGTAGCCCGCTCCTCCGCAGGAACGGATTGTCGTAGCATTAGAATTTTCTAGAATCATTCTCACCGCCCCACGCATTCTATTCATGTAATCCATTCTAGCCAATTTATCTGACTCTTCTATTGAATTTTTCTTCTTAATAGTCGGTAGTTTCGATGACGGCTTTAATTTAGAAACCTTCTTCGAGGGGGCGCCTTTTACAGGGTGAGAGATATTTTTATCGATTTCTTCTTTGATATCTTCAATTTTGATCAGTTGCCCGATTGGTCGTAGTCGAATAGCTTCTTGTGGCTTACCTATAAAGGAAATTTACGACCGTTACATTTTTTTCGTCAGTTAGATAACCATTCACCGAAAAGTAAAATATAACAGTACAAAGCCCACGTTCCATATTAAAGCAAGAATAAGATTAATATTTACAGGTCGATCAAAAGGACATCTTGTATTATTTATTTATGGTAATACGAAGGAAAAGATAATTTGGCTAGATGGTTAGAATTAGAGACTACATAGATAAGTACAAAGTGATGTCCTACCTATAATGATCAAATTAGACAATCTCGCCATGTTTAGAGCGCATGTGCCCCCGCCAACTACATTTCTGCACGAATGCCTGCCCGCAATGCTCGCATTTAAACCGTCTATCATTTAAATGGATACGCATGTGCTCTTTTAAAGTATGCTGACGACCGAACGCTTTCTGACAAACTTCACATTTAAAGTTTCTTTGACCGGTATGTTTTAACATGTGGTTCTTAAACTCGTAAAGACTGAAAAACTCCATCGTACATTCCGGACATTGGTGCATCCGTTGCGACAAATGGTTTCTCTTGATGTGAGACCCTAAGGATGAACGGCTGCCGAAAACTTTGCCACAGTGACATTTGTGTTCGACGCTGGGGACTCCATGAGCCTCAGTTTGATGCTTCTCTTTGGCCCCGATCCTGTTAAACCTCTGGTCGCAAAATGCGCACTTAAATCTGAGGTCCGACACGTGTACAAACTTCTCGTGTAATTTCTTTTTGTACATTGAATCTAAAACTTTTGGACAATGCGAACATTGGAATGATCCAGATTCGTGCGTGGCACTGTGGACGCTTAAAGCAGTTTTTATAATGAATCCCGCACCACAAATATCACAGACATAATTTTTATAATGTGAATGCATATGTTCTTGCAAAGCTTTAAATGCGCGAAACGTGCTGGCACATTCACAGCAACATAATTCTTTGCTTTCAAACTTGAACGGAAATATTCGTTTTTTAATATCATCAAAAATATCTTTATCATGGGTAGTATTTAGATGATCGACTAACTGTACGATCGTGGGAACATTTTCACTGCACAATCCACATTGCAACGATGTGATATCCATTTTTGCGTAGAATGTGGTTATATATTTTCCTTTCATGAAAGTTGGAATGTCTTGAATGTGGTTTTGTACGTTGTGTGCTTTAAGGTCAGCTGGATCCGGAAACTGCACGTCGCAGAAACAGCAAGCATAGCCCACGCCTCCATGACCACGAAGCGCCGTAGCATTTGAACTCTCAAGAATCTCCTGCACAGCTGCTCTCAGTTTCACCAAATCCTCTCCTTTGGATTTAGCTGACTCTCCTGTTTTGATTTCCTTCTTTGAGTTGCGCTGTTCAGCGAAACACTTGGATTTCTCTTTCATTGCTCTAGATGATTTCTCAAAACTTTTTGTTTTTTTCTTTTTCATAAGTTTAGTGTATTGGCTATCTAGCATTTCATTGACAAATTCTTCATCTTCGGTTTTGATTACATTTCTTACTGTCCCAATAGCTTCATGTGCGTTACCTATAAAGGAAATTTTCAACCGTTACACATCAGTTTCGATAAGATACCCATAATAATATTGTATTTTATCTTATATAAAACGTATACTATCGTATTTGTAACAATCTATTTTGTTTATTACAGTAGATCTTTAGAATTAGTAATTAAAAATATTATAGTTTAAGAACATGTCACAATACTATTAATTAGACCATCAAAAAGTAGGTACTGTCAATAGGAAGGGTTATTACAAAACTTTGAATGCATTTAGTAGCTTATGCTCTACTTACTCGAAGAGGAACTTTTTGAATCTAATTGGTAGTTTTTTCAGATCTATACTTACTCGAAAAGAAACTTTGTTTCTGCTTGCGGTGGCGAGGCAAAGCTGCCAAACCACAGATGCGCTGGCAACAATGTCTCAGTTTTATCATCAACAACAAAAAAACATTTTCGTACTGAGAATATATAAATGAAATGTAAATATATCCGTGAAGTACGCCTATGGCAAACTATTTTAAGAGAGAAAATGTATAACGTGTATGGGTTTAATTTTGTGACCGCTACAGAACAAAACAACGACATCTCTAGTTCAAAATGTAATTAAATGAGATTATTGTTAACAAAAGTTAACCGTTGTCGTCCAACGACCCAATCAACCCTTGTGTCAAGAGTTTTTAACCACGTATCAACTTGAAAAGAACATAATGTTTTTAGTCCGAAAATTTTTGCTTATTTTTCACAATTACCTCATGGCATGCTCAACTGTTGAAAACCAAGTTATTTTATAAGTTAGTTATAAGAAACATTTATTTACTTGAAGTTGGTACTTATGTAAAAGAATAATATAAAAATGTATTGTGGATTGAGCCATCCACTATTACGTAACCATCAAGTATACTGTTTTTAGTCACTTTCGGTTTCAGTTGCAGCGTCATCGTCAACTACATCAATGTTTTTATGAGCTTTTTTCTTGTGTGCGACCAAAGTGTTTCTTCGAGTGTAAGCCTTGTGACACATGTCGCATTTAAACGCTTTCACCCGCGTGTGTTTTGCCATGTGGTCATTTAGGAGAGTGTTAGTAAAGAATTTCATATCGCAATGTGCACACTTGAATCTTTTGTCCATTAAATGGTCTCTTCTTACGTGAATTCTGAGGTCTTTAGCATATCTGAATATTCTGTCGCATGCCTGGCATTTCACTTCACCTCCAACATTATGCACTTCCCTGCGATGCCTTTCTTTTTGAAAAAAGTATTCAAATGTTTCGTCACATATACCACAGCGGTTTATCTTCTTCTTCTCACCATGAGTGTGTACAGTTCTCTCGTGTGTATGTTTCTTCCCACGGACGTCGAAGACTTGAGGGCAGAATCGGCATTTAAATGCACCGGTTAAATGTCTCAAGTAATGAGCGCAATACGTAGCTTTATTTACGTACCCTGCATCACAAACGCCGCAAACAAAATTTCGATAATGAGAGTTCATATGTTCAAGTAGTGCTTTGAATTTGTTAAAGACGTTCGAACACATGAAACATGTTAATTGTACATCTACCGGAGAAAATTTCATAGGTACTAATACGTTGTCTACATCTGTGTATAAATGTAATTCGTGATTCACTGTCAAATGTTCGATAAGTTGTTCCAAGGTGTCAATATTTTCTTGACACAGTTTGCATTGAAGCGCAGTAATGTCTAGCTTGACGAGAAACTTGGTTGTTTGCCTATTGCTGACATTTTTGTAGTTTTCGCCACTGTGCTGATTGAGATTGTGTTTCTTGAGGTCTGCCGGAGCTGGGAAGTTTTTAGGACAGAAGCAACACACATAGCTATTTCCGATTTGCTTTCTAATCATTGTTGCGTTGGTGTAGGTCCGTATCTGTTGGAGGTTGTGAAGATTTTTCTCAAGGTCAATGTACATCTTTTTACGCTCTTCTGTGATGAGATTTGACGCACCTGAAATGCAATAGTTATTGCGTGTCAGTTCTTCCTGTTTTTTTTTTGCATAATACTATAATTAAAAGAAAAAATTAAAATTAAAAAATATATTTAAATGACCTAAAGAAATGGTAAGGGGGTTAGATATTACTTCGATCAACCGGTACACTAACCAAAACCACTAAGAACAAACGAAACAGTGATTAAAAAGTGTCTTTTCGTAGCTAGTTACGAAGAACTGGTTACGAAAGTGCACGAAGGGATCATTATTCATGACATACAAGATGCGCAAAAAAGGCAGCATATCGTTGAAACCATTTTTGTTTATTTTATTCCCTACGCTTTAAGCCTCCACCTTCTGTTACATAATGTTATGTAATTATATTATGTATTCTTTGACAATGGTAAAACTTCATACATTTCTTTAAAAAATTAAAACAGGCGTAAGTATTTAGAACTATTTATTTACTGAATCATGATATTACCTATTAAATAAAACAAGCGCTTAAATAACATTCATCTATAAATGATCTATCTCTAGAACTTGATACGAACTTTTTCAAATATACTTATATTTCAAAGCTTGCAAAATTTATTATCAAGAAAATTCTTAAATGTGGTTTTGGTTACATAATTTTTTCAAATTTGAACTCTTTTGTGCTTATCTGCTTATTATTGGTACAAAAAAACCCTTCCTCTGAATGCCTGTATACTAAATGTGGAGAAACTACATCTTCGAAATCTGTTTCATTGTCAGTAGCTATCATTCAAAACGCAAAATGTCTCTTTCGCAAAATGTCTACCGGTCGCAAACATTTCTTTCTCATAATGCCAGCCCAAGTATTAAAGATAAAACAGGGTTTTTTTTAGGTATTTGTATTTCTTTGCGTCTGTAGGTTTAGTAACTCTCGGCGACATTCATGTGAGCTGTTTTAAAGTGTCTCAACAAGGATTTCTTACGAGGATACGCTCGATTACAAACGTCACATATGTACGGCTTAATGCCGGTATGCTTGACATTGTGCTCATTTAGTTCTTGACTCGTGAAGAACGCCGCATCACACATTGTGCATTTATATTTTTTTTCCATCAAGTGGTGTACCCTAATGTGGTATCGCAGCTTCTTTTGACAATTGAACACTCTCTCGCATGCCTGGCATTTGGCGTCGGCTCCGACACCGTGCACTTCTTTAAGATGCAATTCCTTTTGAAAGTACGATTTGAATCTTTTCTCGCATATACGGCAAACGTTCAGTCCTTCGGCATGAGTATGCCTGAATCTTTCATGATTTGTTTTTTTCAAACGAGTTGGAAACACTTCTTGACAAAAACGGCATTCAAATGTTCCTGCTATATGCGTGTTACCATGTTCGACAGCCATGGTCTTAGTGACAAAACCAGCATCACAAACATCGCAGATAAAGTTCCTGTAATGTGTGTTCATGTGATTGAAAAGAGTTTTCAGTTTGTTGAAGACATTGAAACACATAAAACAAGCCAACAACTCTTTTTCTGCACCTGGTTGAAATTTAAAAGGTACCAGCCTGTGGTTTATATCAGTATGGATTACTTTGTCGTGGATCACTTTCAAATGTTCCATTAGCGGTTCAATATTTTCAAAACCTTCATTACAAAGATTACACTCTAGGCCGGTTATGTCCAATTTAACATGTAAATTATTTAGATGTGTTCTTCTGAGAAATGTGGCATTCTTTATGTCCTCGCCAAAATGCTGTTGTAAATTGTGTTCTTTGAGGTCAGCTGGTTCGGGGAACATGTCGTTACAGAAGCAACATAAGTAGAAACCGTCACTTTGCGTTCTGATGGCTGTCGCATTGCTAAACGCCAGAACCTGTCGAATGTTGTTATAGTGTTTCTCACGTTCAACTCGCATCTTCACTTTTTCTGACATCTGTTCGTCAACTACTTCCTGTTTTATGGAGTCATTTCTTTTGCGTTTTGACATACCTTCATTGCAGAGTTTACCTATAAAGAAAAGATTCGTGTTATTCCTTTTTCTGTTCAGGTATAACTTTTTGCTGTATCTAAGTACACACGTAAACGCTTTGCTCTGTTTATTATACTTGTGACTTACGGGTTTTAAGGTAATAATGTAAGTATTTTAGATAGTAACAATAATGAGTGCGCAACATATGCGAATTGTTTTTTGCATGTCGCATAATTCATGGTAACTTTGGACACAGTATGATGCGGTATATTTAGAAGTCTAAAAGTGTACATTTGCGAAAGGAACATTATGCATCCGAAGAGCTGATTTTACTTTAAATACTTTTATCTATACTCGTCTCATAATGTTTGAATTATGAACTCGAAAACAGTTGCATAAAGACCTACTTTATACATTTTGCCTATAGAAATTACAGAAGCGTAATGACTTAATGAGAAGGCTCTTACTTCGATAAAGTTGAGAAATGAAACAAAGTTTTTTTTGCCAATACTCATATCTTCGGCCGCACCTGTCAGGTTGTTGTATGGTAATTGTTCGGGTGTTGTTTAGTTATTTTATTAGATTGTTGTTCTGTTGTTCTTGAGATGTTGTTCAGTTGTTGTACTGATGTTGTTCAGTTGTTTAGTTCAGATGTTGTTCAGTTGTTGTTCAGATGATGTTCAGTTGTTGTTTCGATGTTGTTCATTTGTTGTTCAGATGTTGTTTAGTTGTTGATCAGATGTTGTTCACTCATTTTAAGTATTAGACCGGGTCTATCGCAATAGTATTTAGGTAAATATTAGTAATTTACCTGTGTCCCGACGTTTGTGTGTGTGTTGACTCAACCCGCGACCACAATACATGAAACTATGTCGAAACGTCGGGACACAGGTAAGTTACTAAAATTTACCTAAATACTATCGCGATAGACCCGGTCTAATACTTAAAGTGATTGCGAGTGCCTAAAAAGTTATAGATGTTGTCCAGTTGTTGTTTCGATGTTATCCGATGTTGTTCAGGATGTTGTTCAGTAGTTTAGTTAAGTTGTTGTTCAGTTGCTGACTCGACATTTGAACAACTGCTGAAGTATATTATTATTCGAAAATTCATATCAAGCCATATTACGTTCTCGTTTTGAATTTGACCTTGTATCGGACCTTGCAATCGCCGGTGCTTACGTTTGGAAAAGTATTTAAATGTCTTTTGTGCGTGTAGATAGAATAGTGTATGCAACTGCTATAATTAGGCATTAATTTTGACACTCGCATTCTAATGACCCCCATTATATGACAGTTGCATAAACTTCCAAGATTTTGTGTACCTTAGACTGCAGCCATTACGTTCACCGTCTATCTTTAAAAAGAAAGAAACACATATTTATTTCTGTCCACACAACACAACAACAAAAAAAGACTACATTCAAACTTAAGCTTGACGTAATGCATGTAATACTTAATTGTTTGGTATTATAATAAAAGATAAAGCTTTGTAATTCATTAATTAAAACCCAGCACTATTAAATTTTACTCAGTAAGTTTTTTTTTGGACTCGGACACTGGACAAGGCTGGCACAGGACCGTGAGGATTGGCGCTGTTGTAGAGAAGAGGCCTATACCCTGCAGTGGGTGGATGTGGGCTGAGGATGATGATGATGATGAAGTTTTTTTTTACTTTAATAACAAGTAACTTGTCAGAGGCGATAAACTTAAGCGCGTCTCGGTAAACCCTTGTACAGTGAACGTGTTTAAATGTTGAAGATATAATTTCAATGAGTCAAAATATCTTCTACATGTCTTACATTTTAAATTTGTTATGTATAGTCGAACACCACATACCGACTTTTCAGAAAATTTTACTTTTCTGACAGCTGGATATTTATTTGTGTGAAGATTTCTCAATTCTTTTTTACAGAACACACATGTGACGCCATACTTGCTGGTAGCTCCGATGGGCGACGCATTGGAGCGTAGAAGGATTTCTTTGAGGCTATGCTTCATCTTGTGTAAGTTATTATCTGTTATCATCGTCTTAAATGAGCGACTGTTCTTTAATGTCACTCTCTGATAGATCACTCATTAAATCAAACTCGCCTCCCACACCTACGCTCCACTTCAGGAAAATACCCCTACAAATTATTCCGATATTAAAACACGTTGTTAGGTATATCCGTATTTGGTTTGATGCTTTGCATACCACTTTATAGTATGCTAATTATGTTAAGGAAAATAATAATTTTGTAGACCATTTGTGATAGGTCGTAGTGGTGGGTAATCTAAAATCGGAAGATTCTAAAAACCAGTTTTAAGCTCAATTCCAGAATTAATTTTGTAACATAGCTCAATTTCGGAATTCCAGTTTTAGTAAATTATATATTAAAAGGGTAAAAATGTCTTTTACATCGATATTATTTCGATTTCAGAAAGTTTTCGCGGGAGTCGTGAGTAGTTCTTAAGTATTTGCGTGACAAAATGCTTGCATAGTAAGTGCAGGTGGTAGCTAACTACATAATTTTCAAAGGTTATGCCCCTAAAATTTTTAGGAAAACATTAAAGTAGGTACCAATTTATTCCAAAACCGGTTTTGTCAATTATAAAGCTCTGACAGCCGAAATTAAAATAACGGAAAAATCGTTCTGATATAGTAAAACAGTAATTAGATCTGACAGTTTACTCAGTACATCAAACCCTGTATGCAACAGGACACGCAAATAATTAATAAATTATTAGTTAAATACATAGGTACATAAATAAAGTAAGTATGTTTGTAAAATGACTAGCATCATAACTACAATATTGTATTTTTGAAAGGGCTCCCGAAGAATGGAGTAAGAAGAGCTTAACAAAAGTGAAGAACGAACAATTTGAACAACGTATCAAAATAAAGAAGACAATGATATAAATGTCGATGATATAAATATTCAATTATTAATTTTCCTCGCCATGCACCGAAAGCATATGCCTCTTCCAGTCTCGTTTCTGCACGAACCCCTGGTTGCAATGGTCACATTTAAACCTACGATCATTCTCATGGATCCTCATGTGCTGACGTAAAGTCTTCTTTCTAGCGAACGTTTTCGCACAAATGTCGCATTTGAATTCCCTGACGCCCGTATGTTTCACGACGTGCTGGTCCAGTTCCCGTTTATTGAAGAAGGACATATTGCAGAATTCGCACGCATGTGATTTCTCCATCATGTGAACTCTTCTTACGTGCGTGTTCATAAGAAATTTCCCTTCAAATTGTTTACCGCACACTTTACAATCGAAGGTTGTTGGCGGAATACCATGTTGTTCCGATAAATGCGTAACCTTTCGCCTATGGGACATGAATTTTTCTGTGCAATAACCGCATTTGTATCGCATATCCAATCTGTGATCGTTGCGTTCGTGTAGTCTTTTATTTTGTAATGTTTCGAATTTTTGGGGACAACGACTGCATCTGTGAGGGCCGGCTTGGTGGGTGGTTTTGTGGTTTTTAAAAGACATTTGATTAAGAAAGCCTTCGCCACAAACCTCGCAAACATAGTTTTTGAAGTGTTGGTTCATATGCTGCAGAAGTATTTTAAATTTCGTAAATGATTTGCAGCAGATATGGCATCGAAGTGTTTCGCTATCGAATTTGAATGGTACTATCTGGTTTTGAACATCGTCGACGTACACTATTTTATTATGTGCGTCTTTTAAATGCTGTATTAATATTTCTAATGAGCCTGTAGTCTCCTGGCACACGTTACAATACAGGGCAGTGATATCTAACTTCAAGAGCATTTTCGAAGATCGAACTTTTTTCATAACTTGCGTGTAATCGCTATGTTCCACAGTGTGTTGTTTCAGATCAGCTGGATCAGGATACGAAGCATCACAGAAGCAACACGCATAGCCAGTATCTAGATGAGTTCTTATCGGAGTTGCATTTGAATAAGTGAGTATTGCATTAATATTTGCAGTTTGCTTTGCCATTATAGTAACTTTTGTTGCTTTGATTGGAACCTCTCGACTCTTAGTAAGTCTTTTCGTTACATCTTTAGACTTCTTTGCTGATCGGTCGTGTTTTTTATTTTCGATAAGATCACGAGTTCCTTCTATTTGCCGTATCGGAACTTTACGTGCCTCATTTCGGTTTTCTGTTTTCACGATGGAAACGTGCCAGTTGTCGCGGTCACTTTCCATTTTCACTGTCACGCGTTGTTCACCTACGAACAAAACCACGTGTTATTTTAGATTCCTCTAAACTAAACAGTCAAATTTCTCATCAAAGGCAAATCTCTCATCGATCATATTATAATTTGAGAAATTGCTGGATCTTTCCTGTCAGTGTTTTCTGTTCTACAATTTTTTATTTTTCTTACTTCAAAATGGAATTGAATGAAGTTAAAATAAGAACAGCTGACAGCGCGTAAAAAGAATAATCTATGAGAGGGAAACTTTTCTACTTTTTTTTTCTGACTTTGAAAATATTGAGAACCTACCCGTGGAACCTACCACTACCTTTTTCACTTCGAAAAAAGCTCTTGAAACGTATTCATAATTTAGTCAGTACTTGTGCGCCACTCAAATTTTATAGCCAGGTTCAGGTTGTCTCTGTTTCTTTCTTATTGGTGTATTAAGCATTTTTGAACAAAATTTGAACATTTGATTGATTAATTGAAGATAAAAGTGTCTTTGTTCTCGAGTGGAGGCCTCGTCTCGGCAAGCGTAGCGTTGGATGCCATCCGGCCAGATGGGCCGATGACTTAAAAAATGAGATTGGTATTGACTGGGTAGCGAAAACGAGATACCTTGCTCTATGGCGTACCTTTGGGGAGGCCTACGCCCAGCAGTGGACTGCAATAGGCGTGATGTATGGTGGTTTGTTAAGTGTAGAAGTCTATCGGGATCACCGATATGGTTTAAAGTGATATTTGGCTTGGCAAGTTGTGTCATATCTTGAATTATTAGGTACTTATATCAATAAAACAACTCATTTAATTATCATCGTATATTCAGTACTACCTAAAGATAAAAAATAAAGAACATTGTTTATAATTATAACACAAACACTTATAACTAAAAAGAAGTAATTTTAACAAAACAGTGTAGGTTACGCTAACAATTTAGTAATAAACAGTTAAGATACCTAGTCAAGACCTGATTTCGTATTAAAAGTTGATTTAAGATTCATAGATTTGGTTTCGACCATATTAGCGACCGATAGATAGCGATCTAGCTTTCAGGAAATATCCTGGACAAGAGTAGCAAGCAGCGTTTCCTGCTACTATAATAATTGATTATGATCATCATCAGCTTACATAATGTACTTGTCAATGAACCTGCTATAAGTGGTAAGTAAGTTTTATGAAAAACTTTTTCTACGAATCAAATTTATTTAATTTTGGCCCAATGTTTGGCGATAACATAAATAGGCAATTCCCATTTCCCGAAGAGCACTTTAAAGGAATTTAGTCCACGAAAAGTTCACCGTGTTTAGAACTCAGATGTCCTTTTAAGCTGCACTTCTGCACAAACTTCAACCCACAAAAAATGCATTCAAAACGCCGATCGTTCAAGTGTATGCGCATATGCTCAATCAACGCTTTCTTTCTTCCATAACGCTTATGGCAGATGTCACACTGGAAATCTCTAGACCCGGTATGGGTAACCATATGCTCTTCAAGCTCTTTCAGGTCGAAGAACTTCATATCACATAGTTGACAATGACGATTACGTTCCATCAAATGGTTTCTTCGGACGTGTACATTATGAGCGCCGGATGTTTTAAATGATTTCCCGCATATCTGGCACTGCAGCTGCAGCATCTTAACTCCGTGTACTTCCGATAGATGTATGGATCTAGTTTTATAGCTATCGAATATTTCATCGCAGAAGGAGCAATGATGCTTTCGTTTGGTATGAACGTATTTCATGTGGTTAGACAAGCGATGTTCGGTAGGAAACGATTTAGGACAAAGAGAACACTGAATTTTGAATTCAGCCATTGCTTCTTTATGAGTTTCTAAATGAGCATTATATGATGCCAAATTGATGAATCCAGCCGAGCAACCACATACATAGTTTCTGTAATGCGTATGCATGTGCATCTGTAGCCGTTTGAAAGAGCGAAAATCTTCTTGGCAAATAGCACAAGTCAGTTTATCATCTGGCAATTTGAAAGGCATGATCTGATTACCAATGTCCAAATGGATCTTTTTGTCATGGTCATATTTTAAATGTTTCAAGAGGTCATCTAGTTTATCGATGCTGATTCCACACAACTTACATTCCAAATCAGTGATATCGAGTTTAACTAAAAATTCGGTTTTGGAAGCTTTTTGCATAAACGTGACGCGTACATCATCGCCATGAGAGTCCAGATTGTGCTGCCTAAGATCCTGTGGGTTAGAATATTTTTCCAAACAAAAGCTACAATTATAGCTTAGACCTCCAGATCTAATGGGCGTTGCGTTGGAACAAAGGAGAACCTCTCTAATATTGCAACGATGTTTTCCATACTCAGTATTTTCCTCTTGATCTGAATCATTTTCCGGGACAGTCCACTCTATGATAGGACGATTTATCATTTCTTTAGTTCTACTTGATATAGTTATGCTGAACGTTTTATTATCTCTTTTGCCAGTTCTCTTTCGTTTTGCCGTTACCTTTGGTTCGTCTACTTGATAGATGAATTCGTCCTGAACACTGGTTTTAGTGTTTACTTTGGACCGTGTTCTAACACGTGTAGACGACTTACGTTGGATGCTCTCATCCTGTGTACCTATAAAGAAAATGTATATTATTTAGCGATTTCTTGGATTTGCACTACAATGTGCTGAAATTTTTTCATCATTAGTTATAAACGCACATCTCCATTGGTACATTTTGCAAGAATAACACGTCCCCATCATAATTCGATATGTATTAAATACTATGAGCTGGTATAACCAGAAGTGCAGCTATGCATGTTTTCGTAAATCATGGTTCATCACAACATATTTTTTTAAGTTATTGATATTGTAACAGTTGATAGGATTTTTAGACATATTCAGTAGGGTTCAAAGGTTCTTTCAATCCAGTTTACTTGTAATTAGTATTCAATCACAAACAATTTGTTTAAAATATGAGTGAAACAATATAAGCTTATTTTTTTTTGTCCTTTCAATTTACTAAATCCTTTCTTCACCATGTTTCGATCGTAAATGCCCTTTCAAACTACAGTTCTGCACAAACTTCATCCCGCAATGTCTACATTTAAAACGACGGTCGTTCATATGAATCTTCATGTGTTCTATTAATGTCTTTTTTCTGCCGTAGCGTTTGCGACAAAACGCACACTCGAAGTCTTTCACACCGGTATGCGTGACCATGTGATCGTCTAGTTCTTTTCGGGAGAAAAACTTCATGGCACAATATTGACATGCGTGGGATCGCTCTGACAAATGATGTCGTCTGATGTGATTACTTAAATTCCCTGCTGTATTAAAAGACTTCTCGCATGAGTTACATTTTCGCTCCCGTAACTTGACTCCGTGATCGGCCACCATATGTTTTAAACGCAATTTGTAGTTATCAAAAGACTCGTTGCAGTAGCTACATGCAACTTTAGGTTTGGTATGCACTGTTTTAACATGGTTATTTAGGCGTATCAAGGAAGGAAATGTTTTAGGACATGTCAAGCATTTAAAAACATCTTTAGTCACAGCTTCTTTATGGGTTCGCATGTGAACGGAAAGCTTTCCTTTATTGATGAATACAGCCGAACAAGACTCGCAAATAAAATTTCTGTAATGCGTATACATATGCTCCTGTAGACTTTTGAACACGGGATACTCTATAAAACATATAGCACATTTTAGTTTCTCGTCTGGTAATTTGAATGGAATGATGTGATTGTTGATATCCATATGAATGCTTCTATTGTGATCATCTTTCAAGTGATTCAAAAGATCTTCCAGGCTGCTAATACTGTTGCCACACAATTTGCATATCAAGGAGGTGATGTCTAGTTTCACTACATAATCGTTGCTTACGGCAGATTGCATAAAAAGGCGACGTTCATTTTCATCATGACCTACCAGGTTGTGTTTTTTCAGATCTTGGGGGTTATTGTATTGAGTTTTACAAAAGCAACAACTATAGCTAATACCCCCTCTTCTTATAGGCGTTGCATTAGAGCAGAGTAAAACTTCTCGAATGTTTTCGCGATGCTTGTCTAATTCGTCAAGTTTATTCAGTCCAAGACGTTTTAAACCTTTCGTTGTTTTCCATTTTATTATATGATGGAGATCTCGAGGTTCATTAAATGTGATACGTATTTTTCCTTTTGGTTGCTTTTCGTTGGTTTTAGATACGATTTTAATGGTTTTTTCCTTTAGACTATCCGTAATTGTTGTCTTCTTAAGACTATACGTAGCTTTCTTTTTCCTACTGCTGTCTGTTTTTAATTTGCGAGTACTGCAGCTTTGTTTGGTTGGAAGGAACTTACTTTCCACAGGCTCGCTCTCTGTAGTTATTTGGTACACCAAAGTACCTATAAAGAAAATTCGAGTTACTAATGCTTCCTCTTATACGCTCTAAAACGTTAAGTATTTAACGAGTAATATACTACGTGCCGATCTAGCTTAAATATTTGGTAGAGGCATAGTCAAATCATATGTTAAGCCCAAATGTTGATAGCAATTATTTTATTACAAGTGCCGATACGCATGTTTTTGCAAGTCGTACATACATACATACATACATAAATCACGCCTATATCCTTTACGGGGTAGGCAGAGCGTTAACGGCCGTAAAACGAATATTAACACCACGTCTGACAAAAGCTTGAGGGTCAATCAGATAACTGTGTATCACTATAGTGACAGGTTGTCAGCCCATCGCCTAAAATTGCAATACACATCCCTCGAGTCCCTTAGTCGGGTCTTACGACACCCATAAGAAATGGGGTGATGCTATTCTAAGCCGGCATCACACGGAAATTCAATGCAAGTCGTGGTTCGACGTTATATATTTTTAACTTCTTGTAACAGTTAAAGGATTTTAAGACGGATACATTAAATTCGGGGCTCTTTGAATCCAGCATATAAGTACTAAATCACCAGCAACGCAAATAAGGGGAGGTTATGTCCAGCAGTGGACTGTTGCGGCTGTTATCACATCACATCAGCAGTTTGCAGCTTACTTGAAATACTAAATTTTCTATTTTTATTTTTTTATGATTGAATTCGGTCTTCCCCATGTTTCGATCTCAAATGCCCTTTCAAACTACAGTTCTGCACAAACTTCATCCCGCAATGTCTACACTCAAAACGACGGTCGTTCATATGAATCTTCATGTGTTCAATCAATGTCTTCTTTCTAGCGTAGCATTTGTGGCAAAACGCACACTCAAAGTCTTTTACACCGGTATGCGTTACCGTGTGGTTGACAACTTCTTTTTTAGAGAAAAACTTCATGTCACAGTATTCACACGCATGGGATCGCTCTAGCAGATGATGTCTTCTGACGTGTTTACTCAAATCCCCTGCTGTATTAAAGGACCTCTCGCATGAGTTACATTTTCGCTCCCGTATCTTGACTCCGTGATCCGCCACCATATGCTTTAAACGCAATTTATAGTTATCAAAAGACTCATTGCAGTAAGTGCATGCAACTTTGGGTTTAGAATGCACCGTTTTAACATGGTTATTTAGTCGTATAAAGGATGGAAATGTTTTAGGACATGTCGAGCATTTAAAAACATCATTAGTCACAGCTTCTTTATGGGTCCGCATGTGCATGGAAAGCTTTGCTTTATTAATGAATACGGCCGAACAAGACTCGCAAATAAAATTTCTGTAATGCGTATACATATGCTCCAGTAAACTTTTGAACACGGGAAAGTCTTTCAAACATATAGCACATTTTAGTTTCTCGTCTGGTAATTTGAATGGAATGATGTGATTGTTGATGTCCATATGTATGCTTCTGTTGTGATCATCTTTCAAGTGATTCAAAAGATCTTCCAGGCTGTTAATGCTGTTGCTACACAATTTGCATTCTAAAGAGGTGATGTCTAGTTTCACTGCATAATTGTGGGTATCAGCACGTTTCATAAAAAGACGTCGTTCTTTGTCATCATGACCTACTAGGTTGTGTTCTTTTAACTCCTGGGGATTATTGTATTGAGTTTTACAGAAGCAACAATTATAGCTTACACCTCCTTTTCTAATAGGCGTTGCGTTAGAGCAGAGTAAAACTTCTCGAATGTTTGCGCGATGCTTGTCTAATTCGTCAAGTTTTTTCAGTCTGGGACATTTCAAACCCTTCGTTGTTTTCCATTTTATTATAGGATAGAGATCTCGAGCTTCATTAAATGTGATACGTATTTTATCTTTTGGTGGCATTTTGTTGGTTTTGCATACGATTTTAATGGTTTTTTTCTCAAGACTATCCGAAATGTTTTTTTTCTCTGAACTATCCGTAATTGTTTTTTCCTTAAGACTATCCGTGGCTTTCTTTTTCCTAATGCTGTCTGTCTTTATGTTGCGAGTACTGCAGCTTTGCTTGGTTGGAAGAGACTTACTTTCCACAGGCTCGCTCTTTGCAGTTATTTGGTACACCAACGTACCTATAAAGAAAATTCGAGTTACTTAATGCTTTCTTTTATACGCATGGTAAGTATGAAACGAGTACGAGTATACACTGGGTGCCAATTTAGTCGTGAGGTTAATGTTATTTGGTTAGAGTTAAAATCGAATCGTATGTTATAAAACAATCTGTTCGTCTATGATTAGAACTCAAACGTTTTATCATTAATTAATTAGATAGTCAATTATTTATTTTTTCAATATAAGATGCATATAACAGGAATAACTAAAACTACTGCTTATTTAACCACCCACAGCATTTTAGCACAAATGCAGATCAAATTCTTTGAAAATCAGAATTTCTTGACATAAAACTCTTATTTCAATTTTATGTCATGCTTATTCAGCATGTGCCCTTTCAAACTACATTTCTGAACGAATTTTATATCACACAGATCGCACTCGAAACGGCGGTCGCCCATGTGTATACGAATGTGCTCTCGCAGTGTATTCTTCCTGCCGTAGCGCTTGTGACAGAATGCACATTCAAAGTCCTTTTTCCCGGTATGCGTAAGCGTGTGATTAGCAAGTTCTTTTTTCGAGTGAAACTTCTGATCGCATAGTGTGCACGCGTGATTCCGCTCCATTAAATGATTCCTTTTGATATGAGCTGACAGACGGCAAGCGGTGTCGAAAGTTTTGTCACACGCATTACATTTTCTTTCTGCAACACGCACTCCGTGTACTTCCGCCAAGTGTTTGAAACGGATTTTATAACTATCGAAGGCCTCATGGCAGTAGGTACATGTGATGTTGCGTTTTGAATGAACATCTTTGTTGTGGGTCTTCAAACGTAAGGCTGTGGTGAAAGCTTTGGGACAGAGCGGACATTTGAATGCTGGTTCTGACATCATTTCCTTATGTGCTCTTACGTGAGTCCTTAGCTTTGCCGGTGTAATAAAACCAGCGGGACACATATAGCACATATAATTGCTGTAATGCGTATTCATGTGCTCTTGAAGTTTTTTAAAAGTGTGATATTCAATTTGGCAGATAGCGCATTTTAGATCCTCATCGTCGAATTTAAAAGGAATGATACGATTGCTGATGTCTAAATGAATATTTCTTTTGTGCTTTTCAATTAAATGTTTAAACAAATCTTCTAATACGTCAATGCTTAGGTCACACAGTTTGCATTTCAGATTGGTAATGTCAATTTTAACCTGAAAGCTGTGAGCGAAAGCGGGCATAGTTAAACTGCATAGATCTGTATCGTTATGGGTGTCGAGGTTGTGCTGTTTCAGATCATGTGGATTGGCGTACTGCAGCGGGCAGAAACAGCAGACGTAACTGAGACCTCCACTCTTGATTGGCGTTGCATTAGAACATTGTAATACTTCAATAACGTTGTCACGAAGCTTTTCAATCTTTGTGACACTTACTTTACAATAACCTTGGGCAAGATTAGGCTCATCAGATTTTAATGTGAAAGTGTTTAAAATTTTGGGTTCTTTCCATACTATGTTAACACGACCAGGCGCTTTTGACCTTTGGTTACTAAGATTTGTTTTGTCCATCGTTATCGTTGTCATAAACGTGCTTCCCTTAACTTTTACTTGTGGCCCGTTAGCTGCTTTGCTCTGAACTCTGGTTATGTTTACTCTGCAAGAGCCATCATAATTTGGTATACTTATCGTATCGCCCAGCCTGCGAGCTAAGGACTTACGTGCCACAGGCTCTCGGTATGTAGGGTTTTGGTGTTTACCTATAAAGAAAATTCGAGTTACTTAATGCTTCCTTTTATACGCTCTGGAATGGAAAACGAGTAATATACTATGTGCCGATTTAGTAGTGTGGTTTTTTTCGAATCTCATGTTTAATATTGGTAATTTAAAAAAATGCTTGTTTATGATTAGAACGCAAACGTTTTATCAATAATAATAGATCTTTTTTCATAATGAAAATTGATTTATTTCAAGGATTGTTCACCAACAAAAATTATACATTATAAACACACACACACATTAAGATAGTAAGTACATTACTACATACTATTGACTAGGTTGTTCTTCTTCTTCGCCTTCGTATCTCCGTGAACGTTTCTCTTTCTCTCGCCCTCTTCACAAGCCCTGTCGTACAAACGTCAGGACTCTCCTTTCTATGCCCTCCCATCGTACCGATTTCTACTCTTATTCTTTCTCTGTCCATGCTGTCAGACTGTGGAACTCTCTTCCGCCCACTGTTCGAGATAGCCCCTCCATAGCTATCTTTAAAAAACGTGTTAAAGAGCATTATCTTTCCTTAATTCCGTAATTTGTGTATATGTATTATAATATATTGTATATTGTATAGGTAGGTATATATAGTTATATATATGTGTATTTTTTTTATTTTTAGTCATATGTGCACGTATTATCCGTATATCCTTAATCTACTCACGCTTCTTTAGGTCTGCTGGAAGAAATTTCTTTAGAAATAAGCAGTACCTGTTGTACCATTTTTCCATATGTTCTATGTTTTTGTATTTTCTTGTGTACAATAAATTGTTAAATAAATAAATAAATAGGTTGATGTATAAAACATTCCTCTCTAAAAATATATCTTATAAAATATAACGCTTATTTATGATTCGGGTTCGGGGACAGAATCCCAGTTATCAAAAATAGGGTTACACTTAGCTGAATCACTAACGGTTTCGAGAATTTCATTCTCAGATTCGAGAACTCTCTGCCTGAAAAACGCGTGTGCTGTCTAAGTGCCCACTGCGTTATCAAGTGCAAATAATAAGAATAACTTGTACTACATACTTGCGCACTTAAACCTAAAATCAAGCACTTAGCACTATACACAAGGGTAGTTCGAATTCTGCAAAAATAAATTGTAAACAATAGGCAAATAAATCTAATTACAATTGTATGCCATGCTTATTCAGCATGTGCCCTTTTAAGGTACGTTTCTGAAAAAACTTCAGTTCACAAAGATCACAATGATGGCGGCGGTCGTCTATATGTATGCGAATGTGCTCTCTCAGCGTATTCTTCCTAGAGAAGCGGTTGTGACAGTATTCACATTCAAAGTTCCTCACTCCGGTGTGCGTAAGCGTGTGGTCGGCAAGATCGTTCTTCGTGTGAAACTTCTGATCGCACAGTGTGCACACGTGATTCCGCTCCATTAAATGGTTCCTTTTAATATGAGCCGACAGCAAGCCGGGTGTGTCGAAAGTTTTGTCACACGCATTACATTTTATTTCTGCTACACGCACTCCGTGTACTTCCGCCAAGTGTTTGAAACGGATTTTATAACTATCAAAGGCCTCATGGCAGTAGGTGCATGTGATCTTGCGTTTAAAATGAACATCCGTGTTGTGGGTCTTCAAACGCCAGGCTGTTGGGAAAGCTTTAGGACAGAGCGCACATTTGAATGCTGGTTCTAACTTCATTTGTTTATGCCCCCTTACGTGAGCCGCTAGCTTTTGCGGCGTTATAAAACCAGCGGGACACATAGAGCACACATAATTGCTGTAATGCGTATTCATGTGCTCTTGAAGACCTTTGAAATTGTGATATTCAATTTTGCAGATAGCGCATTTAAGATTCTCATCGTCGAATTTAAAAGGAATGATACGATTGCCGATGTCTAAATGAATATTTCTTTTATGCTTATCAATTAAATGTGCAAATAAATCTTCTAACGTGTTAATGCTTAGGTCACACAGTTTGCATTTAAGATTGGTAATGTCAATTTTAAGTTGAAAGCTGTGAGCAAAAGTGGGTATAGTTAAATTGCATAGATCTGTATCATCGTGGGTGTCGAAGTTGTGCTGTTTCAGATCTTGTGGATTGGTGTATTGTAGCGGGCAAAAACCGCAGACGTAGCTGATGCCTCCACTTTTGATTGGCGTTGCATCAGAACATTGTAATACTTCAACAACGTTGTGGCGAAGCTTTTCAATGTTTGTGGATGTGAATTTCACTCCACGATGTACTTTGGCAGGAATTGGCTTTTCTGATTTTGCGTTAGTATTTAGAATATCGGGTTCCTTACATATTTGAACTTTGCTAGGATTTACTTGAATATTGGCAGAATTTTGCTGTTCAGATTGTAAGGTGTGAGAATTTAAATTTTCGGGTTCCTTGCATACTTGAACTTCGGCAGGATTTATTTGAACATTGGCAGGATTTACTTGAACTTTGGCAGGATTTACTTGAACTTTGGCAGGATTTGGCTGTTCAGATTGTAAGGTGTAAGTATTAAGAATTTTGGGTTCTTTCCATACTATGTTCAGATGGCCAGGCGCTTTTGATGTTTGCTTAGTAAGATCGTTTGTTTTGTGTACTGATATCTTTGTCATCTTCCTAATTTTTACTTGTGGTGTGTTATCCGTTTGGTGTTCAAGTCTGGTGACGGTTACTCTGCAATATTTTGTAGCAAAGGACTTACACGCCTCAGGCTCTCGATATGTAGTGTTTTGGGGTTTACCTATAACGAAAACATATGTTATTTGTTTTGAGTCTACTGCGATATTTACGTTTTATCTTTAGTAATTTTGGTTTTAGCTGTATTTTTGTAAATGAGTTTCAAATACAGATGCTATATTCAGCATGTAAAAATATTAACCTTACATTCAAATTGCGTCGGCTATAACATTTTGTGTGGGAAGTCCAATTATTTTTATTAATTTCGACATGCAGGCCATGCAGCTAACATTTTTTACATCCTGTTTTAACACACATTCAGAATATACCTAAAAATCACGCATTAGGTTTATGCAAACTGGTTTAAAATAAATAAGTTAAGACGTTTTTTCAATACATATTTTTATAATATTTCTATTATAATAATGTATGTATAACATTTCATGTTTAATTTAATAATAGACATTATAAAGCAGATTACTCGAGCAGATCGGAATGAATTCTCTGTACATGAGCCTTCAATGTGGAATGGTCTGCAAAAGACTTCGTGCAGAACAAACACTGTAGGTCGCCGTGTGTCTTTATATGTTCCAACAAATCTGATTCGTCTACGAACACCGCTAAGCAAACTTCGCAAACACAACTATCTTCAGCACACTTCTCCGCCAATTGATGTTCGTCCATCTGTTTTTGAGTAAAGAATCCTTTTCCGCATTCAGCACATAGGTACCTTCTTTCACCCATATGAAACTGCCTGACATGCATTCTCAAAGCGCGCGGCGCCACGAAGATTCTATCACATATCTGGCATGACAATTCCATACTTTTGCTGTGAGCTTTTTGCATGTGGCGCAGCTTCATGTTGAATTCCACGAATCGTTCGTCGCAGTCCGGACACTTGTACCTTTTGCTATTAAAATGCACGGTCTTCATGTGTTGGTCCGCACGCTGTTTGCTCGAGAAAACCTTATCGCAAAACGTACAAGAAGTGAGGGTTACTCTGTGCCTGAGTTTGTGGCGATAGAGCAATTCGCGCGTGACATAACCGGTATCGCACACATCGCAAATGAAATTCCTAAAGTGCACATTCATGTGCTCCCGTAGGTGTTGGAAAACGGCGAATTCAACATGACAAATCGCACAACGCAGTTCAGGCGTGTCAAACTTGAACGGCAGGTATATATCCTCAACGTCTGTTTGGACATTCATATCGTGTTCGTTTTTAAAATGAGCGAGCAATTCCGTGATACTTGGCATACTGAGAGAACACACAGTGCACCGCAATTCGGTGATGTCTAGTTTCCAAACAATTTTAACAAACTCTTTCATTCTTGATAAAATGAATTCCTCTTCTCTATGCTCTGCGACGAAGTGTACCTTAAGTTCTTTGGACGTTTGTAAAGTGACTTTGCAGTAATGGCATTGTATGCCGACAATCATGTCTTTGTTTCTGATAGGATTGGCGTTGGAATGCATGAGTATGTGAAGCAGATTGTTCTTGTGCGCCCTTACGGTTCTCATGGCAGCGCTGCGAGCCATCCTCATATCGGTCTTGGTCACTTTCTTCGTAAACATTCTGCCGGTTTTACCTAGAAATAAAATTTTATCATAGTTATCTCCGCTTCTTCCGTGTGTTCTGCTATATTAACGCCTATCTGTCATTCCATGGGCCGTATGATGCCGGCTTGGAATAGCATAAATCCATTTCCTTCCCGTGGGTATCGTAAGAGGCGACTAAGAGACTCGAGGGCTGCATGTGTAATGCGACTTTAGGCTGTCACTATGGCGATACACAATTTTCTGAATGACCGTCAAATGTTTGTCAGACACGGCGTAAATGTTAAGTTTTTACGGCCGTTCACGCTCTCCGGGATTTTTAAATCAGTTTTGGGGTAATTGCGTGAAAAGAAACTCAGTTGTCTAAATAAATCAAGTAAATATAATATTATAAAATACATCACGTTACATTTGAGACCAATAGTAAATACCTAAACTAAGTATGATTTAAAATAATGTCCGTTTATAATAAATAGGCGGTATAAAATACCTACGTTATACGATTTTGGCACCCGGCACACTTGTCTGGTGCTCAATTTCTAGTAACCAACATTCACATTCCCGATTCAGTCTCCCACGAAATCTCCAATTTTGTCGTATTTATTACACAGTAGAAATCTGTATTGCCATTTTATTAAAATATCTTGAAATTTTTCATTATACACAGAAATATTGACATCCCACTACCACCGTCCTTAGTAAAATTTATTGATTAAAAAAACCGCTATGAAACGAACTGTTGTTATTTGATTTTGACAATCAGCAGTTTTTTTAGAGTGGAAGATTTACATTTAAGAAATAACAATCTTAGGATTGGACCAATGCGTGCGTGATTTCAATTACGAATACTTAGGAAATCGAGCTCAAAATGGTACGTATCAAAATAGCGCGTAAAATCGTCAATACTAGCAGGCAACGCGCGCCATACTGAGTTCCAAAAAGACCTTGAAACTCAGTCGTTCGTTCATAATTAAATATTTAATAAAGAAAAACAAAACACTACACCTTCACTGATTTAAAGCACGATCGCTTGCGAAATATAAATAAAAGTGGGTGTGTTGTGAAATCGGAGTAGTTTGTTTCCATTGACTTGTGATTGGGATTGGGACTGAATGAGTCCTTGTTTGTCATTGGACCTCTTTGGAAACCTAATTTCAAGCAGTCTTAACTCTGTTTACATGCCACTATTAAAGGGAACGTAGTTTCAGCGCAGTAAAGTATAATTTTACGCTCTGTCCAACTCGCAGCGGATATAAGTATGTATCTGATCTGATCCAGCCGGATTTGACCGTAAGAAGCGATACGAGACTGCGGTTAAAGCATCTTACTAACCCCTAACAAATTCTACACATATTCATGTGGATGCTGCTTACTTTAGTATCTCATTTCTTTATAAGTATTGCCTTCATTTCTCTACTATGTTTCTGACGGCCAAGAAACTTCATTTAGCTAAGTCCTGCACAATCATGTTACTCTTAGAGATCCCGTGATTTTTCTTCATGTGTTTCCTCTTCGAGTTCTGCGTGGCGTACGCCTTCCCGCAAACCTCACACTTGAACTTTCTCTCGTTGGTATGTGTCGCCATGTAATGACCCAGCATGTGCCTCTTGATGAAAAATCCCATGGAGCAGACAGAGCACTCGTAAGGGCGCTCTTTCAGGTGTACGCTGCGCATATGTAACACCAAATTAGACTTGAGATTGAAGCGTTTGTCGCACATATCGCACTTGATGCCTTCGACGTTGTGCACTTGCGACATGTGGCGGGTCTTTTGGTAGTAGTTCTTGAACCTGGCCTTGCATATCTGACAGACGCTGTCGCCGGCTATGCCTTTGTGTTCCGTGTTGACGTGCGCCTTCTTTTTCGATTCAGCGGCGAAGACTAAGCCGCATATCTTGCAAGGATAACTGGACTTCTTCTTGCCGTGCGTGGTTTCGTGTCTGTTCAGTCGAAAGCTGTTGACGAATCCCGCGCCACATGTAGTACAAATGAAGTTCCTATAGTGGACATTCATATGCTGCATCAACAGTTTCATATTGTGATATGGTTCGTTGCACAGACAGCAGTTGATCTGCTGGTTGTTAGTGAGTTTGAAGGGTTGGAAGTAGTCGGTGACGTCCAAATAGAATTTCTTCTCGTGCACCGTGACTAGATGCTCCATGAGAATCTTGATGGTATCCATGGGCGCTTCGCATAGTAAGCATTTCAAATCGACCACGTCTAAGAAGGCTACGAAACTGGCCATTCCTGAGCCAGCTTTGTAGGTAGGTTTCTCTTTGTCATGGTCGTTATGAGTATGGCTGCGGAGCACGCTTGGATCGGGATAGGTTTTGAAGCAATACGCGCAGATGTATCCCGCATCGTTGCGGTCCTTGAAAGGAGTCGCGTTTGAGAACTTAAGTAGGGTTGTCAGATTGTGCCACTGTTTCTTCATTTCGGGTATATGTTTCTCTTTATAAACTAACTTATCTACAGGCTGTGCGGCTGTTTCCTCCTTTATCCGTTTTTGTTTGCGTGCTCCCGCTTCGCCTATAAAAGAAAAACAATCTTTGACAGGTCGTTCGCTCTTCACAAAGGTATTAATCTCTAAGCACAACTTCTAAGGACACTAAATGAGGAGGAATACTGGAAACTAAATGTTGCACTCTCGCATGTGTCACTTTCCGGTGATTGGTCGAGAATCCGTCAAAAATCCATTTTTGGCTCCTTATTGGCGCGTTGCGGCCAAGTCACGCCTGGCGCCATCTACAAATAAGCTTTTGAGCTTTCATCTTAATTGCCTTAGCTGGATAGGAGAACCGCCGCGTTTTAAATGGTTTAAAAGTATCTATAATTTGTTTATGACAGTCTAACGTAATTCAGAAGAAAGCTGATAGAATAATAATTTAAACTTAATGTGGTGTATGTTTATTTGTATATATTGTGTTGCCATATGTTGCCGATTTAATATAGCATCACCCCAGTTCAACCCGTGGGTGTCATAAAAAGCGATTGAGAAAAAATTATTTAGAGCGGGTATGGGCATGGGCTTCAGCGTTCCTTGTAATAGCAATAATTTTTTTTTCATCATTTCTTTCAAAAAAAGAAACCGCGAAGTTTTACATTGTTTGTCACGTCTCAGATCACGCCAGAAAAGTTGTATGGAAATCCTTTGCTGGTGTCCATTAAGATAAATTCGTTATACGCTAAACCCACATAATTTGATTTCAAAATTATCTCGACGACTCTCATAGAAACGGAACGTAATTTTGTATGAAACAGGTAACTAAAGACGAGGCTGTATGATGTGAAGACCCTTGCCTGTCCAGAATTAAAAAAGAAAAGAATGAACTAAACATTTAGTATGGCTGAATATTACGTAAGTAATACTGTGCCTTACAGGCGAATTTATTTTAAAAAATTACAATTGGTGGGAAAATTGTAAATTTTTATTTGTTTCGTTGTGTTGTGGTCGCTAGCTAACTTTTATAAGAAGTACAATCTTTCATTTCCTAGCCTTTTTTTGAGAAAAGCACTATGTAAGCCTCGGGGAAAATTACTTTGCTTGACTTGTATAATCGAACTATACTCGTCCAGCAAAGTCTTATTTTCCATACCTCGACAACAATGTACTATTAGCGCTCACCAATCCGCTTGCCCAGCGTGGTCAGTATGGCAATACCCGCCAATATGCCTGGCCAGCAGTGGACTGTTGTGGCCGTAAATGTATGTTAATGTATTGTGTTGTATTGTAACAAACAGTTTAAATAATTCTAGGGTAATTTTAATGTTTTATGATTGTCATCATCATTGGCCTCACACGTCTGTGACAGACGATTTAATCAGTGTCTGAGACACTGCGTTAGCGTGGGACGCAATTATGGAAAACGCAGGGCTGCCCAGGACCTGCGCCACCCTCTCGGCCTTCCTGGCTGGATCCGCAGGAACGACTAGTCGATACGTGCGGAGCCAGGTCGGCTGCACTGTGGTCGGACGGAGACCCCGTTTTCCGGGTTTAATTGTGGAGTTGGCCTCTCCAGGACCGTTGTGCTTGGGTCGGATTGATCCCCCGGATGTATGATTGTAATGTTATTGATAAGCAATAAAGTCTTAATTGAATCCAATAGGTACAAAATTAAACGTCAAACTATTCAAATACAATATTTATTTAAACACACATCTCTCTATTCCAATAGCAATATTATTTATAAACTAAGACTAAAATTTACTAAACAAATTACAAGAACATAATAGTAGGAAATACGACCGAATGTTGAAATTAAAAAATCTTTTTAATTGACAGGTATGTACTATTGAACGCTTTTTACGAAGATTCAGTTGAAAAAAAATGAGATTTCTGCAAAGTATCAAAATATTTCATCAAGCATGTAGATTTATTGATCAACTAACAAATATATAAGGTCCTATTAAATTCAGTGCAAATATTTATAGGGTTAGTTACTCGTAGAACTGAACAAGTTTTTCGAATAAACATTGTTCGAAATATGAAAAAAAAATTACCTTCCTCATACAAAGTCACAGTTTATAATCATTTTTGTAAGGGAGGTCTTATTTTTTCATATTCGACCTGTTTTTCGGGGAAAGTAGTTCAATTTCACGAGTAGAACTCACCCTAAAAATATTGGCACTGAATTGAATAGCGCCTTATATAGGTGAGTTTAGCAAACTACTAGCATAATGTTACAAGCTTTTTTATACTATTGCTCTGAATGTAGTTAGTCGATATTAAAAATTTTAACTCAGTTATTTGAATTCAAAGTTTCTGATCCTATTACCTTGTCTAATACACAAATGTATAGATTTCTATTTCTAAGGCATAGACAGAAAGTGAGTGAACCTAACGATACTTATATGGTACGGTAATTCTCAGAATAGTACATTCTTCACACGCGAAGAAAGAGACCGATTACTATACTCAGTAAATCATAGGATGATTCCCTTGACAGCAGATAGCTAGATAGGAAACCAAGTGTACGTGGAAAGGACAAAAGGATAAATTGAATGAATCGACATCTGTCACAGAATTTAAGTTTTTAGTACTATAAAGAAGGTAGCTTCGTGACTCAATTCACACGAGTTATTAATAGTTATTACTTCCAAGTGATAGATAGTGCTATTATAATACACCTAAAAAAACTACAACAGTTCAATAAACCACGAAATATCCAAAGAAAATTCGCGCGTTACAGTATTTATCTTTTTAAATTTCGTACAAAGTAACCGCAATAAGTCAATTCAGCCAAGTCTTCCGTTCTATGTGTTAAAATGTTAGACACGCGTTACGTTTTACAAAAGTTTTTGCAGTTGCATCTTTTACTCCCCAGGGGAGAAAGAAATTTGTATAGAATATTCATTCCCGCTAATTTGAAACATGAACATGATTACGTTCCTCTCTACGTTTGAAAAGGGTAAAGATACTTTCTATGTAGGTGTAGTATCTAAAACATGTAAACTAAAATGAAATTTTGAATGCATGTGGGAAGTAACATTGTTACAAGAATTACAATACAATCACAAAAGTTTATGGTAGTTAATCTGTTAAACTGAACACTTCGCATAAAAGAATCATCTAATTACATTTTTTATATACAACAGATTTGATAATTTGATCTAAATCAATTATGTTGTGATCGAAATGATATTAATAACGAAAACATTTTCATCACTGTTTTATCATGATATTTCTAAATGATCAAGTACCTAGAACAAGTATTTACAAACTAACAATAATGATGGCTCTTTTGAAGGGCGCACACAATATGCGACAAAAATTGTTCAAACGAAAATATGCGGCACAAAATGTGCAGCAAATATTTTGCGTTATGACAAGGATTGTTCTAGAAAATCTATCTATCCTTGTCACACTAAGGCGAGTTTCATATTTGTATCCTGCTCTCAGTTGACACTCGTCAATTGACGCGTAATATTTGCTGCACATTTTGTGTTGAACATTTTCGTTTGAACAATTTTTGTCGCATAATGTGCGCACCCCTTTTGAAAGGTATTTTTATTCTATTTAGATGCAAATAATAAAATCAGAACGTCAAAGTTACGACTGCGACTTTTTTTATTATTAAACAAACAAGTATCACTCATGATGTAGGTTTACGCGACTTAATTGTTAATTTAACGAACCAAGTGAATAGTGACGATGTGGTTTAGTGTATATTGTATATACTGACTCTACAAGTCAACCACAATCACCGCTAGAGCCATTAACTGCGGCTACTGCAGCGCCACCTACCGTCTCGACGCGCGCAGCGAGTCACGGTCCGCAGTGTTCGGCAATCACAGCTGACCGACGGGCGTATGTGATCTGTCGACCTCCGTGAAGAAGGCTGTCTTAGCAAGACGAAACGTAGGGCTAAACTCTCTATTAAATAATACAAGTGTGTCGCGTAAACCTATATGGCGGGTGACAGGAAGTGATGCCAAAAGGCAGAATGGAGGGTTCCAGGTGGTGTCGGGAAAAGGGTAACCCTGCCTGGCCGCGTGTTGTGGCCAGGGGACCGACTGGTCTACCTGGATAGAATTGGAGTTGTATTATATGCGTTGCACGGAGAAACACTTCGATATCGCGTTTTAGGCTCTTTGTTTCTCTACCAATCTGTCACGTGGCGCCATCTTGCAGATATGTTGGAACTTCTGTTGTGTCTTGCTTGCTCGTAAAGCACTTTCGAGTAAGCATAACGACTATGACGATTTGCAGCAACATTTTTGAATTGTTATTATGAATTTTAAATCAGCAAAACTCAAATGGGACTGTTCAGGCAGGAGTCATCATCCTGACGCACCCAGAACGGTGGGCTAAGATCGTTATAGACTTCAGGATGGGAATCGAACGCGCAAACGATGGTGTGATGATCTCAACGCCTACCAAAAAGACTGGTGCTTGCACAGGAAATAGATAAGTGGAAGAAGGAAGGGGAAGCTTTTGCCCAGCAGTGGGATAGTATAGGCTAACTATAAATAAGTATAACGTTATGCATTTTAATAGTCTGATTAATAACTAAGGAAGGGTAGTTTAAATTGGAACATTCACAAGGTATTCTCTCAACTGTAATCGATTTAGGTTTGTGGCACACAGAAAGGTTACGTTACAATAACATTTAGATATTGTATCTCTAGTGACTTGGTTAGAAGCTCATCACTCATCTAGCATCCAAAGGCGTGCTTACTTTCATGTAGAAAATATGTATGGTGAAATTTCTTTTGAATATTACATCTTGCAATGCGCTCGCCAATCCGACAGTCAAGCGTGGTATGGTTATTAAAGTCATGGCAATTAATACCAAAAGTGGCCGTTTTTAGGCACTTTTTGATATAACTTTAATTGCAGCGAATATTTCATTGATTTTGCAGGTTCTAATTTTACTTATGGATAATACTAAAAACTTAGGCATCGGACATTCTGATAGATGGTAAAGAGAAAACTTTTTTGTGATGTGGCGCCACAGTCGAGGTCGTTCACGGCTACATTCGCCTTAATAGGGGAGGCACATGTCTAGCAGTGCAATGTTATGTATGTATGAAACGAATTTACGAACGGTTATGGCAACTGAATAAAAACATATTAGTAAGGCGGTGCGTGCTGCTGTTGCATCTGCTGTTGTTGTAGTTGCTGGTGATGAATGACAGCTTGCTCGTGTTGTTGCTGATGTGGCTGTTGCTGATGCTGCTGTTGCTGATGCGGCTGTTGCTGATGCGGCTGTTGCTGATGCGGCTGTTGCTGATGTATTTGCGGCACCGGCGACGAGTTCGAGTTACTCTTTCTGCTCTCCTCGGCAATCTGTTTCAGCGTCATGTCCCTATTGTCGATGAGATGTTTCACATCGTCGAACTCTTTGAAAATGTCCAAATCGTCCTGATGCAGACGCACATGACTTTTCAAGCTGCATTTCTGCATGAAAGTCTTTTTGCAGATCTCGCATTGGTACCTTTTGTCTTCATCGTGGACTTTCATATGCTCTTTCAAGTTGCGGAATCTGGCAAACGTCTTGCCGCATACTTCACAAGAGCATACCTCCCCGCCTTCGTGTCTAGATATGTGATCTGTGAGACCACGTTTGGAGAAGAATTTCGCGTTGCACTGATCGCAGAGGTAGCTCTTTTGCTGTAAGTGGTGATGCTTGATATGCCTGTTGAGTTCGAATTTCTTTTTATAAGTCTTATTGCAAGCATTGCAGGGGTAGATAACTGGCGTTTCGTTGTGCATTTTGACCATGTGTTCGCTCCTATCGTAATAGGAGACAAAGATTTCGGGGCAATGAGGACATTTGTTCCTCAGCCAACCGCCAGTGTGGACACCCTTTTCGTGGTTGCGTTTCTTTGTCAACGATGTGTACGATTTCTCGCAGTAATCGCAAGGAAAATGTCCCTGGAAGTGTGTTTTACCGTGCTTTCTGAGGGCCGCAATCGTGATGTACCCGGCTCCACATTTCTTGCAGCAGTAATTCCTGTAATGGCTACTCATGTGATGGTAGAGATTCTTAAACGAAATGTGCACTAAAGAGCATATAACGCAAGTATAATTCGTGCCGTTTTCCAAACGAAAAGGCAGTATTATATCTTTAATATTCTTATGAATGATTTTCTTATGAGTTTCAATCAAATGATCTTTAAGATCGTTCAAATCCTTCATTGCGGTATGGCATACATTGCATCTAAGATCAGTAATATCAACTTTGATTGGATTGTAACTGAGTTTATAATCGATCATCGTATTGAGTTTGTCTTTCTCTGTTTGCTGGGAGGTGTGCGCTCGGAGGTCATCGATGTTCTTGAAGTACTTGGCGCAGTAGAGGCACGAGAAGCCTTTCTGGGTCTTATCTCTAAAAGGGCTGGCGTTACTGTACTGTAGTATGGCGGTAAGGTTTACCCTGTGTTCAACGCGCTCAGGCGTCGCGCTATCGTCACCTTTTTTCTTTTTCCTTCGTTTGGTGCCCTCCGTTCCTATAACAAGAAACGTTCATCTCATTATCTTGGTTTGATTCTTCTCTTATCTATTTATTATATCTTCTTATTAGCTAGCTTCTTTCGCTGATCAAGTATATTTGTTACTTCGCTCAGTATATTTGGTGCCTCGAACAGTATATTTGGTACTTGCTCAGTATATTTGGTACTTCGCTATGTATATTTGGTACCTTGCTAAGTACATTTGGTACTTCTCTAAGTATTTTTTTTGTCTTAGCTAGGTATATTTCTTCGCTCTCTGTTTGAAACAGTCCTTTTTTCAATATTTTAATAGCGTTTTCGAAGCAATTTCAGAATATAAATCCTGTTTTGGTTTATGCCATACAAACATACATATATCACGCCTAGATCCCTTGTAGGGTACATACATTTGAGGGTTATTCAGATTAAGGGCCCCATCGCCTAAATTGCAATACACATGTAACCCTCACGTCCCTTTAGTTTATTGGTCATCATTAAAAGCTGTCAAAGGTATAAATAGTTCAAGATAAGTAAAGATTAATCAAAGAAGGCTGTATACAATTGTGAAATATGGGCAAGGCTAGGAGTCATATTTTTGAATCAGTAGAAGTATAACTTCGTATGTGCCAGGTTGCGAAGATGCGCCACACGTATATGGTTCTTCCACGAGAGTCAACTCGTGTAAAGAAGCATGTCGTGAATAGAGTCCTGTAGTCGAACGTGTGATACGAAGCGTTTCACCACTCGTGGGAACACAGGCGCATGCGAAATTTAAAATCTACAGATTCAAAAATACACTTCCACAATGTCGAATAAGTCTGGTGCTAGCTTAATCACTCGTCTGTCGCCTCATACTATAACAATTTCATTGGTTTTGAATTTTATTGTGGGTAGTTAAGGTTCAAAATTGTTGTCCGGCTCCCGGTACGTGACAGACAAGCGGTTAAGTAAATTAAAGTAGGTATGCTGCTTATATCTAGCAACTTTTGGGGCGATCCATTTTCAGTAGCAAATAGGTATGCCGGATCATTCCTTTACGGTTTGTTTTAAAAATATAGGTCATTAAAAGAAACTTATTTCATTATTTCGAAATGGTATTATTTATTTCTATTTTTATTATTTTTCTATAGTTTTGAGGATGAGACGTCACAATTGTTAGTAAAGTGTTAAAATGCCATTGCCTGCACAAAGAAAAAGTTAATCATTTACAAGACAAATGCCATTTACGAACATTTTTTTCAAAGGCAAAAGCATTTATTCATATTCAGGTTAAGAGGCGTCATACAAGATACTGTTGGAGTTTAATAAACTTTCTTATTATTCCAATCAGTAGATATCGTAAATAAAGTATAATTCTCGAAATGATATCGAAGTTTTTCTTGAAATCGACCATCTTAGCATACCGAAAATCAAAATGTGCAGATAAAGTGATCGAACTAATAGTGACATAACATTAAAATTATACGCGAGGTCACTGATTTCGTACTGTCATGACTTTCAAGTGAGTTCCGGTAGTGATCAACAGAATCGTAGAAGGGTATGCAGAAATGCATACCAATAATATGAAGACTATCTACCCATCGGCAAAGCAATATAGTTGTTCCGTAATAATGGCCCACTGCAACTGAGCCGAAATATCAGATAATTCAAGATAATCGAGTATCGCGGTAAGTACCCCGTTTTGGTGTTTTGAGTCATTCATTACCATACCGAATTTGAAATCAAGTCGACATTGGTTGGCATGAGCGGGCTCCGTAACCAATCATATGGGGATGGCACGGAAGTGTTGCCATATTTTCCTTGCAATATTGTTTTAATTTCTTTTAACAGCAGTTGTGGGTATAAAATCGTAACACGAAAAAGTTACGCTAAAAAAGTTTATTTTGTAATATCAATAAAACTAGTTAAGACATGAGTTTTGGGAACAATAATACTATCATAACATAGGACTATCATCTAATTGGAAAGCCTTAATTAATTTTACAAAAAGTTGATTACAAAGTTATGCAAAAAAATAGACAAAAACGTATCACAAAAAACACGCGAATTTTGGCGGCGACGCCCATATATTATCTTAATTTCAGTTGCGATACAGGCAGACCTACATCAATCCATCAAGTTCACGAGTATCACCCCTATTGAATGCCTACTGACGACGATTGCACTTCATGACGTACACAAACTTTGCTTAGTTTGGGGCTAGATGGCGCTGTGTGAATTGTTCAAGGTATTTATTATTATCATCCATCATTATTATTTTATTTATGAGCATATACAAATACAAGTCTTACGTATTTTCGTTTAATGAAAAATCTGTTTTCAAAATTTTATATCTACTAACTAGTAATTCGCCAATCTACACAAAATGTACAGAGAACTTACCTTTTACTATTGAAAGACAGGTCTTCATATTTCAACTTTACATAGTAAAAAACATTATGTCTATTATCTTCCTTGAGTATTACAAAATCTCCTTCACGAGTAGGACAAACTCTTATCACGACGAAGCACTTATATTTTCGAGTATTTACGAATAGGGTAATATTGAACTACACAGTTGTTAAAAATCTTGTTTTAAGACAAGTAATTGGTAATGTATTTCCACTTAACGTAAATATAGTCGCACGCACTTACCTATCAGCCAAAGGTTGCCTGGTAGAGCTTGCTACCATAGCAAGAAGGCCGCCTAGTTGTACTATTTTTCTTTTTTTATTTGTAAACTTACTTTGTGCAATAAAGATTTAAATTATTATAATAATTAGTCTATAAAAATCAAGGTTACTGTTTGTATAGTGTTAAGTAGTCTTAGAATACCGAATAATAAAATCCCACAGATAGTCTAAGTGATAGACGCGTATTTTCAAAACGGTCCAATAGAAACGCGATATCGAGATTAAAGGAGAATGGGCAAAAATGTATGGAACGTGGTACCCGCCCCAATGGACGTAATTTATGTGTCACTGGAAAGGTACAAATACGTAGAATGATAACAACCAGGGCGCCAGTCTCTATTTTTTGTCCCAACAGTTTTTTTTTTAAGTCTAAGTTGTGTTTGGTTTGTGTTATTTGTTAATCTATGGGTCTATTGTTCTAGTACTCTATATCTAATAATTACTCGCGTTTATGGTTGTAAAAATAATTCTTATTAGATAATCCGTAGGACGCCCTCCGGCCAGGGCCCAAAGTCTGCTAAACAAAAATCGTTCCAGTTCAGTGTTAATGGCCTGTCAGTGTGATAGTTTTGGTCATTTCGTATTCTGCTAACAGTTTAAAGTATAGAAAATCACAGTGGCATTATAATGACAGTGGAGTGTCGTTGGCATTGCAAGGGTAAAAAATAAGGGAATACTTGCCCTGATGGACCGACGACTTGAAAAAAGTGGCCGACAGTGACTGGATGGCAAAAACGGGAGATCGGGCCTTGTGGCGCACCTTGCTCCCCCAAAGTGCGCCATAAGGCCCGATCGATCTCCCGTTTTTGTCCAGCAGTGGACTGCAAAAGTCTAAAATGATGATGATGATGAGATAAATCCATTCTTACGAACCATTTGATGTGGATCAATCGTAAGATAGATTACAGACTTTCTCAGTCCTCGTGTCAGAGTTATTGAATAATCTATAACTGATATGCCTCTTCTAACGACTACTATTCTAGCAAGGACTAACGGCTTAATGTGGCTTCCGCCGAATGGAATTATCTTGTCGTTGAAAAATCCAAAGAATATACTTTAAAGTCAGATGATTACAGCCTACAATGTCCTCACTAATAAATCTAGTAACAACAACACTAAGTTGTCCCCTGGAAGAATTGAACCCCTAGGTTCCGGTTCAAGACCATGAATAAGTTATAACTTCTTTCAACTGACTAAAGTTAAGTTAAATGAATTGAATGTGTACTTACTTCTAAAACAGCATTATCTTGAATATATCTTGTAAATGTCCCCTGATCTGCTTAAGATGACTTATTTGATATTTAAAATGTTGCTTTATAGAATTAAAATCGTATAACTTCTCGTGAATAATGATATATTGTTAAAACAAAAAAGAAAAGAAAAAACTAAAAAGAAAGTAAATGAATAATGATATATTGTTAAAACGAAAAAGAAAAGAAAAAACTAAAAAAAAGTAAATGATAATTTTTATAAAATCTGCATTGTGTTTATCATAATATCACGAAAGGGACTAGGATTTGGGACAAGTCGCCATAGTAAATATTATTGGTCATAATAATAACTATTAATCGCCACCACAATTATTGCTATTGGAAGGGGTACCAAATCGCCCATTCTCCTTTGTTTCTTTTAATAGAAACGATGCTTAAAGTTTTTGGTCAAAAGCCAACATGTTTATAGTATAATGAAAATTTGGTCAAAAGATTAAATTCCGGTTGCAAAGGCAACTTATAGTCAGAGGTGTAAAATACAGATAATTCATAAAAAGCACACATTTCAATAAAACTTTAAAACACATGCAGAACATTAGAAAAATCATATTGGTAATGCAAAGTTACTCGGCAAATATATGAAAACTATAAGTTTTCTAAATTTACTCTTTAAAATAATCCAAGCATACAAAATAACACAACCCTATTAGCTTAGCTTATAGACTTACCGATAGCATGTTTAATTTTGAAGTACAAATAATAACCAATCAGTTTTTTTGTGCAATAAAAGTATATGAATACTAGATATCCGCCCAGCGGTTTCACCCGATGCCACTCATTTTCCCGTGGTCAAAGTTGTTTTCCCGCGGTAAAAAGTAGCCTATGTGTTATTCCGTGTTATACTCTACCTGTATTCCAAATTTCATCCAAATCGATCAAGCCGTTTGAGCGTGAAGAAGTAACAAACATACATACACACTCACAAACTCTCAGATTTATAATATTTGTACGGATTATTATTATTAAATACAGGGAATCGAACCCTGAATATCCTATGACTTAAGTGTTGTTTGAAAACTTGCACCAGGATCATTCATGTCCACTGCTGGACACAGACCTCGCTAACAGCTTATATTCCTTTTCAGTCGCTGTGAAGCCCTCTGCTGGGCAAAGACCACCATCAAAGAAACCGGGCCGTTCGGCTACTTTAGTGTCCTACTCGAAAAGAAATGGAGAGCCCTAGGTGACCTTACACGACAGCAAAAAACTGCATTAATAAAATAACAGCGTATCCACTGCTAGATTTGGCTTGCTGCGAATTCTGTAGGTTTGTTCCTTCCGAGAGAAAACTGTTACATTAGCTACAGTTCATACATCAACAGCCACCTACTGTCCACTGCTGGACATGGACCTTGAGTTGGCCCAGTGCTAGGTACTTTTTTCACAGGGAACACTGCTGCCCATTCCCTGGATGAACAGTCGCTTTCCAACACCCACAAGTAGAGATCGTGAAATTCAACCCACATAACATTTCAACTTTCCTTTCCTTTGCATTCTCTACAAGGATGCTATAAATAAAATAATCTCTTACTCAAGGTTTCATCAGGTTGTTCTTTAACTAGTGCTACTTGAAGAAAAGGCTAATACATATATAGATTTGTGTTATCAGAATGCTTGGTAAAATTGCTCTAGAGTAATTTTGCATTACCGTTTTACATCTAAGAATACATCTAATAGAAATATTTGAAAGGTATCAAAAAAGCTTACTGTAGTCTTAGGTAATAGAGACCGACTGAAAATGTTATTTCTTTAGTTATAGTAATGTAAAAAATATATAAATCTAGCGTTAAAAGCTAAACTGGGGTTTGTGGGGCAGAGTTTAATTTCAAATAGACGCCTTGGAGGCTGAAATAGGTTAAGTTTTATTTGAAGGCGAATGAAGTCCTATTAAAAGGTGAATTAAATCCTATTTGAAGGTAAATTGAGTTCTATTTGAAGCTGAATGAAGTCCTGTTTGAAGGAGAATGAAGTCCTATTTGAAGGTGGATGAAAGACAATTTGAAAGTAAATGAAGTCATATTTAAAGGTGAATGAAGTCCTATTTGTAGGTAAAAGAAGTTCTATTTGAAAGTGAATGAAGTTCTATTTGAAGATGAATGAAGTCCTATTTGATGGTGAATGAAGTCCTATTTTATGGTGAATGAAGTCCTATTTGAAGGTAAATGAAGTCCTATTTGAAGGTAAATGAAGTTCTATTTGAAGCTGAATGAAGTCCTGTTTGAAGGAGAATGAAGTCCTATTTGAAGGTGGATGAAAGACAATTTGAAAGTAAATGAAGTCATATTTAAAGGTGAATGAAGTCCTATTTGTAGGTAAAAGAAGTTCTATTTGAAAGTGAATGAAGTTCTATTTGAAGCTGAATGAAGTCCTATTTGATGGTGAATGAAGTCCTATTTTATGGTGAATGAAGTCCTATTTGAAGGTAAATGAAGTCCTATTTGAAGGTGAATGAAGTCCTATTTGAAGAGGAATGAAGTCCTATTTGAAGGGGAATGAAGTCTTATTTGAAGGTAAATTGAGTTCTATTTGAAGATATATGAAGTCCTATTTAAAGGTGAATGAAGTTCTATTTGAAGGTGAATGAAGTCCTATTTGAAGGAGAATGAAGTCCTATTTGAAGGAGAATGAAGTCTTGTTTGAAGTTAAATGAAGTTCTATTTGAAGCTGAATGAAGTCCTATTTGATGGTGAATGAAGTCCTATTTGAAGGTAAGTGAGGTCCTATTTGAAGGGGAATGAAGTCATATTTGAAGGTGAATGAAGTCCTATTTGAAGCTGAATAAAGTCCTATTTGAAGGAGAATGAAGTCCTATTTGAAGGAGAATGAAGTCCTATTTGAAGGAGAATGAAGTCCTGTTTGAAGTTAAATGAAGTCCTATTTGAAGCTGAATGAAGTCATATTTGAAGGAGAATGAAGTCATATTTGAAGTTAAATGAAGTCCTATTTGAAGTTGAATGAAGTTATATTTGAAGGTGAATGAAGTTCTATTTAAAGGTAAATTCAATCTTATTTTAAACAGGGACCTGAGAAACTTAGATAAATTGAAATAGTGTTATGAATAGTCTCTTACGCTAGACATGCCGATAGTTCGTTGTATGTAGCTTTTCCAATACCTTTCAAAGTGATTCACGTACTGTGTATAAACGAGGGCTTATTATAACTCCAAATATTAAAGTGACTATATTATTTATTTAGGGTGTTTTATTTATTATCAAAATTAAATATTCCGCAATATTGGTTCCATCTCACTTCTGAAAATCAAATTGAAAGCACTCTAAGGAATATTTAAGTATACTTACAATGAATTAATTTTCTTCTTGAATTAACACTTCACTTCGCGAAATAAAGTAAATTCGGTCAAGATGTAGAATAGTCACCTTAACATTCGTCTACTCAAATTAATTGAATCATATCATCAAAGAATTTATTTTAATGTGAGATAACCTATCCTAGCTTAGCTATGCTTCACTATGAATAGCAATTATTATTGCATACAACGTGATCACCTATTGAAATAGAGAACGGAAAAATCTGGAAACGAATTTGCACAAATGCACAAAAAATAGACGTCGCGAAACTGAAGTTTTATGTAGTTTCAGTTTTTTCGCTAAACTGGTAAAAAATACAAAAGACGAAAAGTATATTGGCCAAATAAGTCGGCAACTGCTTCGCTTTCTATTCAGCTCTCTCTCACTTTTTTCTTTGAAGTTTGTAGGAAAGTTATTGTTTTTAATTTGAGACAGTTTTGAATTCCGTATATGTTATCCCTGGTAAAGATTTTTCATGTTTTTTTTTTAGTTTTTCAAACGTCCCTAAACCTCGTTATACACACAGCCCCGCGACCACTCGATACAAAAACTTAGCACTTACGTTTGGAGCTTTCGCCGTCCTCCTTCTTAAGTTTCTTGGCGCGAGACGTCGACGCCTTCACAGTTTTACCCCGTTTCTTGGGCTTAGACTCGTCCACTTCAGTCTTCACTGGGACTTCGTATTCTGCAAGTTAAACTTATGTTATTCATCGATGTAGGGATGGTTTGTTAAAGGCAGGTGAAAATGCAGTCATTTGTTTACAGAAGAATATTGAAAGTTATTTTAAATAATTTATTATGATTGGATTAGATTTTATATTTGACTGTGCACAATGGGCGGGAATGCAACATCTTGCACCACGCACGCCAATCCGCATGCCGAGCGCAAATACCCTCCTAATAGGGAGAGGGAGGCCCATTTTTATCTCAGCTTAAGACCATCTGCAGTCAGGATTGGCTGCACCTGTGTAATGACTATGAGTTAATTATCTGTTATGCTATGGAAAATCAGTACCATATGTTATGCTACTGGCTACAAGTCTACAGATTAAATTCTTAGTACATTGCATAGCTGGTTAATATTCCTGGTATCGTTATGGCTAACCAATTACGCAATGAACATCGAATTTCTCCTGTAAAATAGACTATAGTTTGATCATATCGGCATAGATGGATCAGCCTGCTATGTGCAAACTAATAACATTTTAACACAGTATTAAATAAAACTTTAAATCCCGAGTTTTTGAGTACAAAATTCAAAACACTTACATTATATACACTTAGGGTATACAGTTGTAAGGAACTTGCAAAATCGCACCGCAGGCAGGGTTCGAACCTAAGACTCCCGGGATCAGTACTACCAATGCAAAGTGCTTTGGAAGGGTCGCTGAGCATCCTTAGGGAGCTAGGATGGCTCGAGTAGTGAGCCCCCACCCTGGACGCAAAATAGGCGCAAGTAGACGTCAAGTTGCGGAAACCAGCCCATTTAACCATTACCATTGCAATGCCTCTAGAATTTGACGGCCAACCTAGTAAATTTTCTTCAACAAAATTGTAATAATTATTTACCTGTCCCCGAGTAGTCATCATCCAAAGTGTTGTCTAAAACATTGTCGTTATCCGAGTCTTCTTCATGCTGCGGTGACAACTCCACTTTCACAATCTCATCTGTAGGAAAAATACAATTTTAATAAAAGTTCAAGATAAAGTAAGTAGAAATATTTTACACATACATACACATATCACACCTATAATATAATAGGCAGAGCGTAAACGGCCGCAAAAAACGGACATTTATGCCACATCTGACAAATGATTGAGGGTTATTCGGAAATTTGTGTATCGCCATAGTGACAGGTTGTTAGCCCATCGCCTAAAATTGTAATACACTCCCTCGAGTCCCTCAGTCGCCTCTTACGACTCCCACGGGACAGAAATACTTTATTGTACAAAAATAACAGGAAAATTCCTCATATGCGCAAGGGTAGTGTAGTGTGAGTGTTCTATGTTCTTTTATTTATCATCAGTAAATTTACTACTGTAATTAAGATCACGCCACTATCACTTACAGGGTAGGCAGAGAATAAAGCTATTCCTTTACAACTTGCCTACAGTCAATGTAGCAGTCCAAAAACTCTAATAAAAATAATAATAATTCACACAGCGCCATCTAGCCCCAAACTAAGCAAAGCTTATACTATGGGAACTAGATATAAATACTTATATACTTTTTTTGTAAATAAATACATAATATCTTTGAGAGATTTTCGCCGATCTCTCAAAAGATTTACTTATAGTCTCAGCACTGATCGTAAATTAAAATACAACGAAAAAAAAAAAAAACATAATATACAGAGAAACGCCCAGACTAAACACAAATATCAAAAAATGACCTAACAAATATTTGTGTTTTGTGGGGATCGAACCCTCGGCGTAGCAGGCAGGGGTACTATCCGCTACGCCATCGGCACAGTCAGACTGTTTGTTTCAAGTCCACAACTAAAACTTCTAATAATATTTTTCATTGTAATATTACAAATGGTTCTATCAAAATGGGCTTTTAAAAGTGGCTATAATGTACTTACTTTTGAACAGCTTGTCCTGGATCCGCTGCTTGAATTGCTCCTCCGTGTGTAGCACCTGGCAAATGATAAAACAATTATTAATATTATTTTTTATTATATTTTTATTATTATATATTCTTCTTAATGTAATATGGAATGCCAGATTTTTTTTTTTTTTTTTGTCCCCTTTATCTTGTATGCCAGATGATCAGAGTTTCATGAATACTCTTTTTTCGTGTGGGACACTGAGTTGTCCAATGACCCGATGAACCCTAGTGTCAGAGTTTTTCAACCGCCTACTACCACTAGTAGGCCTCTGACATGGAAGTGTTACGACTTACGACCGCCGTCTAAGTAATCATAGACAGCAACCGGGACCGATGGCCTAACATACCGAAGCACAGAACTATTTATTTTTGTTCATTTATACTACTCACTCAGGCCCAGTTTGCCACAGATTGTATGTAGAAGTTTGTAAGATATGATTTAATTTAAAGATATGGTGACGAAGTGTGACAGATTATTTAAAAGAATAGTTAAATATCTTGGACATTTCACACAGTGCCATCTAGTTCCAAACAAAGTGTTAGTTACTGTTATAATGGGAACTAGATAGCTGATATAAAACATACTTTTTTTGGTAAAAAAATACATAGAAAACATCCAAACTCAACTAAATTTTTAAAATGACTATCAAATACTTGTGCTGGGGGGATCAAACCCACAACCCTCGGCTAAGCAGGCAGGGTAGTGTAGTTTAATAAGGGGTACTATCTACTATCAGGACAGTGGAAAATAGTTGTGTGACAAATCAGGATGCATTCTTTATATGGCATAACTCATCTATAGGTACATTACAAAGTATTTATTGGCATTTATTTATTTAAATAAGTAATTGTGCATGCCCAATCCGCCAGTCTTGTAGAAATCTAACTTTCTGTAGGTCAGCTGGAAGAAATTTCTTAGTAGAAATAAGTTGTCCTGTTGTGTCGTCATTCTTTGTATATTATGTCTCTTGTAATGTTTCTTGTGTGCAATAAATGGTTAATAATAACTCATGCCTCAAAGGACAGGGTCCCTGTGGGCCCAAGATTCGGAAACGTACCAACATAATAATAGAATAATAGTATTCCTACCTGCTTCTTGAAGTTGGAGGCGTTCCTGAGCTGTGTGATGCATACTTCGCAGATACCACCTTCCACCTCGCCTGTCACATCCGCACATAGCTGTAAAAAGTATACTTGTAAATGCCTTGCACTGCACTCGCCAATTGGATTGCCAGGTATGGTAGGTATGATAAAAAAAAGAGTCCCAAGGGCCTATATCTTGGCCTGGATGCGACGTAGCCCAAAAGCAGCAGTGACAAAATGTGCTTGTATTAGCACTGTCCACATGATAAAATTATTTAAACTTTTGTCTTTTCCTGTGCCTCCAACCAAATTTTCTTCTTAAAAAAGCTCTATCCACTAACCCTAAATCCGGTCGGAGTTCAGGGGAAAAGAATTTTTGTATTTGTAAGTGTAGAGGGTGATTTGTAGGGCTCTAATACAATCACTTTTTGTCCTTTGCACTTTTGGGCTATGATGCACCCCGGCCGAGATATAGGCCCTTGAAGTTAGTAAGAATCTGATTTTTTTTTTTATTTGCTGCCAAATTTATTTATTTTTTACGACTTTTTATGGGGCCCCAAAGCGTATACTCCAACACCCCCTTTCCGCCCCGAAAAGTATACTCTAACCCTAATACCTACTGCTGAGTATAGGCATTCATGACAACATCTTGTTCTCTACTGCATAATAATTATGCTGACTGTTATTCTACTGCCTAATTGTCTGGTACTTTACATCATCAACTATAGTTGAAACTAGAGTCTACATAGGTAGGTACCTACATTGCCTCTTAGTCCCCCTACAGCCTACATACCTATAGGCGTGTTCGTACTTTCGGTAAAAAATCTCTTGCCTAATCGATAAACGTTGGGTAGGTAGGTATGTGTGTAAGTATCTATAGCTGTGGCAGCCAGTAGTTACAGGAGAAAGACATGAAAAGCTATTCAAAACTGTAAAAGCTTTGCGTTATCTAAAACAGCCAAGGTAACATTCGTTATCATTGCTTGCTAACAGATCGTCTACCGGCTCAGAAACAAAGAAAATGAAGGCGTCCATTGCGCGTCGCTTGGGGTCGAGAAAATGGCGGCCGAACATCTTGTGCAATGTACTTTGTACTAACATTACTGATTATTCAAACAAATATAGGCGATATTTGAAGTAATACCAGTCCTGATTAGGCAGGAAATAAGTAAGAAATAAACATAAAATAGGAAACACTTACAGCAATGTCCAAGCATTCCCGTAACATGTCTGCGTAAATTTCTTCCTCGCCCATCCATTGGTACGAAGATTTCACATCCTTAAAAGTCCCTTCGGATGCACAACACCGGCACATACCATTGTTCTTTTGTGTCTCCATAATGGATAACTAACACTAACTTAGCATTAACATTGAAATATACTAATTTCTAAAGAGAAATGGGAAATAAAAACGCAGCAGCGACGCTTCACGACCGGTGATCCGCCATTTTCTGATTTGAGAAGTGCTGCAAACCCAGTACCAAAAATTTCGCCGCTTCGGGTGCTAGGGTCGGTTGTCCTACTTGCTTGCCCCATACTCGTACTCGTATGATACGAATACGAGTGATACGACCAAAGAGCATAATATAACCACTTACGTTGTAGATACGTACGACGAGTTGACGACGCGACGTCAGAAGAGGAGGGTATTTCGCCATATGATTCAGAATTTATTTAAAGTTCGATTTCAAAGTTCCAATTTATTTTACAATATACATTTTGCGTCGAACAAACAAATTGTTTACTCATTGCTAAAATGGTTAGTGGACATCATCATCACAGGACAGTCGAATTCAAAACCTGAACAAAGTGAAAACATATAAATAGCAAACAAGTTAATATAAATTATATGACGAAACCCATTATCAGGCTATAATTTGCTTTATATACACTCGTCTCATAATGTTCGAATTATGAATTCGAAAACAGATGCATAATGACCTACTTTATGCATTCTGCCTATAAAAACTAGGGTTTACTATAAATTACAGAAGCGTAATGACTTAATGAGAAAACTCTTAATACGATAAAGTTGAGAAATGAAACGAAGTTTTTTTTTCCAATACTCAAATCGCTATCTTCCGCCGCACCTGACAGTTGTTGTTGTACGGTAATTTTTCGGATGTTGTTCAGTTGTTTTAATAGGTTTTTGTTCTGTTGTTGTTCAGATGTTGATTAGTTGTGGTTCAGATGTTATTCCGATGTTGTTCAGTTGTTGTTCAGTTGTTGTTCAGATGTTGTTCAGTTGTTGTACAGATGTTGTTCAGTTGTTGTTTCGATGTTGTTCAGATGTTGTTCAGTTGTTGTTCAGATGTTGTTCAGTTGTTTAGTTAAGTTATTGTTAAGACTCCACATCTAAACAACTGCTAAAGTATAGATTTTTAAAAATTCATATCAAGCCATATTACGTTCTCGTATTGAATTTGTCCTTGTATCGGGCCTTGCAATGGCCGGTGCGTACGTTTAGAAAAGTGTCTCTGAGTTTTTTTGGAGAGTGTAGATAAAATAGTGTATGCAACTAGTGATGGGCGAATGTGAATGATTTATTCGAATGATCATTCGAATAGAGAGGTATTCGAATTATTCGATTGTATAAAAGGACTATTCGAATTATTCGAATGAAAAACAATCATTCGAATTATTTCGACTCATTCGAATGAATTTGGACGATTTGTATTTAAATCGCATTGAGAATAATCTTAATGAAATTAAAATATGAAACATTAAACTACATAAATATGTAAAAGTCAATAAATTTTAATGAGATCTTGTATTAAATGAAAAATACAAAAAATCATACGAATGAATCATTCACTATTTTTATTCGAATGAATTTAATCGATCGAAAACCATCCGAATAGCGAATTATCATTCGAATTAATAATCTTCATTCGAATGATGAATGATCATTCGAATACCATTTACAAATTCACTCGAATAATTCGATTGTCCGTTTTAAGAACAATCGCCCATCACTATATGCAACTGCTATAATTAGGCATTAGAATGCTCGTGTCAAACTATTATCACACTCGGCTGCGCCTCGTGTGATAAACAGACACTCGCATTCTAATGACCCCCATTATACGACAGTTGCATAAACTACTATTTTACAAATTATTTTCTGTTTAAATCAAGAGATTCCCTCCCTTTCTTTCCATTTTGGGCTAAATAAAGAGATCTTCTGTAAATTAGAAAGGTTTTGTAGGCTTTGCAACATTGATCAGTACTGCTAACATACAGGAAATTTGGCTGTTTGGGGTTTATCGATACTAGTGCGATTTCGTGATATTGGGTAATGACGCAAAGTGCCATCTATTATCGAGTAGCGAAAGCTTTTAATAAGCGTATGGATGTGCCGATACTGTTCCGACACAACCAACCAGTTCAACGATTTGATCATGATTTTATTCACTGGTGCAAGAAGCAGTATCAATAAAAAAAATTTAGTGTACGGCGGCAAAAAAAAAAAGAGAAGAAACCGGGAAAAAATCTTACGCTTGATCTTCGTTTATGATTTCTTATTAAGATTCCTTCTGCGAAGTTTGATTATTTCTATGTAGTTCTCGACAGATACCTACTCAAGTTGAGGGAAGGCGTCGGTATGTTTTAAAAACAAGACTAAATTGAGAGATTGATCAATTTTTATTCAATTATCTTAAGAGACGTGTTTACAGAGTTGGATGCGAGCCACGAATGCTCCAAAAAGTTTAGATCTATCTAAAGGCTAGGCTTATCACTACCCATGGCTTCCAGGAGCTGTGACACCATGATGTGCTGGGCTTTGCAGCTTTTATGCATGCACTGATAAGGTTCTTAAGGGTGGTGGTGACATAACTACCTACTCTTTAGTTTATTTATATCGTGCTTGTGGGCTTGTCGCTGACATGAACATACCGGTCGTGTTTTCATTTTCCAGCCCTCCAGATATACTATGACTTTATTTCTATACACAAAGAACAAGTTTAAGTTACTGAAGTGTCCCTACTAGTATGAACAGTGTTGCCAACAAGGGTTATACTAAATGTGCTAAAGTACTGTTAAAAAAATGCCAAAAATATGCTAAATTTTATTAAAAATGCTAAAATAAAATGCTATTCACATAAACTTCAAATTTAAATCAACATTATTTAAAAAAACGTACAGATTTAATGTATTAAATAGAATTATTCGAAGTTTTGGAATAAAATATCGATATTTTCTTTATCTCAAACCAAATCTTACATATAAAATATGGCATTTTAAGGTTTTCACTGCCAAACGATTACAAAGTTTAGTTTTAACAAAGTTCATTTGACTGAAAACACGTTCAATCTCCGCGTTTGAATGCGGCAATGAAAGCAGAGATATTGCAAACTGAGATAAATCTGCAAAAAGGGGTTATTGCCAGGTTGTTCGTTTCATGTGCATATATATTATTTGTTAAAATAAAATGTTAAAAAAATATGCTATATGCTAAACGACAAAATAATAAGCTAAACAAGAAGAAAATCTGCCAAATTTAGCATTTAATATGCTAAATTGGCAACACTGAGTATGAACGCTGTAAGTAAGGTTTTATAGATGTGGAGGCCACGCCTCGGCATGCGTAGCGTTGGACGCCTTCCGGCCAGATGGACCGATGACTTGAGGCCGGCTGATTGCAACTGGATGGCGAAAACGGAAGATCGTGCCTTATGGCGTACCCTGGGGAGGCCTACGTCTAGCAGTGGACTGCTATAGGCTGATGTTTGAAGTAATGGAAACCTTAGTGAAATAATAAACATGACTATGGGTATAATTATAAATATTTATTTCGGTAAGTAGTTATATAACTTAAATTTATATTTAAATAATTAATAACAAATTTAAAGTGTTCAGTCAGATGATGATCATTAAAAACATGTGCATAATATAGATAAATAAATATGAAATTAAATCAACCTGACATTGCTTAGTACCACAAAGTAAGTAAGCCGCCAGGCTTGTGTTAGTACAATCAGTAGTACTTAGATTTTTCAAAGAATCAAAATATTTAATATTTGCCGTGTGATGCCGGCTTAGAATAGCATCACCCTATTTCTTTCCCGTGAGTATCGTAAGTGGCGACTAAGGGACTCGAGGGTGACATGTGAATTAATTTTTTTAGCGATGTATGACTAACAACCTGTCATCATGATAATACACAATTTAATGACCTTCAAATGTTTGTCATGGGTACATACATACATTTATCACGTCTACATCCTTTGCGGGGTAGGCAAAGCGTAAACATTTAACAATTTGGGTAACATTTTTGGGTGGAAATAAATGGGGTGATGCTATTGTAAGCCTTAATCACACAGCAATATTTCCTAACATAAATAATTTAAAAATAACAACAAAAGACTGACCTACTTTGTGTTTTTTGCCATTATGTAACAAAAATAAATCTATTCTAGTGAGATTTCAATATCGAACCCACAACCCCGACGATCCGTGCCGCTGCTCAACAACTGGGCAATTGCGTCTTGAAACAGCGTCACGGCAGCCATAAGCCAAGGTCGCAGGTTCAATTCTAATCCCGAACGCGCGAAACTTGCTTTTAACAATTTGTATGAACAGTAATTTAGGGCCGCCGCAGACTACAGGCGACGCGAACTTTTCAGATATTGTTATCTCTTTCGGCGACTAGCGGCGGCGTTTATTTATTTATTTTACTTTATGCACAAAAATGTACACTTAACGTCAAAGGACTAGACAACATTCAACATTCTAGCCAATAATGTTACATTTTCTACTGAAAAGTTCGTGCGCGCCTTGCAGAAACGTCCTATAGTCTGCAGCGGCCCTAACGGCGGAACTTTTAATTTATGCGATACAATGCGGTTTTACAAAACGTCACAATCCCGTCTTAGGCTGGTTTCAGTCAGAGCTTAACTGGCTGATATTTCTTTGAAACCAGGTCATTTTATTTATTTATATATTATTAATTAAGGTCACGTTCAGACTTGGCAGTGAAATAGTAAGGGAAGTGGGCAGCGCGAGCATGTAAACAGGTTACTCGCGCTGCTACTCGTCATGCCGCTGCCACTTCCCGTGCTCCATCGATTGTTGGCTTTTCGTGCGCGAGTCAAAGGAACGGCAGCACGAGCGCTAGTGGAATGTATTGCCATCTCGCTCACTCGTATTGCTGCGAGAAGAGTATGACGGCAGTGTGTGAACACTCACTCGTGTTGATACTTCCGCGGATGACGGTAGTGTGTGAACGAACATTTACTCGTGTTGATACTTCCGCAAAAGTATTTCGGGTAATATTCGCGGCAGCGGCAGGAGCATAGTGTGAACGTAGCATTAACACTTTATGCAATTTACATTTTACAAAATGGTACCTAGTTAAGCCAGTATTGTCATATTTATACAAAGTATTGTTATATATGAATTCTTTTTAGATATATCAATGGGTGATTCAGTCCATAAAACAAAAAAAAACTACCCCAAGGTAGCATGGGTGATTAAAAAAAATACCTCCACAAAAATGTGTCAAGCATGAGAAACAAACCATACAAACCCCAAAAGTATTAAATAATTTTTATTTTGTGCATTCCTTGAGGAAAGTTGTTCGGTTTCATGAGGTGGTTCAGTTTATGCATTTTTTACATCTAAAATTATTATGAATTAGATAAAGATATTTGTATCACTGTAGGTCTCAACCAAACCAGCTCCCAAATATTAACAATAGAACTAAGACCAAATATTATATAAAATGGAGCACCGCGAACAAATAATTGAAGCCAAAAAAATATTGCTCATGTAGCTACTGCCGTGTGATGCCGGCTTAAAATAGCATCACCCCATTTCTTTCTCGTGGTAGTCGTAAGAGGCGACTTAGGGACTCGAGGGTGTGTTTTGCAATTTTAGGCGATGGGCTGACAACCTGTCACTATGGCGATACACAATTTTCCGAATGACCCTCAAATATTTGTCAGACGTGGCGTAAATGGCGGTTTTTTGCAGCCGTTTACGCTCTGCCTACCCCGCAAGGGATAATAGGCGTGATATATGTATGTATGTAGCTTACTGCTACATTTATTACCGCATGTAATAAAGGGTGAACTTTGACTAGTGACTGATAGTGAAATCTCAAAACGGGTTGGTGATAAGAAACAACTTTCCCTAAGGAATAGGTTGAAATATGACAAAAATATTTTGAGTTTCTATATAGTAACTCAAAGAAGCTGATAAGCAATTTTGTATGGGAGGTATTTTTTTTTATTATGGCCTATGTTCCTTGGGGAAAGTTGTTCCAGTCCGTACTCAGTTATCGCTATCGGTCACTAGTAAATTTTACCCTATGTACGCGTTCATACGAAGGCATATCTACACAATACATCCAAAACATCAGATTTAAGTTTCGTACCTTTCAGGTACGAACGATCATTATGTAAAAAATCTTGATATTTATTGCTAAATGAATTGTTCACTGTAATTGCAGATAGGCAATAAGCGAACAACTGTAATATATATAACTTTCGCTTTCTGTAACTACAGTTAACAACCAAATAAGCTAGCAATCAATTTGGTGACATTTTCAAGTGATGAAAACGCCATTTATTTGCGGTGAATCTTGAATGAGTAAAAGAGTTTTATATGCATCATATGTTTGTTAGCGCGGCTGCCTCTTCTATAATATTAGGTCTTAGTAAAATTAATTTAAATTACACAACCTATCACGCAGTATCAACAGAAATCAGAGTGAACGGCACGGAATTATCAGACGTTCGACTTTGCAGTTCTTTCGACGTCGCATTCTCGAATTCAGCTAAAGTGATACCATGGTTCGACAACATGTGACTTTTTAAACTGCATTTTTGTACGAACGCCAAACCACAGACGCCACATTTAAATCGTCTGTCGTTGTTATGTATACGCATGTGCTCCCGTAAGGTTTTCTTTCGTGCGTAAGCTTTTTGACAGACTGTACATTTGAAGACCCTTTCTCCATTATGCCGAATCATATGTTCGTCTAGTGATTGTTTTATGAAAAACCCTTGCCCACATTCTGGGCATATGTGGTTGCGTTCCATTAGATGAACTTTTTTTATATGTGATGTGAGTTTGGATTTCAATATGAAGTTCTTTTCGCATATGTTACATTTGTACGTGGCAGCAACAGTATTATGCTCGGCGTACATATGTCTGTTCCTTTGGTAATAACTGTTAAAAGTTTTATTGCAATTAGGACAATTAGTTGTGTACCTGGCGTTAGAATTATGTGTGTATTTCTCGTGACACATAAGTCTTACTTTCGCTGTGAATTTCTTATCGCAAAACGCGCATTGAAAATCGCCGGTTTCGTGGGTTCTTTGATGGTTTTTTAGTCTGTGTTTATTTATGAAACCTAAGTCGCAACTTTCGCATATATAATTCCTGTAATGACCGTTCATGTGTTGTAGTAACATTTTGAATGTTTCGAATGTGGAATAGCAGAGTGCGCAATTCAAAATTTCACCATCTGTCAGTTTGAATTCTAAAATATAATCGTGAACGTCTGAATGGAATTTAATGTCGTGCTTTTGAGTGAGATGTTGTTTCAAACTCGTTATAACATCGAATTTTTCTTCGCAAAGACTGCATTTTAAGTCTGTTATATCCATTTTTATGGAAACGTTATTTTTGTCTCTTACCTTTTCGATAAATTCCGAGTTTGTATGCGTGTCGTGTATATGTTTTCTTAAAGTATTTATATCTGGAAGTACATCTTTGCAATAAGCGCATATAATGCCGGACAATGTTTTGTTAGAAAATGGCGTACAGTTTGAATATTTAAGTATGTTTTCGATGTTATGTTTGTGTTTTTTATTCTCGCTGAGGTTGATAAACTTGAGGCTCGCTCTGTAGGGCGTGGGGCACAGTTTCAGTGTGGTCAGTTTTTTGTGTTTGCGACCTGGAAATAACAGAAACAATAAATTAGAAGGGGCCGGATTTTATGCAAGATAAAAGCCTGATATATGCACGCAAACATGCACGAAAAGTGACGAAACCTGGCGAAATATGAATACTCCACATTTTAAAACACAGAAAGTGTTATTTTACATCACCATAGAAATCGATCTCCATCCATTACTGTAATGATGGCAATCTAAGAATATTACTTGATTGATAGGATCTTGCGGCCATTAAGTGCAGTCTTTCTACCCACTTATTGTAGGTATATTTAAGAAATTATTTATAAGCATTTCTTTAATTTTTACTTTGGTAGCTTCAACTATTTTCTGGTCTATCAATTAATTACCTAGTTTACGAATACTTACCTACCAAAACTACCCTAGTATTGAGAAAAATTATGTATTTCTTATAGTTTAAGTGAATTATATTCTTTTAATGATCATGACGTCAATAAGTGATAATACTATCCTACATTGAATAAAGAATAATTTACTTACTGGTTCTTTTGTCGCTCAAAACGAGTCTTTTCTTCTTTTTGTCGCCCTTCATCCGTTTGACTGTCACACCGACACCACTCAGTCCGAGCATTTCCGCCAGTTTAATGTCATCCTCATCTTGAAAATGGTCGGCGAAATCTGACAACTCCTCTTTCATCTCTGTCAATGTAATATTGTAAGATTTTATTTTTTAATAATTGCCGTGTGATGCCGGCTTAGAATAGCATCACCCCATTTCTTACCCATGGGTGTCGTAAGAGCCGACTAAGGGACTCGAGGGTGTGTATTGCAATTTTAGGCGATGGGCTGACAACCTGTCACTATGGCGATACACAATTTTCCGAATGACCCTCAAATATTTGTCAGACGTGGCGTAAATGTCCGTTTTATGCGGCCATTTATGCTCTGCCTACCCCGCAAGGGATTATAGGCGTGATATGTGTATGCATGTATGTATTAACACATACATATATCACGCCTGTGATCCCTTACAAGGTAGGCGGAGCGTAAACGGCTGTAAAAAACGGAAATTTACGCCACGTCTGACAATCATTTGAGGGTCATTTGGAATATTGTGTATCACCATAGTGACAGGTTGTCAGAACTCACTCATGAAACTCAACAACTAAAAACTGAAGAAGAAAAATTGAAAAGAAATTTCGACTTCCCATAGTAAATTAACCAGCTGGTCGGCAGTTATGTATGGGAGGTCCAAATTTTTTTAAATATTTCGTCTCGATGTTCCATGGGGAAAGTTGTTCAGTTTCATAAGTACCTTGACCTCCTTTTGGCTTATATACCCTTATAGTTACTCCTTGTATATGTCATACACTCCACTCGCCTCTAATCCTTGCGGGTTAGGCAGAGCGTCCAAATACACAGGGGGAAAGGAAATTCGATACATTCCCTGGGGGTACTTAAAAGGGGAGGAGGCCCTGTAAGTGATGAGGATTATACTCTCCTTATCATATTACTGGTTCCGTGCTTCGGAGGGCACGTTAAGCCGTAGGTCCCGGTTTCTGTCTATGATTTCGGTGGTCGTTATACACCATGTCAGAGGCCCACTACTAGTTGTAGAAAAACTCTGACACCAGGGTTCATCAGGTCGTTGAACGACTCGGTGTCCCACCAGAAAAGAGAGAGAGATCATATTACTTACCCATGAATACAATGTCGTCAGGTTCTTCTTTAACTTTGGCAAGAGCTTCATCTGAAAAAAAAACTTCATTAAAAAATTGGTTCACATGAGATTATTTCACCTTTGTGGAGCGGACAAGGCGCAATAGCTGTAAAAATAGCCGTAAATTTGTATTAAAATATATTTGACGGACATTTTAATAATTCTGTAAGTGACATTGTAAAAAGTTACAGGACAAGTTAAGGTCAAGCAAGTTTACAGTCATTGGCAAAATACGTCTCAGATAAAGAGATGTGAAGCCATTAAAGGAAAAAAACATCCTATCTCTTAAACTTGTAATAAGAAACTGTACGTTGGCTTCAAGGCAGTCCTTTTATTTTCAAGCAACACTTTAATATTAAAAATCATTTATTTCAGACAAAGTCCATACATAATTACAAGGTCATTTAAATTATCAAATTCAAAGAAAAACAGTTAATACATATACATTTCATCAAATTTCTTAAAAGTGAAATTATTAAAATACATTTTCATACCATATTATTGTACTATTGTTTTTTTACATACACTGTATGTGTATGCTCAGCTCAGTTGGCAGAGTAGTGGGACGGTACCCCACGGTCTCAGGTTCAAGTCCCGGCGGGCGCTGTCATTTTTTCAATATCTTATTTTCATTTATCAATTGTTCATGTTGTAACAGTGGCTGAGAAATAATGAAAATGACAAAATACCTTTGACAAGCTCCGTAATCTTAAACTGGAAGTCCTTCTGGCACCGCAACACTTGACGTTTGAAGTCCCATGCATCACGCAGCCGTGCGATGCACACCTCACATATACCGCAGTCATCTTTACCGAGCGTCAACTGGAATTAAGGTAAAGGCAGTTTGAAGAAAGAGATGCAATTCATAACTCTTTATTGCTTAAAACAAAGTGGGTTTATGGTGTAACAGTTATTATAAGACAGAAAGTTCTAACATGTTTTGCCAGTTCGTTAGATTAGCATGCAATTATTTTAACATTAAAATCAGCCCAAGCGTTTGGTTGAAAATTTATAAAACAAACCATCAAATTATTATTATTAAAGTATGTCAAGTAATTATTATACATATACTATTAAATCAAATAAATACATCCTTAACTATGTTTTTTAGCCAACATATCTCTAAAAGATGTCCTGCATTTCTGCAGGGCAACAAGAAGATTCGAGGAGGTGACGCTGCCGGATCACCAGTGAACCCAGTGCCCCAAACCTGGGAATTGGGTGAAATAGTTCCCGCCTAGTGGAGCTGGTCACCTGTCTGCGAGCTCCGCAGATGTCCCAACCCGATGAAGAAGGGAAAGATTGTTTTGGTATTATGGGACATATTAAACCCAAGCTGCTATCTAGTTTACTTTGACTATATTTCGTTTATAACAGCCCTGCGTTTTCCATAATTGCGTCCCAGGCAACTTAGTGTCTGTGGAGAGGACACTTCACCCGCATCACTTGGATAAAAGTCTTGCCTCAGACACTGATTAAATCGTCTGTCACAGATGCGTGAGGCCAATGATGATGATTTCGTCAGGGTTTACTTTTCGGGACGGGAAGGGGGCGTTTGAGTATACGCTTCGGGGCCCTATGAAACGTCGGTAATAAAAAATTTTTTGGTATCAAAATAACATACATACATATATCACGCCTTTATCCCTTGCGGGGTAGGCAGAGCGTAAACGGCCACTTACGCCACGTCTGACAAACGTTTGAGGGTCATTGGGAAAATTGTGTATCGCCATAGTGACAGGTTGTCAGCCCATCGCCTAAAATTGCTATACACACCCTCGAGTCCCTTCGTCGCCTCTTACGACTCCCACGGGTAAGAAATGGAGTGATGCTATTCTAAGCCGGCATCACACGGCATCAAGGTATCAAAATAAGACTTAGAAAAATTCAGACCAAAACTAACTTTTAGGGCCTATATCTCAGCCGGGGTGCATCGTACCCCAAAAGTGCAAGGGTCAAAACATTTTCATATTCGCTTCCTCTACATGACAATACTAGAAAAAAAAACAATTTTTTTTGTTAGTCTTTTCCTCGTATTGCCCCGAAAGGGTGAACTTCAACCCTATATTTTGCTGGGATAATAATATGCTCAAGAACTATGCTAAAGAAGGGAATGTAAGAAGTGATGGTGAGGAAGATTAGAGAAAGGCCAAGGAAATGAAACAGTGACTATGGAACAAATAAATTAAAGGAGAGTGTAGCCATCAACAACCACAACAGTCGTGCCACTTCACAAAAAGTTATCTCAAACAATCTTTAAGAATTTTCAATGCCCAAGTTTTTAGTATTATTCATAAGTAAAATAAGAACCTGCAAACTCAATAAAATATTCGCTGTAATTAAAGTTATGGCAATGATAAAATAATTCATTGAGTTTCCAGTTTCAAATTTTACATAAAAGGATAAAACTTGGGCATCTGACATTCTGATAGATTGTTTGTTTAACGGGCCTACTTCCATGAAGTGAGGTGAAAACGAGCTACGAGAATGCATTTTATACATAATCTAAGGCGCATCACTGTCAACAAAATTTTGTTTTTTAATCTTCAAGATATGAGGAATAAGCCAGGGCAGCGCAAAATCTCATTTTATATTTAATTACGGAGAAATTAAAATTTGAAGTTACCTCTATTTTTCAGTGATGAAGCGTGGCGTAAGAGATTTCCTCCGCCAGTGCTAATCGAACTGTATTGATCTTAGTATGATTATTAATGGCAATTTCACGTTGAACCCGCCCGGGCGGCTATTTTTTGACAAAACAACTTAGTTATTAAGAAATTTAGCAAAACACTTACTGTTTCCGGCTGCTTTCCTTGGAAATAAAAGGTTTTTGTTTTGATGTGTTTCCTCTGCTGTCAAAACTGACGTGGAATTGATCATAGATAAACGGAATATGATGCAGACGCGACACACTGTACATTTGTTCGATATTTTGACAATGAAAAGTTATTGTAGCTAGAATTTTGCCGTAAAATATATCAACTATCTACAACAACGGCATTCTATCCGCTATGGATAATTTTGCCAATGTCAATACTACGTTGATTGATACATCGAACGGAACGCAAAATATGAACCGATTAGACGTAGGTATTAAAAATATTTTTACGATTAAATAATAGGATGACGTGGTTGTTAGTGTAGATTAGCATGAAGTAGTAAGGTTCGATTTATATGCAACACTAGACGGCGGCACGGCGGCACAAAAGCAGTTTTTTAACCGCGGCGGAAATTTTTAATTGTATATATGGAGCGCTGTGCATACGGTCACCACCAACCACAGTTTTAGGACAAATTATAAGAAAGCAAGTATAATAATTATGTATGTTTACTTACGTACATAATTATACACTTATACATACACATATCACGCCCATATCTCTTGCAACTAGCGTACCTAGTATACAAAAGTCGTTAGATTTTTGTCAGATTTCAGTTTAAGAGTGGGATCAATTGAGTCGGAAGGTTTTTAGTGTTATGGGGTAGAAAGGTTCTAGAGTGGGTTAGCTCTGGGTTAAGATGTTTTGCCAGAGTAGCACTGGGTTGAAAGGTTCTAGACTTATACCTAGTTGGAAAGTCCTAGAGTGTCACCGAACAAAATGCCAATACTAATGTTAAAAGTAATTTGCAGGTACTTATCATTTCGGGAAGGTCGAGGATATAATTATATTATAAGGTTGTGGTCACCCTGGTTTGTTGGTAACACCGAAATATACCAAATATTGTATAGGCCTATAAATCCCCTTTCTTAAAATACCAATTTTTAGACCAAAAATTACAGGATTATCCAGATAGGAATGGATTAAAAACCTTAGTTTAAAAAAAAACAATTAAGAAGTCCTTTTGATTTTTAATTTTTCTTAGTTGCTTTATAACACATCACCAAAATGTATGAAAATTTCTTTAATTATGAAGCAATTCAACTGGTGTCGGTGATTTTTTACATTGGAAAGGTAAAAGATTGAAGTGGTCGAAGGTTTGAAAATGTTATATACATTTTTTTAGGCATGCGGCGTCTGATGCTCAACAAATATTGTTCAAAAACTAATGCACGGTGCAAGAATGCGACCTCTATACATTATCATAATATCATACTCTAATAATATATGGCCGTCGCTAAATTGTTTTTTGCTATTTATATTTTGAACAGTATTAGTTGCTCTTACGGTGCTCTCAATGACGAAAATGACAAAGAAATATCAAAAAAGTTTCTTATTCTCGAATTTCGCAAAAAAAATGTACAATACCAGGATGGACAAAAACAAAACAAAAATTATGTTCGCGCGAAGTGCGTAACATGATACTGGCCACTTGCATTTTAAAAACTGAACTAATTAGTTGGCTTTATGTAGTTTAAAGATTTTGCTTCTTCTAAAATAACGTAAAACTAAAAAGTTGCAAATATGATTTGAGATGTTATGAAGATAAGTGTTTTGTGAACTGATTATGTCCTTATTCTTAGATGAATTCTTTTCATTTACTGAAAGTGAAAAAATAACAAACAAACAGACAGTACAGTTACGTTCAGTTTATCGAGTTCATAATTATTAAGGATGGTTGAGCTTATTTCAAAATATGGTCCTCATAGTATAATGTAGGTTCATATTCCTTCCAAGTTATAATATCAACTTTGTGAGTAGTCCACCGAGAATCGAACCCGGAACCTTTGCGCCGCAGGCAGTCGCACTACCATTGGTCGTCAAGTATTGTATCAGTACCAGTTAGACTAACATTTTATGAAATGGTGACACCTCTATAATATACTCTTTGACATGACTTCCGAATTTCATTTGAATTTCGTTCCTTCCGCAGAAGTAGGACTCTTGAGTAGCAATGACCTCAATACTAAATTACTACAAAGTATAAAATTATGTAGCTCTACGAAACAAAAAGTTTTCTGTGACATGATACAGCCACAAATTATTTGAAATTCTCACAAATTGTGGAGGTCCAAGGGGTTTACTATTACAACTAGAGAAAACAAGAATTATATACAGAAACTATTTGATAAACGCGTATTTACATGGATTTCAAAGCATTCCTTCAGAATGTCAGCATAGATTTCAGTGTTGTTCACAACCGTATACGGAGTCTTTAAGTCTTTCTCTGGGGGCCGTAGCAAGCAACAGCGGCAGGTAGCACCTGGAGCCATCTGGAACAGCTGGTTTTCTAATAGGAATCTTGTTGGGAAAATGAAATTCACACACAATCCACAGATTTTGGTTTTTGAGTGTTGCCACCTCATGATTTCAGAAATAGCGGATTTTGCTACCAAAATTATCGTAAAATGGATGAATCATAAATTCATAATCATAATATTATTTGAAGTTTGGTTGTATAGTACTCCAGTTCTTATTTAACATTCATAATGAAACTACCAATATTTAGCTACTTATCTACAACACTTCGATGTTGAGTGCACAAAGGAAGTTCCTCGTACTCAATCCACCTAAATCTATGCCATACACCCGCTTAAATAGGCTACCGTTAGTAGATTTTCAGACCCCTAGAACAGTCAGTCGCTTCACGCACTTTTTAGAAAACCAGCAGTATAAGAAACCCTTATCATCTATGAGGCACATCCGATCAAAGTCTGGACCATCCGTCCTCCGAAAGCAACTCCAGTGCCCGATATTATCAAACTAAAAGCTACAATTTTACAGGTGATATTCGACGATCATTGCGTAGTCACTTAGCTATTATAATACTAGGAATATTAACCAGCTACGCAACGTACTAAAAATTTAACGTGTAGACTTGTAGCCTGTAGTTTCATAACATAAGCTACTGATTGTTTTTGCCGCTCAAAAAGAGAAGAGTATTCAGGAGTTATGCTATGCGAGATAGGAGTTAAGCTGATTGAAACAAATTCTCCTGGTTCACCTCATGCCCCAGCTGTGAACAAGGTGGAGGAACAGCAATAGCGACGCTAAAGAAGAAATAAATAAAATAAATACAGATTGCAGAACTCACAAAGTCAATGGTTTCACTCACTACCGGGAGCCTGGAGACACGCATATACCTACCTAGCCGTCATCTTGGGTGCAGTCGCTCACGCCCCCACTGAACAATGTGTGATGGTATGGTTAGAAGACAAACAAACGTATCAACCTATGCAACTAGTGTGTGGTAAACCAGAGCAATAGCACAGTATAATTAATAGTACTAGCGTACAGTATGGTCACTCCCTGCCTCCCCCTACAAGCGCCGCCCACCCGCGCTCGGAGGACGCTCAGACACCAGCTAGCAAGGACGCGATGATGAAGGTCATTTCATACTGCCGCCCGCACATTGCATTCCCGACTCACGAACGCTACATGGCGGCAACCCTGACGTGTTGTCTCACACACACACGCATGGTCCGCGTTCACCTACGCGAGCTTAGACTGTGTGCGTAGCAACGCGTTTGATTCATACATTTGAGCGCCAGTGTCCGAGGTGTGGCAGAAGTTGCGATAGTTACCTCAGATTATCGTACAAATACGATAACTATCGTACAGTTGGCAGCGCTGCTGTGACCACAGTCTCGTACTTGCTAAATAGAATATGTGTTATGTTAAATGTGTTCTTTTGATCATTTCACACAGCATTAAATAGCAACTACTTCGTGAGAAATTAGTCCGGTTCATCATTTACACTTGGATTAAAAACACCTGCTTTGGTTTGTTTACAAAAAGATAGGTAAGTTATGTACCTATCCTTATGAAGTTTCTATCTAAATCTAATTCATAACTTTTTCTTCTGCGTCGTTTCCTCAAGGCTGAGGGTCGTGACCACCAAAAGCTCCATAACGAGAAAGCTAAATTAGCAAAATTCTGTACCATTGGTCACACTAGAATGACATTTGTGAAAGATTTTTTTTATATTTTGTATACTTTAGGGGATAGCAATAAGATGTGGCGGTGCAGAGATTATGCGATAGTTCTACTGCCGCAAGTTGAGAGCGCACGAATACGAAAATTCTCCTGATTTTATATTGACAGCAGGCAGGCAGTGAGGCAAGGACATATAGATAAGTGATCTGTGGGTGTATTTTTCCGCTATTTCTTCCTACTGTTGTGTTGTGTTATGATTGTGTTTTATTTCTAAGTGGTTTTGAAAAATATTAGATAACATGGCCACTGCGAGCAGCGGCTTAGCAAGTGGACAATGCCGTTGTTGTTTAAAGCACGGTTCGCATAGAAAACTCACGGACACCTGTGATATCCATGGCCAAACCAAAGTATATAGCGAGCTGTTCATGGATTGCTTCAATTTAGATGTAAGTTGGGCCTACACATGCTGCCGGCTGTGACAATCGGGACACTTTTGAACTTCACTTAGTTTGGCACTTAGGTTAGGGGTACTCCACAAATTAACTATAGACTAGGGGTACTCTGCGCCACATACTTAACACATACATCACAACAGTCCACTGCTGGACATGGGCCTCCCCCATACTCACCACACTTGGCAGGCAGATTGGCGAGCGCAGTGCAAGATACTGCTTTCATAGGGTACGCTACTGCCCATTACTGGGTGAATAAATTCCTGTGGCTTTCTACGGCACCCACTGGTTGTATTGGGGTGATGCTATTCTAAGCGGGTATCACACTGTGCCACACTAATACTATATACACATATCACATAGTGTGAGCTAAGCAAGCCGCATTGCGTTACAGCAATACTACACTTGTGCACCTTATAGCCTCACCCTATGATATCTCTCTACCATAGGACTGCCGGAAGAGATTTTTTTTTAGAAATAAGTAGTACCTGTTGTGTTGTTTTTCTTTAATGTAATTGTTCTGTGTTTTATCTTGTGTGCAATTAACAGTTAAATAAATAAAATAAATAAATTGGATTGGTTTTGTACAATCACACACCTATTCAAAAAAATAAAATGGGTACAGGGGTGAAGGGAGGAAGGGAAAACTCCTTTACCCCTGTCGCTGCCACTCGCTTTTACCGTCAGAATAGCTGGTCGCCTGTGGCTTCTGGTGCGGAGAGTTTGTTCAACTTATTGCTAACACATTGCAAGTATTTGCTAGATTTGGGTGAAATTTTTTAATTGGGTGAAATGGTTCCCGCCTAGTGGAGCTGATCACCCGTCTGCGAGCTCCGCAGACGTCCCAACCCGAGGAAGAAGAAGAAGATTTGCTAGATTTTCTAGTGAATTGCTACCTGTAATTTATGCAGAGTAATTTGAAAAATAATTTGTCCTGCCATTATGATATCAGAATGGCTGGTCACTTTTTTGCGCACGATCAAAGATATACATTTTCTCAAAATGGTTGATATTAATAATTGCTAGTTTCAGGAAATACTGTATAAAACTGCATACATGCAGTGGTTACAAACATATGAGTTGATAACTTGATTGCTATTTCATTTAAGCAATCTTTTTTCTGTTAGGAAGTTCTATATTTTGCAAACAGTTTTAAGAAAGTTCAAGTCCTAAAGTACAAAATAATAAAGACTTTATAACAATAATATGCGTGTGTGTGTGATTAAATATAATAAAAAGGAAATTAATTAACAAAACCAACACTGCAAGGACCTATCAGCATGTATTGCTGCCTGTCCTATAAATAATAATAATAATAAGTCCTTACCATACAACCCTGATATTGAAAGTAGAAGACGTAAAGATAAAGTTGTATGAGCCGATAGAGTTAATACAGTATTTGCCAGCAGACAATACTTCAAACGGTCTGTTGTTCTTTGCAACAAAATCAATAAATAACATTAGATACATGGGAAAAAATCTACGAATGTAAAAACCCTATTACAAACTGGTTGAAACGTAAGACATATGATGAACTTTTGTAAAAGCTAATAAATTTATTTTATTTTATTTATTATTATTATTATTTATTATCAACAAAAGAATTTGATGAGGTAACATATTATTTTCTATAAATTATAATTTCTTTTTCAGATGGCAACCAACATCAAACTGTCCGATTTGATATGCACTTCTTGTATATGTCGGCTGAACGATGCAGTCGACTTCAAAAGTCAAGTTGCGGAGTCAGAGCAGCAACTACTCAGTCAAATCACGGATGACATTAAAACTGTGCCTTTCGAAGCACACTTGCTTGGTGAAGTTAATATCTCTAAGATTGTTTTCCTTAATTGTAAGTAGGATTTTATTAGCTGATTGTAAAAAGGGGTTTTATTTAAATTCATTAGTTTTTAGAATTCATTTATTGCTCAGAAACATCACCACTATAAGGTATAAAAAATATACATACATACATAAATCATGCCTATATCCCCTACGGGGTAGGCAGAGCGTTAACGGCTGTAAAACGGATATTAACACCACATCTGACAAAAGTTTGAAGGTCCATCAGATAACTGTGTCACTATAGTGACAGGTTGTCAGCCTATCGCCTAAAATTGCAATACCCTCTAACCCTCGAGTCCCATGACCCTTACGACACCCATGGGTAAGAAATGGGGTGATGCTATTCTAAGCCGGCATCACACGGCATGACGGCAGCTAGTTAGCTAGGAGTTACTTTCAGTGTGGATTATAGGCATGGCTTTTTTTACAGTCTCAGCTGATCATGACTATGAGCAGACCCTCACCGATGAAGAACCTGGAGATGTGAAGGAGGAACCGGATGACGATGATGAATATCCGGAATGTGATGATGATGAGCAGCTTTGTAAGTTATTTTTTTATTAGCCCTTTATTTAGACATAAATTCATTCTTCTTCTTCTTTTTCGTGTGGGACACCGAGTCGTCCATGATTAACCCTGGTGTCAGAGTTTTTCAACCACCTACTACCACTAGTAGGCCTCTGACATGGTTGTGTTACGACCGCCGCCTAATTAATCATAGACACCAAAATTTATTCAAATATATAAACACTATTAAATTACATTTCATTTTATAACAGTATAATAATTATTAATTAATTTTGCATTTCACTTTGTATTTATTTATTCTATTCATTTCTTAAGTACTAAATAATATTAACTAGCGGCCCGCCCAGCGGTTGCACCCGCTGCTAACCAATTTCCCGCGGGAATCAGACCTTCTCCCGACATAAATCCGTACTAATATTATAAATCTGAGAGTTTGTGTGTGTGTGTCTATGTTTGTTACCTCTTCACGCTCAAACGGCTTGACCGATTTCGATGAAATTCAGAACTCAGGTAGAGTATAACCCGGAATAACACATAGGCCACTTTTTACCGCGGGAAAACCACTATTACTACGGGAAAATGAGTGGCAGCGGGTAAAACCTCTGGGCGGAAATCTAGTCATACCTTGGTCATACATAAAAACATTTCTCTTGAATCACTCTTATCTTTTAAAAAGGCCCCATCCAAATCCATTGGGTAGTTTGAATTAAGCATACATACAAACGGACATAGGGACAGACGCGGGAAGCGACTTTACTTTGTACTATGTAGTGATAAAGGAATATTAACCTGCAACGCAATGTACTAAGAATTTCACCTGTACACTTGTAGCCTGTAGTTTCGTAACATTCGCACTGGTGTCCCAGGTGAATGAGGCTTCCGTGTTATTATCTTACAAGTTTGTCTCAAGGTTTAAAAGAGAACAGCGTTAAAATTAGAACAAAAATAAGTGATTGCTTGCTTCCGGATGGGACTATACTCAGAGCTAACAAGCCGTACTACTATACGTAAATAAGTTAAAGTACTATCGCAGAGTAAAATAATAGTACTAGTAAATGCCGAAAAAAAGAAGTTTGGAATCAATATCACGGAATTTTGTACGTGCTATCGGTGCGATAAAGTTCGCGCGCGCCACCCGACTGGCATTTGTGCCCTAGCAGGGAGCCACCGCACGGTAATACCTATAGGCAAACCAGATAACTCGCTGGACGCCTGCGGGGCAAGAAGTAGTAACATTTAATTTCATTTATTTATTTGCTACATGTACAGTTTACAAGGTCTTAAATTTAGGTTTATAGCGTGAGTACATGTAGCCTGTATGAGGGCATTGCAATATTTACATGTCAGATTAACTATGGTTAGCATGCAAGTCATAATTGTAACAAAATGTCAACTGCACGCCACAGGCGCCGCAAGCGTACTGAGAAGCGTCACTAGTACGCCCTGTCGTGCGCGCCCGCCTTCACCCCCGAACCGCCTGTCAGTTCCTCCGCTCCCACCTACCTCTTGCACCGCGGGAGTTAAGATAGCCGTGTCAGCATCACCCACTCAGTAGCCTAAATTAGAATTATAAGATTTGCTTAGTAAGATAATCAAAGTGCAATCTTACTAAGCAAATAATTTTAGTAGTGGGAGCTGCCGAATATGCATTTTATTTAGGAATTGATTAATATTTAAGCTAATGTAAACCTAGAATAAGGAGTTCTTATCTGCCGGACGATCTCCAAGTACAATAAACTGAAGAAACCATAAGTCTGCCTCTTATTCCACTTCTTGAGTCGGGTGTACCAAGAGTTATCTCTTCAATTGCCATGCCCTAACGGACGTCGGTGACCACCTTTGCATATCCGAGTCAATTCTTAGCCAGTCTAGCGAGCGTGGCTGCGTCTTTGATATTAGTCCACTTTTTGATGTTGTCAAGCCAGTTGATCCTTCTTTTTCCCCTTCTCCTTTTCCCATAAATGTTTCCTTCAATTATTAATTTAAGAATATTTATCGTTTCTGTATAAATGTCCAAAGTAGGCTATTTTTCTCTTCTTAACTGTGACTAATACTTCCATACTCTTATTCTTTCTTCTTAGTTCTTCTAAAGTTCTAAGAGTAGAGTACTATCCTACATTAAATAAAGTTATTTTCATTTAATTTCAAAGTACTTTTTTATCAAAAGGTACTTCGCCGAGAGTCGAAATGAAATTGAAGGTGGAAAAACTTCATGGTACTCCGAGCACCTGCAAAGATGTAAACAGCCATACTCCCGAAAAACAGAAAACTGTACTCATCAAAGGGCCAGAACATGTCAAAATAAGCACAAATAAATGTGATAATTCATGGACTTGCGAAATATGCAACCAAAAGTATACGACAAAAAAGAATTTAAATCGACATGTAAAAACACACGCTACTGGAAAGACATATGCTTGCAAAAAAATATGTCAAAAAATATTATCTAAATCTACTGTTAAACAACATGTCCACCAAGTACACGGCGAAAAACCATATGCTTGTAAAATGTGTGAAAAGAAGTTCCCAGATGATCACAAATTAAAAAATCATGCCTTAACACATACAGCTGAAAATCCACATGATTGTCAAATATGTCATAAAAAGTTTTCATCTAAATCTTATCTAAGAAATCATATCCAGCACGTACACGGCGAAAAACCATTTGCTTGTGAAATGTGTGGTAAAAAGTTCCCACGTAAAAGCGATGTAACAAGACATGCCATAACACACACAGATGAAAAACCTTTTGTTTGTGAAACATGTGGGCTCAAATTTAGAGCTCAATACAGTTTAAATAAACACAACAGAGTACACACAGGACACAAACGGTTTGATTGTGAAATGTGTGATAAAAAGTTTCACACCGCTACTCAGTTGAAATCGCACGTGAGAGTACACACAGGTGAAAAACCATTTGCTTGTAAGATATGTGATAAAAAATTTAGACATGTTACTTCTTTAAAAGATCATGTCAGAATACACACAGGTGAAAAACCATTTGTTTGTAAGATTTGCGATGCAAAGTTTTCCGATCGTAGTAACTTAAGATCGCATCTCAGAAAACACACGGGTGAAACACCCATTAGTTGCAGACTGTGTGATGAAAAGTTTCGCCATACGGCGTATTTAATTGCACATGTCAAACAAATGCACAAAGGTGAAAATCCTTTTGCGTGTGAAATATGCAATGATACGTTTGCTCGTCGTAAAGATGTGATTAAACATGCTACAATAACACATCCGAGGAAAAATCTCCCAGTTTCAGCAAACAAAGATAATTAAAGTGTAGAATAAATTTTATTAAGAAGGAAATTTTAATTTTATTAGTTTGATAATTTCCGGGACGTACTTACTATTTCTGGTAACCTACGGCAAATAACCGTTACCGCCATACATTTGTTTCATTAAGGTGCCATACTGCGCTTCACTAATACCATTATACGTATCGCGAGCGAAGCTAGCTAGTCTTTTTCATAAATTTTATTAAGAGGGGGTACGGTACGTGTTGCGAGCGAAATGAGCTCTTCGTTTCTTTGAAAAACATTATATGTATAAGGAAAATTACATTACTCAGTACAATATCAAATAATGACGTAAACGTATCAAATAATAATGACGTATGACTATATGAAGAAGTCAAATTATGTTTCAATAAATATACCGGGTGGCCCGAATAGTGACGTCCAAAGACAAAACTTGAATGCCTTATACTGAGGGGTATCCGAAGTACCCCCATGTATGTTCCGCGATTTTTTGTAGTTTCCGAGTTATTCAACTTTTAAAGTAGTATGGGAAAATTTCGACTCAACGGCTTTTTTCCTTCTTTTCTTAATTTCCGTTAAAAGGCTTTTCGAGCGGTTATTTCTATGACATAATCTTCATGATTTGTACTTTGAAGCATACAATAAAAGGAAAATAGCCTCCTAGTAAAATTTTCCTTATACAACTTTAAAAGTTGAATAACTCGGAAACTACAAAAAATCGTGGAACATACATAGGGGTACTTCGGATACCCCTCAGTATAAGGCATTCAAATTTTGTCCTTGGACGTGACTATACGGGCCACCCTGTATAATAGAAGAGGAAACATGATAGGACTTATACGACATGACCAGTTATTTCAAACGATTGTTGAGGGCAAGATCGAAGGAAAAAAGGGGAAGAGGAAGATCAAAAAGGAGTTATTTAGACTGAATAAAAGAAAAAATAATGGTCATGTCGTACAGGGAAGTATAGTACTAGGCGAATACCAAGAAGAACTCGCCGAAAACAGCCATGCTCTTGTAAAAGAAGAAGAAGAAAAATTACATATTGCGAATGAAGCGAGCTTCACATTATATTTGGTAAAGCACCATTGAAAGCGTTTATCTCTAGGTGATAGCTGAAAATCAGCGATTTGCCGTCAAAGCAAAAATTGGCGCTGAGCTATGGCCTTTTGCATTACTACGGCATACAAACTTGAGTAGGGCCCTAATTGTCACAAATTTGATATCATTATTGTTTATGGAAGGATGTGTGTGTGTGTTATGTAAAGATTCTTTGTAATAAAAAAATAATATTAAATAAACTTTATCTATCTAAAGAAGCGATGCGACTTGCTCCACAAATGCGCTACCCTGGGGTAGTAGTCGGCTCTGCTTCTATGAAGGGAAGCTAATACCGCTCTCCATGGTGAGCTGCCCTGAATTTATGGTGAATACGCCCTTGATTTGCCTTCCTAGAATATAGAATAGAATAGAATAGAATATAGAATAGAATAGAATTTATTAGTGTAAAACAGTCAAGTTATTACATTTGCGGTTGGAGTTGCACATAGAGCGACACATTGAATGTTGCCGTTTCGGGCATGAACACTATTTAGACATTATTTTTTTTTTATACCTACTCTTAGTCAAAATTAGTAATTATCATTCATCATTATTTATGCATTAAAGATTAGATACAATTTCAATGTCAAATTAAATGAAAAATACATTTCAAATCAAATGTCACCAATAAAAAATTCACATTCAACAACTAATACATACAAGCTAAAGTTAAAATTTTATGAAATAATACATAACACATCACAGAGCAATCATTTACAGTCAAAATATTCTTTTAAATTATAAAAACAATTCGCCACTAACCATTCCGAGATTGATTGTTTAAATTTATTGAACTTGTATTCCTTGAAAAAGTCGGGAAGTTTATTAAATATTTTAATGCACATTTGATATGAATTATTTCTTACCAACTCTAGTCTCTTAGGGGGCAAATATAATTTATTATTATAATATGAGCGAAGCACTCTATCACTCATATCTTGGTTTTTATTAAATAAATAAAAACCAAGTTGAACTCCTAATGAAGTCCTAATGTTGAACTGCAGAGGGCTATATTTGATTCGATATTGTTTAAATTTGTTATAATCGGAAATTATTTTTAAGTTAGCAAATAATGTTAACACTCAATGTCAATAAGCATTAAAATTATTTTTGAAAAATCTTTATGTGTTCTTATTGTAGCACAAACTCTATTTAAATCAAATCAAAAACACTGGAATAAAATCACACAAAGCCTTAGTAAATATTCAATTGGCCTGAATTCGGGATACAAATTCTCTTATCTTACTTTAAATTAGTGCTGTCACTTTCCGTCAGATAGGTTTAGAAAAGGATAGGAGATATTTTGGTCGTGTCATGTCTTATAATTTCATGCAAAATACGTGTTATCTATCAAAATAAGGTGACGATCAAAATAATGGTGACTAAATTGACTAGAAAAGGCGAAAAAACCATAGACGTTATTAAAAATGACAGGACTTAGATATCTCCTATCCTTTTCTAAATCTATTTGACGGAAAGTGACAGCACTATTTTAAGGCAAGTAAGGAGAATTTATATCCCGAATTGAGGGCAATATTTCATTATTTTTCTGCACTGCTCTCAAAGGCTGTCTCTGGCATTGGCAACATACATACATACAATGCCGGCTTAGAATAGCATCACCCCATTTCTTTCCCGTGGGAGTCGTAAGAGGCGACTTAGGGACTCGAGGGTGTATACTGCAATTTTAGGCGATGGGCTGACAACCAGTCACTATGGCGATACACAATTTTCCGAATGACTCTCAAATATTTGTCAGATGTGGCGTAAATGGCCGTTTTTTATTGCGGCCGTTTATACTCTGCCTACCCCGCAAGGGACAATAGGCGTGATATGTGTCAAAAATCACTCCTCATTACTCTGCTTTCTCTAGTCCAGTTTCGTTGAATAATATCAGGAATCGGTACTTTACAAGTACACACTTAATGTTTGTTTGTTTTTTTTTGTTTGTAAAGGCATTATAAAGAATATAACATACAACAACAAGGAATAATATACGATCATAGTTTAAAGACGAGTTCTGCTCGTGAAACAGATGAATTTTCCCCACGGTAAAAATAATGGACCTCCTATATAAAAATACTTTAAAAAATGAGTCACTGTAAATTGGAGGTCGATTTTTGAGGACCCTTGAGCTTAGAAAAAGTTGTCAGTTTTACGAATAGTAATCACTTTGAAATTATTTGCACTGAATTTAATACTGATTCTAGTACCTGTGCCGTGACATAAAGTTTAGTTAACATTGAGTACTTTTTAAAAGGCAAGCGACAAGCTGGAATTCATGGGAGAAAAATATAAAAGGACGCCAAGCATCCACAAAGAAGAAAACAGTAATATTTCTAATAAATGTAAAATAAATATAACTATAAAAGGGTCAGAACATGTGGCATTAAGCACAAATGAAAAACAACTTGCATCCCCAAAGTGCGATAAAAATAATGACAGCAGAAGCGATTTAAACAGTGTGAAATCACATACAAGTGGAAAATCATGGACCTGTGAAATATGCAACAAAAAGTTTATAACAAAGATGTAATTAAGTCGGCATGTCAGTACACACACGACTGAAAAGCCGTATCCCTTCATGTGAACCGCTTGACATTAAAAGGTGACGCGCATGTGCGTCGCCTCGCCGCGGGTGGCAACCACTTGAGTGGCTCCGGTTACATAAACAAAGATTACTCCGAAGCTATTAAGCGCTAAGCATTGGTTCGTATATCGCTGAAGTCGTTTTTTAACGAGCTTTGTGTTAGTTGAATAATGTAAACATCTGCGACATTGTAATTTTGACAATCTTCACCTTCACAGGGTATGCTTGCGAATTGTGCCATAAAAAGTTTACAACTAAATTGTATCTGAAGCAACATATCCTCAGAGTACACAGCGAAAAGAAATTTACTTGTGAAAAGTGTGATAGAAAGTTTCTTAATAAAAGCCTTCTAGAAGAACATGCCATATCACACGCCGACAACCCATATGCTTGCGAAAAATGTCACAAACAGTTTTCATCTCACTATCATCTTAACAGACATTTCCAGAAAATGCACGGCGAAAAATCATTTCATTGCGAAATCATATGCGATAAATTATTTTCAATTAAATCATATCTTACACAACATATCCGGGAAGTTCACGAGAAACCATTTGTTTGTGATGTGTGTGATAAAAAGTTTTCATCTAAATCTCATCTTGAATGCCATGTCTTTACTCATGGCGAAAAACAATTTGTTTGTGAACTGTGCGATAAAAAGTTTTCATCTAAATCTAGACTTAAAATCCATGTCATTAGTCACGGCGAGAAAAAGTTTGCTTGTGAGACGTGCGATAAAATGTTTTCAGATGAACGCGCTTTAAAATTACACGCCACAAGCCACTCAGATGAAAAACCTTTTGTTTGTGAATTTTTTATGTGGTCGGTAATTTAAATATAAACAATGTTTAGACATGCATATTAAAATACATACCAGAGATAAACGCTTTGATTGTAAGTTGTGCGATAAAAAGTTCTACACCAATGCTCAGTTAAAAACGCATGTCAGAGTCCATACAGATGAAAAACCATTTGCTTGTCAGATATGCGATAAAACATTCAGAGAAATGACTTTGCTGAAGCACCACATCAGAAGACACTCGGACGAAAAACCGTTTGCTTGTAAGATGTGCGATGCAAAGTACCTATGCTGACCCTGGTAACCTAAGAGGGCATGTCAGACTTTTTTGTAAAAGTCAACCCAAAAAACCGGAAAAAACAAAGAGAAGCTAGTGGAAGGCGAAAAAGAGATCATATAATTTATATGTACAGTATACGCAGTAGTATTATATTATCTGTGTTACAGTCAAGCTCCTGAACTTATACAAATTTATAAGCAAATACTGAAAACAGAACGGGCTGGTGATAAGGAACAATTTTCCCCAAGGAACATTGGTCGTAATATGACAAAAATATTTTGTAAATTTTGTATGGGAGGTCCAATATTTTTTCATATTTCGACATTTGTTCCTTGGGAAGTTGTTCCTTATCACCAGCCATATATATTTTTATCAGTTCCATATATATATATATATTTTGTATACCTTACTTAAGTAAGATTTGCACGCTTCGTGCTTACTATTATTATAAACTACTGTTAAAATAAAATGAAATAAAAACAGTTAACATAAAAATCTTTATTCTTCAAAGTCCTAATCCAGTATAATTTGTAATGCAGTAAGAACCAGACTTTAATTTGAAATGCAGTAAGTACCAGATGAATACGCGTTGATATAGTGAATTTCATAATTGTGATTAAAAATAAAATCGTGCAAGAAATTCACTATATCACCGCGTATTCATCTGGTACTTACTGCATTTCAAATTAAAGTCTGGTTCTTACTTTACTGCATTACAAATTATACTTGGACCGAGGTTGTGTGGCCAACTTGATAGTGCTACATTTGTTAGTTAACGAACAAATGAAAAAAAAAATAGAACATTGAGGTTTACCATGCAACGAAATACAATAAATACCATTCTTGTTCTTCTTCTTCACCCCGTGTGATGCCGGCTTAGAATAGCATCACCCCCTTTCTTACCCGTGGGTGTCGTAAGAAGCGACTAAGGGACTCGAGGGTGTGTATTGCAATTTTAGGCGATGGGCTGACAACCTGTCACTATAGTGATACACAGTTATCTGATTGACCCTCGAACTTTTGTCAGACGTGGCGTAAATTACCGTTTTTCACGGCCATTTATGCTCTGCCTATCCCTAAAGGGACTATACGCGTGATATATGTATGTATGTATGTTGTTCATCTTCATCGTGTCAATGGATCATTCAGTCATATTTTTGACAGCCAGTATTTGGCGACCGCAATGGCATTCTCAGTCGCCACGATCAGATCGTCTTTGCTGCAAGAGACTGGCAAAAGCTTTAACGCGGGGTTTAGGCTGACTAATCCCCTTCACCACAATTTATCATACATTCTTATTAAACATTTTATTTATACTAGAAACCACGATACTTTAGTCAACCGAAAATAGTGCAACAATTGAGTGGAATCATACCTACATACATATATCACGCCTTCATCCCTTGCAGGATAGGCAGAGCATACAAACGGACATTTACGCCACGTCTGACAAACACTTCAGGGTCATTCGGAAAATTGTGTATCGCCATAGTGACAGGTTGTCAGCCCATCGCCAAAAATTGCAATACACACCCACGAGTCCGTTCGTCGCATTTTACGAAACAATATTTAAATCAATAACTAACACTATGCCGTGTGATGCCGGCTTAGAATAGCATCACCCCATTTCTTTCCCGTGGGAGTCGTAAGAGGCGACTAAGGGACTCGAGGGTGTGTATTGCAATTTTAGGCGATGGGCTGACAACCTGTCACTATAGCGATACACAGTTTTCCGAATTACCCTCCAATATTTGTCAAACGTGGCGTAAATGTCCGTTTTTGCGGCCGTGGACTCTCTGCCTACCCCGCAAGGGATTATACGCGTGATATGTGTATGTATGTATGTACTAACACTATGTTCATGCAAACAAACTTTTCTGATTCTGAAAACACATTGGCATGCTGTCAAACAAAAATGCACAACCGGTGAAAATGATTTTGTGTGTGAGTTTTCTACTGACACATTTACCCGTCGTAAAGATTGAGTCTAGTTTGAAATAAATTTGGTAACCTGCCTTCAATTCGGGATATAAATTCTCTTTACTTGCCTTAAATTAGTGCTGTCGCTTTCCGTCCAATAGGTTTAGAAAAGGATAGCAGATATTTTTGTCGTTTCATGTCTTATAATCTTATGCAAAATGTTGAAGCCCTTAAGGGCGGGGCAGACCGGCTCCGTATGCGTTCCGTATCCAGCTCTCGTCCGTAGTCACGCACGAACTGATGACGTTGTAATGTACATAGGATTGTATGAGATACGGCACACCGCTTGCGTGCAGCACGGAACGGATACGCAACGCAAGCGGTGTGCCGTATCTCATACAGTCCCATACATTACAACGTCATAAGTTCGTGCGTGACTACGGACGAGAGCTGGATACGGAGCCGGTGTGCCCCGCCCTTTAAGGGCGGGGCAGACCGGCTCCGTATGCGTTCCGTATCCAGCTCTCGTCCGTAGTCACGCACGAACTGATGACGTTGTAATGTATGGGACTGTATGAGATACGGCACACCGCTTGCGTGCAGCACGGAACGGATACGCAACGCAAGCGGTGTGCCGTGTCTCATACAATCCTATACATTACAACGTCATCAGTTCGTGCGTGACTACGGACGAGAGCTGGATACGGAGCCGGTGTGCCCCGCCCTTTAATTCGGGATATAAATTCTCCTTATTTGCCTTAAATTATATACGGGGTGTAAGTGACCATGAAATTGAACAACTTTTTCTATGGAAAATATGTTGGTAAACAAGAAAAATTTTCCGAACTCCCATACAAAATTCCCGATTAGCTGAATGACTTCCTATGGAAACTCGAAAAAACTTAACATGACATGACATGAAAGATTAACATGACAGGGTCAGAATATATATTCCTAAACATTTTATTTTTGTGATTTCGTGTAAATTTTCTCAACTACAAGGATAATGCCGTGTAATCCCTAGAATAGCATCACCCCATTTCTTTCCCGTGGGAGTCGCAAGAGGCGACTTAGGGACTCGAGGGACTGTATTGCAATTTTAGGGGATGGACTGACAATCTGTCGCTATGGCGATACACAATTTCGTAAATGTCAGTTTTATACGATTGTTTACGCTCTGCCTACCCCGCAAGGAATTATAAACGTGATATGTGTATTGTGTAGATGGTATAATTTCGAATATCTGTTGCAATAAACATTTCCAATTATCATTTCATTTTGAAGTGAGGTAGGCACTAGTTGGGTATTATCTATAGGTACGCATTACCTAACCATAATATATATTTGGTTAACACTAGGTACTTTTTATTAAAAGGTACTTCACCGAGAGCCGACCTGAAATTGGAGGTGGAAAAACTTCATGGTACTCCGAGCACCGGCAAAGATGAAAACAGCCATATTCCCGAAAAACGTAAGAAAACTGTACACATCAAAGAGTCAGAACATGTTAAAATAAGCACAAATAAATGTGAAAATTCATGGACTTGTGAAATATGCAACAAAAAGTATATGACAAAGAAGAAATTAAGTCGGCATGTCAGAACACACACGACCGAAAAGCCGTATGCTTGTGAAATATGTCATAAACAGTTTACGTGTAACGGTCATCTTAAAAGGCATGTGTTAATCCACGGCGAAAAACCATTTGTTTGTGAGATGTGCGATAGAAAGTTTCCTGATAAGTACGCCTTAAAAGAACATGCCATAACACACACAAATGAAAGACCTGTTATGTGTGACACGTGTGGACTCAAATTTAGAAATGGCCGTGCTTTAAATAAACATTTCAGAAAACACACCGAGGATAAACGTTATGGTTGTCAGATATGTGATAAAACGTTTTACACCAATACTCAGTTGAAATCGCACACCATAGTACATACAGGTGAAAAACCATATACTTGTAACATATGCAATAAGAAATTTACGCACCGAAACACTTTAAAAAGTCATGCCAGAATACACACGGGTGAAAAACCATTTGTTTGTAAGATGTGTGATGCAAAGTTTTCGGACCGCAGTAACTTAAGAACGCATCTCAGAAAACACACGGGAGAAAAACCTATCAGTTGCAGATTATGTGATGAAAAGTTTCGCCATACGGCGTATTTAATTGCACATGTCAAAAAGAAGCATAAAGGTGACAATCTTTTTGCGTGTGAGATTTGCACTGACACTTTTGGTCGTCGTAAAGAATTGATGCAACATGTAACATTAGCACATTCGAAGAAAGTTTTAGCAATAAATAAATAAAATGCGTAAAATTTAAAATAGAAAGAATTTTATTTTGTTTATTTATTATGTCTAGTGGAGTAGCGTATTTAGAAATTTTACGCCTAAGGTCAAAAAAGATTTACTATGAGAGCAATCCTAATCCGTTGTATTATTTTGTATGGGAATCGAAAAATTTCCTAAAATCTATCATAACTTCTGGTTTTCACTTAGTAAATTTAGTGTAACAATAATGGGTAATAATAATATTGACAAATCTTCTAAATACTTACCCTAAAAAAATTGCAAAAATGCTAAAAGCATCATATCATCATATCAGCATTTTGTCACCACTTTATTCTCTCTACCACTCAAACATATACCGTCTGATGCCGGCTTAGAATAGCATCACCCCATTTCTTACCCGTGGTAGTCGAAAGAGGCGACTAAGGGATTTGAGGGTGTGTATTGCAATTTTAGGCGATATGGGCTGACAACCTGTCACTAAGGCGATACACAATTTTCCGGATGACCCTCAAATATTTGTCAGACGTGGCGTAAATGTCCGTTTTTCGTGGCTGTTTGCGCTCTGCTTACCCCGCAAGGGATTATAGGCGTGATATGTGTTGTTGTTTATTCTCTCGACCATTCAAACATATACACACTCACATACATATCACGCATATAATCCCTTGCGGGGTAGGCAGAGCGTAAACGGCCTCATAAAACGGACATTTACGCCACGTCTGACAGATATTTGAGGGTCATTAGGAATATTGTGTATCGCCATAGTGACAGGTTGTCAGCCCATCGCCTAAAATAGAAATACACACCCTCGAGTCCCTTAGCCGCCTCTTACTACTCCCACATTCATCAAACATATGTGATCGCATTAACTTTGAGGTTGTTGTTTTTATTATTGTTACCACATATATGCGCGCCTAACAATATGCAGATATTCATGATTTTTCACAAATTTTGGTTTTACATTTAACTTTAAATAATCAATCTCAAAAAAAATGCCTTGTGAATTATTGACAAAAACGAAAATTGCTCTCACGGCCTTAACAAAAAAAACCAGATCCTTGTCCTTTTTGTTCATAACGATTCATTATAAATCTAGATTTTTTTTATTCATAATTAAGGTAGGAATGGAATGGAATGGAAAGTGGTGTGGTAATGCAAACTGCTAGTATAACATTAAACTATTTTTTAAGCATTTTTGTGTTTTCTTCAATAGCACAAATTCTGTCTTCATGACCCCAAAAACTACATACATACATATATTGCAGTCAACTGCTTGACTTAGGACTTGTTTTAAATTAATTTCTTAAATCCAGAACAATTATCTAAAATCTACATATACAATTTTTTTTTTTCAATGTACATTAAAACTGGGTCTTGGGCTGTTTTTCGTACATTAAATCAGGGCTTGAAACCGGTTTGAAATATACCGGTAAATAAAGGTTTTTACCGGTATTTCGCTATAAAATCGCTCTGAGCGTATTGAAGGAGCGAGCACTTCAAAAACCTAAATAAACCGGTTTAAGCCAAAACTGTAAATGTTACGCCACGGGCAGCGCAGCGGGCGCGTTTCAACTTGTTTACTTATGTTTTCTCATTCATTGGACTTGTTTTGTCGAAGCGTGCGTAATCGATCATCGAGGTGTAGTGAGTTGAATTGGTTGGTGGGAGAATGAAGCATTATGATAAAAACATGGGTCGCAAACTAAAAAGTTTGATTTACCGTTATTTTGATTGTAATGAAGAAAATAATATATTTATTTTTATTTTTATTAGTGATGGGTTTGCTTTCGACTCTAGTCTAGGTCATAGAACAGAGACAGAGTCTAAGATGGAGCGAGCTCACCCAGAAGAAGCCTGTGCACTCTTACTTTGAAGAGATTAGGGTTGAAACACAGACGCAGGTAGTGAGTTCCACTCTGCAGTGCGCATTATAAATGATGACTGGAAGCGCTTAGTCTGAATTGGTGGAATGGTAACCAGGTATGGATGGTATCCGGCGGTGCGTCTGGATGTCCGATGGTAGAGGGGAGCTGGTGGAACAAGGTCGTGAAGCTCTTGAGCACACTCTCCGAAGTACAATCTGTAAAAAACCGACAAGCAGGCAACCTTGCGGCGATGTGCCAGGCTATTTAGCTTGGTGTCCACCAGTCTTATGTCGCCTTTGAGCCTCTTGGCCCTGCGTTACACCGAACAACCGAGTCAAGAGCGGCAAGTTGGTATTTGGCTGAGCCATCCAAAGGTGACTCCAATACTCCATGCAGGATCGGCTTTGTGCTTTATAAGAGTTAAAAGCTGTTCTGGCGTAGAGTATCGCTTCACTCTATTCAGGATGCCCAGCTTATTACCCGCCGTTTGAGCCTTGTACTAAATGGTCGCGCCGAAGTTTAGATTTGATGTCAACTCCATGCCTAGATGCTCAAGCCTGTCAGTGACAGGGACAGATGTACCCCGAAAAGTAGGTGTCCAGTCGAAAGGACTCCTTTTTGCAGTGAAAAGACACGCCTGTGTTTTGGTGGCGTTGAATGAGACTAGATTGTCGTCGCCCCATTGGGAGACAAGTCTTAAGGTCAGATCTGTTCGCTCTACCATGGCCTTTCTTAACGAACGTATTTCATCCCCACTGGTTTTTGCACCTGTCAAGTATCTCTCTGAAACGGTACTATCATCTGCGTATCCAGCAAGACCATGCCGAAGGAGGTCATTGATGTGCAGCAGGAAAAGAGTTGCAGAGAGAACAGACCCCTGAGGAACTCCGGCATCAATGGCCATAAGGTCAGAGGAGCAGCCGTCAACGACTACTCTGATGGACCGTTCACTAAGGAAGTCTGAAATCCAAGTACAAAAATCAGCTGGGATGCCATAAGCAGGAAGCTTGCTGAGCAGACTTGTTTGCCAGACCCTGTCAAAGGCCTTCGAGATATCGAGTGAAACGGCAAGTGCTTCGCCGTTTTTCTCGATGGCTTCGCCCCAGCAGTGCGTGACATACACAAGAAGATCACCAGTAGACCGCCCCCGGCGAAAGCCATATTGACGGTCACTGAGAAGATCATTGTCTTCAAAGTAGGTCAGCAACTTACTATTAAGTACCCTCTCGATGACCTTGCATAGGATGGAGGTAATGGCAATTGGACGGTAATGTGCAGGGTCAGCACGGTCGCCCTTTTTGGGAACTGGTTGCACATTAGCAAGCCCCCGGCACCGTTCTTTCTTTAAGAGAGAGGCGGAACAAGCGTGTCAGCACAGGAGACAGTTCAGACGCACATAGTCTTAACACTCTCGCTGGTATGCCATCAGGTCCGCTGGCTTTGTTCTCGTCTAGACAGCACAATACTCTTCGAACCTCTTTAGTGTGTAATGCGATCTCCAACATCGAAGAATCGCAACGAGGTACAGTAGGTGGTTGCTTGGAGCCAGCGTCCAGACGTGAGTTGCTTGCAAACAAGGACGCAAACAAATTTGCTTTCTCATTTGCTGAGTGAGCCAGCGATCCATTAGGTTTCAGCATTGGAGGTAAGGTGGGACGACAGAAATTAGTTTCCACCGCTTTGGACAGGGACCAAAACTTTTTACTACCCGGAGGGGTGGGTGCTAGTTTGGCCCCTATTCGTCCCACATGGTCAAAACGTGCCATACGTAAAACCCGTTTGCAGGACTTGGTGGCAGAGTTGAAGGTTCGAAGTTCTTCGCGCGAACCCTACGTGCTCTTAATTTGCAGGCGCGAGCCTTGACCCAAGCTTGGTATGCAGATTCTTTACGCGCCTCAGCTTGGCGCATTCTGCGTTATACCAAGGCTGGGCTTTGTGACCGAGCGGGATGTCGGAGAATGGAATAAAATATTCCATCCCCTGCCGAATCACGTCCGCAACCGCATCTGCACAACACGAGGGGTCACGCGAAGAGAAGCACACTTGCCGCCACGGGTAAGATGCAAAGAAGTGCCGCATCTCTTCCCAATCTGCTGACTCGTATTTTCAAACTCGCCTCGTGCCCCTGGGGCTGTCATCCAGAGGAGAGCAGATCGATACGGATTTCACCAGACAGTGGTCGGACGTTCCCAGAAGGGACCGCGACAAAATGACTGACCGGAACAATTGTCAGCAGCAAGTCCAAGCAATTGGGTGTATGGTGGTCGATATCCGAATGCAAACTTGCGCGCCTCTAGCCCAGCATGGTCAGTTTTCTGGAACGGGAACAACCACTCCTTATGGTGGGCATTAAAGTCCCCCAGAAAACTAAGCTTCGCTGTCGGGTATCGTTGCTGTGCTACGTCTGTCGTTTCAACGAGGTAATTGATGAGCGCTGTCGTCTCCTGGTCACCGCTGTGCGATCGATAAACGCCGACATAGAGAGTTTTCTCCACGCCATATTCCTCCAGTAGCCATATGGCAGAAAAACACGATTTCTAAAAGCAACGGAGACGACGACAACAAATGTCATCGCGGACATACACACAGACCCCAGCTTGCTTTTTGAACTTATGCTCAAGAGAGTAACCCGGGTAGTTGAGGTACGCCACGTCCGACGGTGTTGTTATCTTCGTCTCCGTTAGGAAGAACAGGTGCGGCTTCTCGGTCTCAAGGTGGTGATGGACCGGATCGAGATTGGAGTGCAACTCTCGGAGGAAGTGGAGCCGTTGTATATACTTACCAATTCTTCTTCTTAACTTTATTCATGCTTTGAGTGTTGGTGGGAAAAAAGTTGAAATGTCGAGGCGCATTTCAGTTAACCACTGGAACACTAGAGCTTAACCGACCTATAGGAAACTCATTTGGAGACTGCAGGGACGCCCAAACCCCCCCGAATATGGCCACCGGGTCCTCCCATCCAGTCGCCGGCTGGCACGGTGGAGCATATCGGGATTTTTCGCGAGTTGGCGGGGCAGCCTTTGGCACGTGGCTGGCATGCTACTTGGGCCCCCTACTGACTGCGGTCGGCCAACGGCTGGCACCGTCCTTCGGATCCCGCTACCCTCCAGAATGAGTTACCCGGTACAAAAATAGAAGTGTTTAATGGAGAATTGCGGACAATCTATGAAAGTAAGTGTGTTTGCTTTAAATTCAAGTGAATCTTACAAAGAGTTATGTTTCCGTACAGTAGGTACTTATTTTGTCTTTAAAGTCTACGTAGTGAGTAAACACATAGTTAAATTTTATAGTACCTACCTATAGCCATAAAAAAAAATTGTATACAATACGGGATATTTATAAATGGATGCACAAGAAAACACGACAGCAAATAACGGATATTGCGTCCGTAATAAAGATGACGACAAGAATCAAAGAAAGCTCGGAAAAACCTGTAAAAACCACTCTAAACCGGTTAATGCACCCGAATCCTTATAATTTTAATCTTAGGAGTAAACCGATACTTTTCAGGTTCGGGAGAGCCAAACCAAAATGAAACGCTCTTTATGTACTTGCGCTGATACAAATTAAACCGGTAAACAAGCCCTGCATTAAATGAGTCATTTTCAACAACTGCATATTTTTGTCAATTTCGGTGGATTTTTTAATTTTTTGCTTATTTGATGTTTTTTGTAGCTGTATAGCAAAAGATACTCATTTTGAATATAATGTATTAACAGGGAAATATGTAACAATAGTATTTGGTAAGTTATTTGGGTCACCGAAATTGCCTTGTCACCGAAATTGAATTCATGCCACCGAAATTGGGTTTGTGCCACCGAAGTTGCAATTGTGACTCAGATCCTCAAATGCTGAAATCTGATGGATCGCTGGCTCGCTCTGCAAGTGAGAAGGCAAATTTGTTTGCGTCCCTGTTTGAAAACAACTCACGTCTGGACGCTGGCACCAAGCAACCACCTACTGTACCTCTTTGCGATTCTTCGATGTCGGAGATCGCAGTACACACTAAAGAGGTTTGAAGAGTATTGTGCAGTCTAGACGTGAACAAAGCCAGCAGACCTGATGGCATACTAGCGAGAGTGTTAAGACTTTGTGCGCCTGAACTGTCTCCTGTGCTGACACGCTTATTCCGCCTCTCTCTTAAAGAAAGAACGGTGCCAGGGGGCCTGGAAGCTTGCTAATGTGCAACCTAAGATACCTAACATAACACTTCTAAGACAAACTATATCTGCTTCAGTATATATAACAACTCCCAACCTAGTTCTGATCTACAGATCAAGATACATAAATGTAATTTTCTGAATTCCAACTGCAACTGTCCTCTTATCGAAAAGGTATCTAAGACTAAGTATCTGGGTGTCCTCGTTGATCAAAGACTCTCATGGTATCCACACCTGGATCATGTCATGGGCAGGATAAGAAAATTAATGTGGATATTCAAAACTCTCAGATACATTGTACCTAGACCCAGTCTCACAAGTACTAACAAAGATCCCACAACAAATAAAGATCTTTAAAAGATATACATATCTCTTGCACAATCAGTTTTATTGTATTGCATTCCCATTTGGGGTGGGGCATCTAAAACAGAATTTTTAAACTTAGAAAGAGTCCAACGAGCCCTTATTAAAACAATGTACTTTAAAAAGAAGCAGTTTTCTACAGATAATTTATATCGCCTCTCCGGTCTTCTCTCCGTAAGAAAACTTCATATTTTACAGAGCGCATTGAAAGTTCACACCTCACTGCCTTTTGACTCGGAAATTTTGAAAAGGAGGAGGAAAGATCAAATTGTTCGAACTAAGGCTACAAAAACAGTTTTCGCACAAAAACAATATACAGCACGCTCTAGTACACTTTATAATAAAATAAACAAAGAAATATACGTTTATGATAAGAGATATAGTGAATGTAAAAAAATGCTAATTGAATGGCTCCAACCAAAATCCTATGATGCCATTGAGCTATTACTACAGCTAATCAAATAATTAAGACGAACACACTCACATTACACACCACGCAATTACACACACCCACGACGCACACCCTCACGCACACACACCTACACGCACTCACACCCACACACGTACCTACACACACACACATACACACACACACACACACGCACACAGACACACATAAATGTACATACAATTTATTTTCTTAGTTTTGTTTTATTCCTGTTTGTTTATAGCCTAGTTTTATCTTCTTGTGTATCATCCTGTTTTTGTATTTTTATTTTTATTTTAAGTACCTATTAAACTCATTCTAAAAGGGAAATGTTATTGTTGTAGGAAGAGCGGAACCTTCTGACATAGGCCATTTAAGCTTACAAGAAGGTTCCGATCGACATTGTTTTATGTTTGGTATTATAGAAAATAAAAGATTTAAAAAAAGATTTAAAAGAAAAAAAAACCAGTTCCCAAAAATTGCGACCGTGCTGACCCTGCCCATTACCGTCCAACTGCCATTACCTCCATCCTATGCAAGGTCATGGAGAGGATACTTAACACTAAGTTGCTGACCTACCTTGAAGACAATGATCTTCTCAGTGACCGTCAATATGGCTTTCGCCGGGGGCGGTCTACTGGTGATCTTCTTGTGTATATCACGCACTGCTGGGGCGAAGCCATCGAGAAAAACGGCGAAGCACTTGCCGTTTCACTCGATATCTCGAAGGCCTTTGACAGGGTCTGGCATGCAAGTCTGCTCAGTAATATTTGATTTTTGTACTTGGATTTCAGACTTCCTTAGTGAACGGTGCATCAGAGTAGTCGTTGACGGCTGCTCCTCTGACCTTATGGTCATTGATGCCGGACTTCCTCAGGGGTCTGTTCTCTCTGCAACTCTTTTCCTGCTGCACATCAATGACCTCCTTTAGCATGGCATTGTTGGATACGCAGATGATAGTACCGTTTCAGAGAGATACTTGACAGGTGCAAGAATCAGTGAGGATGTAATACGTTCGTTAAGAAAGGCCATGGTAGAGCGAACAGAACTGACCTTAAGTCTTGTCTCCCTTTGGGGCGACGACAATCTGGTCTCATTCAACGCCACCAAAACACAGGCGTGTCTTTTCACTGCAAAAAGGAGTCCTTTCGACTGGACACCGACTTTGACACCGGCTTGAGCTTCTAGGCATGGAGTTGACATCAAATCTAAACTTCGGCGCGACCATCGAGTACACAGCTCAAACGACGGCTAAGAAGCTAGGATCCTGAATAGAGTGAAGCGATACTTTACGTCTAGACAGCTTTTAACTCTTTACAAAGCACAAGTCCGATCCTGCATGGAGTATTGCAGTCACCTTTGGGATAGTTCAGCCAAATACCAAGTTGCCGCTCTTGACTCGATGGAACGCAGGGCCAAGAGGCTCATAGGCGACAAAAAACTGGTGGACACCAAGCTACATAGTCTGGCACATCGCCGCAAGGTTGCCTGCTTGTCGGTTTTTACATATTGTACTTCGGAGAGTGTGCTCAAGAGCTTCACGACCTTGTTCCACCAGCTCCCTTCTACCATCGGACATCCAGAAGCACCGCCGGAAACCATCCATACCTGGTTGCCATTCCACCAATTCGGAGTAAGCTCTTCTAGTCATCATTTATAATGCGCACTGCTAAAGAGTGAAACTCACTAACTGCGACTGTTCTTCCAAACGCATACAATCCTAATATCTTCAAAGTAAGAGTGAAAGGGCTTCTTCTGGGTGAGCTCGCTCCATCTTAGACTCTGTCTCTGTTCTATGACCTAGACTAGAGTCTAGAGCAAACCCATCATTAATTTAAAAAAATGCATTGTTTGGCTGCTTACATATGGATGGCATTGTGTTGAAGATAGCCGTAGACCCCTGTTAGCGGCAGCCGCCTACACCTGTTAGCACCTGCCGGTCGATAAATCAACTGATACCTGCGACTACGAATAGTAGCCACGACTTCGACTATCGCTGACGGGTGTCAATGACTGAGCAAGAGGACTTTGCGGGAGTGCCGGGCTGGAGGGCCACGAGGGATCGCCGGGCAGGAGGGCCACGAGGGATCGCCGTGCAAGAGGACCTCGCGGGAGCGCCGGGCTGGAGGGCCACGAGGGATCGCCGTGCAGTACGACCTCGCGGGAGCGCCGGGCTGGAGGGCCACGAGGGATCGCCGGGCTGGAGGGCCACGAGGGATCGCCGGGCTGGCGGGCCACGAGGGATTGCCAGGCAGGAGGACCTAGTGGGTGCACCGGGCTGGAGGGCCACGAGGGATCGCTGTGCAGGAAGGCCACGAGGGATCGCCGGTCTGGCTTAAAAATCCACTGCTGGACATGGGCCTCCCCTTATCGGGAGTATTGCCATCCTCTACACGCTCGGCTGGCGGATAGGCGAGTGCAGCACAAAATTTTGCACTCAGAGGGAACGCTCTTCTCTATTCCCTCAATGAATTTATCCCTTAGTCTTCTTTTACGACGCCGATTTTGTTTTCTCTTAAATACCCGTAATTTTTTTGTCAAACAAACGATTTAAAGCGACCGCATTTTACAGGATTTTTCGATCTGTATACTCCGCAAGGAGTACAAGCGTGATATTGCTAAATATGTTTGTAATTTGTATCAATTGAGCAAATTCGGTGGAGCTTTGCAATTTCGGTGGGCTTCTAGCAGCCCTAAAAGCCACCGAAATGTGCTCACCGAAATTGCAAACCAGTCATTTATTTCAAAAATATACAAAAGTATCAAGGTTATTCCAGTTTGCAACTTATATCTCAAAAGTGTACCTAAAGGCTATTTATAATGCATTACTGTAAATTTTTTAACCTTGAGGAAACATTTTAATCCCGAGCACCGAAATTGCAAAATTTTGTTCCGAGTAAACGGAAATTGTTTACTAACATTTTTTGCGGGAAGACGCAAGGAGGTAGTGCACAACCGTTCACACTGCGCGTGAGTGCTCGGCTGATCCTAGCAGGGAAGGGGTTTTAGGGCTGGATATACTCAACAGTGTGAGCAGGGAGCATCGAAAAAAAATTGCCAGCGATATTGCTATTTTTGCTGGGACAAATCTAGTTTTGACATAGTTCATAAACTTTTCATCTAAAAATTCAATTTTTAATCATTTCTCGTAGGGTCACTAATCCTTAACATAATCAAAATTAATTTTCCTAAATATGTTCGACATAATTTTCCTGAGAGATGAATATGTTGTGAAAAACGGATTGGGGACAAGCCACCGAACATTGAAATTCGACACTTTCTATTTTTTTTCTAAAAAAATAATAACTCTCCAAACATTAATTATTTGGCTTCATATCAGAACAAGTGTTTTATATTTTGAAAAAAAATATCATCGTCATATCTGTAAAGCGTCACCTCGTTTTCAGCGAGGACATGAAAAATTTCCGCTTGAGAAATCCACTCAAATATGACCTACGGCTTATTTTTAGATTCATCATCATTGGCCTCACACGTCTGTGACAGACGATTTAATCAGTGTCTGAGGCAAGACTTTTCATGGCTGAGACACTGCGTTGCCTGGGACGCAATTATGGAAAACGCAGGGCTGCCCAGGACCTGCGCCACCCTCTCGGCCTTCCTGGCTGGATCCGCAGGAACGACTAGTCGATACGTGCGGAGCCAGGTCGGCTGCAGGAGTCTGCCGCGCGGTAGATCGCTGTCACACGCGCCCCCAGGAGACCCCGTTCCGGGTTTAATTGTGGAGTTGGCCTCTCCAGGACCGTTATGCTTGGGTCGGATTTATCCCTCGGTCGCTTCTTACGACCCCCAGGGGAAGAGATGGGGTGGTGCTATTCTACTCTGCCGGCACCACACGGCTAGATTACACTATACATATTAAAACACACACACATGAGAAGCCGTACACATGCACGCACAATGGCCAAAATTCGGGATATTTCTTATCCTTCCTTCAATTAGTGCTGTCACTTTCCTTCAAAGAGGTTTAGAAAATATATTCAAGTCTTGTCATGTCTTATAATTTGACGCAAAATACGTGTTATTAAGGCGACGATGAAAACAATGACGACTAAATTCACTAGAAATTGCGAAGAACCCATTGACATTTTTAAACATGACAGGACTTTTCTAAACCTATTTGATGGAAAGTGACAGCACTAATTTAAGGAAGGATAAGAGAAATGATATCACTCGGATAATATGTTACGTCCCTCCATGTAAAAAATATTTATTTGGCACGGTTCTGTAGTGTGAGTGTCAGGTTTTAAGGGGGGGGGGGGGGGATTGCCTGGCGCTACCACTCCGCCATATTGGCCGTAAGATATTCTATGCTAAAGAGTTAATAGCAATGAAAACACCGTATCTATTTCACATATTTATTTAATATACCAAAATTTTAAATTCCTCCTAAAAATTAACCTCCGGATGGTATTTAGTCATATGGTAGTTGAGACTGGCTTTCTGAACGAAAGCTTTGTTGCACTCTTTGCAAACTTTCCTCTTGTCATTTGTATGTATCTTCTCATGTAATAACATAGTCCTTCTCCTCTTGAAAGACTTTTCGCAATGGCCGCATTTGAATTTTCTCTCCGTTTCGTGTTTCGTTTTGTGTCTTTTCAATGTGCTCGCGTCAAATGTTTCGTAATCGCACACATCGCATTTAATAATCTCTCCCAACTTATGAAACACATTTAGATGCCGTCGGCTGGTCAAATATAAAACACTGAATATGCCAATTTACCGTTATTGTACTTTTTTCGCTGTCTGGATATACCACGTTCAGAACTATATAAATCAAAGACTCTTTTTCCAATATCTTTATAAATAAATGAGAAACAGTACAATGAAAACACGGAATACGCCATAGCGATCAATATTACAAAAATAAAACACTGATTATCCAAAAACAATCTTAAAACACGGTATGTGCATGGATATTCAGTGTTTATGCCTTGTTATTGGATATTCCGTGACTTTTTAGGTCATATTGCGTGTTATATTATTGTTTAAAACTTCGGCACATTTCGAATCATCTCATAACATTGAGAGCTTTATACAACGATTTTGACTCCAAGCATTAATGCCTAAAAACAGGGAAAAGTTTTGGACGGATTTACCTGAAAAAGAAAACGCTGTTGATTTAATATCTGGAGGGCAATTTGAAGATGATGATGATGAGGAAGAGTACTGGAAGACTCCTATTAAAATTACCCAAAAAAGAAAAAAAAAAGAGAAAAAAAAGGAAAGACAAAAATATTAAAAATCCATATAATCTTCAGATTTGATAGGCACTAGAAAAATAAGATAGAAAGAAAGAGGGTAAATTAAGAAGGAGAAGAAAGTTCAATGGTTTCCTGAATCCTTTGTTGATTCTAAAAATATAAGACCTTAGTTTATTAAGTGATTGTTTTGAAAAGAAGACCCTACTTTATTAAATGATTATTTGAAATACATACATACATACATCACGCCTTTATCCCTTGCGGGGTAGGCAGAGCGTCAACGACCGTAAAAGTACGGTCGTTATCGCCACGTCTGACACATATTTGAGGGCCGTTTTAGCTATTGTCGTGTATCGCTATAGTGACAGGTTGTCAGCCTGTCGCCTAAAATTGCAATACACATGATACCCTCGAGTCCTTTAGTCGCTTCTTATGACACCCACAGGAAAGAAATGGGGTGATGCTATTCTAAGCCGGCATCACACGGCTTATTTGAAATAAACCTTATATTAATAAAAAAATATTCAACTTTTATTTAAAACTTTCATTTAAGTTCACAAAATTAAATACTGAATTTACACATGTTGAATAAACATAAAACTTAAGTTTAAAATCACAATATATTACGATTTTTCAAAATAAAAACATATTATTGGTTTATTTTCTATTTAATTTGTTACATATTCCTTGTTTTAAGTTTGATTTATTTTTATATTTTTATTTTTTAACAAGTTTCAACACGGAATATCCACACATTAATAAATATTTTGATGTTACGTACATATTAGAACGATGATAACTAACATAAATGACTCTGTAGATCACCATATTTATTTTAAATACAAAAACACTACCTAAAATACCTTTAAAGTCATATGTAAACATAATCTTCTAAAACCGTCGCTACTGTAAAATTAGCAAAATGGCATATTCTGTGTTTTACATTTGAGCAGCCGCCGTTCTAGTGTTGCCTGCACGGAAAAGATGGCGTTGCAGGCATTGCATTTTTTTCTCACGTAGACATTATGTGCTTGTAACTTGTGAGTTGTGATGAGATTTTTAGTTTTAAAGCGGAGTTTGCAATACTGACAATGGTATCGCGGTATTTTGAAATGTGTATATTTGATATGGCTCATTAGTTCGTCCATTTTGGATCTGTGAATTGATTTGGCGCAGATACAACAGATGCAGTTTTCACCTTCGATTTTGTAGTCGACATCTTTGGTCGGCAGTTTTTGTGGAGTTTGGGGATGTCCTCCTGATCATATAAAAAAAAACTCAATTTAAATTTGCGTTTTGCCACAATGGTAGTTTTTCTTTTGACAGTTTTGTTAATAGTTGTAAATTTCAAACCAGAGGGCGCTGAGCTACGCAAAAAATCTGACGTTTTCAATGTGGCTGGCGGCAGCCATACTTTTGACACAGGTTCCGTTTCACGAAGTGTTCGTTACTAATTAATTCTGTTAGTTTGATTAGCAACAAAATAAACTAGTCGTCTTGCTATAAGATTGAGTGGCATTCTCGTTGATAAACAAAAAATCAATAATCACTCTAGAAAACACAAAATAAAGAATAATTTATAAAGTGGTACAGATTTCGTGTAAAGAAACGTTATACGAACTAAGCTCAGGGCCCTCTACATGCCACTCGAGAATCCCTAGAAAATTAACTATTGTCTCGTTTTCAAGTTTCTCATTAAAACGGCTAATTAAAAATAGCACTGTCACCTTCAGTTACATATAAGTTTAGAAAAAAAATGTCTGTGATTTCTGCGTCATTTCGCAGATTTCCTAAAAAGAAGTGCGTTAAATCATAGACAATTTAAAAGGAGACCATCTTCTATCTTTGTCTAAGCATATTTAACTGAAAATGTAAGTGTCAGTGCAATTTTTAGTTACAAATATTAGTCAAAGGATAATTTAAAAAAAATGGCGTTATGTTTTGGTGGTAGATCATCTCAATATACAGAGTGAAAATTAAAACAATACACATATCACGCCTATTATCCCTTGCGGGGTAGGCAGAGCGTGAACAGCCGCAAAAACGGACATTTACGCCACGTCTGCCATATATTTAAGGGGCATTCGGAAAATGACAAGATGTCAGCCCATCGCCCAAAATTGCAATACACACCCTTAAGTCCCTAAGTCGCCTCTTACGACACCCACGGGAAAGAAATGGGGTGATGTTATTCTAAGCCGGCATCACACAGCACAAAACATGATGTAAAATTTAAGCTTCAAATATTATATAGGGTGACCAAATTGAAATCAATTTTCCCTAGACATGAACAAAAATTTGGATACCATTATTTTCTACCGCGGGCAAGATTGACATTTTTAAACATGACAGGAGTTTTAAGATATTCTATGCTAAAGAGTTAATAGCAATGAAAACACCGTATCTATTTCACATATTTATTTAATATACCAAAATTTTAAATTCCTCCTAAAATTTTACCTCCGGATGGTATTTAGTCATATGGTAGTTGAGACTGGCTTTCTGAACGAAAGCTTTGTTGCACTCTTTGCAAACTTTCCTCTTGTCGTTTGTATGTATCTTCTCATGTAATAACATAGTCCTTCTCCTCTTGAAAGACTTTTCGCAATGGCCGCATTTGAATTTTCTCTCCGTTTCGTGTTTCGTTTTGTGTCTTTTCAATGTGCTCGCGTCAAATGTTTCGTAATCGCACACATCGCATTTAATAATCTCTCCCAACTTATGAAACACATTCATATGCCGTACTAGTGTTGCCTGTGCGGAAAAGATGGCGTTGCAGGCATTGCATTTTTTTCTCACGTCGACATTATGTGCTTGTAACTTGTGAGTTGTGATGAGATGTTTAGTTTTAAAGCGGAGTTTGCAATACTGACAATGGTATCGCGGTATTTTGAAATGTTTATATTTGATATGGCTCATTAGTTCGTCCATATTGGATCTGTGAATTGATTTGGCGCAGATACAACAGATGCAGTTTTCACCTTCGATTTTGTAGTCGACATCTTTGGTCGGCAGTTTTTGTGGAGTTTGGGGATGTCCTCCTGATCATTAAAAAAAAAACTCAATTTAAATTTGCGTTTTGCCACAATGGTAGTTTTTCTGTTGACAGTTTTGTTAAAAGTTGTAAATTTCAAACCAGAGGGCGCTGTGCTACACTAAAAATCTGACGTTTTCAATGTGGCTGGCGGCAGCCATACTTTTGACACAGGTTCCGTTTCACGAAGTGTTCGATACTAATTAATTCTGTTAGTTTGATTAGCAACAAAATAAACTAGTCGTCTTGCTATAAGATTGAGTGGCATTCTTGTTGATAAACAAAAAATCAATAATCACTCTAGAAAACACAAAATAAAGAATAATTTATAAAGTGGTACAGATTTCGTGTAAAGAAACGTTATTCGAACTAAGCTCAGGGCCCTCTACATGCCACTCGAGAATCCCTAGAAAATTAACTATTGTCTCGTTTCCAAGTTTCTCATTAAAACGGCTAATTAAAAATAGCACTGTCACCTTCAGTTACACATAAGTTTAGAAAAAAAATGTCTGTGATTTCTGCGTCATTTCGCAGACTTCCTTAAAAAGAAGTGCGTTAAATCATAGACAATTTAAAAGGAGACCATCTTCTATCTTTGTCTAATCCTATTTAACTGAAAGTGTCAGTGCAATTTTCAGTTAGAAATTTATTAGTCGGAGGCTAGTTTAAAAATAAATTGGCGTTGTGTTTTGGTGGAAGATCATCTCAATAAACAGAGTGAAAATGAAAACAATACACACATACATACACATATCACGCCTATTATCAATGATCTATGTAAGTATGTATTATCTAATAAGCATTTAGGTGATCGCCGTGTGATGCCAGCTTAGAATAGCATCACCCCATTTCTTACCCATGGGTGTCGTAAGAGGCGACTAAGGGACTCGAGGGTGTGTATTGCAATTTTAGGCGATGGGCTGACAACCTGTCACTATAGTGATACACAGTTATCTGATTGACCCTCAAACTTTTGTCAGACGTGGTGTTAATATCCGTTTTACGGCCGTTAACGCTCTGCCTACCCCGTAAAGGATATAGGCGTGATTTATGTATGTATGTATTCCAAAAATGCTAAAAGTGGCCACTTTTAGCAAAATTACAACAATACATAACTAAAGCGCTTCGTTTTACAAGGTCTTATTGATTCTAAATAACACACACACATATCAAGCCTTTTATCCCTTGCGGAGTAGGCATAGCGTAAACGGCCGCAACAAACGGCAATTTACGCCACGTCTGACAAATATTTGAGGGTCATTCGGATAATTGTGTATCGCCATAGTGATAGATTATCAGCCCATCGGCTAAAATTGAAATACACACCCTCGAGTCCTTTAGTCGCTTTACGACCCCCACGGGAAAGAAATGGGATGATGCTATTCTAAGCCGGCATCATTCTAAACGATCTTTGTAGGTATTTATTGTCGTGATTTGATATTTTAGTTTCCAGATGACTAGCGTGTCCAGCCAGGGATTGTTTTCATGTTTGATGGCGCCACTGGGCCCTCGAACCACCTTAAGGCGGCGCCGACCGTCCAGTGGCGCCCCCACATTTTTAAATGTATTCCTTTTAATCTGAAATAAATATCAAAAATCTAAGACGGACAAATTGTTGTCCGATACGATAAGTATTTTTAAAGGTACAAAAATAAGCTTTATATTGTTGTGCGTCTTTAAAATCACTGAAACGGAAAATGGTGGCCACTACAAACCGTTAAGTTGGTTAATAATTGAAAACACAAGAACAAGCTCATTGTTGTATTTTGGAATAAACTTAGGACAACAATGTGTCCGTTTTAGATTTTAGATATTTGGGTCAATTGATTAAAAACATGTGAGGGCGCCACCATTTCTTACCTATGGGTCTCGTAAGAGGCGACTAACGGACTCGAGGGTTAGATGTGTATTGCAATATTTGCAATTTTAGGCGATGGGCTGACAACCTGTTACTATGGTACACAGTTATCTGATTGACCCTCAAACTTTTGTCAGACGTGGTGTTAATATCCGTTTTACAGCCGTTAACGCTCTCCTACCCCGTAAGGGATACAGGCGTGATTTATGTGTGTGTGTGAGGGCGCCACTGGACGGTCGGATTACGCTCGGTGCAGGCTTAAAAAAAATATATTAAGATAAAAATGTTTGGTTGTTGTTCAGTTGTTTTATTAGGTTGTTCAGTTGTTGTACAGTTGTTGTTCAGATGTTGTTTCGTTGTTGTACCGGTGTTGTACCAAAATTGGCGGGCAAGGAACGAGCTGCGGTAGCCCAGATAGAAAAGGCGCCGTCACTAGTAATGACGAAAGTCGCAGGTTCAAATCCTGCCCGCGCTTGAAAATTTTGCAAGTTTTCAAAAATTAAATTGTTTCAATATTGAGTAGACGAGTCATGTTTACTAATATTATTATTTACCGTTTATTGTACACAAAAACATTACAGGAGAAACACATACAATAAATAACGACACAACAGGACAACTTATTTCTACTATAAAATTCTTCCAGCTGACCTACGTAAAGTTTTTGAATCCAGCATGTTGTCACTGTCATTATCTGGCTCAACATTTTCTTACACTTTTCGTGTGAAATTTTACTATAGTGTCCCTAACCACACTGGGAACAAATTCACAAAGTGATAATATCTTCTTTGCGAGTGCTCCACCGGGAATCGAACCCGGAACCTTTGCGTCGCAGGCAGTCGCTACCCAGGCATTTTGAGTACCATACATACATACATAAATCACGCCTATATCCCTTACGGGGTAGGCAGAGCGTTAACGGCCGTTCAACGGATATTAACACCACGTCTGACAAAAGTTTGAGGGTCAATCAGATAACTGTGTATCACTATAGTGACAGGTTGTCAGCCCGTCGCCTAAAATTGCAATACATACCCTCGAGTCCCTTAGTCGCCTCTTACGACACCCATGGGTAAGAAATGGGGTGAAGCTATTCCTTAGAATCTATCACACGGCAAATTTTGAGTACTTACCTACCTATATAATCAAATTTTAGAATTATAACGTATTGAGAAGTTTAGTTTCTTCTCATATTGCGAGTGAAGCGAGCCCAGCTTTTCACGTTTAAACTGGTGTAGTGCAAGCATCACTAAGGGAGAAAGAAATAGAAATAGAAATAATTTATTTGCAATAAATGTGGTACAAATGGTGTTACAATATTAAAAATCCTCACATTTAACCAATTTTATACTGGTATGCAAATAAGGGACTAAGGACTAAGGGACTCGAGGGTGTGTATTGCAATTTTAGGCGACGGGCTGACAACCTGTCACTATAGTGATACACAGTTATCTGATTGACCTTCAAACTTTTGTCAGACGTGGTGTTAATATCCGTTGAACGGCCGTTAACACTCTGCCTACCCCGTAAGGGATATAGGCGTGATTTATGTATGTATGTATGTATGTATGCAAATAGGGAGGGACTACTCTATTTTTATGTATGACTAAAACAAATTTATAACAATTAAATTAAATACCATTAAAATTTGAATTAAATATCATTAAGAATAAAATTAATTAACAATTCATAAATTCATTCATGGAATAGAAACATTTTTCACAAAAATAATTAAATAACGATTTTTTAAACAAATTCAGTGGTAAATCTTTACATTTATCGGGTAAGTTATTATAAATTTTAGTGCACATAACATAGCAATTTCTTTGTTTAGATGTTGTGGAGCATGGTGGAGCCACCAGTCGATTTGGGTATCGGGTTCGGAAATTACACATGTTTCCTTTTTTAGAAAACTTTTTAAAATTATTTTTGGTAAATACACATATTTCCATTGAAGTTATGGTTAAAATTTTTAATTTTTTAAATAAACAGGAGAGTGTAAGAGGCACGGCAACAAAACAACACTTATTGCGAGCGAAGCGTGCCCAACTTTTTATCTTTAGACTGGTGTAGTGCAAGCATAATGTAAGATTGGTAGAGGCACCCCATCAATACAAAACGAATTGCGAGCGAAGCGAGTTCGACATTTCATGTTGAAATAAGTGCCTGTTCCTGCTTTCGTCGGCTATAAATTACTCGGATAATATTAGGACCCTCCATGTAAAAAATATTTAATTGGCTCTATTTTGTAGTGTGAGTTTTAGGGGGTGGGCGATTGCCCCTATGCCCCCCGCCTTGTATCCGCGCCTGGCGCTACCACTCCGCCATATTGGCCGATATGATATTCTATGCTAAAGAGTCAATAGCAATGAAAACACCGTATCTATTTCACATATTTATTCATTATACCAAAATTTTAAATTCCTCCTAAAAATTAACCTCCGGATGGTATTTAGTCATATGGTAGTTGAGACTGGCTTTCTGAACGAAAGCTTTGTTGCACTCTTTGCAAACTTTCCTCTTGTCATTTGTATGTATCTTCTCATGTAGTCGCATAGTCGTTCTCCTCTTGAAAGACTTTTCGCAATGGCCGCATTTAAATTTTCTCTCCGTTTCGTGTTTCGCTTTGTGTCTTTTCAATGCAACCGCGTCAAATGTTTCGTAATCGCACACATCGCATTTAATAATCTCTCCCAACTTATGAAACACATTTAGATGCCGTTCTAGTGTTGCCTGCACGGAAAAGATGGCGTTGCAGGCATTGCATTTTTTTCTCACGTCGACATTATGTGCTTGTAACTTGTGAGTTGTGATGAGATTTTTAGTTTTAAAGCGGAGTTTGCAATACTGACAATGGTATCGCGGTATTTTGAAATGTGTATATTTGATATGGCTCATTAGTTCGTCCATATTGGATCTGTGAATTGATTTGGCGCAGATACAACAGATGCAGTTTTCACCTTCGATTTTGTAGTCGACATCTTTGGTCGGCAGTTTTTGTGGAGTTTGGGGATGTCCTCCTGATCATAGAAAAAAAACTCAATTTAAATTTGCGTTTTGCCACAATGGTAGTTTTTCTTTTGACAGTTTTGTTGTAAATTTCAAACCAGAGGGCGCTGAGCTACACAAAAAATCTGACGTTTTCAATGTGGCTGGCGGCAGCCATACTTTTGACACAGGTTCCGTTTTACGAAGTGTTCGTTACTAATTAATTCTGTTAGTTTGATTAGCAACAAAATAAACTAGTCGTCTTGCTATAAGATTGAGTGGCATTCTCGTTGATAAACAAAAAATCAATAATCACTCTAGAAAACACAAAATAAAGAATAATTTATAAAGTGGTACAGATTTCGTGTAAAGAAACGTTATTCGAACTAAGCTCAGCGCCCTCTACATGCCACTCGAGAATCCCTAGAAAATTAACTATTGTCTCGTTTCCAAGTTTCTCATTAAAACGGCTAATTAAAAATAGCACTGTCACCTTCAGTTACATATAAGTTTAGAAAAAAAATGTCTGTGATTTCTGCGTCATTTCGCAGATTTCCTAAAAAGAAGTGCGTTAAATCATAGACAATTTAAAAGGAGACCATCTTCTATCTTTGTCTAAGCATATTTAACTGAAAGTGTCAGTGCAATTTTTAGTTACAAATATTAGTCAAAGGATAATTTAAAAAAAATGGCGTTGTGTTTTGGTGGTAGATCATCTCAATATACAGAGTGAAAATTAAAACAATACACATATCACGCCTATTATCCCTTGCGGGGTAGGCAGAGCGTGAACAGCCGCAAAAACGGACATTTACGCCACGTCTGACATATATTTAAGGGGCATTCGGAAAATGACAAGATGTCAGCCCATCGCCCAAAATTGCAATACACACCCTTAAGTCCCTAAGTCGCCTCTTACGACACCCACGGGAAAGAAATGGGGTGATGTTATTCTAAGCCGGCATCACACAGCACAAAACATGATGTAAAATTTAAGCTTCAAATATTATATAGGGTGACCAAATTGAAATCAATTTTCCCTAGACATGAACAAAAATTTGGATACCATTATTTTCTACCGCGGGCAAGATTGACATTTTAAACATGACAGGAGTTTTAAGATATTCTATGCTAAAGAGTTAATAGCAATGAAAACACCGTATCTATTTCACATATTTATTTAATATACCAAAATTTTAAATTCCTCCTAAAATTTTACCTCCGGATGGTATTTAGTCATATGGTAGTTGAGACTGGCTTTCTGAACGAAAGCTTTGTTGCACTCTTTGCAAACTTTCCTCTTGTCATTTGTATGTATCTTCTCATGTAATAACATAGTCCTTCTCCTCTTGAAAGACTTTTCGCAATGGCCGCATTTGAATTTTCTCTCCGTTTCATGTTTCGTTTTGTGTCTTTTCAATGTGCTCGCGTCAAATGTTTCGTAATCGCACACATCGCATTTAATAATCTCTCCCAACTTATGAAACACATTCATATGCCGTACTAGTGTTGCCTGTGCGGAAAAGATGGCGTTGCAGGCATTGCATTTTTTTCTCACGTCGACATTATGTGCTTGTAACTTGTGAGTTGTGATGAGATGTTTAGTTTTAAAGCGGAGTGTGCAATACTGACAATGGTATCGCGGTATTTTGAAATGTTTATATTTGATATGGCTCATTAGTTCGTCCATATTGGATCTGTGAATTGATTTGGCGCAGATACAACAGATGCAGTTTTCACCTTCGATTTTGTAGTCGACATCTTTGGTCGGCAGTTTTTGTGGAGTTTGGGGATGTCCTCCTGATCATAGAAAAAAAACTCAATTTAAATTTGCGTTTTGCCACAATGGTAGTTTTTCTGTTGACAGTTTTGTTAAAAGTTGTAAATTTCAAACCAGAGGGCGCTGTGCTACACTAAAAATCTAACGTTTTCAATGTGGCTGGCGGCAGCCATACTTTTGACACATGTTCCGTTTCACGAAGTGTTCGTTACTTATTAATTCTGTTAGTTTGATTAGCAACAAAATAAACTAGTCGTCTTGCTATAAGATTGAGTGGCATTCTCGTTGATAAACAAAAAATCAATAATCACTCTAGAAAACACAAAATAAAGAATAATTTATAAAGTGGTACAGATTTCGTGTAAAGAAACGTTATACGAACTAAGCTCAGGGCCCTCTACATGCCACTCGAGAATCCCTAGAAAATTAACTATTGTCTCGTTTCCAAGTTTCTCATTAAAACGGCTAATTAAAAATAGCACTGTCACCTTCAATTACACATAAGTTTAGAAAAAAAATGTCTGTGATTTCTGCGTCATTTCGCAGACTTCCTTAAAAAGAAGTGCGTTAAATCATAGACAATTTAAAAGGAGACCATCTTCTATCTTTGTCTAATCCTATTTAACTGAAAGTGTCAGTGCAACTTTCAGTTAGAAATTTATTAGTCGGAGGCTAGTTTAAAAAAAAATTGGCGTTGTGTTTTGGTGGAAGATCATCTCAATAAACAGAGTGAAAATGAAAACAATACACACATACATACACATATCACGCCTATTATCAATGATCTATGTAAGTATGTATTATCTAATAAGCATTTAGGTGATCGCCGTGTGATGCCAGCTTAGAATAGCATCACCCCATTTCTTACCCATGGGTGTCGTAAGAGGCGACTAAGGGACTCGAGGGTGTGTATTGCAATTTTAGGCGATGGGCTGACAACCTGTCACTATAGTGATACACAGTTATCTGATTGACCCTCAAACTTTTGTCAGACGTGGTGTTAATATCCGTTTTACGGCCGTTAACGCTCTGCCTACCCCGTAAAGGATATAGGCGTGATTTATGTATGTATGTGTATGTATGTATTCCAAAAATGCTAAAAGTGGCCACTTTTAGCAAAATTACAACAATACATAACTAAAGCGCTTCGTTTTACAAGGTCTTATTGATTTTAAATAACACAACACACACATATCAAGCCTTTTATCTACACTCGTCTCATAATGTTCGAATTATGAATTCGAAAACAGATGCATAATGACCTACTTTATGCATTCTGCCTATAAAAACTAGGGTTTACTTTAAATTACAGAAGCGTAATGACTTAATGAGAAAACGCTTAATACGATAAAGTTGAGAAATGAAACGAAGTTTTTTTTTGTCCAATATTCAAATCGCTATCTTCCGCCGCACCTGACAGTTGTTGTTGTACGGTAATTTTTCGGATGTTATTCAGTTGTTTTAATAGGTTTTTGTTCTGTTGTTGTTGAGATGTTGTTCAGATGTTGTTCAGTTGTTGTTCAGATGTTGATTAGTTGTTGTTCAGATGTTATTCCGATGTTGTTCAGTGTTGTTCAGTTGTTGTTCAGATGTTGTTCAGTTGTTTTTCAGGTGTGGTTCCGATGTTGTTCAGATGTTGTTCAGTTGTTGTTCAGATGTTGTTCAGTTGTTGTTCAGATGTTGTTCAGTTGTTGTTCAGTTGTTTAGGTAAGTCACTCCACATCTAAACAACTGCTAAATTACAGAATTTTCAAAAATTCATATCAAGCCATATTACGTTCTCGTATTGAATTTGTCCTTATATCGGGCCTTGCAATGGCCGGTGCGTACGTTTAGAAAAGTGTTTCTAAGTTTCTTTTGGAGAGTGTAGATAAAATAGTGTATGCAACTGCTATAATTAGGCATTAGAATGCTCGTGTCAAACTATTATCACACTCGGCTGCGCCTCGTGTGATAAACAGACACTCGCATTCTAATGACCCCCATTATACGACAGTTGCATAAACTACTATTATCCCTTGCGGAGTAGGCATAGCGTAAACGGCCGCAAAAAACGGCAATTTACGCCACGTCTGACAAATATTTGAGGGTCATTCGGATAATTGTGTATCGCCATAGTGATAGATTATCAGCCCATCGCCTAAAATTGAAATACACACCCTCGAGTCCTTTAGTCGCTTTACGACCCCCACGGGAAAGAAATGGGATGATGCTATTCTAAGCCGGCATCATTCTAAACGACCTTTGTAGGTATTTATTGTCGCGATTTGATATTTTAGTTTCCAGATGACTAGCGTGTCCAGCCAGGGATTGTTTTCATGTTTGATGGCGCCACTGGGCTCTCGAACCACCTTAAGGCGGCGCCGACCGTCCAGTGGCGCCCCCACGTGTTTTAAATTTATTCTTTTTAATCTGAAATAAATATCAAAAATCTAAGACGGACAAATTGTTGTCCTATACGATAAGTATATTTTAAGGTACAAAAATAAGCTTTACATTATTGTGCGTCTTTAAAATCACTGAAACGGAAAATGGTGGCCACCACAAACCGATTAATTGATTATAAATTTAACACAAAAGATTAAGCTCATTGTTTTATTTTGGAATAAACTTAGGACAACAATTTGTCCGTTTTAGATTTTTGATATTTGGGTCAATTGATTAAAAACCGAAGAGGAGATGGCTGAACTGATTCAAATAGTTGAGCATGAAAGCCGAAACCTGGGTCTTAGTATTAATAAAGACAAAACAAAAATCATGATTGTTGACCGAGGCAACAAACTCACCCCAAGTACTGCTTTAGATACTTTCGAGAAAGTGAATCAGTTCGTTTATCTAGGATCTATGCTGAGTAACCAGGGTGGCTGTGAAACTGAAGTCAAGAGACGAATCCAGATGGCAAAGGGCGCTATGGCTAAGATGACCAAGATATGGCGCGACAGAAACATCTCTCGACAAACCAAAGTGCGGTTGGTCAAGACATTGGTATTCTCAGTGATGTTATACGGCGTAGAATCCTGGACACTTAGAGCGTCTGATAGAAAAACTATAGACGCCTTCGAGATGTGGTGTTGGCGGAAAATGCTCGGTATCCCCTGGACTGCGAAGCGCACAAATGTTTCTATTCTTAAAGAACTTCGCATTACCACAAGATTGTCAACTATATGTCTGCAGAGAATACTTTCTTACTTTGGACATGTTGCTCGTCGCGAAACTGATAGCCTAGAGAAGCTTATGATCACGGGGAAGATAAAGGGAAAAAGATCACGCGGGCGCTCTCCATCACGCTGGTCTGATCAAATAAAAAATCTTACGGGTCTATCCATCAATACTGCCTTAAAACATGCTGAAGACAGAGACACATGGAGGAATATTCTGAAGAATCTGGAAGAAGGGAGTCTATGCAGACACGACCTTCAGTAATGAAGAGACGAACGAAGAGAGATTAAAAACATGTGAGGGCGCCACCATTTCTTACCCATGGGTGTCGTAAGAGGCGCCTAACGGACTCGAAGGTTAGATGTGTATTGCAATTTTAGGCGATGGGCTGACAACCTGTTACTATGGTGATACACAGTTATCTGATTGACCCTCAAACTTTTGTCAGACGTGGTGTTAATATCCGTTTTACGGCCGTTAACGCTTTGCCTACCCCGTAAGGGATACAGGCGTGATTTATGTGTGTGTGTGAGGGCGCCACTGGACGGTCGGGTTACGCTCGGTGCAGGCTTAAATCTAACTAACCTTCTTTCACCCGTGGCTTCTTCTTCTTTATTATAGTGAATTCTTTATTGTTATCGGTACATTTTTTAGATCTGGCTTGCTTGGGATTCGGTTCACTGGCCTCCGCCATTTTAATGTCTGCGTGGTTCATTAAGTTAGTTAGCTCGTCATCTGCTATAAAAAAGTAACAATTAAGTGCTTGCCTGGCGCAGCGGTAGTGCGAGTGCCTGCGATGCAAAGGTTCCGGGTTCGATTCTCGGTGGAGCACACTCACAAAGTTGATATTTATAACTTTGTGAACTTGTTCCCTGTCTGTTTAGGACATTGCAGGTTGAACCAACTGATTGACCGAAAAGAAAGATGGTTCCGTGCTTCGGAGCGTACGTTAAGCCGTCGCTCCCGGTAGCTGTCTATGATTACTTAGACGTCGGCGGTCGTAACACAACCATGTCAGAGGCCTAGGTACTAGTGGTAGTAGGCGGTTGAAAAACTCTGACACCAGGGTTCAACGGGTCGTTGGACGACTCGGTGTCCCACACGAAAAGAGAAGAGAGACGAGCACACTCGCCTAAAAAAAATTACATAAATAGATCATACTTACAATCACCATATCTTAACGGCTCCCCAACTTCATGATCAGTCACGTCAATCTCGTCTTGTTTGACATCTGGAATAAAGAAAAATAGAAATAATTATTAGTTAAGCACAGAAAACAGCAGTTTTCTATACTTATAAATACGAAAATATATACAGGGTGTGAGGGACAGCCTTCCGAATAATGATAGGGTGCATTCAGACCATGAAATTTTGTCAGACGTGGTGTTATTATCCGTTTTACGGCCGTTAAAGCTCTGCCTACCCCGTAAGAGATATAGGCGTGATTTATGTATGTATGTATGTAACTGAACTCAACCATCTCAGATTCGCAGGAGGTCTGGTGACACAAATAAATAAAATAGTATAAAACTAGAATAGGTACCTTTTTCATCATTTTCTTCGGGAATTTCTACTTTTAATTCTATATCTACAGTGTTGCGACCTGAAACATAAAATAAAATAACTTTTCTTTTATCGATATTATTATAAATAGGAAAAAAGCAAATTGTTTAAAAACAATCTCCAAAAGATATATTTACCTTGAACAACCATATTATTATAGAACATTTTAAATGCGGTCTCACATTGAATAACCTGAAATTATATAAATAACAATTTAATAGGTCTCAACCTAATCCTTCATTTACAGAGCATTTAAAAATTAATATCTTGGAGTAAAAAAATATACTCAATTATAAGCCGAAAGCAGGTAACGGTATTCATGAAACTGAACAACTTTCCCCATGAAACATAAATTGTAAAAAAATTGGGTTCACGCATGGAACTATATATATAACTTAGACCTTTGTAAAACCCCGTGAAAGCAATAAATGAATACTAAATACTGAATACATAGGCCGAAATATGAAAAAAAAACTCCCGTAGTAAATAAACCAGCTGATCGGCAATTTTGTATGGGAGTAAAATTTTGATTTTTATTTTGATCCATGTTGAGAAAGTTGTTCAGTTTCATAAGTAGGTACCTTGACCTTCTTTCGGCTTGTTACATCCTTTTTGTTACTCCCTGTAGATTGACAACAAAGAAACACAAAGCATTAAAGTTGGGCCATCCCATTATGCCATATTTGACAGCCATCAAAGAGATGTCAACCAAAGAAAATGGACTCTGCCACATCATTAACACGGATCTGACAGTTGTCAAATATGGCTTATTGGAATAGTCTTACTGTAGAATAGATATTCACCATGTTTCAGAGAAAATTCATTGTTGAAGGTATCATAATTTAACAGTTTCCAATATTGAGATAAATGCTGAAAGCCAAGCTTTTTTTTTCAAATATTTATATATATTGATTTACACACAATATGCAGTATAAAGATTTCACCTCTCATACAAAATTCAGCTGACAGAGATTTTTTAAGGCTAATTTTCTTTTTAGTTTTACAGCATTTGTCCCAGGATGAAATGAGTTTTTTCAGTACAATGCCCACACAACACAACAATGTGTCAAATTTAACACATTTCCTCTAAAACACATAAAATTATCAGTGCTTTTTATTATGAAACTACAGGCTACAAGTCTACAGGTGAAATTCTTAGTACATTGCATAGCGGGTTAATATTCATGGAAACATAATGGCTAACCGACTATGCAATGAACATCGAATTTCATCTGTTTATTTGTAGCCTGTAGTTTGATCGGGCACCAATGTACCTGTTGTTTAAATAAGTATGCGTCTTGCAGTTTCCGTGAACACTTTTGGCATATTGTATATGTCATCATATTGTCATCTCCTTCCATTGCCAGTATCTGTAATAATAAATCACTACATCTGACAAATATTTGAGGGCTGTTTCAGAAAAATTGTGTATCACTATAGTGTACTATTATATATTCTGTGCTATAGTGACAGATTGTCAATGGTAATGCACATAAAACCCTTGTTAGTCACCTCTTATGACTAGTATGAGAAAGAAATGGGTTGATGCTATTCTAAGCGAGCACCACACAGCAATGTAATATTCTTTCTTCTTCCTCTTGTTGGGACGTCTGCAGAGCTTGCAGACGGGTGATAATGTACTTTACTACTCATACCAGTAAAATGTACATAAATAAATCACGCCTATATCCTTTATGGGGTAGGCAGACGATAACGGCCATAAAACTGATATTAAGACCACATCTGACAAAAGTTTTAGGGGCAATCAGATAACTGTGTATCACTATAGTGACAGGTTGTCAGCCCGTCGCCTAAAATACACATCTAATGTGAATGCCTTGCAACTTAACTCTGTTGATAGATGGGCGCTATGAGATTTTTGTTGTCAAAATAATTCACATTCATGTCCCACATTCCATTAATAAAAGTTGTAAGACTATTTGGCAATTTTGCTAGTCTATTAGTGAACAATAAAAAATATTAATTGGCGAGTGCGCCAGTGTCAGTAATTAGAGTACATAGGAGCTCTAATCTCGTACCACTAGGAACTGTGAAGTGCAGTGTGAACTAGTAATGTGAAGGTAAGTTGTAGGTAAGTCATTTTCCTGTTGGTACTTAGGTACAAATAATATAGTGTACCATATTTAATGAATAAAAAGTTGTAATGGTTATAAAAGGCCGCATGGAGGCCGGTCTATTGATGAGACTTGGTCTTAGATCTGAGAGGGACACATTAAAAGTTCAAAAAACTATGTCTAACATACAACTAGTTCAAAACTTACTTTTATGTTTAGTGTGTTCTGTAAAATCTCCGTATATTCGTATATATACGCCTCGCTCGCTTCGTTTTCCCCGAAATAGCAAACTGTATCAGATAGATTGTAAAAAGAGCCTTCTTCATGGCAGCAGCGACACAAGTCTTTTTCAAGCTTATATACAGCAGGGGCCGACATTTTATCGTCTAGCCTAGCCTGTCCAACAATAACTGTTTATCTTTCTATTGCAGCAGCATATTCGTTAGATACTTGTGTTGTGAGAGAAAATATGTATAACCGTGGAAAACACACAGAAAACAATCAGCTGTCATGAAAAAAAGACTAGACATATTCGTGCGTTTCCAACTTGCACTTCTTAGCGTGTCTACATAGCCATAGTTTCTTGCTATCCCCTAAATTTTTCTTGTATAGCTACACGGAATAAAAGAAGCTGTCACAAATGTCAGTTTAGTGTGACCATTAGTCCTAGAATTGTGCTCTTTTTGATAGATTTGGCTGTCGAGTTCTGGATCAGGATCCTCATAAAATTCATAAAATTTGAATGTTAGCGTACTCGTACACTTCCGATTTTTCAAACCGGGTCCCACACGCTTTTTTTTATTAAATTACTACCTTATCTTTTACAAAATATGACAGGTGGCCAGACATTATGAGCGGAGCCAGCGCAATTTTTCGTCGCTACTTCAAGACAGGACAAATTATAGAAAGAGAAAGATTTACGCTGACGCTAAAAGCGTTGTGATGCGAGCGAAGCGAGCAGAAAATTCTATGTTACTGAATGAAAATGGGCATCTAGCGCAGATAAAATATGAGAATGGCTTCCTTGATGGCCGCTCGCGAATCCAGCTCCGGCTGACCTCTTCACGTTGGAACCGCAATGAGAACGGAAGCGAACACAGGCGTAACCGGCTGGCATGCAACAGTGAATGGGAAATTGCTTGCAGTTTAGCGAACAGTGTTGTCGCTGTGCCATAGACGTTACCGCTTGCTATAGCAGCTTCTTTAATAGAAGTTGTTACAGATCTAGGCAGCTGGCAGGTAAGCGTGGCCGGGTAGCGATGTGCCGTTCCCGGGAATATGCCCCAAGTGGGAACATTCCCAAAAGAAACTTTCCGGTGCCCGGGAACATTCCCAATTGCTGGGAACATATGGTGGAAACAACATAAAATGAGTACCGTAGAACGGGGTTACATTGATTCATTTTAAAATTTAGATTCACATATTTTCTCCAATTAAATTTCAAAAAATATGAAAAATATGCAGTATTAGCGACTGTACTAAAAGTTTTATATCCTTTAACAAAAAAATTATTTTTTGAGTTAGTTTTGGAGAAATTTTGAAAAAACGAGCTTATCAAAGTTAAAATGAAAATGGGGTTACTTTGATACCCCATACTTTTTTCGTTGCAATTTAAAGTCACCCCAATTTTAGGTAAAACAAACAAAAAAAAATTTTTTTTTGTCTTTTATTTGTCAGATTATAAACAAAAATGTATTTTTGGGGTTATTTTGATTATAAGGGTAACTTTGATATGTGCGAGGTAGGTAGATAAAAATGAAATATCTTCTAATCAACCACTGTTTTATTAATTTTCTAATAGCTTACTTAACTATAAGTTATCATAACTATAATATAATTTCTAAACAATCTTAAATCAGCCTAAAAAACATCGTGAGGTTAGTTTGATAAGTCTTACTATTCCCATAAAAAATCATCTATTATAGAATGTGGGGCGAGATTGATAACTATCAATTTCGCCTCGTATGTCCCATCAAAGTAGCCACGTAGTTTAAAAACTAAAATATCTATAAAAATAGCGGCCACAGAAATGAAACTAAATATTGTTATTATTCGTGAAGAAACACATAATTTTAATAACCAGTGCAAACCCATATAAATATAATACTTACGTGTTCACCTTAGAAGTTATTTCTTAGATTATTTTCATGAATTGCACCTGCAATATTTAAAATATTATTTTTTCCACAATGAAACGTGCTCCTGCGCTGGCGACGATGCAAAACATGGCTGACATGTTGGTGTTGCCATTTTAAAAAGAAAAAATTAGGCGCGTTTCGTTTTTGCCGAGTTATTGTTAAAAAACAAAAAAAAAAAAGTTATCATCAATGTTGCCCCAGATCTCAAAGTAACCCCGTTCTACGGTATTAAAGTAGAATTTATGATTGATTGTAATAATTATGCGTCTATTTATACAAAATCACATAACTAAATTATTAATTGCTATTGACACTAAACACCAGAGTTCATCGAGTCGTTGGACGACTAAGTGTCCCACTCGAAAAGAAGAAGGATTTCTATTGCTATTAAAATAATTGCCTACATTTTTAATAAGTGCTACATAAAAAATGTTATTTCTTTTCGAATTAAGGATACTGAATATAGGAGATTACTGGTTCATATATCTTTAAAATATATTCTGAAATTTGCTAAATCGGAATCTAAATACTTTAGTGTGTGTAATCTACATAAGTATTATAAAAGATCGGATATATTTATATATTAACATGAAAATCAATACACAGAACATAAAAATCATATGATTTATATGGCTTGTTAATTTATCACATTTACATCTGACAAGTTGTTCTTATATGCAAATAAAAACAGTCATCAAGAGTAGGTAATTAAAAAAAATTACAATTCACAGCCTACAAAATCGTTTCCGTTAAAATTTTACTGAGACAATCGAATATGTAAAGAACATTGAAATTATGGAAAATAAAGATGAGTTTGACAGGAGGCTATCAAAAAACTAGCGAAAGAACTTGAAGGTTTTCTGGAAACCCATAAGGACAACTCGAGGAAAAACAGCACAATCAGAGTTGAGTAGGATTCGGAGCCAGGATAGTAGTATAATAAAAGGTGAGGAATGTGTGTTGAAGAGATGGAAGGAATATTTTGAAAGCTTGTTTGAAAAAGAAGAAGTACAAGAGGTGAACATACATGAAGAAGATGACAGTGAAAACGAAAGTGAGATTGAAATGGATGAGATTATGAAAGCTCTGAAAAGGCCTATGATAGAGTACTGAGGAATGAATTGTGGTCGGCAATATCAGTGCATGGGGTGAGCAGCATCTTGGTACGAGCACTGAAATCCTTATATGAGGATTCCAGTGCTTGTTTCAGGATTAACGGGGTCTTCACTGAGCTGTTTAACATCAAGAAAGGTGTTGGACAGGGATGTGTTGCGTCACCATGGCTGTTGTTCAACCTATTCATGGATAGTTGTTTGACATTTTTAAAAGAGTGTGAAAATAGACTGAGAATGAATGGATTACTCGTCAAATGTCTTCTCTATGCTGATGACCAAGTTATCCTTGCGTCGTCGGCTGAAGAGTTGCAGAATATGGTAAACATTATGAATGAGGCTTTGCAAAAGAAAGGAATGAAAGTGAATTTAAGTTAAACGAAAACAATAGTTTTTGAAAAAGTACAAGGTATGACGGAGTGTAACATTATGATAGAGGTAGAGAGGGTGGAGCAAGTGAAAGAGTTTGTATATTTGGGATCGAAGTTTACATCAGATGGAAAGTGTGAAAGTGATATTGAAAGGAAGGTAAATGCCGGCAACATGGTGAATGGAGCGTTGCATACCTTTATGAACAGCCAGACAGTTTCAAATAAGGCACGTCTGGCTGTGCATAGAGGGGTGTTAGTACCAACACTTATGTATGGGAGTAAAAGTTGGGTATAGCAGAAAAAGCATGGAAGTAGAATAAATGCGGTAGAAATGAGAGCACTAAGAAGTATGATTGGAGTGAAATTGAGTTACAGGATAAGGAATAGCTTGATAAGAGAACGTTGCGGTATAAAAGAAGAAGTAGTGACTGATATAGAAAAAGGAATGCTGAGATGGTTTGGTCACATTGAGAGAATGAATGAAAGAAGATTAACGAAACAGGTGTAAATGGCGAGTGTGAATAGGAACGTTGGAAGGGGAAGACCAAGACGCACGTACTTGGATCAGATCGGGGACGTTCTAAAAAAGGTCAGGTCAAGAGTACCCTAAACCAACGAGCATTTATGAAAATATTGATGCATGTTGAAGAAGCGAAAGAGGTGTGTCAGGATCGTAGCAAGTGGAAAGATGTAGTCCACTGCCTATCCCTATGGGAAAGAGGCGTGATTATTTATATGTACGTATGTATGTATGTACTTGATTTTTCGGATCTAAAATACAGGCAGCAGAGTTGACAGGCTTCAGAGCATTTCATTTTCTTCCAACAAATTTTATGTTCACCTCTTCAAAATCTTCTTTAAGTAGTTCATGTGTCAAAGGATTACTGAAGGCATTTCGCGTATTACCTGGTATAATACAATAGTCTCCTTCGAGTTTAAGATCCAGTTAACGGTTGGTTTTAAAAATTCTGTGAGCTCTTCTAGTTCATTCCGTATTGACTCTTCAAGAAGTCTGACTTTCAATGGAGCAACTTTTCTATTTCCTTCATTTATGGCCATATTTTAAAGGACAAATTTGCATTTGATGAAACTTTCTAGTGAGAACAAATAACTACCCCATCTTGTCTCTCGGTGAATTGTTAATATTTTTAATCGAAGTGATTATGCAATTTGTTTATTGGCATCATGTTGAAAACAGTTGTTTCCTTGAGTAAAGTCGCAATAAAACTAGACATATTCTTCTTGCATTCTATTACTATCATAAAACATACGCTTACCCTTTTTCAGGTAAGTTTTTTGATGATGATCTCGTTAGTTTTATGACTAATAATAATAAATGACCGCAGGGCTACATAATAGAAGTTATTATTTTTTGTTTCACCTATTGTATTGTTTCGTTTAATACAATACGCTGATCGAGATAATTTCGGGACTTTGCGGAAAAGAAAGCTAAAACTGAACTGATAATCTATCTATTATATTTTTCTATAAGAAACGAATGTAATAACAACGCATTTTCTTGTTTTCAGTTTTAGTCTTATCTCTAATTACATTACTTTTGTGTACAAATTGCCTATAACTGCCGCGTGTAAGCGAAATTTTATTTTTATATTTATACTTTATCCTTTTATCAATTGTATTAATAAAAAAAACATATGGTTAAAGTAACATAGCAAACCCACAAACATAAAAATATCAATATAACATTGTTCCCACTAACTGGGAACTTGCCCGGGCACGTGGGAAGATTCCCTGGAATATACCCACTGGAAAGTTTCTGGGAACGGGAATGTTCCCGCGGCCCATCACTAGGCCGGGGCCGGCATTTGCGAGCAGTTTTTGCAAAGAGTAGTCACAGACCTAGCCGGCTGACAGGTGAGTGTGGCTTGTATTTGCTAGCAGCTTTGCGATCATAAATGTGGCCGGAGATCTAGCCAACCAGCAGGCGAGCTTAGCCGGCGTTTGATTGTAGCTTTGTAAAAGCAGCTACAAAACAAAATTAAGACACTGGAATTACCTAAACCTCAAGATCATACGAAAAACGTCAAAATGTTGCTAAAAACAGACAATAGTTAGTTCGGAGGTACTCTTGGTCCTGCCTCCCATGTACATACTTACAGTAGGTACATGATTTTACAAACATTTAATTTAATACGGCCTTCCTCCCTACGCGCTCCGTGTGTATCAATATTATTTCTAAGGCTGGTCACATTCATATTCACTCTGTCAAATTGTGTGTTGTGATGTGATTAATTTTGTGGTCGAGATGGTTTTGGTAATTCCGATTTTAGAAAATTTATTGTTTAAATGGCTATGGCCACTGTGAGCAGCGAGCGACAGAACCAGTGGATGAATTGACCAAAATTTCTTTGTTATCGGCTCAGTTGATAGTTGATTAGATCAGCTGGTTTGGAGTGCACATACATGATACTTTAATCGCACCTCAATCCAATGCTGACTCTGCTTTTGGAATGCTTTAAATTAAATGTAAATGGAAGGACACGTTGCCGTGTGATGTCGGCTTAGAATACCCCTATTTCTAACCGTGAGTAACTGTCGTAAAGAACGACTAAGGGATAGATTCATTCTATGAACGAAACATTTTCCACCGCACTCGCCAATCCATCTGCCAAGCGTGGAGTATGACAGACAGTACCCCCCAATGCCCTTGTCCAGTAGTGGCATAACATACTCTCTGAAATTCAGCCTGCAATGTACAAAACAAACATTTAATGAAATATTTGTTAGGCATTACAATACTGCAGAAAATAAGCAAATAGCAGATGATAAATCAATAGCATATTAAACAACATAGTTTCAGTCAAGAATGTATAAGTTTTATTCTAAGAAAACATAGTTAAACTTTTAAAGATTGTCTGTCCAAATAAAAGGCTTTATTAATATTATTACAATACTGCCTTCAGACATATGATATATTGTTCGAATTGAAATTATTTTTATTACACAACTGCCCAACCAACAAAGGAGTGTAATGTTTTTAGAGTTCATGTATGAATGTATATGTATATGTGGGATTCTTTAAAGGACTGAAACTTGTTAACCACTGAACAGATTCAAATGGGAATTGTTTAGGAAGAATCCTTACAATATCCCGAGTGTCATAGGCTAGGCTTTATCTCAGAAAGCAGTTGTGTTTTTAAAATTTTTAATATATTATGCTTGTTACAGATGACAATAGACACTGAACTGACTGATCTGATCTGCATATTTTGTATGTAGATGTTGGTTGAATGATGTGCTAGAGTTCCAAATTCAAGTTGCGGAGTGAGAACACCAGCAACTCCATCAAATCAGAATCGATAACAATACGACAGCACTCCAAGAATTGAGTTTGGCTGAAATAAGTCTGTTTTCATTAATGGTAAGATTTTGTTTAAAGTATTATTATTATCATCCACCAAAAGGCATCAACATTACCGTACAGTGTGGAAGTGTAGCAAGCTTCTAAAATTTTTACACATTTCTTTTTTTACCAAAAGTTTGAAAAACAAAATAGGAAGAAATAGAAAATGTTTATTTGTTATCCAACAATCAACTTGATGTAAAATTTTAATCATTATGATTGCAAGAGCTCTCGTTGTTATGTTTCTAGCTTTTTTTGTCCATAACTTTACTTTATTTTATTAAGGTTCCGTACCCAAAGAGTAATAATGGAAACCCTATTACTGAGGCTTGACTGTCCGTCTGTCTGTCTGTCCGTCCGTCTGTCCGTCCATCCGTCCTACAGTTAAGAGGCTGTATCTCCCGAACCATCATACCTAGACAGTTGAAATTTTCACAGATGATGTATTTCTGTTGCCGCTATAACAACGAATACAAAAATTAGAATAAAGAAAATATTTAAGGGGGCTCCCATACAAAAAATTCTTTTTCTGTATGGTGGCTGTATCTCATGAACCGATTTTCATGAATTGTTCAATTAATAATTTAAATTAAATAATTGTGTTATATTAGCAATGTTAAATAACTAGAACATTATAACGAAATAAAATGAAATATGAGTAATACCTAAATTTAATTATTAAAAATGAAAATTAAGATTTTGCAATAAATAAATCTAAAAACGTAAATCTATAAAAGTAAATTAAATGTCAAAAAATAATTATTAAAAAGTTAAATAAAGGTTAAAAACAATATTAAAAATTCAAAAATCAAATACTCCAATTAAAATCATTAAACTAGTAGGCTCGTGCAGGTTAAAAATAAAATAAAGGCACTTCCTCAGTAAATAACATGGCATGTAACTTTACGCCACCACCATCTGAAAACGTTCTTCAGTGAGTTAAAACTTAAGCCCCATTTTCTTCTAACAATGCAAAAGACATCCCACTCCTTTCGGGCTGTTACACACTAAACGGGTAACCATTTTATTGTTCTCGATTTAAGATATGGAGCAACCGGACATAAATCGTTATTTAGAAGTGGAAGTCCATCTCAAAGCCGAACCGGAAGAAGTGGAGCATGATCCTGAAGAAGGCGGCTTGGACTGTGGCTTTGGTGATGATAATGGTGTGTATAAAATGTCACGATTCTGTCAAGGAGTGAATCATTTCATGAAACTGTACAACTTTTCACACACGCATATCACGCCAATTATTCCTTGCCGGCCGCAAAAACGGACATTTACGCCAAGTCTGACATATATTTGAGGGTCATTCGGAAAATTGTGTATCGCCATAGTGACAAGACAAATTGTCAGCCCATCGCCTAAAATTCAATACACACCCTCAAGGCCCTTAAAAAAAGAAAAGTCAAATCTTATTCATACGTTTTTAAACTTTGATATTCTTTTTTAAAATTATTTTTATTTTAAATTATGCATTGAGTATGCCATACTTCGGCGTGTGGGGTGACTAAAGGACTCGACTCAAAGGTGTGTAGTGCAATTTTAGGCGATGGTCTGACAACTTGTCACTATGGCGAAACACAATGTTTGTCAGACGTGGCATAAATGTCCGTTTTTTGAGGTCGTTTGCGCTTTGCCTACCTCGCAAGGGATTATAGGCGTGATTTGTGTGTGTGTTGTCCAGTATTACACTATTGTGACTGTCATCAAATTATGACTTCTTTTATTTTACTAGGTCCACCATCTACCGAGTTTGATGTGAAGAAGACGATACCACCTGAATTCATCACCGTCGAAGTACCAGCAAGTTTAAACTTGCCTAGCTCGTCCAAGGATACACACAATTTAATAGAAAATAAAAACACTAACGTCAATTTCAAAAGTGAAGAGAACACTTATAATGCAACTTCTGCAAGCAACGTAACAAACAACGACTTATTGAATGAAACTGAATTGAACAGTTCAAACAAACAGTTACCTACATATCCATGTAATTTGTGCAACTACAAAGCCATAAGAAAAGGTGTTTTAGAAACACATTTAAAACTACACTCGGCTAAAGCGAAATTTATTTGCAAAACTTGTTCCTACATCGCCGTTCACAAAAGGTCTTTCAATGATCATCTTAGAAAACATACCGGTGAAAAACCTTATGTTTGTAGTTTCTGCGGTAAAGGGTTTTCGTGTCGTGACGGTTTACAGCACCATGTAGGAATGCATTATGACAAAGAGTTTTACGCTTGCGAGACGTGCGATGAAAAATTTGACACTCACAGAAAATTAAATATACATAGAAAGTATCATGATATTTTTAGGTTAGTGAAAAAAAAGTGAGATCGTTCGCTTAAGTCCAGACTCGCCCCCTGGGCGTGATTATTACTTGAAGATTTCCCGAAGGAAATTCTGAAGGATATGAAAGTAAAAGGAAGCCTGAGAGGCAGGGATGGCTAATCTTAAGTATGACAATAAAGGAAGGTAACACAACCATGTCAGAGGCCTACTAGTAGAAAGCGGTTGAAAAACTGACCTGGATTCATCAGGTCGTTTGTCGACTCGGTGTCCCACTCGAAAAGAAGAAGCGCTTCGTCTATAAGTAGCGACCTCTGGGAGCCACTACAAGAAGCTTACTCAAGTGGTTCAAAATCAAGCAATATGCAACAGAAATTCTGCGTCCTTAAGGACAATACAGCGTATAAATACAGCGTGTAAGGACGGTGTATCGAAAACTTTGCAGGCGTGATTTGAACATGAAACTGAACAACTTTCCCTATGGAGTTGACGGTGGGAAACGGGAAAATCGCTGTGTTCGATGTCGCAGAAATGTGGACAATATAATAATTTATAAATAATGGTATAAATGGGTCTTTTATTAAATAAAAAATATCTCATCTACAGCTTGTTGTTATTTAATTTTGACATCGACCTATCCTTGTTTGAACACACCATTTATTCCGAGTCCCGAATTCCGCTACCCAAAACTTTATTGAATTCAAAAGAAAATTACCCCAATTCTACCCGTGGGTATCGTAAAGAGCTACTAAGGGACTAATTCGTCCAGGGAGGCTGCAGCATTCCCTGTGAATTTGACATCTTGCACTGCGCTCGCCAATCCGCCTGCCAAACGTGGTGAGTATGGCAATACCGCCCAATAGGGGGAGGCCCATGTCCAGCATTGGACTGTTGTGCCCCTGTTCCACCTATCCCTACTGGCCTATCCCCCCTAGGAGGGAAGAGCGGATGTTTTTTTCCTTTCTTCGCTACTAGGGGGGATACATCTTCCACATAGTTCAACCATAATAGGGTATAGTCCGAAAGAAAAGTATTCAGTTAAAAGAATTATGAAAGTAGTTTATTGGAAATTAAATTAACATAAAAACAGTAGGGTCATTTCGCCGGTTGGCGACAAATTAGTCGACTTCCCAACTTTGCGCCTTGATATCAATATGAAGTTTTCATATTTGGAGGATATTTTTTTTGTGGGCATAGCAGATATAATCAAAATATTATTTCAGGAATGTATTTGCAAAATACAAGAACAGTTTATTTTAAAATTATTTTATAACCGAAAAGTACCCAAAAAGCTGGTTGGCGTCAGCTTTTTTCGGTTGGCGACACGTACGTGTCAGTTGGCGGCCGCCCCATTTACTGACGATTATCTCATACAAATTTTGAGTTATATACACCTCTCACATATTCTTCAGCATTACAGATGAGTAATACTTCTTCTTACTCACTTTCATCAACAGTAACTGTACATTTTTTGATGAGATATTAAATAATAACTACTTGTTCTTACTCACTATCATCAGCAGTCACTATGTTTACTTAGCTGGCCATGCCGAGACTAGTAGTAGGAGGCGGTTGAAAAACTCTGAAACTAGGGTTCATCAGTTCCTTCATCTCATTATTCCATACGAAAAGAAGAAGGTCAGCAGATACGTCTTCTTACTAACTTATCAGCTGTAGCTATACGTACATTATTTGATCTCTTTTTATCTTTGAGTTCTTGAAGCCGTAAGTGGAACAGTTTCGGTGACAATTTCAGTCCTTTTCTTTTCTGGTGGCATATCAAATGTTAAGATTGTAGCAGAGTGAAAACTCTGCGTCGGCATCCTTTTCCATGTCACCTCTTCTTTTTCGAATTATGTTAAATTTCAAATCAAATAAAAGAATTGGAACGTCGTGCAGACGTATTTTTCTCCCTGACGCACTCAACACCCAGCTTTTCAAGGGAAAACATTGATCGTAACAAGTTTACCAGTGCCGTTATAGTTTCAAGTTTCAAGTTTTATTGCATAGTTCCGTGCTGAATAAAATTATATTTTACTAGGCCATAAGGCCAACATTATCCTTAATTTGTGGGAAAATTCTGTTGTGTTAAAAGGAACCCTCAAAGAGGTACAAATATATATTTATCTACATCCGTTTACCATCATCTACTTAGCTTTTCTACTTTCACCCATCATCACCACACTAATTTTTATATTGTTATTTTAGGGTTCGTCCTTGACGTTCGTCCTTTACGTTCATCTTCGTCCTTTGTACATAATATAATAAAGAAGTCTCAAGTCTCTCCTGCTTTTATTTACCTGCGGCCCCCGGGCTACAAGATATTTTTTTCTGGTAGAGAGTCGCTGGCAGTCCTGGTTGAGTCTAATAACTCTCTGCATGCCAACGATGGCCCTTTGTCTTCACCTATTCTCAAAGATTGCGTTTTGGTTCTTGGGTGTACTATTTATTTGTTTATTTATTTATTTAACCGTTTATTGTACACGCTATGTACTTGTTTTGAACGGTATTACTAAAATATCATCCAGTTAAACCAAAGAGCCCTGATCATTATGCATTATGCAGAGTTACCTTCAAAAACGTTAGGTGGAGCAGCATTAGGAACCTGGAGAGAATCATTAGTGTTTTGCATCGGTAAGATCAGGAACGAGAGGCAGGTTTACATTGATAACATTCTTCGAGGTAAGTTTGTGATCATCCAGCGGTTTCTGATTTGTTACATTTGCGGAGGTCAAATTGTGATGCTGTGGCAGGTTTTCTTGAGTCACATTTGAGAATATTTCGAGATCGGGAACATCCGGTGCATTACAACCGACTGGTATCTTTCGCGGATGTACCTAAGATCTGAATTGTCTGGCAGTTTTTCATTGGCAACTTGCACTGGAGCTTTCGTAACTTTTGCAGAAGTCTTATCCAGCAGTTCCTCATTTCGACCATGTACATTATTGTACATGGTAGAGCATTTGTCACCTATACGGAAGTAAGATCAGAATTATTCGACAGATCCTCATTTTCATACTCGCGCGAGCTTTGTTGATAGACCGAAGAAATATCTCAGTGTGCCTTTTGAGGAAGTACTGGAACCACCTCTGGCCAGGACGATCATCTTTAAAAGGGTTTGGTTGGTCTAGATCTTTGAAGATTTCAGTGTCTAACAGTTCTTGTTTTTATGTACAGGAAACCCATATTTAGATATGTTTATCAGCCACTCGACCACTTTTATTCTCTTTTCTGGTATTCCTAGTATTGGATCAGCCAATCCAATATATGATCCAATTAATAAGTAAGAATAATTTTCTAGCGTGTCTGTACTATTTCCTGAATGATAAAAACGGTAGAACTATGTGGAAGATGTATCCCCCCTAGTAGCGAAAAAAGGAAAAAAAATCCGCTCTTCCCTCCTAGGGGGGATAGGCCAGTAGGGATAGGTGGAACAGGGGCTGTTGTGGCTGTTAATTTAATGAATTATAGTGTTATATGAAGTAGTCTCTGCCTACCCCTCCGGGAAAGAGGTGTGATTTATGTATGTACATACATACACATATCACACCTATAATCCCTAGCGGGGTAGGCAGAGCGTAAACAGCCGCAAAAAACATCTATTTACACCACGTCTGACAAATATATGACGGTCATTCGGAAAATTGTGTATCGCTATAGTGACAGGTTATCAGCCCATCGCCTAAAATTGCAATACACACCCTCGAGTCCCTTAGTCGCTTCTTACGACTCCAACGGTAAAGAAATGGGGTGATGCTATGCTAAGCCAGCATCACACGGCATGTGTTTATGTATGTATGTAGTGTTATAATGACGGAAATAAAAGATGCATAATATTAAGACAACATTTTATTGCCTAAGACACCTACTTACTAGTAGGCAAGTATTACACACAAACAGATAGACATTTACATATAGGTTTTTATTTATTCGTATAAGTTTCACATCACAAACACTACAGTAAGGCCATCCCATTAAGCCATATTTGACTGCAGATTGGAGCTAATGCTTTGAAAGGAGTCCCATCTCTTTTAGTATGCTACTAACAAGTGTCAAATACGACTTATTGGGATACAAACCGTTATTTTGAAAACTACTGAACAAGTTTTGATGAAATTTGTTTTGCGACTCTTAAGTTCAATAAGTAATTCCTACACCATCTTAACCTATAAAAAGAATAGTCAAAAGTCGCTCCAGTGGTTATGTAGCGACCTCTGGGAGCTACTACAAGAAGCTCACTCAAGTGGTTCACAAGACGCAACAGAAGTTCCACAACATATCCGCAAAATGGCGCCACGTGACAGGACAATGGAACAATGGACCACAAGATGGCGCCACGTGACAGATTGGCAGAGAACACCAGTATTGTAGTGAACTCAGAAGAGCGCTTAAGAATATCGGTTATTATGACTTTATCTGTAGCGACCTCTAGGAGCTACTACAAGAAGCTCACTCAAGTGATTCACAAGCGAGTAGGACGCTATAGAAGTTCTCAACATATCCACAAGATGGCGCCACGTGACAGATTGGCAGAGAAACAAAGAGTCTGAAACGCGGTATTGAAGTGTTCACCGCGCAACGCATATATACAACTTCCAATTATATCCAGGTGGATCAGTCGGTCCCCTGGCCACAACACCCGGCCAGGCGGGTAGCTACCCTTTTCCCGACTTCACCTGGAACCCTCCATTCTGCCTATTGGCATTACTCCTGTCACCCGCCATTGATTTAAGTTATGAGAGAAAAAACATTTATACATTTAATACTTGAACACACAATTATTACCTGTGCCCGATGTTATCAAACTACAGGCTACAATTTTACAGGTGAAATTCGATGTTAGCCATAATGGTACCATAAATAAATATTCTGGACAATTTATACGGCGCCATCTAGCCCCAAACTAAGCAAAGTTTGTACTATGGGAACTAGATAGTTCATGTTAATGCTATTAAACTTTTTTTATAAATAAATACATATCATACATAGAAAACATCCTGACTAACACAAATATCTGAAAATTACTTGACAAATATTTGTGTCTTGTGGGGATCGAACCCATGACCCTCGGCGTAGCAGGCAGGGGTACTATCTGCTCGGGTCAGTCGACCAGGAATATTAACCGGCTACGCAATATTTCACCTGTAGTCTTGTAGCCTGTAGTTTCATAACATAGGGCACAGGAATGTAACCTCATTAATTGCTATATCTAAACACACAGGGTGTAAAAGACATGATCTGACCCCGAAACTGAACAACTTTTACAATAGAGATTATGTTGGGAAAAGTATTTTTTTTATCGAGATTCCATAGAAAGCCAGTCAGCTGATCGGGAATTTCGTATAAGACATCGATTTTTTTCTCGTTTACTATTATAACCTCAAAAAGTTGTTCAGTTTAATACTCTGATGATGTCTGCAAAGTTTTCCGTCATTTACACTTATTTCATTTCTTACAATTCATTACATACCAAAGCATACACAAAAAAATTACGCACTTTAGCTCGAAACATAAATCTTCAATACAAAATAACTTAAAGCCTACAGATTAATTTTCTAGTCATAAGTGAGTCATGACGCCATTGATTGAAAAGCAATTACCTAAGTACCTTCTAGATCAAAAAGTATGAAACAGATAAGAATAAGAAATTGAAAAAATTATAGCGTCGGCCGGGGATTGAACCGGGACCTGTGGATCACCACCGCTCTGTCTCTCTTCAAGACGAGTATCAAGAGGTTGAGAATTTAGAAGCGTTCGGCCGAGGCGCCGGGAGCTCAGTGGGACGGTACTCCACAGGACCCGGGTTCAATCTTTTTCTTTTTCAAATAATTTCGCACTGTGAGTGCAGAATAAACTATAGCACAGATCTTACATAGATCCATGCCTCATAGTTAAAACTACTTTTATTAGAAACGAATTTCCATGAAAAATAAAGTTACTTTGTTTGTTTTATCCAAATACACTCACCTTATACTATCTCTACCGTAGGACTGCTGGAAGAGATTTCTTTTTAAAGTAGTACCTGTCGTGTTGTTTTTCTTAAATGTTACTGTCCTGTGTTTTAACTTGAGTGCAATGAAGAGTTAAATAAATACATTCAGTAATGGGAAATTTTCTAGGGATTCTCGAGTGTCATGTAGAGGGCGCTAAGCTTAATTGAAATAACGTTTCTTTACACAAAAGCTGTACCACTTTATAAATTATTCTTTATTTTGTGTTCATTGAATTGTTCTAAATTTATTATTGGTTATTTGTTTACTTACACGTATGACACTCAATTTAAAAGCAAGTCGATAAGTTTATTTTGTAGTAATTTAAACTAACATAATGAATGTAACGAACACAACGTGAAACGGAACCTGTGACATAACTATGGCTGACGCCAGCCATATTGAAACGTCACAGTTTAGCACAGCGCCCTCTGGTTTGACATTCAGAACTATCAAGAGAACTGTCAATAGAAAACTCCCATTGAATCAAAACTTAACTCCCGGATGATACTTAGACATATGGTAAGTAATACTGCCTCTCTGCGCGAATCCCTTCCCACACTCCCCACATACAATCTTCTTCTCTCTCGAATGTATGTACTCGTGTTGTTTTAAGGTCTTTCGCAATTTGAACGCCTTCCCGCACTGTTTACACGGATAATTCTTCTCATCCTTGTGGTTCAAGTTGTGTACGCGCATCATCTGTTTGCTGTACGTTTCGAACTCGCAGAAATCGCACTTCATCTTCTTGCTCATCTGATGTATTGTTCTCATGTGGTATTCTAGGAGATGTTTCGTGTTGCACAGCGCGTCGCATTCTGGACACTTCTTTCTCTCGTCTATATGGTGTTCGTGCATTTTGTGAGAGATCAACGGCGCCTCTTTGGTGAAGCCGAGACCGCATTCTTGGCAGGTGTAGCGCGGTATCATAAAGTGTTCCCACTTTATGTGGTTTAAGACGTCGTTGCTGCCGAAACGGAGGTACACTTTGCCGCAGTGGCAACACACGCAGTTCTCACCTTCGAAACGGAAGTCGGTGCCTTCGACTGGGGTACGTTCGGGTTCTAGAAGGAAAACAACACTTTGCTACAGTCTACAACATACACATACATACGGGGTGTAAGGGACAGCCCTCCGAATACTGATAAGCATGTAGACCAAGAACCTGAACAAATTTCCCCTAATAACGTCAGGAAACGAGATGAAACGACAAAAAAAGTGATTTCCCATTCAAAATCACGATCAACTCAAATGGGAAGTCAAATTTCTTTAAAGTTTTCTGAAATATATTTTCATGGGAACTTGTTCAGTTTCATGGTCTGAATGCACCCTAAAAGTGTTCGGGGGGCTGTCCCCTAGATCCTGTATATCACGGCTATATCCCTTGCCGGGTAGGCAGAGCGGTGAAGGCCGTAAAAACGACATTTACGCTACGTCTGACAACCTATAGTCTACAGAATGTGTCAATATTAGTTGATCATCCTCCTCCAATATCGGCATCAGTTTTTAGACCTTCCATACAAAAATGATCGAAAAATGTGTCATTTTGTAAGTACGGGAATCTTATAGGGTACAGTGACCTAAGATGGCCCGGCTCCCAAGATGGCCCACATAAAAAAAATCCGGCTTATTATTTTTGAAATTATTTGAATTTTCGCAGGGGGCACGTCTTAACCCCCTAGACAAAATGGCAAGTGTATCCGAACACGAACTCACCGCCATTTTGATGTTATTTGTCACTTGTCAACAAAGATTCATACGGGAGGTCGTTTTATTAAAATTAACGCGCGGATTATGGGATATTTCTATAAAATTACCGCAGATTGTTACAGTTTGATTGATTCACGTCTTTATTTGGACATTTCCGCATGACTTACTGGGTAAGTTACACTGTTTCATTTCGTATTTGCTGTGTTATAAAGACTTTTACTGCTATAGGGTAGTTCGCCTATGACGGCCCACACAATGGTGACCTAAGATGGCCCGCTGTTCGTAGTTTTTACGATAAATGAAACAATGGTGCTCGTAGTTAATTTCCTAATATTCTGTTGAATTTTGCATTTTAATTTTATAAAGAGTTTAAGTAATATAAAAACAAAGAAGCTAGTTTAGTTACTTTTTGTAAAATTTTATAGAACATATTTTTCATATGCTCTAATGAGGCCCACAAAAATTTATAATCGAAAATTTATTTCTTTTATAAAAAATTATTACTTTGTTTTTTAAGAGACTATTTTTAGTTTCATGAAACTATGTGATTTTTATACATTTAGTATTATTTATTTGTTTTACAGTAACTTTCAATTTTGATGGATTTATGATGGCCCATACGCCATATTTTTGACTAGTTTTCGTAACAAGTATATGAGACTAAAAGATAACATAAAATCAAAAGAGTTGTAGGAAAGAACAACGTATAAATCAGAAAATTATCAAAAATATTTATAGCTGTGTATTGGGCCTTTTTAGGACACCCATTGCCTAAGATGGCCCATTGCAAATGTTTTCAAAATTTAATTTTTCTCCATAGTACCTCCTCAGATATGAGTCAAACTAAATTTTTTTGCTGATTAATAAACCAAATTTTATAATTGCAACTTGTTTTGTTTCCTAAATTATCTATTTATTTAAATTTTTAGGGTTTGAAATTAAGTGGGCCATCATTGGTTCCTGTACCTTATACATGGTGTAAAAAAATTTGCTGAGAATATTTTAAGGGGTGGACCAGTACGTGAAACTGAACACCTTTCCCAAGAAACATAGGTCGAAATATGAAAAAAAAATTGGCCCTCCCATACAAATTATCCCGGCCGGGTAACACACTAAGTAAGGGTCAAATTATTTTTTCATATTTCGACCTATGTTCCTTGTTGAAAGTTGTTCAGTTTCACGTACTGGTTCACCCCTTAAAATATTCTCAGCTAATATTTTTACACCTTATATTTCGACGTTTGAAGTCGTTCAGTTTACGACTAGAAATTATTTACACTGAATTAATGGCACCTTATTTTTTGCCAGTTATCTAAACATAATGCCAGACTGATCATCCTCCTCGAACATCGGCAGCAACAGACTGAAGCATTTTTGTTTGGGAGGTCCAATATTTTTTTCCATATTTCGCCCTCTGATCTTTGGGAAAGGTGTTCAGTTTACGAATAGAAATGTACCAAAAAATCAACTTTCCCCAAAAACGTGGATCTAAATATGGATAGAAATTGGACCATAAATGTGTCAGTTTGTATGGGAGGTCCAATTTGAAACTGAACAACTTTCCCAAAAAATGACGTCCTATACAAAAATGTGTCGCTTCTTACGGGAGGTCCAAATCTTTTTCCTATTTCGACTTATGGGAAAGTTGTTCAGTTTAAGACTAGTTATCACATTACCAGACTGTTCATCCTACTCCAACATGGGCAGTATGCGGCGCCTGGCGTTGATGAACCAGTTGTTCACTTGTACCAGCGTCCTGAGTTTTTGATATCGGTCACATATATCGGTCGGTGAAACTGAACAACTTTCCTTGACGAATTTAGGTCAAAATACAGAAAGAAATTGGACCATCCATACAAAAATGATCAATAAATGTGTCAGTTTTTCATAGAACGTCCAATTTGAAACTGAACAACTTTCCCCAAAAAAGAAAAAAAATTGACGTCCTACAAAAAAATGTGTCACTTCTCACGGGAGGTCCAAATCTTTTTCCTAATTCGACTTTTGGGAAAGTTGTTCAGTTCCGTCTAGTAATCACATTACCGGATTGTTCATCCTCCTCCAACATGGGCAGTATGCGGCGCCTGGCGTTGATGAACCAGTTGTTCACTTGCACTAGCGTCAGGTTAGTTTTGGCAGCCAGTCTGTCCTTCTCCGGTTCACTGGGGTACGGGTGCTGACAGACATACATCATTTAATCAATTATAACAATATCAAAGAACGTCTCTCGAAAAAGATGGAAGGATGTTTTTTTTACACTTGGATTTGAACCTGCGACTTTCGCTCCTCTCTTCTCTTTTCGTGTGTGACACCGATTGTCCAACAATCCGATGAAACCTGGTGTCGGAGTTTTTCAACCGCCTACTACCACTTAATTAATTTATTTATTAACTTAATTTTATTCTATTTAAGTATATATAAAACTTTGCAGTAAGAAAATTGAATATTAAAACACCTGCTTTCGTTTGTTAACAAAAAGTACCTGTACCTTTCCTTGTGAATTTTTTTTATAAGCATGATTCTAGGTTAGTCTAATTTTTTTAACCCTCGTAGGGTAATATAGCTCGTTTTCCGATCCGCGGTCTCCACTCAAGCACTCGCTTACCTAGCGGTTTATAAACAAGCGGCAGATGTAAGTTATGCGGGAGCTACGTTACGTTATCACTATTGACCTTAACTACTCCGCTCGTAAAAGCACACATGTGTGCTTGAAGAACAATACAAATCTATTGTTGCAAAATTCGACCTGAGCGAAGTGGTTAAG